>JAUCMX010000002.1:11119939-11259939 GCA_033459395.1 Hemibagrus guttatus | reverse complement strand
CCTGCGGCATGTTCCGGAAAAGGCAGGCTGACGTGGATGGGGTCACACCCTGTGGCTCCTCCTCCCCCCCAAGTCTCACAGCTCGAAGCTTGGTCATGCTTACTCCTTTCCTCCTTTTCTCCTGAGAGACTGTTTAGGAAAGTAGTCACGGAACTTAAGTTATGATCACATCACTCTCAGATTCCCGCCCTTCCCTAATGAGCTGAAAGCATGCGGGGTGTGGGGTTTATAGGGGCTATTAATGAGGACATTATAATGAGGCGGAGGGAACGAGAGCCGAGCCGTGTTCATCGCCACTAGTTAGTTTATTCAGTCATCCTTGCTGCAGCGATATTGTGGAATGACTCCCATGGAAGCAGTATGAGTAACATATTACTTATCTGTACTCGTTCACGGTAATGTCTCTGCTAAAGCACAACCACAAATATTTAATAACGTTCTGTAAACGTCCCGTATTTGTATGTATTTTTGTGCACTTTTGGTGTGTATGAACGCTCACGCAGGCGTTGCTGTCCTCTGAGCCGAAGTCGTCCAGCTGTAGCTTGCTGAAGATGACCATGAGAGAGCTGACGGTGCTGGCCATGCCGAGTCATGATGGCGCTACTGACCGCAGCACTGTCCCACAGGTTACACCCATCCACACTCCACTTTATTCACGAATACAAAAAAAAAAGAAAGAAAAACCCAGAAAATTAAACGGCTATGCTTTCTAAACTGACAATTTGTCTACATGTCACCAGGTCCATGCTTTGAATATTTTAAGGGCTCTATATCGGGACACACGTTTAGGAGAAAACATTGTGCCCTTCGTGGCAGAGGGCCTGCAGGCCGCAGTGCTTGGTTTCACCTCCCCCATCTGGGCTGTAAGTTTTTGTTTGTTTATTTATTTATTTTTTTATCATTATACCTATTTAAATATATTTCAGATTATTATTATAAGCAGATATTTCATTACAATCCCTGAACTGCATTACAGACATTTTTATTTATTTATTTATTTGAGTTTCTGACAAACACAGGATGCTTGCCAGCTGACTTCTACTTTATTGCATAAAGCTGAAAGCTGAAGTAATTTTAGTTTGGCAACTGCCCACCAAGACACACACACACACACACATGCACACACTTTCTGTTTCTTCATGCTTTCTCTCACGTACACTTGTACAGTGACAGCAAGTTAAATTGTAACTGATTTCCAAGCTCTGATGAGTTAATCATTAAGTGCACCATGGGACATGAGCTCTATGTCACACACACATCAGCATACACAATTACACACGCCCACGCATGCAAGTCAGCGCCAGCGTACTCACCTTTCTTCACACACACACGTCAGCACACACGCGCGTGCGCACACACACACCTTTAAACATTTTGAACATCTTTACATTCCGCTAGCTCTGTGTGTCTCTCATTCTTTCCTTTCTCTCTCTCTCTCTCTCTCTCTCTCTCTGAAAGTTCAGCTTGGATTGTAAGGTGGACTTTCAGTTGAAAAAACTTTGGTGGTTTGTTACAAAAGTGTGTAAATCCCGATCCATAATTCAGCTTGGTTTTGTTTTGTCTCTGTATGCTCTAAAATAGCCTCCCAGCAGTCTTTTAGCCGTGACAAGACTACAAGAGAATACTGTCCCAGACAGTCCCACACGATATCGTGACCCAGATCTGTAAGAAACTCTGGCGGTTTCTGCGTATAATGCGGCTGTTCTTGGTAGATCATGCCGCCAGTGATGTCAGGCAGGATTCAGGACCATGCTTCTGATGTGGAGCAGTCCTTATGACTGCACCGTGAGGGCTTTGTTGAAAGAAAATGGCCTGCTTGTGTTTCTGACTGCTTCTTGCGCTTAGACTATAGATATGTAATCCATCAGAGCCATGGGTCCTGTCACGGATTGCACGGCAGAGTGATTTCTAGTTAAAGTGGTGAGGACAGGGGAAAGCTTATCTAGGTCACCTCTGTTTCACCTCTTCCAAGGGTCCCTCCCCTCTCCACATCACTTTCTCTCTCTGTTTAACTGTAAATTATGTAAGTCTTTTCAGTAACTTAGTGAAAAACTGGCCAAGGCAATATCTTAATGTGATAACTGTCATTTCTCTTCTATAGGTGAGGAATTCCTCCACTCTCCTCTTCAGTACTCTGATCACTCGGATATTTGGCGTGAAGAGAGGGAAGGATGAGCACTCCAAGAAGAATAAGTATGACATTTGTGCAGTTTGGCCTATGTCTTGAAGGCATACTGATGACTACTTCTAAGACTGCCTCACTGCACAGTTCCTCCACTGCTCTTTCACCCTTCACTGCACCTTTCCCTGACTGCACAGTTCATTCCTTGCATGTTTCCTTCACTCCTCTTTTCCCTCACTGCTCAGTTCATTCCATGCATGTTTCCTTCTGTGCACTTTACTTTCACTGCGCCGTTCCCTCACTCCTCTTTTACTTTCACTGCGCCGTTCCCTCACTCCTCTTTTACTTTCACTGCGCCGTTCCCTCACTCCTCTTTTACTTTCTCTGCACCTTTCACTACACATTTTTCCTTTAGGTCTGATTTGTCTCTCTTGACAGTTCATGTTCATACCCGCAAGTGCCTCATATCTGTCTTTAGTGTTCATGCACCATTCCTTCAAAATGTCCTGTTTTCACACAAAGATGTCAAAAGTATTCTGTAAATGGACAGGATTACGAGAGAATTTCTGTATTTAACAAAAACGTCAAATTAAATTATATATTTCTAGATTCGGTACACTTCCAGAGGCATCTTGAGCTGTTCTCTCGGCAAAATATTTAAGTATAATAATAATAATAAGTTCCCACTGCATATTTTTACCTAAACTGTGCTTGAGTTCAAGCTTGTGCCTCCTTGAAATGAACATTAAGGCTGATTTTCTTTTTCTTTTTCTTCCTTCTAACCACATTTGCTTGTGGCTGCACTTTGCTATTTCTTGGGAACACTAGTCAGTTTTGGTAGATCCCTTCCAGGTTTCCCAAACATCAAGTAAATAATCTATTTTCCCGTACTTCCACATGAACATCGTCCCTTCACTGTTCTGCTGCGTTGTGTAGTGTGGATTCCGCTGGATGAATTTAACACTGCTGCACTGTATGGCAAAAGTTTGTTGACACGTGATATTCACACCCATATTTGTATGTTTGTTGAACAGCCCTGTCACTTCTAGGAAGGCTTTGCACCAGATTTTGGAAAATAGCTGCAGGAATTTGAGCTCATTCACTCCACAAGAGCATTAGCGAGGTCAGACGATGAAGTCAGCGAAGTTGACTTCAACCCCAGAGATGTTCTTGATGGGGTTGAGGTCAGGGCTTGATGTACCATGTCTTTACGGGGTTTGCTTTGTGCACAGGGGCATTGTCATGCTGGAGCACATTTGGTGCCTTTTAGTTGCAGTGTAGGAAAATCTTAAACCTACAGCTTTGTGGAACTAAATATGGGTCTGATGGTTAGGTATCCACCTACTTTTGGCCATTTACTATGCACAAGCATTCCAGGATGACTCTTCTCACTCATGACAGATGCCCACTTGTTAGATGTATCTGATCCAACCACATATAGAAAGTTGCTTGGGTCTAATTTAAACAGATCTAATTTTTGTGTCCACACAATCCTCAGATCTGTGTGACGTATAAGCTAGAAAGTCAGATCTGTGTCACGTCAACATATGTCGGCTTTTTAAGTTCACCAACAGGGGGCACTGCAGTTCTATAGACTGTTTGGCTTCATTTTGTTTACCTCAGTCATTAATATACTCTGGCCTGCAGTGTGAGGCACTGATCCAGCTCCTCATACAATCTTCTGTGCCCTCCACCTCTCTGTTGCCTTTATCTCTGAGCGTATACACACTCATGTTGGATCTCTTGCACATTTTTCCCTCCCTTTAACATTCTTTGACTTTTTTTTTTCTTTTTTTCTTCTTCTCATTTCCACTTTGCTCTCCCTGGCAGATCTCATGGTTGTGTTTGAGACCGGCTTTTTAAAAGAAATAACAAGCAGGGAGAGAGAGGAATCAAATTGCGCAGATGTACGTCAGCTCGAACCATTTGTCTTTCCCAGAGGCATCTTTATCTCTCTGTGCACCGGAGGGAATGTTAACAAGGTGCATCCTACACGCACACACAAACACCTTTTCAATGAAGCAGGAGACATTGGGTCAATTCGTGTAGCTTGTGCTGCTGCCCTGACACCTGACCCCGGCATTGGTACAAGACCATTGACCTCATGTGATTTGGTTGCTTGTAATGCATCTTGTTAAAGCCATAACCAAACTGAGGCTCTTGAATTTGCATAGCTGCTAAAACTAACTGCTGAACATCAGTAAAGTCAGCTCCAGATCAGATGACAGCAGAGTACAGAGAGGCTGGATTAGATCTCCAGTTCTCCCATAATCAACCCCTGAGCTGCTTTACTGGCTTTGCCTGCTCAAACAACACAACATGCTTCTCTTTTAGCATGATGTGCATCTTGATCCTGTTATACAACAACCAGCTTTGACATCTGTGGTTTATTGAGCTATATTCTGTTCCTCTTTCCTTGAGTTTTATTTAGGTTATTGTCATGTGTGTGTGTGTGTGTGCATGTTGCTATACTTACCAAGAGTCCCCATAGGAATAGGAATATTGGACAGTTTTGACCTTGTGGGGATAATCCATATAAGTACTGCTTTATTATTTTTTTATTTTATTATTACACACACACACAAAAACTGCTGCTTTTATTTAAAAATCAAAAAAGGTGGTGTATCTGTGTGTGTGATTATTTAAAATTTTATGTTTGTGAATCTTATTGTTTAAGACTCTTTGTCCCTTCACTCCATCCATTCTTTACCCTCCTTTCCTTCAGGGATCAGATATCTTTATATGCGATGAAATGCATTATGGGGTCTCTATGACCTCACATACACACGCACACTCTTACTGATCATGCGATAACGACACTGCTGAGAGGCTCTCCAATACCACTAGCAGAAAACAGAGTTTTTAGTGGCATTTGTTTATTATTTTTGCGTTGGTCACAGCCTGTGTGTGTGTGTGTGTGTGTGTGTGTGTGTGTGTCAGCACATATTCATACCCTTTGTTACATCTCTATTTCGGCAATACGGGAAGTTGAGCTCTTAACTTGCTGCTCATGTTTGACTTTGGGCTTTTTATCGATTTCTCAAGCATGAAGAGTTTATTCACAGTGTTTTGGGGTATCTTTAAAACTTGTGTGAAAAAAGGCGTAAAGAAACTTTTCTCCAGAACACTTGCGTTTCCTTTAGTGAATGCTATTGATCATTATTGAAAATGATACATGTATAATTATGTAAGACAAAATGAAAAATGTCGTCTCGCATCCTTTTCATTCGACTCATTCATCCATTCATTTATCTTCATTAACCACTGTATCTGGGTCAGGGTAATGGAGGGATATACAGAGCTATCCCAGCAACATTGGACATGAGACACACACACACACACACACACACACACACACTCAAACACACTGAGTGCTAGTTTATCTTAGCCAGTCCACCTAGCTGCAAGAGGCCAGAGGAAAAACTTGGACATACTGAGAACATGCAAAACATGAATTTGGGATCATATCAAGAACCCTGGAGTAATGATTTAATGATTTAACTTAATGATTTCTTTTTTTATTCTTAATTTATATCAGTCACCAAGTCGCATGCATGACAGTTTCTATCATTACTTTTGAATATCATGACCCTTGATGTCAAAACCAAGAGAGTCCTCCAGTGCTTCAGAGAGGATAAGGAAAAGCCATTGCTTTCATACAGCTTTGTGCATTTTAAACTGACTGCTCACTGGGTTACTGGCGCAGAAAGTCTGGGATTTATGCCCCAGCTCCACCAAGCTGTCACATTTGGGCCCTTGAGAAAGGCCCTTAACCCTCTCTGCTCTGGGGATTTCTGTATCGCGGCTGACCCTGTGCTCTAACAAGCTGAGATATGTAACAAAAATAAAAAAAATTCCACAGTTCTGTGATGTATATGTGATAGATAAAAGCTTCTTCTTCTTCTACTTGACTTAACATACACAGCAGCTGTAATATGAACCTTTTCCTTCCGACATGAACCACTTGTGCAGTCTAAAATAAATACACTCATCATCGAGATAAACAAAACTGCTTTGCGTGAAAAAGATCACATTCGGATCCCGAACTGTGGCTGATGTGAAGACGTGTATTATCACAGGCGTCGTTTTAAAACATGATGGTGAAACTGCAGAGAAGGCCTGCTCTCTGTACGTTCACGCTCAACTGCGCAACCACAGGTGAAGAAGTCATTATCGTTTTTTTTTTTGTTTGTTTTTTTTAACTAATTTCAAACCCTCAAATACCGGGGTGAGTGACAGGGACCTGTCTAGTGCTAATGAACCATACAAAGTATGTTGAAACATTTGTTTATATATGTATATATTTTAATCCTGATCAGTAGCTGCTGTACATGAGCTTGGAGCACTGTGTTTGTTTATAGACAGCATGTACTGTCTGCATGCATAGTACTATTGTACAGTTTATTCCATAAACAAATTCACCACATAAGCAAATTTTCCATGTGTGTGCAGTCCTCAGTGTAACCAGGAGCAATTTTGTCGCATGTTTTATGTCCACACAAACATGGAAAGGGGTGCGTGGGAGACGTGTAAACGCAACAGGCAAACAAGGGTGTGAAGTGTGAACATCCTTGGTTCGCATTTGAAAGCAAGCAGGTTGAATCTTGTTTGCATGGCTGTGAGAAGTGAGATGTCTGTGCGTGAAGTTGTGTGAGTAAAGGTTACAGTTTAAAACCTCTTGGGTTAAGTAAACCTTGGGGCACATCAAGGGGGTTTTCGCAAGTAAGAAATCTGAAGGTCAAACTCTTGTCAAAAAAATGTCAAAAAAACAAAAACGAGTGAAATTATTCTCGGGTTTGTGCTGGCACACATTACATCACGTCAGCCCTAACTAGCGGCTGTGTGTGTGTGTGTTTTGTCTCTATTTGCCATGATTGTGGAATTTAACACGGGTGTCAAACAGGGTTCACACGCCTTGTTACCATGACAGCACCCTGCCCTTAACCTGGATCAGACCATGTGTATACGCTCCCATGACAGGATGCGGTGTGTGCGTGTGTGCGAGCATGCATGTGTGCAATTTCCTTTCAAGAAGAATTTGCCACAGCTGAAGATAGAACATGTGTGTGGAACTGTCTTAAAGTTCGGCGAGTGCTACAACTGGCCGCGGTGTCGAAGCTGACCCCAGTACAGAAGCACAGAAAAAAAAAGTTTTACTTCATCTTGTTTCTCAAAGCATGTTCGGTTAAAAGCAGGAAGTTTGCACACGTCTCAGACAGCCATGCATTGTGCCCAGGCCTTGCCCCCCGCTCTCTAACCAGATTCCCAGGCCTGCTTCAGGAATAAATCGGCATTTAAAGCTGCGCCGTGTGTTCCTGCAGTGCTCCATCACAAGCAAAGCAGTCTAATGAGAGCTTTATAGAGCTGTAAAGAGCTCTGCCTTTAGGAAGTGGTTTACAAACCAGACCTCTAACAGTTACTTACACAAAAACAGACATATACATATGTACTCAAACACACACACACACACACACACACACACACACACTCCTCCTTTCCTAATGACCCTCTGCATGTCGCCTCCTGTTTAGGCCTGAGGTGAGTTGTGGCGCTTGGTAGATAAGTGTAGTGCATATGATTTTCCCATTCTCACCATCCTTTTTTTCTCCTTTTACTATTTCCTTTGTAATTTGGAATTTCCTCGAATTAACATTCTCGCCTTTTTGGTCATCTCTTTCAGGATGACCGGTTGGGAATTCTTCACACGCTTTCCTGCGCTGTATCCATTTCTACTCAGCCAGCTCAAAGAAGCTGCAAGTTCAGTAGACAGGTAAGAAACTACTCAGGGTACGTGGACTGTGTTTGCTTTGGAGCAGGAGCTTTTCTTTTTTAATCGACCCAGAGGAAAAAAAGTCAGTCATGTTTTCCCTCTTCCACTCTTCTGTTTTCTCAGCAGCAGCTCTTTTAATTTCAGTTCATTTAACTGCCTTATCGAGCCTCTTAGTCCTATTAAACACTGATGGACAGCTTCCTACTTCAGATGGCTTTGATAAGAAAGCTGTGTGTGTGGGAGCAGAGGCCATTTTGGATCCAGACTACCCCCCGGTTTCAACTCTGCAAAGCTGTTGCACTAGCATCTGTAATCCCACCATTTCATTTAGACCCAAACGCCTTCCAAACTCGCATTGCAAAACAGGCCCCTGGGGTCAACGTTTTTGTAATATGAACGTTTTCTCTGTCTGGCTCTCGCTTGGTGACACTTTCTCACGGTCTGGATTGAGCCGTCTTTCCCTCAGTGAGCCAGTCACACTCCTCCATGTTTAGATTTAATAACTCTCCTAAATCACATAACAAAAGCACAAAAAGATAAAATAGAGGCTTGAAAAGGCAAGACTGCCTGATGTTGATGTTGAGGCAGAGAGGGGGCTTGTCGGATAGGCTAGTTGTGATGGAATTGTGGGTAAAGCCAGCTCAGACACGTACCGTTGATTTTGATTGATATTGATGGGTTTTTTCCTTTGCTCTTGGAGTTTTTTCAGGGTCATACTTGTCTTTGGAAGACTTCTTGGAGAATGCAGGAGAAAAGGGGGAAAATAACAAGCAGGCTCACAGGAACAATGCGACATGTGAAGTCCTCCTAACGTGATTTTGAGTTGCCTCTGTTAAGAGGTTGCCAAAGAAGCTATATATTTTGTATGTGTTCATTTCCAAATTTCCATCAATGCCCCCCCCCACCCCCCCTGCAGTCCTTCTCACGTTATGAATAGATCTGGGCTACTGCTTGGTCTGTGGGGTCTAAATGCATTACATTATGAGCTTATCTGCTCTGGATAGACTGAAATAAAGCCAAGTTTTGTAGTTCTGCCTAAAAGTGCTAGACCCAGAGACTCTGTGGAAAAACCTTGGCTTCTAGGGTTCCAGAGCGATTTTGTCATCTTCGAGAGTTTGATTGATCACTGTGTGTGTGTGTGTGTGTGTGTGTGTGTGTGTGTGTGTGTGTGTGTGTGTGTGTGTGTGGAGAGAGAGAGAGAGAGAGAGAGGGAGGGAGAGAAAGATAAGGAGAGGATGTGGATGAGGTGGGGTGAGCGGGTAGGGGGGGTATACACGTCGGTGAGGCGATTTGAGATGAAATGTGTGTGTTTGTGTTTGAATGATGTGATTATTCCAGTATGACATCGCCAGCACTTTCAAATGTTTACTCTGGCATGCGTCTCCTCTTGAGAGAAAGGAGAGCGAGATGGAGGAGAGAGTGGGAGAGAGCGAGACAGAGCGCCAGAGATGGAAATGAGAGCAGAACCAAGCGAGAGGGCCTGCTTCGGCGCCTGACTACATTTGG
Organism: Hemibagrus guttatus; assembly: GCA_033459395.1. NCBI lineage: Eukaryota > Metazoa > Chordata > Actinopteri > Siluriformes > Bagridae > Hemibagrus > Hemibagrus guttatus. The sequence goes on along the minus strand of JAUCMX010000002.1, from coordinate 11,250,541 downwards.
CCTGCCTCACCTCCACATCAGGCCTGCGCCATGCCTTTCGACGCAGAGTTGAAAATAGACCCGTTTCTGTAAACACTCGCAACTCCTGCACTGATTCTGCACTTGTTCCAGATGGACCTGTCGTTCAGTTTGTGTGTGTGTGTGTGTGTGTGTGTGTGTGTGTGTCTGTCTCTCTCTCTCTCTCCCTCCTCTCTCTCTCTCTCTCTCTCTCTCTCTCTCTCTCTCTCTCTCTCTCTCTCTCTGTTTCTCTCTTTCTCTGTTTCTCTCTTTCTCTCTCTCAGTGATGTAGGCCAAGTGAAGCTACACCCCAGTCTGTTCCTGCTGTTGCTGGTGTTAGGACGTCTCTACCCATCACCTATGGACGGATCCTCTTCCCCTTTGAGCCTGGCCTCATTTCGGCCCTTCATAATCAGGTTAGAGTGCTAGGGCTTTTTTTTCTTTCTTTCTTTGCTTATAACATCACAACAGAGCGATAATGTTCACAGTACACTATGCATTGTGAAAGCGGTTCACAAACAGAAATTGAATCTGAAACAGCCTAACATTAAACATCAAAGCATTCACTCCATCATGGAAAGATTGGGAGACATAAAAATCCTGACAAAATAACAGCCATCTGTAGTTGAGAGAACAAGAGAGCACGATGTGGTCCTCCTGGCATTACTCTTCCCCCACTAGCCCACTAACCCGTCATAATGTTTGTGTGATTGCGAAAGAGGACAGTTAGCACTCTCATCTCCAAGTTCATGTTTGTTGATGCGGCATGAGCAACAGTTTAAAACACTGCAGTGGCAAAGCTGCACATATGTCAGAAAACACCACGATCTGTGAAGGATTTAGAAATTGTTATATACCCAAATAGTTCAAGACCATTTGACATTCAACTGTTGGACGGGATACAATTTATAGACATGTGTCTGTAGTAATTCTAACATTACTGACAAGTAACAAGTGACAAGTAAGAAACATTTCATTGTGTGCATTGATAGTGACGAAGTGCTTTATGTGGGTCTTGTGGTCATGCACCAGAGCAGTAGTAGGTCACATGATCATATGTATGCAAACTTTACCAGCTTAAGAACTCCCTGAAACTGCTGAAAGTTTAACTTATTTAAATTCAATTTTATTTTTAAGCTTTCAACAATAGACATAGTCTCAAAGCAGCATTACAGAATATTAGAAATGTAGAACAAAAAGCTCAAGATTTAATATTAGACTTGTATTTCAATTAATTTGTATTTATCCTTAATGAGAAGCCGGAGGTGACTGTGAGTTGTGATGAGGAAGAATTATTTAAGTTGTAGTTCTGGATGTGGAAATGCCTTCATGTTAATAAGAGAGGTTGGGGGAAAATGGCCAGATTTGTTCAAGCTGTTCAAGGATACAATAACTCAGATAATCACTCTTTACATCTGTGGTGAGCAGAAAAGCATCTCAGCATGCACAAAACTTCAAACATTGTGGTGCAGGGGCTTCAACAGCAGAAGACCATATCAGGTTCCCCTCCTGTCAGACAAGAACAAGGATCTAAAGTTATCATGGACACAAAGTCTTCAGCCGTGCAGTTTTGTATTGGACAATATGAGGAATCTTAAGTTTTGGTTATAGATCAAAGATGTTTGATTGTGAGCAGTTCTGCTCCACTTTTCCTACAGGTTTGTGTTGATCCTAACCTCAGTGTTTAAAAGACATTTCTTGTTCACTTCCTCCCCCCTTTTCTTGTGCTGCTTGTTCACTGTCACAGCATGTTGGAAACCTGCACTCAAGCAGCTCCTGTTTGCACATTTCTTACATTGTCCAAATGTGAAAATGGCCAAAATATTATTAGAACATGTTCTCCAAGCATCTGTGGTGACCTCTAAAAACAGCTTTTGGATCGTGTGTGTGTGTGCATAGCACATACACACATGCCAGAAGAATCTCTGGGAACACTGTCTACCTTCTGGTAGAGAGGAATAGAAATGTTTAGATTTTCAGGGAGCTGGATGCTGTAAGGTTGGAAAAATTCCCAGGTTCCTGTGCAGAATATTGTGAAGGTTCAAAGAATATTTGCAAATGCTAACAAAGAAAGAATAAACCTTTAATTCATCACGAGAGATGGAATTAAAATAAATACATTTGTTTAGATTTTGTTACCAAATAAATCTGTCTGCGATTTGCACCAGTAAAAAAAAAAAAAAAAAATCCAGTCAACACCTTCTGACCAATCAGATTTGAGAATTCAGTAGTGTAGTGGTATGCATGTACGTAATATATTTATACATTTGATAATTAAAAAATACCTTCAAAAGTGCACTTGTATAGTACACGGTGTTGTCTGAAGAGACGTGTAAAGTGTGGAAGCTGTCTAATGATTCGTCATTCAACATTATGTGACTTCTGAAGTGTTGCTCTCATTCTTTATCCTCTGTGCGACAAAGAGCTGCACTCGAGGTAACATTTTTCCGTAGCTCGTCTGCGCCCTGGCGACGATGGCACTGTTGACATGATCGATGCCACGGGGGTCATTCACAAGTGGGTTACTGAGCATTCACCCACCAAACCCTGCTAATACTTGCATTTATCTCATTAAAGATTTGGAAATTATAGATGCTACACATTTTAAAAATACAATGATCCATGAATTTTAGGGAATTCTAAAGTTCTACTGATCTTTTTATGCCAGGTTTGGAGTTTGGATTTGGGGCAAATGGGCCCCAAACTTCAACCACAGAGCTCATACTTTCTCTACCATGATATGAACATTACCTGAATCTGCATAATTATATTCATTGTGCTGCTGCCACATGATTGGCCGATTAAATGAGCAGGTTTTCTTATTAAAGTGGATGCTTGGGATATAATTTCTTTTCCTACTACTACTTGTGTTTTTCTCATTAAAGATTTGACATATTCTGCACCTTATTAAAATGAAATTGGTGTAAAGTTAATCCAGGTATTATCGGCACTGAAGTTCTACAGATCGTTTTATGCTAGGTTTCGATTTCAGATTTGCTTCAATTGGGCCATATTTGTGTCTGTAGCACCAGTTAATAGTTAAAAAGAATGGGTAAAAGGGCATGCTATGTCTTTAGATCCTTTGCTGTCTACTTCCTTCTCTCAAAAAAGGAGAGGAAATAAGTCTGTTCTTTTGAGTAGAAACCACAAACCAGCAAGTCCATGCCCTGCACTCCAAATCCTGCATCGCTTATGATATGGTTGATTCTGATTTGTAGCATTAGTGCTGGAAGTATCTGGCCTTTTTTTCTGATTGTATAATATTGTGTTTAATCAGTATACTAGGATGTGTGCACACACCGCTAGTACACAGCTTGTGAGAAAGAGGAAGAAGTGTGTTTTTAAAAAAAAACAAACAAACTTGTTTCTCAATAGATTTTTTCTTCACAACGTAAGCATACCAGCTTTATTACTTCTGATTGTGCTTTGTGTGTGGGAGTGCTGCTTTTCAGATGCTCACTCACTGCTCAGGAGAAGATGGGCAGTGCAGCCAGCAGTCGTATCGTATTCTTTGGAGATCCCAGATCAACACAGGACTTGTGTATATGCCCAGGCTTTGAGAAACATGTGTGCCCGTATGATGTGGTTTTACTTTGTTGTATGTTTTGAACGTTGGAGGGTAGTGTGTTTTTCAGTCTTGTGTGTCTTTGACATTTGCACACAGAAAACACACAGTGCTTTGCTATGCTTTAGCATAATTGTGTGTGTCTGGAACGAAGTGGAGTTGGGAGGGAGAGAGCATCCAGGCCAAGGCCTTGGACTGGAATGCAGATAACGCAGAGCAGAGAGAAGCAGAGGAGTCCATGCTAATGGAGACCAGTGGCATACATAGAAAACACGCTTGCATAACCATTCTGCCAAAAAAAATGTAAAGCTATGCACAGTTTTAATGAAATAAAAATAGAATACCAACAATCAACCTACTGAAGTATGAAGAATTATCTTAGTGATGGAATAAATTGTCTTATGATTCAAAGCAGTTAGAGTGAGCGGACAGCATGTCACGCAGATCTGAAAGACGTATTTTATTAGTGTCACTGTAAATGTCCATAATGGCATGGAGATCAAACTCACAGCTTATGAGTTTAAATACAACCAAAGATTTCAGCCCAATGGTATCCACAACTAGTACAACATCATTATACTTAATAATCAGGTCATTTGTTTGCTCTCGGCTACATTAGCGAGTCTTAATTGAACTGCATTTTAAGGTTAAAGGGCTTTGGGATAAAGGTCTGGCTGGCTGCTTCTCGTCAGTGGAGGTATGCGAGCACATCCACCCAAATGAAGCCCACATGGAAGAGATGTTAAATATAGCCAGGCCCTGACTGTCTGCGCCTGCACTCCTCCCCTCCCCAGGCGCGTGTGTACGTGTCTGGAAACTTGGTGCTATGTTGACCCCCTGTGTCCTCCTTGCAGCTTTAAACAAGCTTTGAGATCCATGCTGGGGGAGTTACGGAGAGAAAAGCAGAGATGACCTGAAAGATCAAATGTGATGTTTTGGTTTCTGTTGCATGATTAGGAATGGGATAACGAACCGCTTGCTGCTGACGGGAAGGGTCCTTGTGCAGGTCTGATAAACTGTGGAATTTAAAAGCACATTTGCTTAGACATAAGGCAGGCTTCAGGTAGTCACAAGAGTCTGGTATGTTTCATCAATAAACATGGTCAAGAACCAACTATTTTGACAGAACGAGGCAGTTTGTCTGACTTAGCAGATGACCAACCAGTGACCTTTTCCTGTAGTCTGTCAACAAACATATGAGATTCTCATTTGCTCATCACTAACGACTTCAAGCGAAACTTTTTAATAACTTTTAAAGGCAGCATTCTCAGAGGGGTTTTTTTTCCATTCAGAGATTATATCTTACTCTGAAAACCTCATCGTTTTTCTCGATGAAAACCGGCACACAGAAGCATTCGAGGTTCTGAAGCTTATGGCCAGAAAAGTATATGAAAGAAATCGAACCATTTGCTTAAAATTAAAATTACTATTTTATTGATCTGGTAAATTTCTGAAACAAGTCTGTAAGGTTTTAAGTCCTTTGTCTTCAGACATCCCCTTTGCTAACATTTCCGTATATCTCTGAGGAGTTATACTTCTTGGAATAGTAAATGCAACAAATGTAGATGTACAAATGGTCGATGAATTAAAGGGTAAACTGGTGGCAGTTATGCTGGAGGCATTTGTTAGATGGAGCAGTCATTGTAAACCAATACAGAATGATTCTGACTGATCGATCACCTTTATCCCATATCGAAACTCTAAGGGAGTCCTCTTTTCCAGGATGACACAATGCCCCCCCACCCCCCCACCCCCACCTGCCTCCACAAGACAGAAGGGCTCACTGAATTATTTGTGTTACATTAAAACCAATCGAAAGCCCATCTGGTTTGTTGGTAGTAGTAGCACAGTGGTTAAGGTAGGAAGGTTATGAGTTAGAATCCTAGGATCACCAAGCTGCCACAGCTGGGCCCTTAAGCAAGGCTCATAACCCTCAATTGCTCAGTTGTACAACTGAGATAAATGTAAGGCACCCTTGATGGGGCGTCTGCCAAATGCTGTCATTGTAAATGTAAGTAATTTGATCCGTCAGAAGAGCTACTATAGCACCAATTGCTGAACACGCATGATAAAGCCTTCACAATCACCAAATTGAACACCCATGTAATATTTTGGAGTGGTGTGTTAGACAGCGCTCTATACCACTATCCTCAAAACACAACTTGGGAAATATTCACTTTTCTTTCAATTATCATTCCTCTAGCACTGTTTTACAGTTGTTCTATAGCAAATCTATGGCAAATCCCACTGAAGCTGTTGCTGCACTTTTTGGAAACTTAAAACACTTTTTAAGACTGCTTTTTCCTTTTTTAGTTGTATTTATCTGGCCCTCTACCTGACTTCTTGAACTTGAACTTGGAGCTTTTATTTACATTAAAATATACTACCCAGCTATCTACTCAAGTCTGAAGGAAGTAGCAAAGGCATAGGGCCAGCCTTAGAATGTAATCAGAGGAATTATAGAGGTGTATTGTTCTTTCTAGTTTGAGACCGTTTCATAGGAGACTTCATGTTCATGATCTGAAAACAACTGGCTCTCTTCTAAACAGAGCATATTCTTGTACTCTTCCTAGTCACTCTCTGAAGCAGTTTAGATCCATGCAGGTTCCATTTGGTGTTTGGGCCCAATGTGGTACAGGGTTGAGGGTTAGCAGACTGTATCATCGTATAAGATTGGGGAAACCGGACCACCAGGACAAATAAGAGCCAGATGGCTGCTTGAGCCATAATGGCCGCTCGAGACAGAGTCCCCAGGAGATGCCTCACCTCGGCCGGCTGCGTTTCTAAAATTACACCCTTCCAAACTGTCATTTCCTCTCCAAAGAGTTTTAATGAGACAAATTAGTGCTGATAGGAAGCATATGAGGCCTGAAAAGGGAAATAGAGACTGCGAGTCATTAGTGAAAATGTGTGTGTTTGCCATACTGCTTTACTATGCGCATTAGCATGCAAGTTTATAACAGGTTAAGGGTGTGTGTGTGTGTGTGTGTGTGTGTGTGTGTGTGATTAGGTCTGTTCAGCAGCAACAGGCGTGTTTGTGTCATATGACGTGATTTGTGCTTCTTAACAGCGACTGTTGTCGTGCTGTGATGCCTAAATGAAACATGCGTTGTGTGTGTGTGAGTATACATTGGCGGTGTGTGCATCTAGAGGAATTTGAACTTAGCAGGTGAGTGGCCACATGGCTGGAAGCCTGTTGCAGTTTCACGTGTCTCTAATTCAGAAACCGCCTTCATTGAGTTAATCAGACTACATTTCTGTTTTTGGCTTTTATGTATTTGCTTTCTGTCATTTAATTTTTCCCTCTAATTGTTAATTCTGTGTGTGTGTATTATTATTATTATTATTATTATTTTATATATATATATATATATATATATATATAAATAATATATAATATAAAATGAGATATAGATATAGATATATAGATAGAGGGGCATTGGTGGCTCAGTGGTAGGTTTCTCGCCCATCATGCGGAGGGCCCGGGCTCGATCCCCAGCCAATGCCTCAACCCCAGCCATGCAGTGCCAGACCCAAGCCCGGAAAAATGGGAGGGTTGCGTCAGGAAGGGCATCCGGCGTAAAACATTTGCCAAGTTGTTTTGCGGACCAGTTGGTCCGCCGTGGCGACCCCGAACAGGGAGCAGCCGAAAGCAACTTCTCTATATATGTATATATGTGTAATATATATATATATATATATATATATATATATATATATATATAATTATTATTTATTTATTTTTATTTTTTTTGATTATTCCTTCATCCAAAAACTTTCACTCTCATAGTATAGTGGTGAAGATTGTTGGTTTGCTGCTAATGTCAATCCTGACTACTTATTTTTTAGTCTCTGCCTTAAGCAAGCACAACTTAAACCAGAAAGTTCTCAAGACCAGCAAACAGTCAATCATTCAGCACATACTTTTCCTCTCCTTTCTATCTGTCCGCCCATCCATCAATTATTTTTTGCTCTAAATATCTTACCGCTGTGGCTCATTTCCCAGGGCTCACTCTTTCCATTCTGCTCTTTCCCACTGTCACTTATCTATGGAGGCACTGTGTTTTTTTTGTTTTTTTTAAATGAAGTGTTTTATGGCCTATTTTAAATAGTGATTATGCCACTCAGTGCTGCCTGAAATGCACCATTTTGATTCCATCCCCCATTCTGTCTTTCCAGCCCCATCTTATTCTTTCGGACTACGTGTGCCATATTACCTCAAAGTTGTAAAAGCAATAATTCCACTAATAACAATACTGACAAGAATGCCTGCAGCGACCAAAAAATGTGCAGAAATATAGTAATATGCTACGACATATTTTGCAGTGAGCGTTGCTGCTTGTCCTTCAGATAGACTGTGACCTCTGTGCCTTTATACTTGGTCATGTTATGTGTCTGCTTTGTGACTGAACCAGAGTAACATCAAACTCCCCCCCCCCCCCCCCTAATTAGAGTTTCACCAGGTGGTCCAGAGGCTAAGATCCCGAGCTGCTAACTAAGGCAACTAACCTCCGCATTACTAGAGTTCACTCATTATTTTATTTTTATTATTGGTTAATTATAAATCCAATCTGCACAGCAGGTTAAACTAGTTAGTTAGATGAGCATTCATGGCTCAGTGGTTAAGGTGCTGGGTTACTAATCAGAAGGTCAGGGGTTTAAGTTCCAGCACTGCCAAGTTGCCACTGTTGGGCCCCTTGAGCAAGGTATTTAACCCTCTATGCTGTAGGGATGCTGTGTCATGGCTGACCCTTTGCTCTGACCTCAACTTCATAAGCTGAAATAAGCGAAAAAAATTTCACAGTGCTGTAATGTAACCTACTGTAAAAATGCTTTGAGACAATGTCCATTGTTAAAAGTGCTATACAAATAAATTGAATTGTAATGTATATCTGGTAGATAAAGGCTGCTTCTTTTTGTAGGTGATGACTAATTCTAGCTAGAATGGGTAAAATCTTTTATCATAGTGTGCTTGTCATATGAGCCACGTTTTTCCGTACAGGACGATGATGACTCAGAACAGCAAAACCAAAACAACAAAAAAAAAACCCTAACTTCTAGTTTTCGTCTTTGGATGTTCTGATGTGCTGATCGAATGTTAGATTAGATTGTAAAGCAGCTTTGACTTGTGCCATGGCTCCCAGTTAAAGCCTGTTTTAGTATTTATTATCCTCATCCACTTCTGTTTACTTTTATGCTTTCACGCACATTCTGCAGGATCCTGCATGCAGAGCCTACAGGCTGAGTGTACCAGCTAGTAGAGATGAGATCTGAATGGACACCATACCTTTATAACAAGCTAGATAATGTTTGCCTAAAGTTGATATGGGTACATCAAGATTTTATAAACCTCTTTTTTTTTGGTGCATTCCGAAGCTGTCCGATGCAGCAGTAATGATGCTGAGTGTAGCGGCAGTTCCACAGCGGTGCTGGCTGGTTGAACTGGTGTGTGTTTTCTTGGCATTTGGCATTCTTCCTGACATTAGTTATTTTTGGGCATGGATCTAGCGATAGATCTCCAGCCAGGTTGAAGTGTTGCTGTAGTGTATATTAACAGCACCAGCAGGAAATTAACTTCCCTGACCAATACGTGAGAGAGAGATTTAGATTATTCCAGCTGCTCTGCTAGTTCAGTAATGTAAATATTAAACTGGGATGGACTGAGGAACTATTTTCCATCCTCCATTTCTTGAACCACTTATCCTACACTGGGCTGCAGGAAACATGGAGGGTATCCCAGGGGTTTATTGGGCACAAGGTGGTGGATACCCTAGAGTGGACATGGCGCCAATCCATGGCAGTTCACATTCACACTGACACACACCAGACAATTTTGAGATGTCAGCCTACAACGCATGTCTTTGGACTGGAGGAGGAAACCCACAGACACAGGACTCTAGAAGTATTAGGCAAATGTGCTGAATAAGAAGATACTGTGCTCCGCCTACCCCAAAGATTTATTTAATTTTTCACTAAAGCCTACATGTCAAATGAAAGCGAATCATTTCTAAAAATCTAAAAATCCAAATGTTGATGAAAGCGTTTAGATCATTTGCTAAGACTGCAAACCGACTCTTATTCATCCCTCTGTGTTCAGTAAGGAATGTTTAAAAAAAAAAAAAAAGAAAACTCCTGGTATTTTGAATGCTGCTAAATAGTTCCCCAAGTTTAACACTCACACAAATGCCTCTGAAATGGTTTTGATCCATTGTGCTCTGCAATCTCAGGTATGCTCCTCTTAATCTTTTCAGTTGTGATCATCAGAAGGTTACAAGTTCCTTATTTTTAAACATTTTGAGTATTGAGTCAGTTCTTTTAATGACTGATGAAATTGAAACTGACTGGAAACCTTTTCACGTCATGCATCATACTTCTCTCCTTACTTCACCTACTTCACAAGTTATTCCATCTCTTCCAGAACTGATTTTGCTAAACGGAGCCTTCATTTTCTCTACGGGTTTTAGTCAGGTTTTATTTGCGCTGTGTTTATAAAAGTACTTGTATTCCGTCTTGTATTATGTGGGGGTGGCATCATCTTCTCAGGTCGTCCACCTGTCCTTCCGATAATCTTGTTCACACCGTGTCTCAGGAATAAGTAGTTGAATGCTATAGAAAAAATTATTTTATGCCTAATGAGCAAGTCAGAGGCAATGGTGGCAAAGAAAAACTCCCTGAAACGATATGAGAAAGAAACCTAAAGAGGAACCAGACTCAAAAGAGAACCGTGTCTAGATGACACCTGATAGTGTGATTATAAATCATTATTCTGCTACAGCTGTGCACTATGGAGTCCGTTAAAGGGAAGTCAAGTAAGGAGAATCAGGGTCAATTTTGAACACTTTAGACTTTTAACTTTACACATCTGTCATATACAATTGAAGTTTGACTCTTTATAGATTTAGACCGGAGTGTAATTTAGGAAGCACAGTTTTTAGGCTATCCAAGGAACAACATCCTCAGCCATCTTTAGGGTGTCCATGTGCTACATTTCTTAGCAATTTCATGGTGATCTTCAGGTTTTCCTTGCAGGTCATCCTCAGCAGATTATCAGCAGATGAACTGATCCAAACAGAATCTGAAATAAATTCCTCTCTAGCTTCCTCCCTGTTTGATGTCTATTTTTGATGGAATTCCTGGCATACAAGTTAGTAACAAAAAGACCTAGACTTGTTGGTCCCCATGGACTCCATTGTTAAGTTTTTGTTAACCAATGCTTTCAATTAAGATAAATTCAGATTATCTTAATCTAGTGGCTGGATTAATCTTTCAGGGGTATCTAGCAGAAATTAAGGCTTTAAAGCCTTTATATGGCCATAGAAAGGTCCACTAGCAAGCTGAGAACTGCAATCTCTCTGGCTTGTGGTGACAAAATTTGCAATTGGACACAAGCCCTGAGTACTGTGGAGTGTCTACAACATACTGAGCTCCGTTGGTGTGTGCTTGTTTGCCTGACCATGCACAGCAAGTGGCACAGCCCTAGTCCAAATGCACACAAAGCATACTTTCACACTTTGAAGTTATTTTGCCGTTCTTGCAAGCAGCACCCCACAAGAACCAAATCCAGTGTCGCAACATTTTTGGCTTGCCACTTCCACTTTGCTGCTTGTGCCATGTCTTCTCTTATATAGCTTGAGTAATTGCTTGTTAGCTAAACATAGGTTTTTTAAAAATGGCAGGTAAGGAGGTTGGTCAATCAGTGAAACTTGCGTTTAACCAGTCAGAACCGTTCACTGTGGCAGCAGACACCGTTAGTTCTTCCACACAAAAAAAACCTCTGGAGCACGAATTCAGACGGTTACTGTAACCCCAGCCAGAAACTAAAACTGGCCCAGATGGTCGAGTTCCTGGAAAATATGAGGTTTAGAAGACTTTGTTTCCGGAAAGATTCCTTTGTGCTCTTCACACCTGGGCATGATAGTGGATCAAATCTAGTTGGGCATTAAGATTCTCATCATATCATTGTAAAAAGATTCTTCTAAGGAAGTGTACTTAACACCAAGAATGTGTCTGTCTTTAATCTGCCAATATTGTTCTGAAGTCTTTCAGGGAATTGGGAAAACTGTAAGATCCGGCCCATGCTTCCTTTGGCTTTCCGAGTCAAAATGTTATGTAATCAGACAACTTTCCAGAATCATAATCGGTGTGAGTTTTCTAAGGCACAGCGTCTGAGTAATAACTATGGAGAAGTTGTGATTCTGGGCTTGAGAGCGTATTTTAGCATCCAAGGTCACATTCTTTTGTGTATACACAACACGGATAAAGAGATAATCTTGTCTTCCATCTCATTTTCTGTACCACTTGCTGGGTTGTGGGGATCCTGGAGTCTATTCCAGGAGACTTGGGGCACAAGGTAGGGGACACCCTGAACTTGGGTGGCAACCTAACACAGGGCACAATCACAAATGCACTCATTTACACACTATGGACATTTTAGAGCTTACAACACGTATATTAGGACTGGGGGAGAAAATCAGAGTACCCACATAAAATATGCGGCCAAACTCCTCAGTTGAGAATCAAACCACTGACCCTGGGGTGTGCATCTACTCAAAAGAAGTTCTTTTTGCAGTTGTTTCCTTTTCAGAACGTGGATTGTTGTAGCATATTACTTTTCCTAAATCTTTTGACAATAATCTACATAACCTGCAGTGCTGATAACACCTTATTTTAATGGATGTTAAGTTGTTAAAGGAGTTGCTTGAATTGTTGCCATGGTAAGAAAACGATGGTTCTGGGTTCCAAACCAGCATCGTTTTGCTTGGTGGCTGTGGAACTGTGCCGAATGGTTCCAGATTAAGCTCCAGTGCAGGAAACTTTTATGTGGGGAAGTGAAAGATGATGTGCAATAGTGATGGACGTTTGAGCTTTCCACCAGAGGTTTTGAAGTATCCCCCTGTCTTGCATATTTTTGTGCATTTCCCTGCTCAGATCACACTTCAGATTCAACTGGAAGTTAATTGATGCGTTAGAGCTGGGGGGGAAAATGTCCCAGACAGGGGGAACTTAAGGACGAGGGTTAGGAACACGTGGTCTGTATCGACTGCACTACAGCATTCCTCCACTTCATCTGGCTTCAGCAAAGAAAATATATAATAATATTATAGGCTGATGCCATTGCCATGAAATAACACAAGTTGCATTCTAGGTGATTGTAAGAACATGGCGGTCTGAATTCCTCCTATGAATTTGTAGTGCCTAATGATCAAGGGTTCGAAGACAGCAGACAGGACAGTAGTGTGAAATTTCAGCTGCGGAAATCTGAAGAGGCAGAACAGATTGGTGTCAGGGAGGTGGAGGTATGGGGGCAGTAGGCGCAGGGTCACCTCCTCACACACGCTGCTTTGATTGGGTGGATTTTCACTCTGGAAAGCCCCTGCAGTCTGGATATCTTCACAGGGATTTTTTTCTCCTGACGTTTAACTTTAACTCACACCCACTCTGGACCTGGAGCGACCAGTGTCTTTACAGTTACATGTGTTTTATATACAGTAGGATGAATTGCCCTAATAGTAGGCCACAAGCGGTAGGAGATTCATTCTGATTGGCCTGAGGTTATAGATTTTTAAGGTTTTTTCCCCCTGTAATAGCAGGTCTGACCCTAGATCTTGCTACAAGACATATCGTGGGTTTATGTTAATGAACTTGGTGCATGTCAGATGCTCTACATAGACAGGTGAAGCTTTATGTAAGGAAAGGGTTAGCATTCTCCTAAGGATGGAGTCTCCATCAAAGTGACAGTACTTTGAAGACCTTCCCATGGTGGAAAACTGTTACAGTGTGGTGGTTGTTGCAGATTCTCTGTAACATTACAAACTGCAATTATTTTGGCTTTTGAATAGTTTTTTATTATTATTTTCCAATCAGAATCAGAAAGAGCTTTATTGCCAAGTATGTTTGCACATACAAGGAATTTGTTTTAGTGTTACAAGCTCCAGTGCACAGAGATAACAACAACAATACAAATAACAACAAAAAAATAGAATGAGAAATAAAAATACACATATTTAAGTAGGAAAATAAAGTAATTTGTATGTATAGAATAGAATGAGTTGAGATGTAGGGATGTGGGGGTGGTAACAAATAAATATGAGGTTATTGCACTTTTTATTTTTATTTTTTATTATTGCCCAATGTTGGGAACATTCAACTGTTCAAAAGGTAGATTGCTTGGGGGAAGAAACTGTTCTTGTGCCTGGCTGTCCTGGTAGTTGCTGCTCTGTAGCGTCGGCCAGATGGCAAAAGGTCAAAAAGGAGATGGCCTGGATGTGAGGGGTCCAGAGTGATTTTCTGAGCCCTTTTCCTCACTCTGGATGTATACAGTTCTTGAAGGGTGGGCAGGGGAGCACCAATAATCCTTTCAGCAGTCCGAACCGTTCTCTGTAGTCTTCTGAGGTCTGATTTTGTAGCTGAGCCAAACCAAACAGTTATAGACGTGCACAGAACAGACTCAATGATGGCTGAGTAGAACTGTGTTAGCAGCTCCTGTGGCAGGTTGAACTTCCTCAGCTGCCGAAGGAAGTACAATCTTTGTTGGGCCTTTTTGATAGTGGCGTCTATGTGAGTGTCCCACTTCAGGTCTTGAGAGATGGTGGTGCCCAGGAGCCTGAATGACTCCACTGTTGGTACAGTGCTGTTCATGATGGTGAGTGGGGGGAGTGCAGGGGTGTTCCTCCTGAAGTCCACTATCATCTCCACTGTTTTGAGCGTGTTGAGCTCCAGATTGTTAAGACTACACCAGGCAGCCAGCTGCTCAATCTCTTGTCTGTAAGCAGACTCATCACCGTCCTGGATGAGGCCGATGACTGTAGTGTCGTCCGCGAACTTCAGGAGCTTGACAGATGGATCAGTAGAGGTGCAGTCATTGGTGTAAATGATGGTGTAAATCTTGCCATGTTTTATTCCTTACTTCAATACTACCAAAACATGCCATCCTTCTCATTATTATTATTATTATTATTATTATTATTATTATTATTATTAATAAGTGATAGCAAGTGATTAAAAGTCCTGATGAATGAGGGGATGCAACGCATATAGCTATTAATATACCATTCCCTTAACACCCTTCTTCTTCTCATTATTATTATTATTATTATTATTATCTTGGTGGAAAGACTACAGAATTAGAATTTTCAACCACTTGGGTATTTCCTTGTGTTTCAAGGACATTGCTTGCAGATTGGCAACATGATCGAGCACTTTTTTTTAAAGTTTAGAGTTGCTGTTTTTTGTTTTTTTTGTCTTGTTTGTTAAACACGATGGACGTCATTTATTTGTGTTTTAATAAAGTGGCGTGTGAGAGACTGCAAAGATTTACACATGCTTCACCGTCATTTTATTTTTATTTTTTATTTATTATACGTCTGCCAAATACAGAGTTGCTGTTAATAAAGTTTAAAAAAAAAAAGATGATGACTAAATTTATGGTTCCTGTGTGTTTCAGGTGTTCCCGATCCTCTGTGTACCGCACTCGGGAGATGGCAGCAAGAGCCCTAGTTCCATTTGTTCTGGTCACCGATGTTCCCTCCACCATCCGGACCTTACTAGAGGACCTGCCTGTGAAAGCAGGCCCAGGAGCACAGCAGAACCACATCCATGGAACCCTCTTACAGGTTTGCATCATAGAGCAACTCCATAGAGCTTTTCAGACTATGCTTAACCCTGGGTTATCCGCACTCGTAACGCTGCTCAGAGAAACATTGCGTAATTTAGAAGCTGGAGTTTTGCAACATTTTGTACCTGAGGATCTGAAACCTTGCTCTCAAGCAGAGTTAGCATGGCTTTTTGCAGTGTTAACCCCACAATGCAGTGCAAAACATGCATCGTGTGAAACGATGCGATGTTAAAATGTTACAGCTGGTTGCTTAGCAACAGACAACCAATCAGAAAACTCAACAGCATGTGCCTCATATAAAGTGTCACTCCACGTGTTGTATAAACAGATGTTGCAGCATTTGAGGGAATTTATTTATTTATTTTTTTTAAATGTCAAATAATAATGGAAAAGGTGTGAAGAGGAGTTTTATTTTTACAATGATAGTCAGAAAGATTTGTTCAGGACCAGTTGAATGACCCAGTCAGTAATAACAGTATTTATGGCTCTGAATCCCAAAGGGGCATTGGTGGCTCAGTGGTAGGTTGCTCGCCTATCATGCGGAAGGCCCAGGTTCGATTCCAAGCCAATGCCTCAACCCCAGCCACTGGATGCAGTGCCGGTCCCAAGCCCGGAAAAATGGGAGGGTTGCTTCAGGAAGGGCATCCGGCGTAAAACATTTGCCAAGTTGTTGTGCGGACCAGTTGGTCTGCTGTGGCGACCCCGAACAGGGAGCAGCCGAAAGCAACCTCTATGGCTCTGAATCCCCCCAACACACACACACAAAAATTCAGTCAAAGTTGTATATCAGTGATCGTCTGGTCAACTATGCAGCAAGCTGAAAAAAAGTCAGAAAAGATTACAAAGCTGTGAAAAAATTTTTCTTCACTGATGCGAAAGCATGCACTATTTATCCGTTTATGTGTGTTGAAAATGCAAGTATTTAAAGATTACAGTGTGAAATGTCAGATTATGACCCAGGATTTATTTCTAACCCCAGGTAAAGTATGAGCAGTGTGAAACCTGAAACAAGATAATCCAGGATTCTGTTTACCCGGGGTTCAGAATGACCCAGGGTTAACTCTTTCACATGTGAAAAGCCCTCTTGATTCCTTTGCTTTCTGTGTAAGGTTTGCTGATTTAAGTCTATAAATAGTATTATATTCAGTTCAGTACTTTGAAATGAGAGCTAGAGGGTGAAAAGGTGAAAGGGAGCTTGTTTCTAGTGTGGGGTAATGGAAGGGGTAAGAAGGCTGTGTGTGTCAGGGTTGTGGGAGTAATGGCATGGGATCTGCTTTAGGCTTTAGCACGCAAAGATATAGTGTTGGAGGAGGGAGAGATGCACTCAGCTGTAGGTTTGTTGGAGGTGGTTTTGAAGGGTTCTTTCCTGTCATGGCTGCCACGTGTGTTGTTGGAAAGCCCCTTACAGATGGGCTGAGGAAGGAAGGAAGAAGGGAGGAGGTGTGGTGAAAGAAGGAGCTTGTAGAGGAATGGATGAAGGGTGTGTGTGTGTGTGTGTGCACGTGCATTTGTGTGTTAGTGATATTGAAAGCTGAAGCCAACAGTCTTTCTTTCATCTCCTGCAACCCTCTCCATCTATTTCCATCCATCTATATTTCTTGGCACCTCCATTCTGTATGGAATAAGACTCCAAGAAAGTTAGTGAGTGAGAGGGAAAGAGTTCAGATATTTCCTGTGTTTTTGTCTTCAGTTTCACTTTTTTAAAGATATGGCAGTCTGGTGCCTCATTGCTTTTGAATATGCAAATATTTTGTGCACAAGTAGATTTGGACCTGATAGCTTAAAACAGTGTGTGCTTGTGGATGGATGAGTCGATAGTAGCATGTGTGTGTGCGCTCATTATATGACCAGATCCAACGATACTGATATATTTGTTACGAATACTCCTGATGCATGTTGGGAAAAGGAATTGAAACTAAGTTAACTTGGTTAACAGGTTGCACATGTTTTGTCTTTGTTCTAAATTAGCAGCTTATTTGTTTTTTCTTGATAGTTTGCCAATGCTATTAGACGAACAGAAAAATAGACTTAGCATGTGTGGATGCAAAATCTACCAAAACACACACACACACACACACACACACACACACACACACACACACACACACACACACACACTCCTCTTGAACCTCTTTTGGTTTTTTGCAGTTTGAGAGGCTTGTATCCGTTAACTTCACTTCAGTGAAGCACCAAAGCATTTGTAATAACTTGAATTGGAGAATTGCTTGAGAGTCTGAGAACCATGCCTGAGAACAGGACTGGGTTGTCTCTTCACATTTGGTTTGGTGAGCACTTGCCAAATAGTATTGATATTGCACCAGGACGTTTTGCCATCTTTGGTAACAACTAACCAGTGAAGGAAGTGTGTGCTTTTACAACATGGATCCCTTAAGATACTCATAGCTTTCT
Organism: Hemibagrus guttatus; assembly: GCA_033459395.1. Lineage (NCBI taxonomy): Eukaryota > Metazoa > Chordata > Actinopteri > Siluriformes > Bagridae > Hemibagrus > Hemibagrus guttatus. The sequence goes on along the minus strand of JAUCMX010000002.1, from coordinate 11,232,956 downwards.
ATCAGACTCCAAAGTTTACTAGAATTTGCTCTTCCTTTGTAGACGTTCTTTGCTGAGTTATATAGTCATATATTATTTAAGCCCTTTTTTGATGTGGGCCTCCAACACACACTATACTTATGCGCAAGTACCATAATAAAGATTGTAAAACAGAAGAAAATCGTGTCTTCACTTGCAAAGCTAATTTTTAGTATGTGAAAGGTCAGTCTGCAGGCTTACAGTACAGAAGGTAGTCTGACAGTCTAGATGCGGGTGTGCTTCTGTACACCCTCCTGAATTATGGGCTGTGATGCGGTATTTATTTTTGCTCTTTGCCGCCGCTTCTTTCCCCATGGCTGGTTGCTGTTGGTCACAAGTCATGTATTTGGTGGCTATAAATACCCATCACTTCCCTGCGAGGGGTCAGAGAGTGTAGGGAGCTCCAAGACTGCAGACCGTTTGGGACGAACCATTTCACGGATAGGGGGGCTGCTTGTCTGTGCTTCAGAGGCCAGGCGTGGAGCTCGGTGGTCAGTCTTGTTTTCGCCTGTGCCTCCCCTGCCTGGTGCATAATGAATAGCTTCCACATTGTGGCTGCAGCCCAGAAAAGAGACTTTTTTTTGCAGCCTCACTCCCCGAGTTTCTATGCTTAGGAGGCAACGTGGGCTCAGCTAGCTAAATGGGAAATTGGTATGTGTGTAAGTTCTCAGATAAATAATATATTTTGAAAGCCTTAAAAACTGATTTTATTTATTTATTTTTTTTTTTTTAAGCTGAGTGCACACTACAATATTTTATCCCTAATTTCCCAGTCACAGACTAATTTTATGGCTCAGCAACTAACCCTGCTCCTGGCTTGGTAACTTCTCAGTGCAGTTCAGCAACACTGTTCTCTCAGTCTCAAGCACGTTCGACTTTCTCTGCAACGACTCCTGTGGTCTGAATACCTCCATGCATGGACAGCTTTGAGAATTGACCAATGAGAGGCTGCAAAGAGATCATATTGATCTGCTTGCATGTGCAGCAGATCTCTGAATCCAGTTATTGGAGCTCGAGCCAGAATTTATATTGTTGTTGTTGTTGTTGTTGTTGTTGTTTGTTGTTATTATTATTATTATTATTATTATTATAATTATTATTATGCAAGTTATTATGGCAACAAGTTATTTAACCCTAACTGATGCAAGGAGTAGCTTCTCATTTCTTAAACAACCATGTCGGAAGACATCCTGTGGTCGTGGAAAAGATGTTAATCTGTTTATTGGCATGCATCAAGCAAAGAAAACATCTAAGGAGATTGCTGAAACTACTAAAATTGGGTTAAGAACTGTCCAACACATTATTAAAATCTGGAAGGATAGCGGGTAACCATCATCTTCAGGGAAGAAATGTGGTTGGAAAAAAATCCTGAATGATCGTGATCGACGATCACTTAAACTTTTGGTGAAATCAAATAGTACAAAAACAACAGTATGACTCACGGCTATGTTTAATAGTGAAATTTGGAGTATTTCCACACACACAATGCGAAGTGAACTCAAGGGATTGGGACTAAACAGCTGTGTAGCCTTAAGAAAACCACTTATCAGTGAAAAAAGGCTTCAATTTGCTAGGGAGAATAAAGATTGGACTCTGGAGCAGTGGAAGAAGGTCATGTGGTCTGATGAGTCCAGATCTACCCTTTTCCAGAGTGATGGGTGCATCACTTCATCCGCCTCTCTTCTTACCCTGATGCACTCATCATGCCTAGTGCCTACCGTACAAGCCTGTAGGGGCAGTGCTATGATCTGGGGTTGCTGCAGTTGGTCAGGTCTAGGTTCAGCAACATTATGTGCCCAAAGAATGAGGTCAGCTGACTACCTGAATATACTGAATGACCAGGTTATTCCATCAATGGATTTTTTTTTCTTCCCTGATGACACGGGCATATTCCAAGATGACAATGCCAAGATTCATCGGGCTCAAATTCTGAAAGAGTGGTTCGGGGAGCATGAAACATCATTTTCACACATGGATTGGCCACCACAGAGTCCAGACCTTAACCCCATTGAGAATCTTTGGGATGTGCTGGAGAAGACTTTGGGATGTGCTGGTCCGATTCTCCCATCATCAATACAAGATCTTGGCGAAAAATTAATGCAACTCTGGACGGGAATAAATGTTGTGACATTTGCAGAAGCTTATCGGAATGATGCCACGGCGAACGTGTGCTGTAATGCACGCAAACTTCACCTGCAATCGTTCATTTTGTTTTTACAGCCCTACTTCCACTAAACAGCTGATTGCGAGTGATAAAATTTGTGGAATGTGAGCAATACAGCAGTTACATAGTGTTTGTTCAGCTTTGAATCCACTAATGTGCATTTATATTTCCTTACATTCCCATTAGAAGTGTGGTAAAGAGGAATTCTGCCTTTTATGTCAAGATTTCTGTGTAATAAACAAGGTCATACATTACAAGGAGATACTTTTATTAAAAATACAACATTCTTTAGGCGTCAGAACAGGGATATGAGCCTGTAGAGTCACCAAGCATAGCCTCAATTATTTATTTATTTATTCATTCATTCATTTATTAATTTATTTATTTATTTTATCATTCATTCATTCCATGGATGGAATACTAGTATGTGCTAATTTGTTTACCAGAATAGAGTGAAATACATTAAGGGTGTTGCAAGATAAAGAAAACATTTGCCCACACTATCAGCATCAACAGTGCAGTGCACATGTAAAGGTTCACTGATACGAGATGAAATAACAATGCTTCGTACTTTTCTATCCTTGCAGTCTACATGTTGTGACCCCTGATTTCCTAGCACAAACGTTCTAAAGAAAATCTGCTATTGGTACTTTTATGTCCAAAAATTGGTGGAATTATTTATTTATTTATTTATTTATTTATTTTTTTTTTTTTTAAACTTAATCCTCAAGTTGAACTTATTTACATGCACAGAATAGGAGGAGTGGCCAGGTTTTCATTTCACTGCAAATTGTATGCTTTATATAACTATGTATGTGATGGATAATAAAATCTTGAGCCTGGATTTCAGTTTTAGCCTCTCCCTTTCTCCATGCAAGCTGCTGTTTCTCTGCAGGTGTTGTTCCTGTTGCGTTCCTACCTGGCTGACACTCATCGGCCCCAGACACCAGGAGGAGACCAGGACAGTGACTTCATCAGGTCCCTCAGGCCAAGAGTTTGGCTGGCCACAAGGTGTACGCACACACACGCACGCGCACACGCAGACACAGAGTCAGCCAGTTAGCACTATATAGACATAATTCAGCCTTTTGGCAGGTAGACAGAAGGAGAACAACAGAACCGTGAAGAAAAGTGCTTTTGAGGTCACGGAGTTGCTTTCTTTACTGCTGATCGAAAGCCTCCTCTGAATTATGTCGAAAGTGTTGTTCTGTCCTCGCTTACAAAGCATAATTCAGTGTTTCCTGGAAATGTTAATTTCCCACTAAAGGTGTTCTAGCCCAGAACTAGTAGATAAACAAAACAACCTCAAGGAAGTGAGAGGATTTAAGGAGTAAACACACAGCACTTCATTTCTTTTAACAGGAGCTGCCTATTAACCTCCTAGAGATCCAGTCATTAGTCTAACGACTATAGGATTGATCCTGCATGCACCTGCCTTTCAGAGCCCATACAGAGGGTGATGAGATCATCTCTCTCCCTCTCTCTCTCTCTCTCTCTCTCTCTCTCTCTCTGAGGAAAGACTCCAAGGTGTTAAACAGTTAGAGAAACCTTTCTGGTTTAGCCTTCATGCTCCAGCTCACATTTCAAAGGCTGATTATTTACATATTGCCCTAAGAGCAGAACTGTACCCACTGCAGTGACCTGCTGAGCTCATACTCACACTGCCCAAATACTAGCTTCTCACTTCCTATTTCACTTCCTAGGTCAGAAATAGCAATGTAAAACAAAGTTCACTCACTGTGTTGCTTAACTCTCTCAATATTCTTTATATTATTCATGGGCTGTGGTGGCTCAAGTGGTTGTTCATTAAAAGCTCGCGATTCAAGCCTCAGCTTCGCCAAGCTGCTGCTGTTGGGCCCTTGGACAAGGCCTTACACCCTTTCTGCTCCAGGGATGTTGCATCATAGTTGCCTTTGCCCTCTGACCCCAACCTCCAAAGCTGGTATATGTGAACAAAACCATTCCACTGTGCTGTGACGTAATGTGCCACAGTAATAAAACCGTCTTCTTCTAATAAATAAAAAACCTCTACTGCCTACTCACTATATTTTCAGAAACCACACCACATTTTTCTGTAATCATATACACTTACCAGCCAGCCATACAAAAAGCCAATCACAGTGCAGCAGCAGCAGAATATCCACAAAATCCTGCAGTTACTGGTCACAATTAATGTTGGGAAAACAGTTAATGAGCTACAGGAAATGTTGGGAAAATATCAGATTTCAGTGTCTTTGACTGTGACACGGATGTTAGATGAAGTATGTCACACTCTGCTCTCTAGAGTTTACACAGAATGGTGCATAAAAACAAAAAGCATCCAGGGAGCGTCACGTGGAAACTGAAAAATAAAGTCAAACTCAAACAAGCACACTTTACAACTGCAGTGAGCTGAAAAGCATCTAAGAACACACAAAATGTCGAACCTTGAAGTAGCTGGACTACAACAGTAGAAGATCACATCCGGTTCAGCCAAGAACAAGAATCGGAGGTGACGATTGGCTCAAACTTCCTGAAACTAGAAAACTTGTCTCCAGTGTATGGTCAGTCAGACATCAGATTTTTTAGTTCTTGTAACTCTATTTTATTTATTAATAAAAAAAACCTTTTCTCTTTTGAACATTAACTTGAACGAAGAATTTGACACTGTACTTTCCCTAGCCTGTTTGTTTAAATGAGTAGTAGCACTTTTATTCATGTAAAGAATTTCTTCACTGGAAATATATTCAAAGTATTAAAGACTAACAGAGAATGTCCAGCAGAGAGAGTGCTGGTGCTTGATTAAGGTGATTGGGTGAATTCTTGCTCACTGGGCCATACCACGGCTCCAGCTTTTGATCACTCAGCCTTCCAGACCTACCCAGGTGTTCTCTAATCCCTCCGCTGGGCATTTGTCTGAAACATGGCACTTTAAACCAGAATATATTAGCTTAACTGCTACTGGGTGGCCCTGAATCAGAATCCCCTCAACCATAATCTTTTTTTATTAACTTATTTGAGACAGGTGGCGTCCAGAATCATTAGTAATGTTTGCTTTCTGGAATATTCTTCATGAATATTCTTACTTGGGCTTTGGCTTTCTTGATCTGACTGAGTTTGCTAGCAAAAAAGACAGACACTGTCTTTCATTGCACACTGTGATGCTCCAGAGGTCAGTAAAGTTCATGTGAGGCTTGTGTGAAGTGTGTGTGGGTGTGTGTGTGTGTGTGTGTGTGTGTGTGTGGGAGAAGAGAGAAAGAGAGAGCAAGAGAGACAGAAAGAGAAAGCAGATCAGCTGCAGGCGGGAAGGGTAATGCATCTGAGAGAGAGAAAGAAAGAGAGAAAGAATGTGTGTTAGAGCGTGTGTGTTATTAATATCTGAGTGATGAAATGCTGACGTCAGCCCTGAACACTACATCCCTTGTTCTCACACATGCCCATGGGCTCTCACTGCCCTGTGGTCTCAGGCTCACACGCACACATACACAAAGATGTGCTCCACCATGTACACAGTCACTACCTACACACACACACACACACACACTTTACTCTTGTGGCTGGTCAGAATTCTGCATTCCGTTTCCCAGCGTATGTACCACTGATGTCCCTGTCAGCTCTCTCTTCACTCTCCAGTCCTCTGAGAGCATGTTAGTGACCGCTGTAGTCTAAAACTACACTCAGTGGCAATTCCAAATAAAGGAACTCCTAAAAGCATTATTTTCTTGTCATGTATTTTTTGCTTTGAGGAAAAAAACTGTCATACTTGTGAACTTGAATATTTATACCTCACATTGTCTGTCCGTCTCTCTCTCACAGACAGAACCCATGTCTGGTGACGAGGGGTACGATGCTGGACGTGCTGTCTGATCTGTGTACATCTCACTCAGCTCCTGTCGACGGTACGTACCTCAGGCATCCAGAGATCTCCCACGTGACTACAGAGAACACATTTTGATATCCCAACCTGTCAGCATTTTCCATTCAGCAACATCTGTGTTTTGCTGTGTGTCATCAAGCCCTGTATCTCACATTAAAATCTCTTCTATTGGCAAGGGGAATCACCAAGTTTTGTTTTGAGCAGATGCACATGCTCAAGCACCCAATATACACACACATGCACAAACAAGGTATACAAATGAGTTTGGGGTATTCACAACCCGTCACTTTTTCCACACTGTATTGTGTTGCTTTTATTATTACTCTCTAGCATGGTTGTAGATATCATCACAGTTGTATTAAAAATCCAAAACTGAAAAAACAAATATAACTGAACTTGAACTTGGCTAAAGGCACGCCGAATTGAGCTCAGACGCATTCCGTTTTGTTTCTATTATTTTGAGACATCTCTGCATCTCATTATCACTTCAACCGCTGCAGTTTCTGTACTATGAAGCGGTCACTAGATGTTCCTACTACTGGTTGCCATGGTAATGACATTTATCGGTAAGTTGAGCCACTAGCAGCCCAAATCAGTTTATCTTAACGATAAAATGAAACATCCTGGTGGGAAATTGGACGTTTGTGTATAAGATTCGTAAAATATCATACGAGATGAAGGAGATGCAGTGTGCTCTCTGCCACAGATCACATGCGCTCTACTACATTCACTGTCATTGTTATCGAAGTCGCTGCACCAAGTCTCTCCATTTTTAGCATACGTCCATGTCTAGCCACTCTCACTCATGTTGCTGGATGTCGTTAGCTCTCGTTAAAAAAACGAATGATCTCTGGTCACTTTGTTGTGGTAACTCACTCTCTGTGTGAACACATACACCAGTGTGTGTGTAAGGTCTCACAATTCGCAGTGAATGTCAGCTCAAAAAACCAAGTGATAAAGATAAGGAGACTATTAAAGACTACTATATATTCCATGATCGATCAGCTGAGACATAGGACTGGGCAAGGGTATGAACCCATTTGTAAAGAGTAATTCCAGGATCACAGTGGTCTCAGTCAATGCGAAATGGAAGAATTTTGGAAACACCAGGACTTGTCCTAGAGCTAACCATCCAGCCAAACTCAACTCTCGGAGCTGGCAGGATTGGCCAGACTTTCTGTAGGAGTTGGCAGCAGTGGGATTAAAACACACAGTCCCCTCACTGCAGCATGGTGGTTCAGCAGGTAGCTCTGCCGTCTCACAGCACTGCACAGGTCCCAGTTTGAACCTGAGGTTGGTTTTTTGGTTGTGTGAAATTTTGCATGTACTTCCTCATGTCTGTCTCTGTGTTTCCTCCCTGTTCTTCACTTTCTTCCCATCTACCAAAACCGTGTCAGAGGGTTGGTTGGCTGGCTGCACTAAATTGCCCCTAGGTGTGAATGACTATATGAACACACTATGTGTATTCTTGGTTTCCTGTGACTCCACATGAAGCATGATCAAGCTGAATTATCTCTGTCTGTATTGCTGGTGGAATCATCTGAACATATTTTTATTGAACTTGTAAAGTACTGTCTCATCTTGTGTTCCAAGGCTGTTTTATTGTAATTGTAATATCTTACAGTAAGTACTGAACAGAATGTCCTCAAAACTACAGCATTCACTATTACTAGTATTGCTGAAAGTTGTGGGTTTGTTTTGTTTTAAAAAAAAAACTTCCAGCCTTTTTTTTTATCCTGACACTAAGACAGAGATGTCGAGAAAACAAACGTCTCTCACTGTCCTTGGTTCTGTCATCAGAAACTAAAAAAATATCCAGCGTAGTCTACCTTCATTAACCAGGTAACCATGAACAGGAAGTGATGCGCAGGAGACACAGCTAGCATTACAGAAGAGTTATTGTTGTGTCTTGTGGAAACCGAGACAGATAAGGCACAAGATCCAAAGTTTACTCACCATCATGCCATACTGTTGGCTGGAGTTATAACCGAAGGGTGAAAGAGCGCAATTGTTAAACAAGACTCACTTTGAAAGACCAGATATAATTCTAAAAAAAAAAAAAGATAAATTAATTACTGGGAATCATAGATTTAAAAAAAAATCTGTGACTGGACATCATCAACCTGTTATTCAAGCCTCTCTGAGTAAACAGTGTTGATTTACTGAGCTGTGCTGTGCAGCAGGCCTGAGAGTGGGTATTCCTGGAAAAGTATGTGTGTGTGTGAGAGAGAGAATGGGGAGTTGATGAAGCTTTGGAGGTCTTGGATAATGAAAGAATGTAAAACATCGCCTGGAGGAACTGTTTGTAACGATCACGTTTCGCATACAGAGTGTGAACTCGCGTCACAGCGAGTCATTCTGACCGATTACTGTTTAAAATCTAAGCATGCAAATGCGTTGCTCATACCAGACAGGATATACAGTCCAAATGTGCAGCCAGTTATTACCAGAAATCGTACACTATTTGCCTAAGTCACTATTTGCCTAAAAACAGTAGAATTTTTTTCATTGGCTTTTGGATGCAGAAAAAGAGCTCTGTGATTGAAAAAAGATGATCTGTTTATGATGAGGCGGGCACGGTGGCTTGGTGGTTAGCACGTTTGCCTTACACCTCCAGGGTTCGGGGTTCGATTCCCGCCTCCGCCGTGTGCGGAGGAGTTCTCCGAGTTGCATGTTCTCCCCGTGACTCGGGGGTTTCCTCCAGGTACTCCGGTTTCCTCCCCCAGTCCAAAGACATGCATTGTAGGTTGATTGGCATCTCTAAATTGTCCGTAGTGTGTGATTGCATGAGTGAGTGAGAGTGTGTGTGTACCCTGTGATGGGTTTGCATTCCGTCCAGGGTGTATCCTGCCTTGATGCCCAATGACGCCTGAGATAGGCACAGGCTCCCCGTGGCCCGAGAATAGATCGGATAAGCGGTAGACAGTGAATGAATGTTTATGATGAAATGAACTTTTATCAACTTTGAAGCCTAAATACAATCATAAGAAGTAAAAAGCTAAATTTAGACTCTAAACAAACCACACCAAAATCACATGACTTTAACTTTTAAATTTCTGAAAACTCTTTCCATCTTTATTTAGAAATACTTTCACTGGTAAGGATCCAGTGTGCTCTTTTTGTGGATGACTCTGAATGAATAAAAAGTTTGAGATAGTTTTCAAAAGCGTGAGTATAAACACAACGAGGCTACAGTAGATGAGTTTTTCTGTTTGGCGTGGTGATGGTTAACGCCCCTGACAACATCTATTAGACCCTTTTAGTCTTTTTCAAGATATGCAAAAGCTTTAAAAAAAAAATCACTGGTTGGGTATTACTGATGTATTTTATGTTTAGGAAAAATCTTGAGCATGTGTTAACCACAGACCTTGTCTCAGCAGCTACAAGCTAGTCAACTCAAGCTAGTAACGTGTGCGAGATTTTTTTTTATATAAGTCCTTATTGTACAGTTTGCTATTTTTGTTTCTACCTGCCTGCAATATTTTCTGATTATACTTGAAAAAAACCTAAAAAAAAAAGCTTAACCATTTTTATCAGTACACAGGCATTCCGTTAGTCAGGCAGAATGGTTTCGATTTATCAGACATTTTCAATCAGGATGGGACAAATAAATGATTTTATCACCGCTAGTCTGATTTAAAGTGAGTAGTGGGCATTGGTGGCTCAGTGGTAGGTTTCTCGCCTATCATGCGGAAGGCCCGGGTTCGATTCCCAGCCACTGGATGCAGTGCCGGTCCCAAGCCAGGAAAAATGGGAGGGTTGCGGCAGGAAGGGCATCCGGCGTAAAACATTTGCCAAGTTGTTGTGCAGACCAGTTGGTCCGCTGTGGCGACCCCGAACAGGGAGCAGCCGAAAGCAACTAGTCTGATTTAAAGTGAGTCAGGGCACTGTCGGCTTTCAGTGGGAGAAGTTTGTACCTCCGTTGGATAACCTTACACAGAGTTTTAGTGATCGAAAATAACGTCTTCAAATTTTAGATGCTTATGAACAAGCACTTGGGGCATCACCAAGAGCAGAATGGGTTTGATATCATTTACTTTGAAGATGTGAACATTTGAGTGGAAAAAAAGTTCAAATGTTTTGTACGAGTATGTTGCCTCTAGTCGGCAAGGTAAAAACAAACACTTATGAAAAACTAAAAATTCTTAAAGCACTGAGTGTCTACTTTCATGCAAGCTATTAATCACAACAGTGGAGTGTGACATGACAAAAAGGCATTCAGTGCTGAACCTGGACACAAGAAAACAAGCACAAATTACATTTTTGGCTCTGGTTAAAAGAACAATGACAGTGTTCACATGGTTGAGAGTTATGAATTAATTAATGAAAACTCAAAACTCTGCATAGCAACTCGCATCCATGTTAATAAATGTGCTGGGGTTTTTTTTTTTCCTCTGAGCTTCAGGATTTCTGGAAAGCTGTTTAAAAAAAATCTGTAAAACCCTATATCTGTTTATTTTGATTATTCATATTCAGTTATATCACACCCACACACACACACACACACGAGATTCCTGCTGATGTTTTCTCGTCTCTGCTGATCCTGAGAGCGCTGAGCCTCTCCTATGCGTGCAGCAGCAAAGAAGCAAAGGATTTATTCATTTAGGGCTTCAGCACTCACACTTGAAAGTGAAAAAAAAAAAGCCAGACAAATGAACCTTTTTTTTTCTCTCTTTCTCTCTTTTCCTGGCTCAGACTCCTAAGAAAGAAGTTGAGCCGTATTTCAGAGTTCCAGCATGAGCTGCCATCTGCTTTCATGGAGCTCCAGAGAGCGCCTGTGTATGTGTGAGTTGTGTGTGTGTGTGAGTGTATGAGAGGGGATTTCTCTGACGCTGCAGCGGGCGATCCATACAGCCTTGTTAAACCCCCTTGCTTTATCCAGTTAAACCCTCGCCAGTAAAAACAGCAGCAACTCCGTTCGCCTTCAGCGTCTGTCAGTTTCTTTTATCTTGCTCACACACACACTTGCACACAGGCTACCTTTCATTCATACACAAAAGCTTGGCTGTGGTTGGTTCTGAAACATTTCTGAGCAAAAACAAACTAGAATCCCTGATTCAGGGAAAGCGATGTGTCGTCTGGTTTCATTTTGAGACTCACTCGGTTTTATTGGGATGTTTGTCAGAATCGCTATCAAACATTTACGTCCTGCATTAAACCTTGTTTGGCCAGTCGTTTGCTACGAGGTCAAGATTCTTGGATTTCTTTAAATGGAGTAAATAACTTGTTGTTTATGGAAAACAAGCCACTTGGCTTGAAGACACACACACCACACACCAGGCGAAGGTATTTAGTCAGAGAGGGCTCTTCTACGATGGGAATGTGGTCTGCTTCCTCCCCACATGTGCTGCAAACGAGCTTCAGACCGCTTGTGTTCTGGTTTTTACAATTTGTGTATTTTGTGTGCGCGCACATGTTTTTGTGTGCACAAATATCCCCCACAAGGATAGGAATATCTGACAGCTTTGACCTTGTGGGATCAATTGGTTGTTCCTTATGACTATAAACAGTCTTTCTTTCTTTCTTTACTTCTTACTTCCTTATTTTTTTTTTTTCCTTTCTTTTCTTTCTTTACTTCCTTCCTTCCTTCCTTCCTTACCTACATACTGATTTACTTACTTATTTACTAACTTCCTTCCTTACTTAGATGCTTCCTTCCTTCCTTACTTACTTATTTACTAACTTACTTAAATAGACAAAAATTTAGAAAAAAATTTTAGTTAGATTTTGGTTTTGACTGAGATTAGGGTTAGATTTTGGTTTTGACTGAGATTAGGATTAGATTTTGGTTTTGACTGAGATTAGGATTAGATTTTGGTTTTGACTGAGATTAGGGTTAGATTTTGGTTTTGACTGAGATTGGGATTAGATTTTGGTTTTGACTGAGATTAGGATTAGATTTTGGTTTTGACTGAGATTAGGATTAGATTTTGGTTTTGACTGAGATTAGGATTAGATTTTGGTTTTGACTGAGATTAGGGTTAGATTTTGGTTTTGACTGAGATTAGGATTAGATTTTGGTTTTGACTGAGATTAGGGTTAGATTTTGGTTTTGACTGAGATTAGGGTTAGATTTTGGTTTTGACTGAGATTAGGATTAGATTTTGGTTTTGACTGAGATTAGGGTTAGATTTTGGTTTTGACTGAGATTAGGGTTAGATTTTGGTTTTGACTGAGATTAGGGTTAGATTTTGGTTTTGACTGAGATTAGGATTAGATTTTGGTTTTGACTGAGATTAGGGTTAGATTTTGGTTTTGACTGAGATTAGGGTTAGATTTTGGTTTTGACTGAGATTAGGATTAGATTTTGGTTTTGACTGAGATTAGGATTAGATTTTGGTTTTGACTGAGATTAGGGTTAGATTTTGGTTTTGACTGAGATTAGGATTAGATTTTGGTTTTGACTGAGATTAGGATTAGATTTTGGTTTTGACTGAGATTAGGATTAGATTTAATGTTAATTTTGCAATAAAAGGGCTTCACAAGGATAGTAAGGTATGTGGTGTGTGTTCCACTGCAGTGACTATAGACACCACTGCTTCTATAGACTATACACTTTCTCTGAGCAGTGAATTTATAGCAGACACCCAAGTGCTCATAAGGTGTGTGTGTGTGTGTGTGTATGTATGTGTATATATATATATATATATATATATATATATATATATATATATATATATATATATATATATATATATATATATATATATATATGTATATATACGTACGTACAAATGTACATTTCACATTCTGGATTATTTCCTTTCTTCATGGTTGGAGATGAATGGCCTTTTTGCAGGCTTTCGTTTTTCTGCTCCAGCACCGTTCTGTAGAAGTAATGGGGTGAAGTGTTGACTGTTTTATAGGAGTGTAAATGTGTTCTCTTGTGTGTGTTTGTGTTTGTGTGTGGATTTATTTTGTAGTGTGGTGGTCGAGGTGTTGGTTAGGGCAGCTTTCACGATGAGTCAGACAGCAAGGATTTTAGACAGATGTGCATCTCTAAAAGAATGTACATTTCTTATGAAATTCATTGCTGCCCTAACCCCTCTCCCCCTAACACACACACACACCCCGCACGTACACACAAGTTGTTTTGCTGAGAAGTGCCTTTAATTTCCTAAATAAATTATTGCTGTGGTGCTCCATTTTCCTCAGTCTCAAAGGATGAAACATTCAGCAATACAGAGCATGTCTGTCTGTCTGTTTCTCTATTTCTCTCTGCCTCTCTCTTGCTCTGCTTTTACCTCTCTTAATGTCTTTCTCCCTTTCTCTTTTTACCTCTTTTAATCTCTCTTTTCCCTGCCTCTCTCTCGCTTTTCCCCCTTTTAATTCTCTTAATTTCTCTCTTTCGCCTTTCTCTCTTTTACCTCTTAATTTCTCTTTTTCTGCCTTTCTCGTTTTCCTCTAATCTCTCTCTCTCCCTCTCTCTCTCTCTCTCTCTCTCTCTCTCTCTCTCTCTCTTCTCTCTTTCCCTCTCTCTCTCTCACCTTTTACCTCTCTTAATGTCTCTCTCTCTCTTTCTGCCTTTCTCTTTTATCTCTCTCTCTCTCTCTCCTTTTACCTCTCAATGTCTCTCTCTGCCTCTATCTTTTTACCTCTTTTAATCTCTCTCTGCTTCTGCCTCTCTCTCTCTCTCTCTCTCTCTCTCTCTCTCTCTGCCTTTTTCTCTTTTTACCTCTTTTCTCTCTCTTTCTTTTACCTCTCTAAATCTCTCGCTCTCCTTTTCTGCCCCTCTCTTTCTTTTTACCTCTTTTAATCTTTCTGCATTTGTCTTTTTACCTCTCTTAATCTCTCTCTCTCCCTCTCTCCCCCCCTCTCTCTCTCTCTCTTTCTCTCTCTCTCTCTCTTAATATCTCTCTCTTTCTGCCATTCTCTTTTTACCTCTTATCTCTCTCTCCTTCTGTCTCTCTCTCCTTTTACCTCTTTTAATCTCGCTCTTTCTGCCTTTATCTTTTTACCTCTCTCTCTCTCTCTCTCTCTCTCTCTCTCTCTCTCTGTGTGTTTTATTTTGAATGCAGATCTTTTTAAATTCATTTCAGTTACTCTTGCTTGCCTAATCTCGCTGTTTGCATGTGCTGCTCTGTGATTGAAAGCATTCCACAGAGCATGTTCACACAGGTACCCAGTGATTCTTTCCAGAGTGATGGGAAAGGCTGTTTTTTTGAGGATGCTGTTTTTCCTGTCCATGGTGGCGCTCTGTGATGTGCTGTGTCTGATTAGATCAAGTATATCTGGTTTAGTCAGTCAGGGTTTTTTCTTTCTGCGTAAACAGTGTCTACGGCTCTGCTGCTGTAATGGACCAGGGTTTAGTCCGAGCCTTCCTGATACGCAGACGTTGCAGGAACGTAGACAGTGCTGCCCGCCTTCTGTGCTCCATATGCTGAGCTATTTATTGGTTGTGATTTTAAAGAAGCTGCATTGCAAGCCTGTTCATGTGGAAGTAAATAAAGGTTTCACAAGCAGCAGTTCAGAGGGAATCAAACAAGAACTGGCCTTCAAAGCAAAACATGAGACTTGATTGGGCTTTGCTTGGGCTTTTGCATGTTTATCTGCAGTATTGTATTGTCACCCTTGAAGTTTTCAGTCATGATTATATCTTTACTTGGACTAGTGAGGTTGGGAGGTGCCTAATATTTTAGATGGGATGATCTCTCAAGTCATCATGCGTCACACATACACTATGGACACATCAGCAATGATCATCCCAATCCAAAACCATAGTCAATAATATTCATATAATACATTTTTTCACATTGCTCCTTTGAGAGAGCTTTCTACTAGGTTTGGGGCTGTGGGGATTTGTGCCCATTTGGCCACCCAAGCACAAGAGGGCAGGCATTGATATCTGGCAAGAGGCCTGACATTAAATTAGTGTTCCAGTTCATTCCAAATGTGTTCAGAGGGTTCGAGGTCAAAGCTTTGTGTAGGTCTCACTATTCTTCCATTCTGGGCAGTACATGTCTTTATGAAGCACACATTATAACTCGGTGGTTAAGGTGTTGGTCTACTGATTGGTGTTGGGATTTCAAGTTGCCACTGCAGGGATCCTGAGCAAGGCCCCTGAGCATGCTCAGCTGCCCAGTTAAGTTTAAAAAAAAAAAAAAAAAAAAAAAAAAAAATCTGGTCTCTGGATGAGGGTGACTTAGTAATCCTACAGTATAGAAAGATATGCAGACAATTGTGTGCCTCTAACTGGGGAAGATCCTTATATATGGGTGTTTGTCATGTCCACATACTTTTGGTCATATAGGGTATATCTAAAGTTGCTTTCGGCTGCTCCCTGTTCGGGGTCGCCACAGCGGACCAACTGGTCCGCACAACAACTTGGCAAATGTTTTACGCCGGATGCCCTTCCGAGAAACCTACCACTGAACCACCAATGCCTCATATATAGGGTATATCTAAATGTTGTACATAAAGGATAAGACATGACAGGATATGCTTGAGTAGGTAGTCAGCAACAGGTTTGTGGGAACATATGTTATTGAATTGTGTTTCCACTTTTATACCTCAGCAATTTGCCTCAAAGAATTTTCCATTTATTAAAGAAAAGCATCCTCATTTTTTAAAATCCATATATGCTTATGTTTAATGTTGTGGAACATCTGTGAAGCAAGAGTAGCTATAAAAAGTTCACTGAGAAACTAGTAAGCACTTTGCTCTGAAGACTTCCCCTTCTTGGAAAACTTCAGGTTTTATATATGACTTTTAGAAGGCACTGAAACTGCTGACTCTTTCCAACATCTCCTCATAGAAAACATGACATCAATTACACACATTTTTAATCTGTTTACATAGAGCACATGGCATGTAAGTCTCTATCATTTTTAGAGTACCAAATCAGACAATGTAGAATCATTAGAATAATATAAACAGTGATTTGCTTTGTTGGGGGGGCACGGTGGCTTAGTGGTTAGCACGTTTGCCTCACACCTCCAGGGTTGGGGGTTTGATTCCCGCCTCCGCCATGTGTGTGTGGAGTTTGCATGTTCTCCCCGTGCCTCGGGGGTTTCCTCCGGGTACTCCGGTTTCCTCCCCCAATCCAAAGACATGCATTGTAGGTTGATTGGCATCTCTAAATTGTCCATAGTGTGTGATTGCATGAGTGAATGAGAGTGTGCGTGTGTGTGCCCTACGATGGGTTGGCACTCCGTCCAGGGTGTATCCTGCCTTGATGCCCAATGACGCCTGAGATAGGCACAGGCTCCCCGTGACCCGAGTGTAAATCGGATAAGCGGTAGACAATGAATGAATGAATGATTTGCTTTGTAGGTGAATAACTGTCCAAGCAATTCTATTATCCAAAATTAATTAGTAAATATCTCTATAATTAATATTTCCACTGTACATTTTCAAATGAGTAACTCAGGTTTCTAAAATGACTCTTCCTCATTCCACTGTAACCCCTTTTTCCACTAAAATGCTCCTGCAATAAGTTCTGCCCAGCATGCACTAACTCTTACATTGCATTTGTTCAGATTCTCAGCTGAAGAAGCTTCGTACGGAGACGTTATACATCCTCATGGACTCCGAGCTTGTGGCTCCTCGCAGTCCTAACGAGGTGCATCTCTCTGGTCCTGGGGCCATGCAGTACCTACAGAGCCTGGCACACTTGGCAACCAGCATTGCTATGGACTCATCTACCCTGTGGAATGCACAGGAAGCAGAGGGGCAGCTCAAGGTTGACCTCCTGAGTCACCTGCTGCAGTGCTCACATTACGAAGTGAGGCAGTTGGCACTGGAGCGCCTCTTGGAAAGATTGCAGACCAACGAGGAACACCAGCTACTGCCATTTGACCTCAGCATGTCCACGTTAACCTACCTGGCATTACATGAGACACACCCTACCTGCCTAGCAAAGGTGAGAGGATGCAGTCATTGCAATAACACAATTTCCCAAACCATACAATAAGTAAGGTGATCAGTCGGAATGTGTCTCGACCCCTGCATATAACTACAGTGCTGATAGAAAGCATACGAACACTTTACATGGTTCTGCGTAAATTTGACCTGTAACTGGAGCCCAATTAAAATAAATAATGCAAAAATGATCATTTTTATGTGTTGGATATAAATAATATGTGTTGGAAATAATACATGAACCTTTGCTGTAAGTAACTAATTTTAGTAACTAAACTCCCTGAGCAGCTAGATTAACCAACCAAGCATTTCTGGTAACTGGTGATCAATGGTTCCTTCTATTAAAACTACCTCAGCTCAGTGATGTTGCTAGGCTACCTTGTATAAAGTGCTCTTTTTAGGTCCTTCCACAACATTTCTATTTTGTCAATGTCTGAACATTGACTTCTCCAAAATAAAAAAACAAATAGATTTCTTCTTTTCCATTTTTTGTGGACTTATTTGCTTGCTTTAGGGTTGCTTGCTTACTCTGATGTTCTCTAGTTGAATTTGCTGGTACATTTCAAAATTCATAGGTCCATTAATAATTGCAATCTGTCCAGGATCTGATGCAGCAACGCAAACCATGATACTACCACCCACAGGCTTCACAGTTGGGATGAGGGTCTTATGTCGTAATGCAGCGTTTTGTTTTCACCAACCATCATGCTTTTCATGTGAACCAAAAAGTACTATTTTGCATCAATCTGTATACAAAAGATCCTTTCAGGATTCCTCTGGCTTGTCCACATGGTTTTAAGCAAACCCTCAGAGTAGAGCAGCTGCTTCCTTCAACCATGAACACTGACATAGGCGTTACCCTGGGGTTCTTTTTGACTTGCTGTAATATTATTCGCTTGCTCATTTGGAGTGATTTTTGCTAAATGACTACACAGTGGTACTGGATTTCCTCCTGTTACAGTACACCTCATCTGCCTCACAGTGGATTGATGGAGGTCAAACTCTTCAGTAATGGTTTTGTAACCTTTTCCAAGCCAGTGAACATCAAGAACTCCTTTCAAGGTCCTCTCGAATCTCCTTTGATCAAAACATGCAATATGTCCACAAACCTTTGTTGTTTTTATTCTTGAAACATGGGACCGCCTGCTAAAATCGCACCTTATTGCCATCCTTTACTTCAATTACCCCTTTAAATTTAATCAAGGGGATGGCATTCAGGTATATGTTTAGCAGGCAGTCCCATGTTTCAAGAACATCAGTTTGGGTCTTAACTTTTCAAGGTTTTCAAGGTCAGGTTTATGGAAATGTGCCATGTCTCTATCATCAGAGATTCCTGAAGACCACAAAAAAAGAGATATTGATGCTCATCAGGCTGGAAAGGGTTATAAAAACATTTTTAAAGAGTGAATCGCTGAGTTGAAGCAGTTTTGGAAGAAAGAATGGGCCAAAATCAAATCTGTTGTCTAGGATTGCTCACCAGTTACCAGAAACTGAAAGATTAGTGTGCACACTAAATGAGCACATATTTATTTTGTGTATTCATTTACATTAATTTGGTTCTCTTTATCTTGTTCTAGGACTTCACATTTCAGGTCTAATTTTATGCAAAAATTCAGGAAATTCTAAAGGGGTCACAAACTTTCTAGCAGCGCTGTATGTAAATAGGATTCAAGATTGCAGATCTCTAACCTGGGACATAGCTTTTAATAATGACGTGGAGAAGTAGACTCAAGGTCTACCTTACAGTAAGATGCTGGCAAAACAAAGCGGAACTAACAAGTGTGAAGGAAGGATCTAAAATAAGAATAAGAATAGTCTCAAAACCCAAAAGAGTTCTAAAACAGAGCCTTTGCATGGTATACCACTGCGTCTGTGACCTCCTCTTGTTCATCCATCTTGCCATCATTTGCCATGGTTGTGATCAAAGTGCTTTGTTCTGGGTCTCCAGCTGTTTAAATGATAACTGCAGTGCAATCTAAACTCTTTCTTATTGGCTGAATGAACAATGACTCCCCAGTAACAAATCGGCTTGCGGAAAGGCCTCTGCATGCCCGCTTCCACTGTGTTTGGCCATTCCATTTATTTCCAGTCATGAACTAAAGAGCCACACACATACCAAACACGACACGCATAAAGTAAGAGAAAAGATGGCACGTTGATCAAGAATCATCCTGTTTCACTTCCTCATAAGCACGTGATTATTCTGTTCTGCCATTTCTATCATTATACACAGCCATCAGAGCAGCTCAGAGCATGTGTGTGTACGTGTACATATGTCCCTTCACACACGTGGTGTGTGCGTGCATGTGTGTGTGTTTACCATCTGTGTCAGTGTGCTGCTGTGTGTCTGCTCGTGTGTTTTATTGGCCAGACGTTAATGTTTAAAGGCTGCTGTGAAACTGCTCCTGCTTGCTCCAGGGACTCACTTTGGCCTGGTTTCCATGGCGAGCCCTCTGCCCCACTAAAGCATTCTGGGAAGAAAAGCAAAAAGAGGAACACTGGGATGAGTGCTATTACTTTTCCTGACAATGCTTATGAGCCATGTATGTTTTAGATCACATTTATACTGTGTGTATATCAGAGAGAGAGAAAGAGAGAGAGAGAGAGAATCTGGAATAAAAATGCATAAAGGCCCCATCCAGCTTCTGTGGGCTGTAAAATACTATTTTAACCACTTGTTGTCCAAAATACTTAGACTTTAACAATAAAATACAGTAAGGAAGTTAGACACATTTTGAAAATACCAATTTTAGCTTGAATTAGTTCCCCGGCCAAATTCCGTTCTACTTTCTATTCATTCAACATTTTCCTTTACCATTAAAATTTCAGAATTAATATAAACAAATTTAGGGTTTCCGGGATAGCCACAAAGTGATGTCAGTCAATACTTTCACTTACAAATGACAGAGATTTTATTAAATCATTATTGTAGTTCAGCAGATTCAGCTTGTTTTGGATCAGATGCTTTTTTGGGGGAGACTGACAACCATAATCATATTATACTTTTTTTATTTTTAAGTAAATTTTTTTATTTTTTTTTTTTGAAGTAAATTCCCTAATAGAAAAAGAAAAAAAAAAAAACATATTTCAGATGAATTATTTGGATGTTTATCAGTAACAATCTAAAATTCTGCTTGAAACCCTGAAGGAAAGGTTTAAGGGTCAAAACTAAAGAATTATTTATTTATTTATTATAATAAATAGTTACATTCCTTTTGTATAGACAAGAAAACATTATAGGAATATGAATACGGTTTATCTGTGTTGCTTTGTCTTAATTTTGAACAGCAGCAGGAAAGGAAACCCCAGTTATACCCCAGTTATAATCAGCTGGATGTGAATAATGGAAGTCAGCATGTCCTTGCCTGCTCTCTGACCCGTCCTAGTCATATATAAAGGCACTAGTTGGGGGTGGTACCTTCTGTACCATGTAATATATGTGTATATTACCTGGAAGCTCTAATTTACCTTTAAAATGACCTTATGGACGTTGTTCCACCTTTTTAATAAGCTTTGAGACTGACTCATTAGAGACACATGCACAAATGATACAAGTGATACCCCTGAAGGCACCACCACAGTGAGGGTGTAGAAAAGCAAAGACATGGAGGAAAGAGAACCAGCTTTTCACATCGCTGTCTGTGTCTGAGTGAAGATGATGCAGCTTGGTCTAAACGAGCTGTGTTTTACTTGTGGAAGGATGGAGAGAATTGAGAGATGAGAAAGCCAAAGGAAACTCTGCTAGAATTCTTTTGTCCACACTTCCATACAAAAGGAGGAACAAGAGGAAGACCACAGAGACACACAGTGACGGGCGTGACCATTTTCAAAACAGCAGTTACAGAAGTGTAACAACATGATGACTAAAACAGTGGCAATTACATTAATAATAATACGATTAACCGACCTTCACCAGGGTGACTACTAGGAGTATATGGTACATACTGTATGTGGTGTATATAGTATATATTTACAGGATCTTAGCCAATTTTTGTAGAACTGCACTGACAGTGGTGCAGGCTGTAATTTAAATGATGCACAGATTTGTAGTAATGCACTCATTCAAATATGTCCTCATTTCTATAGAGAGAAAGACAGACAGACAGTGGAAGAGTGAGACATGCAGACAAACAGACAAGCTGACAGAGAGAGAGAGAGACAGAGACGAGAGACAAACAGAGACTGGAAGAGAGAGAGAGAGAGACAGACAGACAGGCTGACCGAGAGAAAGAGACAGAGAGAGATAGACTGACAGACTGATGGAGAGAGGCAGACTGATAGAAAGAGAGAATGACAGACAAACTGTCAGAGAGAGGTAGACAGGCAGACTGATGGACCGAAACACGCAGACTGATAGAGAGGGATAGACAGACAGGCAGAGAGAGAGAGACAGAGAGACATGCAGACAGAGAGAGAAGCCTTTATTTGGTTACACGTACATTACAGCACAGAAAAAACGTTTTTTCGCATATCCAAGCTTGTTAGGAAGCTGGGGTCAGAGCACAGGGTCAGCCACTGAAGCAGAGAAGGTTAAGAGCCTTGCTCAAGGGCCCAACAGTGGCAGTTTGGTGGTGCTGTGACTTGAACCCCTGACCCTTCTGTTCAACCTTAACCTCTAAGCCACTACTGCCCCTAACATATTCACAGCTTTCTGTCTGGTGGTCACTTAACATGTTTTGAAACTACTTATTAATTATGACTAGGATTATGAAATTGTACAGTTATCGATAAATGACTATGGGGAGGTTTTCTGTAAGGAGACATGACCCTGTCTTTGTAATAGTCAGAGAGAAAGCTGTGTGGAAAAAAAAAAGCAGCTTTGATGGGTTCCACCCACTTTGTGTTAGACCATGTTACATTCCCCTTGTCATCTCTCAATCTGACCAGTTTAACACTTTGCCACACATTTCTATTAAACTGACAGCAAGCTTTTTTCACTATAAATTGTTTATTTTGCAGGTTCTGCAGCTTCTCTCAGTCCTCCCACTGTCCGCCATCCTACCGTGGCAAGAAAACAGTCATGGAAACAGTGAATCACTAAGCAACGACAAGGCACTAGATCACCTCCTCTCTGTGGCAGAGACCTCCACACACAGGTGAGCAGTTTGACCAGCGTATTCAAAGCTAACAGTGCGGTCAAAAATCAGCCGTTGGTGAGAACTTTGTGCAGCTGCTGTTCATTTGTGTAAGAAGCAGCGTTAACGTTTTTCGGCTAAAGACGTCCTTCTAACGCATCCACCACACCCAGAAAAGATTTCCACTGACACCAAAAACCCACCGGCCTACTTAGTTCTGTCTTTGCAAACACCCGATCCTGATGAATAGCAGCGGTTAGGGCTGTGGGTATGACCGCAGCGGTGGCAGAAGGTCGTTCCTAGTGTGCTGGCAGGGAGGAAGGGCGCAATGGTTTCAGATGTGGGCTTCCACCATGAAAGAGACCACACATGCCTGTGGTAAGCAGCTCCCCTGTATACGCCAATCATCCATTCACAGCCGAGATAGAGCATGAAGGATATTGATTTTCACCGTTTAAAGGCTCAGCACTACCTCCTTGTGCCTCGTGTACCTGTGGTTATCTGCATGCGCTCACGCATAAATATCTGTATGTTTGGGAAAGGGGTGTGTGCGTGTGTGTGTGTAGGCATGTGGGTGTCTGTCTCTGGGTCACGCACCTGGCGACAGGTGTGTATGTTGTGCGTTTTTGCAGTAGATGGCTAAAGAGGCGTCAAGTCTGAATTACAGACATCTCACCCATTTCAGGTCTGTATAAACGAATACACACCCTGCAGTGTAGAATTACAAAAAGCCTTTCCATCTAGAGCGCCCCTCAGCCTGGCCAATCTGCCCGCCTTTAAGATCAGTGTTGAGAAATCGGTTCGGTGGGATTGTTGTTCTTTGTGACACAGCGCCAGTGTTCTGGACCGCGGCAGTTGCTCTGTGATTAAGCAACACCATACTGGCTGTGTGTGCGTGTGTAACGTTGCTGCACACTTGTCCTTTGACTCGTGTTACTGTTGGAGGCGTTGTGTAATTGCACATTTGCTGGGTGTATTTCGGTTTCAACATACTGTAGTAGAGTGTGTGGTGCGTCTCACCTGTTTTATGACGCCGACGGTTTTGTAAAAGGCCACATTTGTGACTGCGCTGAAGTAGTCTCGCTGCTGTCCATAAACGTAACCGCTGTGTGCGGAAGTGTCAGCGTGGGGCTTGTTTGTTTATTTACTGTATCCTAATAGACTTTGCATAACATGTTGTAACTGCAAAACCTCTTGTACTTGGAAATATATGTTGATTGATGTGTTTTGCCTGGTGTATGTATGTGTGTGTGTGTGTGTGTGTGTGTTTTTAGCTTGGAGCTGCACTGCGCTGCCCTGTCTTTGGCCTCTCGACTGGTGGTGCACCTGGCCAAAAAGACGCCACTGGTAAGGAAGACGAGTGGGAACGAGGGAGTGAGGAAAAGAAAGAGAGAGAGCTATTGTTCGGTGTGTGAAGGAGCTGTACAGTCACAGAAAGACTAGATGCTGCTTGAGTTCAATATAACACATTATTTATAGTTATCCTCTGTATTTACTTGCCATTTATTTGCTATAGGGACAAACATTTTTGCTCTCCCACCCTTATATACAGTCGACTCCAAAAATATTGGTGAAAAATATTCGTGAAAACTAGTAAGGAGTAACACATGACAGGTCGTGCTGCTACAGGAATATTTTGTGTATTATTCCTCTTATGCCAACTATTACAATTTCTTATTTATTTATCGAATGCCGTGCATTTTTTGACCATTTATAGTTACACCCGATGTTCTGGAACGCAACAAGTTCCTGTTATTACTTGTGTTGTAAACATGAATTCCCTCTCCAGCCACTCTTCTTCTTCTCACTTGAAGTTAATAAGACAATAAACACACGCTTGTCGTGTTGCACAGAAACCAGAAAGCGCGACCTCCTGCATCCTGAAACGAGAATCCTTTCATAACTGTTGAATAAACGTCTCAAACGTACGTGCGCTTCACCACGTAAATGAGTATAGATTCTTCTTTGTTAAACAACAGGACTTTTTTACTCAGTGTTGTTTGCTGCAGATACGATAATGTAACAGTATGAACATCTTAAAATAAGGCTTTAAATATCAATCTTTCATGTATAAGCACAATAATTTTATCTATAATTGCCGCTCTCTAAGTTATTTGGTCATACCTCCCCTCAGTGTCTTCTTGTGATGTTTAACAAGCCTGGAAACACTTCTTGTCTTGGAAACTCTTAAAGGCAATACAGAATATTTCAGTATTCTTAACCAGTCCCTTCAGGATTTCATGAGTTTGAGATCACAGAAACACAAAATCAAGCACACGCTACAATATTTGGAGGAGCTTGAATTTTTCAAAATTACCTCAGATTTTCCGCAGATTTGGGCCAAGACGTGTCATGTGACATCATCACAACACACGTTCGCTCAAAGCCCTGTTCTATTCAAACATGCATCAAACATGAGTACAGCTGCCATAGAAAGTCATTACATATGTGTCTTCATTGGTAAAGAAGAATCCTGTGCTTGCAATTTCACCACTTCAAGTGCAAAATAAACACCAAAATATTTAAGCAATCAAGCATTTTTGGCAAAAACTCCTAGAGCGACTGCTTTATTTTGTTAGGCTTGTGCATTCTTCAATTTAGGCCACACATTTTTAGTCAGGTTCGAATACAACGACTGAGATTTCCATCACAATCCAATGATTTTGTGTTTATTTAACCATTTCTTTGTTGATTCGGTTGCCTGTTTGAGTCCCATGTAACCTCCTCTGACTATAGTATATCTTGTCGCTTAATAGCAGTCATGATGCTGATGATTGAGAAGTTCAGTTATTGTTTTGTCTGCCAACAACACTATTCTAATGATCGTTCTACTGATAAAGATCAAGAGCAGAAGTTGCTTTCAGGCAGGACTTCTTTTGTGCAACATTTCCTAACAACTTTGTTATATTTAGACTCAAAAAGAGGAAATATTTAACAGCGAAAGTACAGCTTGTGGGGGTCGGGGGGGGGGGGGAGGTGTTCTTAAGAGAAAAATAGTTATTAGAGAGTAGGTTTTCGAGGAAATTTTATATGAGGTTATGTTATATATTTATATTGTTTATGTATGTACACGTACACACCAGACATATAGACGGTTTTCTCTCCGGGAAAGATCAGAGAGCTGGATTTGACAAGCATATTACTGGGAGCTGTGTGCGTTGTTTGTAAGTCATTGAGATGTTTGTGAACGGTCATTAGGTGATTAGCTGCTAGGTGTTAGGTGACGTGGGGCGTGCAGCTGTGTGTAAATATCATTTACTTGGGAACTTTATCACAGCAACTCGCAAAACCGTCCTTTATTACCAAATGTTGTTATCAAATCAGGTTCGTTTTTGTCATCGCATCCATCCATACAGTAGAAGGTGCGTAATGTATAACAATAAAGATTTAAAAAACTGCTTAGGTTTCCATTTATTTTTAAGTTTTAAAAACAGGATAAGCCCTGTGTCCTCTGCGTACAGGAGGGGGTTGCAGCGTCTCATGCCACCCGCTGGGTGGCGCTGGTGACTCAGGACTGTAGTGAGGAACAACCAGTCGAGGTCAAACTGACTGCTGCAGAGGTGCTGGTGAAGGTCACACCCACCCTGCTGACCTCTGACACTTTGCCAGTGGGTAAGTGCATAGCCTTTCTTGGATATCTATCTATGTAATAAATAATCTATGTAATAAGGAATGGACATGAAAAGCGCTCTGAGAGTGTGTGTGTGTGTGTGTGTGTGTGTGGCAGGTGTCACCCCCACCCTGGCACTGTGGCAGAGTCTCTTCACCTTACTGCAGGATGAGGACCAGGATGTGAGAGACAAAGCTGCAGACTTCATCTGTTACTCTCCAGCACATCTTATCACCACAGGTAAACAAGTACACACACACAAACTCTGTCTGTCTGTCTGTCTGTCTGTATTTTCTGTTTGACTTCCTGTGTTTATGAAAGTTTTGCAAGTAGCAGAAACTAAATTTTGGTAGATGTAGTATTAATTGTGCAGGCCTACATGACTCAGGTATGGGTTGATGTTGCGTTTTTGTTTTATTTGGGGGTTTTTTTGAAGCGGGGGGATGGAGAGGTGCGAGTTTCTCTTTACAGCCTCCATTGACAGCAGAAGAACAGAGGTGTGGAATAGAGGAGGACGTCCGGTAGGCTCAGGGCTTTGAAATAGAGGTGTCAGACTTAGCGATGCAGAGAGCAGGAATGGCTCGGCCTCGTAGATCAGTCACATCCAAAACTTACAGTCATGCCAGCACGTCCATCTACAGCCTGATAAGCAACTTCACACATCTTTCACAAACACCTCTTCTTTTTTGGGGGGAGGGGGGCATGGAGGTCAGTTGGTGTTAGCCAGAGAGCCAAAGTGTAATAAGCTTGAAATAGTCTTGATGGTTGAAGCAGTTTTTAGCGACCAAGCTTAAGTTGTTAAGTTGTTCAACCCCTTTAACTGCTATCCTGTTCCTTCTCTCTCTCTCTCTCTCTCTCTCTCTCTCTCTCTCTCTCTCTCCCTCTCTCTCTCGCTCTCTCTCTTTTTCTCTCTCTCTTTTTTCTCTCTCTCTCTCTCTCTCTCTGTGTCTATTCTCCATATAAAAGTAAACACATGAAATGATTTGAAATCTTTGTGAGCATCATTAGAAAACCACAGAGCTGAATTATCAGACAGAAAAATTGATGTATTTGAGCATTTAGAGGTGTGCTGGGCCATTTTTCTCGTTTTATATTTACTTTAGCCTCTAATAAAGTACACGTTGTACGAGCGATTATGATCGGCGTGATGGCACCGAGAATTAATTTGTGTTATGGATACAGCATGCATCAATGATTTGAAAGATAAGGGGCTGTGAGCTTGAACTTCTGAACCCCTGATCTTATTATAGTGTGTCTTCCAGCATTCCATTGCATTATCTGGTTCAAGTTATAAGCATGAATAATTGTTAATTCAACTATTTGAATAGAAGGTTAGTGCTTCAGTCCTGAGTGAATGGGGAAAGTTGTTTTCCCATCAGTATGTCCAAGTTCAACATTCCAGCCCAGTATTTCGAAATGGATTTTTTTTTTTAAAAAGCTTCAGCATCTGTAGCCAGTATTACCCAAGCTTTGTGTTGTTCTTGGCTTCCCTGATTAAATATCGAGAATGTTTTAAAGGGTAAAGGCACAATCAAACAAGCAAAGCAGCTAATATAATGTAATCTTAACAATACTGTCTGTCTGTTCCAGCTTTCATTACAGATATAAATACCACAAAAAAACCAAACATCTGAACTTATCTGTCCAGTACAACAACAACAGCCTCCTTGTCTTGCTAATAGTTGAAAGGGACATGTGGACCGCTACTTGGCAGCTATTTGACTGTAGATGTTATGCAGTCCCTGATTCCTTGTCCCTCATACGTTCAAACGAACGTTGTCTTTGTAGTTTACTTCCATATAGGATGTTGCAGTAATGTGCTCATGAACAAGGCCTTTTAACTCCAGCACACATAGGTGGTACTCGTTTTAGACAGGTGAAGGTGTAAACTGTAACAGAAAGCTAAGGTTTTGCACCAAAGTGTCAGACGAGAGTCGATGCCTTCGGATGCTGTTGTCTTTCAGTCTGTTTCTACATTTTTAAGACATATTCTGTGTAGGTGGTCCATTATAAGAATAAATGTAACTGCAGTTGTTAGTCACTATCACATAGTGACACTAAAACCCACTTGATTTGATAGAAACACTCGTTTGTTTCATAGAAATTACCACAGTGTTCTCATTACACACAATACCAAATGCAGTCTTAATTCGTGTCATTTACAACTGTGTGTGTGTTTGTGCACATGCCACCCAGGTCTCTGTTCCCGTAGGTCTCGAGAGGAAGTCAAAGCTATAAAATTTGATGTGTTATTTTCCTCACCTTGACACCGCTCACTTTCACACCCACACTTCCTTCCCACAACCTTGCACATCTACCTTTCCATTCCGCTCGAAAGTCGGTGAGAGTGTGTGCACACTGGACATGAAAACAAGAAGTTCACATCATCGTTCACACTGTTTTGGAATAAGAGCTCACGAAATGACATGCTAACCATGTCATAAGTATGTCTATGTTACTGGTGTGTTTTGTGGAATGTCCAAATACCAGGTTTTTGGATTCCACCTAGTTAGTGTCTGATAAAAATAAAAGAGAGGGAGAGTCCGTTGTTCTGTGCATGGTTAAGGACGGTTGTGTGCGTTAGCTCACGCTGTACTGTCCTCACACCAAACACACACTCACTCACTCACACAAACACAGAACACGCTGACACATTCTGTGCTGTGGATGTCTCTGATTTCAATGCCATGCCAGACAAACACTCCCTCCTTTCTTACCCCTCCTTTCCACACACAGACACCCGACACTCGGCCAGCTGCAGCGCCTCACATCCTGAATTCGCCGCACACCAAAGCCCCTCTCTCGTTACTCAAAAAGGTTTTTTTTTTTTTTAATTAGTTCCAGTCCTCTGCCTCCCTTCGATTACGGGAATTAAGCTTTCTGCTGGAATCTCAGCTCAGTTGTACATTCAAGCAGGCGCACAAAGCTCCTCCAAAACAACTTTTACTTCAAGGATGCTGGAAACAGTTTCACTCTATTCAGGATTAAACTTCATACTATCCAGTGTTGGATTCAGATTAGCCATTACCTAATGAAATGACCATGTAATCTAACTGCATGGCTTCTTACTTGACATTACACGTGGTTCTATGCTTATTGATGAGTGAAGTGCAGAAAAAGTCATCTTGTTGACGATGACTGTTAATGATTTGGTTGTTGTGGTTTGATATGAATGATCAGCGTTAGGAAACCCTGTGTGTGTGTGTGTGTGTGTGTCACTTGCTTTCATTTTTGTGTTTTTGTTATACTTCTACATTTGTCCACCTCCTTACAAATCAAGTTCAACTTTTGGGCAGATTGTGTCATCTCATTCCTGAAATAGGGGAACCGTCACCTGCAGGCTTACACCTAAACATAAGGCTCCTAAATAATCATCCCTGTCTAAAGGAGAGACCATCACCTTAAGGCACACACAAACAAAAGAGATAAAAACAGAAATACAGAACCATGAGAGCGGGGGCGTTTTGTAAGCTGAGGAGAGGTGGGGAAATCACGTTACTGAAGTGTGAAACCACAGAAAAGGGCCGAAATGGAAAGCAGCTTGAGTTTCCTATTATGCTTTAATGCCTGTATGATGGCGTGTTCAGGCTTGGACCGTTTCCAGCCCTATAGGCCGACACTTCCCATCAAAAATGCCCAGGGATGAATAGCATCAGAGGCTGGCCAGGCCAGAGATGGGCTGTCCCATCATATTGCTGAGAGAAAAAGCCCGCTTGGTTCTCTCTCAGCTCTTTAGATCAGCACTACTAGTGTACAATCAAAAGCTTTCTGCGTTCCCTCAATACCCCCCCCCCAACCCCCACAGCTGCTAAGTTTCTGGAAGGAAAGGAGATACGTGCTTTCTGCCCAACAGTACTTTCCCAGTGTGCTTGTGGGGGAAGGTGTCACGGTCGTTAAGATGTCGTTATGCTCTCTTTTAGCAAGAGCGGTTTTTGACTGGCAGGTCCCGGTGACTGTCGACCGTGGAAGTAATTTGGACGTTAGCTGCAGGCCAAGGGAAGGTAAAGAGAAGCCAGAAAGCAAAACAAACTCGCTGTGACTCACTCTCACGTTGCCACAGCGAGCGCTTTGAAGCATGAACAACTGGGGGTCGTTAAAAGTCAAGACTTGACAGGGGTTTGACCATTGCTTTAGATGGGTGTTAATATTGTCTCTACACACCCTTTGAATCTCTTCTCTCACTTCCCCTATCATGTGTTTCCTTTTTGTTTTTTTCGTTTTCTGCAGCCATCGTCCAACAGGTCCGCTTGTGGCTAACCTCAAAGTAACCCCACCAACTTACATATGCAGTGTGTAATCATCATTTTGCTTCTCTGAACAAGTTCCATGGTCATCTGAGACAGGGTCACGGTTTGAAAATGAAAAACAAAAGCAAGACATCAGTACCTGACCTTTAGTTTCTGTCTCCTTTGACCTGGCAAGTCATTTGCATCATGAAACTACACGTTCACTTGAAATCAAATCAACATTCAGGGAATCATAAAATCATGACTAGGCTAGAAACTGTCATTTAAATAAAAAATATAATGATTGTGTATTAATACCCAATGGTCCCGCCTCCGCCATGTGTGTGTGTGGAGTTTGCATGTTCTCCCCGTGCCTCGGGGGTTTCCTGTGGGTGCTCCGGTTTCGTCCCCCGGTCCAAAGACATGCATTGTAGGTTGATTGGCATCTCTAAATTGTCCGTAGTGTGTGATTGCGTGAGTGAATGAGAGTATGTGTGTACCCTGCGATGGGTTGGCACTCCGTCCAGGGTGTATCCTGCCTTGATGCCCAATGACGCCTGAGATGGGCACAGGCTCCCCGTGACCCGAGAATAGATCGGATAAGCGGTAGACAATGAATGAATGAATACCCACTGTAGAAAATAAGTGAGCACATGAATGCCTGTAAGTGGCAACTTTTTTGTATGTACAGTTTTTTGTTTTTTTTTCCTTTGGGTTTGTGCCCTGGACAAAAGATGCACATAAACCTTATTTGAGCTAGCGTCTTTATTTTCAATTGGATTAGTGTTTAAATGGGAGGTCACTGCTTTGTTGAGCCTAGTGTTTGAGTTATATAACAGAGTTTGTGCATGACTGTGCTATATTTTGCTTAATTTTCTTTTTCACATCCCATTTCTGGAAATATTGTATGCTGTCTGTACAAGCTAAGTACTATGTCTAGTAAAAAAAATAGTTCCAACAACAGCTAGGGATTTGGAAAAGAGCTTCCTGCTCCACAGGAAAGAGGTGTTTGGTACCACCAATAAATATATGAACCAGTTGATGGATGTTGCATTTAAACACACATATCATATGAAGTCAGTAGGAAGTAGAGTTTTTCTTTCCCAGCCTACTGAACCAGCTTCTCTTTTGGGCAACTGTGAATGAAAAACTGATAGTCCAGATGTTTCTTGAGTGCATAGGCTACTGCTGTTTCCACCTTCGAAATATATTTATGGCTTGGCTTCGGTTGGATAGAAAGTCAAAGAGTCACCAGTATTGCACCTTAGTGTTGTTTTTTTAATATCTTGTCTTTATGGACTCCCTGCCATGTCATGCCATTTTTATCAACAAAATTACACATACTGTCACACCAGAGTGATTATCACTGGCTCTAGACTAGAATATTTTCAAACTACTTTATAGGTGTACTAACCCAAGGGTTCTTTAAGGACTAGATTAGTAACCTGTGCCCTAAAGCAAGTCTTGTAGAATATGAGAAGTTGACCTTCATTCCCTGATCTCCTTCTTCTAGGTGTTGCCCAAGGAGCTGTTTCTCCTCCTGTTGCTTTGCAGATGGGAGTGGGAATTCTGTGCCAGCTGTTCCAGGTGTGGGACCAGGTGGCTGTTGGCATTATGACACTGACCGAGTGGCTGCTGGGTGATAACCGGGCAGAACTGGGCAATGAGAAAACACTTGACTTGGTAGGGATGCAGATTGTACGTGACATTATGAATTTGTCTTTACACCTTTGTATGAGATGGTGTCTTAGAGAATTTTGGAATTTTGTTTAGAGAATATTTCCTGTGCATCATGTTAATGCTGAAATTCATCTCTTTGCTTAATCTCTAACAGGATGAGGAGTTCCTCTTTGAGAAAGGAGAGCTGAACCTGTGGGCAGAGCCTCTGCAGTGGGCACGGCTGTTGCACAAACACCTGTGCGCGCTCTCTACAGTACCGAGCTCACTCAGTTTGTGCCCGGCAGAGCTTGGCCGTTTCTCCAACATAGCTGGCGCTAATGCAGACTCGGCCCGAAAAGCACTGTGCTCCCTTCCTGCGCTGCCTCAGTTCTCTGCCACCATTGAATATGCTAAGTTAGCTCTGCTGAACGAGCGGGCTACACTCACTCAGAATGTGCTGGAAACGATCAGGCAAAAAATCTTGAGCTGAGAACTAGAAGTCTTTTCATTCTACTAGACGTTTACATTCTAATCAATGACTGGATGTTCATATGGGAATGAAGAGAAAGGTTAGAGCATTTCAAATGATCTTGGGGTGTTCACACTGACTGCATATAAATATTAGGATTATTTCATCATTTCCTGTCCATTTACTTTTATTTTTTAAGGCCAGTCCAGCTCAAGATGGTAAACAATGTTTTAGTATATTATTCATTTTATTTTTAATGTGGCAATTTGCCTATAAAAAGGGTAAATGATGTACAGGAATGTCTCTGACCCCAAACTGTTTTTAATCAAAATAAAAAGCTGAGCTTTACTATATTCATTTGTCGGCAGCTGACTTGTGCACTTTTGTATGCAAGTGTGGGCCTGGGGGAGGGAGAAGTCACAATGCATGGGTCATGACTCAAAAATGTCTTGTTCCTCTATTTTCACAAAAATGAAAACACATTTGTTCTATTTGTCACATTAAAAAATGAGAACAGATTCTGTGGCTGTATCACACAAGTCCAAACTTTATGAAGGTGAGCTGTCTTTAAAATGCACTGTTACACACTTGTGGTGTTTGGACAGTCTGTTGGACAATCACTGGCTGTTTTTTTATTATTATTATTATTTGTTTTTGCATTACTTTCATATGATGGACCCTTTAACACAGTTCCCAGAAAAAGAAATAGCTCAGCAGGCCCCTCCTGGGTGGGATGTTATGCAATTGGCACTAAACAGCAGACTGGTGGCTGGCATGTGTGTGGACAGCTGGATTGCCTTCAGGGCTACATTAGTAAATGTTCTCTTACTGTTCAGTGATGTAATGCTTGGGAACGGTCCAAAATAACTGACCCCTTTACATCCACAGGGGTGGGGATGTGTAAGTGGGGTAGGGGGGTAATTGCGACTGAATCCCAATGATTCCCTACTTCCTGTACACGAGCTCGGCACTACATACAGTAGCTCACGTTGCCGTCTTGACCATTAGGTGGCACACAAGGCTTCTTTTAAGGAAAATGTTTCGACCCATAGGGGGCAGTATGGGATCGTTTTATAGGGGAAACATTACCACATTCCTTTACATGATTTCTATTTTTCTCTCTGCTGCTTGGGGAATAGTGTGTGGATTTCAGTCGAATGTTAAAGCCAATACTGGGGTAGCTGCCATTGGTTTTGTCTTTGTCTATACGTGTAGACATTTATATAAATACATATATCTGAACAATCAATCTGTTTCACGGGCTATTATAGGGATGTAAAATATATTTAAATGTTTTTGTGTTTTATTGCTACTACATTTATTGCTTTGATTTAAACACCAAGTCTTTAAACCTGTGAGAAGTTATTAAAACTCGGTCACTCTGAGTGAATCAGTGTAGATTAGACTAAATGGAGCTTTCTCTGGTTAGTCGGAGTAAATGATTACACAGCTTCTGCAACTTAGTACATAATGTACCAGCGAGCAGCAGAGGCGCGTTTCACTCCCATCCATTTCCCTCCATCCGCACTTCTCAATGCCATTAACCCATTAAGCATCTAAGCTTGTTTCTATTATTATTATTATTATTATTATTATTGGAACTGGTGTTCATATATTTGACTGCAACGTCTCGTCGCCTAGTTTACATCACTTTACATAATAATAATAATAATAATAATAATAATAATAATAATAATAATAATATATGTTTCATTGTTTAGGAAATGTTTACTGAATAAACAACTAGCTCCGGTAGGCATTGTTCTTTTTCAATGCTGTAAATAAAATTGACAGGTTTTAGGGTGACATTTCTGATTTAGGAAATTCTGAATGTCGAGTCCCAAAATGAATAAACCTTAGTGTTCAGGAAGGTCTGCGTGGAGCACTTTGGAGTTTTCGGAATCACGCTCCTCTGAAAAGTTCGACGGTAGTCTCGAGGAGAGGAGAGTGGGTGGAGTAAACGACCAATCAGAACCGGCGGCCCCCTCTACTCTGACGTCAGTCCAACAGCTTTGTAGGCTCCGCCCCCCTCTTCACGAACGACTCCGGGTCGTATATGTTGGGGGGAAAGCAAGCGGTTTGTGTTCTGCTCTCGCTTGGCACTTCAACGGAGGGAGACAGGCAGCAATAAAAAATAGCAACACAAGCAAGTAGCGTGTTTGTTCTCGTTTCTGGAATTTTGATTTTTCACTCCTCTCTCCGAGCCCTTTTCACGCACCAGTCGTGGCACTCTAAACGCCTCGCTTTGCACTACGGGATCTTCGGTAGGTCCTCAAATGAAAGATCAACTGCGACTCAAAACTTCAGAAATAGAAATGTCTGCGACCATCCTGTCCGGTTTCTACGACATCGACATGCTGTACAAGGTAATACTCAGCTTTAAAGTGTTTTTTTTTCCCCATTTCTGAAGTTGCTTAAAACTTTCAGTTAAAACTTTAACGCAAACTAGCTCGTGCATTAGCTCCTTCAGTAGCTAGTACACGCCTGGTTTAAACTCTTGCAAGATTTCTAGCTGTCTAGGTGAAAAGCACATGAGTTTGTTTGTCGTTTCTAACTTTGAAACTTCTTTCCGAAACAGGACAAGAGTCTGAACATGAATGCTCTCCACCTGAACAGTATGTTGGACAAAAAAGCGGTGGGGTCGCCGGTGACTGCCTCTGCTCTCGCTAACAACTGCTCGTACGCGCAGGGATTTTTCCGGCGCAACTCGGCGAGCAACGCTGACTGCACAAACAACGGCAACAAGTACTCCGCCACATGCTACAGCAACATGAAGGAGAGCTCGACCAACACCGCCAGCATGAACAAGGAGAACAAGTTCCGTGAGCGCGCCTACAGTGAGACGAGCGAGCGCAGTCAGCAGCTGCAGGCGCTGCAGCAGAAGCCTGGCTCGCAGATCAACTCGACCCGCTACAAGACTGAACTTTGCCGACCTTTCGAGGAGAATGGCGCCTGCAAGTACGGCGAGAAGTGCCAGTTTGCGCACGGCTACCACGAGCTGCGCAGTCTGTCTCGCCACCCCAAGTACAAGACGGAGCCATGCCGCACCTTCCACACCATCGGCTTCTGCCCTTACGGTCCGCGCTGCCACTTCATCCACAACGCAGACGAGCGCAGACCCGCGCCGGCCAACTCCAACACCAGCGGGCCGCACGACCTGAAGCAGAGCCGCGATCTGATTCAGCAGCAGGCTACCGTCGCCGCTTACCGAGACAGACCCAAACTGCACCACAGCCTGAGCTTCTCTGGTTTCTCCACACATCATGGACTGGACTCGCCTCTCATTGAAAGCCCCACATCCCGCACTCCCCCGCCGACATCTTCCTCCGACACTTCCCGGTCCAGCGGGCCGTTTTTCGAAGACGTTTTAGCGCCGAGCGCTAATGGCGCCTTCTCCTCGTTCACGACTGCGCAGGACCTGAAGGCGCTGCTCGCCCCCCTCGCCGTGCACGCACATGGCGGCTACCAGTCCACACCCGCTTACTACAGCAACTTCCAGACCGCCATGGGACCCCCTTCCCCGCCCTACAGCCTCGGGCCCTTGCAGCGCCTGTCCGAGTCTCCGGTGTTCGACTCGCCCCCCAGCCCATATGACTCCATGTCGGACCGGGAAAGCTACGCCAGCGGCTCCCACAGCTCTTCAGGAAGTCTCAGCGGCTCCGAGTCTCCCAGCTTGGAGGCCGGGAGACGTTTGCCAATCTTCAGCAGGCTGTCGATTTCTGATGATTAATAAGTTAGCGTGGTTGTTTTCGTTATGTTTTGCATTGTATGGGATTTGCCCCGGTCTTTATTTCTGTAACGGACTGGAGGACTTCCTAAAGTTAACAGTTATTAAAATGGCGTCTCGTAAGCTACGCGTAACTAGACGGACTTTAAAGAAACAACCAGGGGCAGGTTGACTCGTCAGACCCATGGTGTGGCATTAGAGTTTTACTTTGTCCTTTTTTTTTCTC
The DNA here is from genome assembly GCA_033459395.1 of Hemibagrus guttatus. Classification (NCBI taxonomy): domain Eukaryota; kingdom Metazoa; phylum Chordata; class Actinopteri; order Siluriformes; family Bagridae; genus Hemibagrus; species Hemibagrus guttatus. The sequence continues at coordinate 11,197,066 of JAUCMX010000002.1, read as the reverse complement.
TCTCTTTTCTGCTCGAACCGATAGCTATGAACGTAGATATCGACCGAAGGCATTCCACCGGTGACTTTGACCAGCATACAGTCGCAGTGCTTTGGCTTATGAGACCATCACACTTTCCGGAGACATGGCTTTTGTGCACAGAACTTTTGAACGCGAAAGACGGAGAGATTTGAGATGGTTTTTGTCCCCTCCATCCTACCAAGAATATGCCTTGACAAAAAAAAAAGTATCAGTTCGCAAAGTAGCCCATGTATGCGCTTCTGAAAGCTTACAAAAAACAAACTTCCATTCCAAAAGTTGAACCAGTTTGTCGGTCACAGCGCCACCCAGTGGTTCGGTTGGGTTAGTTTAGTGTTGTTGCTTAGCTGAAGCACTCTTGTTCGGTCTGTTGGGAAAATCACTGCTGATGGTTGAATTATATATATATTTTTTTAGCTGTTTTGAGCGATTACATAGCAGTACATAACTGGCTATGACCTATTTAACTTATTTATTATCTTGTGAAAAGTATAGGCTACATTGGTAATTGTGTCCATACTGTATTTATCAAGTATGTTGAAGCAATAGATCTATATTCTTTTATTATGTTTAAATTATGATCGCCATTATTAATCTACATAAAGTGGAGTGTATGTTCTTTTTCACAGTAATATATTTTTGTTTGGTCTTCTTTTGTAACTTCACTTTGTTATTTTATTATAAATGAGTAAAAAAAAAACCTTAATTTAAGAGATTGTATTTGATATTTATTTCATTAATTTTGTTTCCTTGTTTACGTACATTTAAAACAGATTGCTTGATTTGCCGTTTGTTGGGATGTTGTGGAAGACATTTTTTTTTTTTTCCCGCCACTTTTTTTTTTTTAAATTGAAAAATCCCTAGATGTGTACCGTTTTAGCTATGTCTATAGAATGTATAAACCATGTGGTTGTCAAAACACCGTCCAAACGAGTAGTGATCATTTTTTAAGACGTCAGATTTGTGTGACAATGATCCCAAGTGAATAAATTAACCAAAAAGTATTTTTTTTTTTTCTTTTCCTTTTCCTTTCATTTTAATGCACAGAGCCAGGCACGGACTCCTGACACGTGCTTTGAGAATGTAGCAATCCCAAGCCCCAGTATTACTACCTTAGTGCCTAAGGGGTCCACCACCATACATGCCTTATTATTAACCAAATAAAGTATTTTGATACATGTCATTGTTTTACACATACAGAAGCTGAATGTAGGTTTGAACTCTTTGGAAGGTTGTTACCACTTGTTCAAGAGGGGCCTTGGAGCAACCAGCAAGGATTTTTTTTTTTTTTTTCCCCCCTTATGTTTCATTAAAACTCCCCATTCCTGTAGACTTTAGTTTGATTCTTTGTTCTTTCAGTCGCCTTTTGATATAGTATTGGTCTAAGGGTTGTAAACTTGCTGGATAGAGAAGAGGTTGAACACATTTTGCTTGTACATAGTAGGTACAGGGGCTGGGCACTATGTACTTTTTCTTGACTACTTTATCAGAAGTAAAGCTTTTTGAATGTAACTTAAAAATGGACAAAAAAGACAAGGAGATATACATGTTCTTTTTTTTTTGTGTTTTTTTTTTGGGTGGGTGGGGTGGGAGTCAGTTCACTACAAGTTGCGTGTGAGACTGTTAACTTTGTACTGTATATTTTTGTAGTTCTCCCAATAAAATTATTTGGAAAAAAAAAAAGTGCTAGTATGTGCCCCATGTGGTTGTCATTGAGCGCTCTTCTAAGTCCTACTTCCTCAGAAAGTTTATGTGCTCACAAAATAAATGCAGACACATTCCTCCTGCAAAGAAACCAAAGCTGAATATCTCTCTAATAGACTAATACTCTTTCAGGTTCAACTTCAGACTTGAGTCCGAGATGGGAAATTAGAAGTTTATTCCAATAGAAACTATCTGGATAACAATATAACGGTCAATTTCTAAATACTCATTTGAATGAAGGTTTAAAGTTATTAAAGCGGTCTAACTATAAACTGCTGTTCTGATGTTGGTCTGGTTTAGACCTTAATTTCTACTAAATCTTATCTTTTATCATTACTATTACTATCTACTGGAAGAGTTTAGTTAGTTTCAAGTAAATTTTGGCTCACAAAAACTGATATAAACACTGGCTTGTTATACATGTCAACAATTTCCTGTTTAATGGTGCTGTAAGGACTCCTAGCATTCCAACACTCAAATCCTTTTAGCCCAGTATAAAAGGTGTGGTTCTTTAAGCACACACTTGCAGATAGCAGCCCTCAGTTCTTCTAGGTTGAGCCAGCTGACACGTTTAGCCTGATTTGTCTTTTGCCCTCGTTTAGAAGACTCAGAATGATTTTGGTAGTATAGTACATTTGATTAGTTATCAGCGCCGGCAAGTCATTAAGAAAATAAAGAGGCCCGGAATCAATCTAGTGCCAAGAGCTCAGGGCAAGATAAGGAGGAGTGATAACATCTCCGGAGTAAATATTTACAGAGTCCTGCTGCATTTCATAATGAAGTGTTTATCACAGGACCCAGTGCACTGCCCTCAGCCAAAGTAGGCTGTGTGTGTGTGTGTGTGTGAGAGAGTACTTTATACTAAATGCTGTACATGTTTGATGATGTTACTGGAATATTTCTTGTGAGTATTTGGAATCACAATTAAAAGTTTGAAACTGTTTAAGCATGGTTAATGGGCCTAAAGCTCCTACAATGAGAGGAAATACTCTTGACTTCTGATTATGGCAGGAAGAGCCTAGTTCCTCACCCACGCCCATTTCCATCCCTTCTCTCCTCTGCTGTTTTTGTCATTTTTTACGAGAGCTTTTTGTCGGTCCATTTAGCTCCTGGAAGTCTTTTCTATTTGTGCCACAATGTTTTCCTGAGAAGTGGTGGGGCTTCCTGAAACACTGGTCAGTAAGAATAGGGCCTGCTGTTATGTCTGTGTGTGAGAGTGTGTATGTGTAAGTGTGGAACTCCTACAACTGAGACTGCTGATTGACTGCTGAAGTCCAGGAACCAAAGTATGGAGCTTAAAGATAGGAATGCGCTGAAGCAGCCATTGCGTGTGGAAACTCTAACTCTGGAGTCAAATATTCTCTACCTATGAGATCAAATGTTACCTCCTCGTTCCTTCATCACAGACTATGAGCGAAGGCTGAATGTTTAAAACGTGACAGTCGTATATTTTGTCCTCTAAAAGTGCTGCTCCTTACTCGGTCTCTCTGAATACACAAATATTTACGCGTCACGTACGTGAGGTCAGTGTTTACAGTTGGATGGCCACTGGGTGCTTGAGTCTTGACGACATCCATAAACGGCAGAATAAACAAGGCAGAGTGTGTATGTGTCTAATAAGCCATTTCCTCTCTCATCCTTCAATTTACTTACACTGGTGACACACATGCATTGTACAGACATATGAATCATGTCACACAGGCATGCGTGTATAACAGTATAGTATATATAGTATAACCTGTAATATATTCATGTAACTGAATATAAACACGTTTATATATATATATTATTTTCAGTGCAGAGTGATCATCACACACACACACACACACACACACACACACACACAGGTCAGCCAAATCATTGCTGATGTTCACTGGTGTTACAAGCCAAACCTGATCCCCTGGTATAAAGCTAGGGAAGGTCAGGGTTATTTTCAAATGGCCCTCAGTTGACAAGTCCAGTCAAGTGGGATTTTATTGTCAATTCTTCTATGCAGCATGTATACATTGGAATGAAATGTTGTTGCTTAAGGACCATGGTGCAACCCATAACAATATAGTAATACAGTTTACAAGACTACATAAAGTACAGCTAACAAGACAAGGGACCCTAGGAGATGAAAACTTTCCAGGGAGGTGAGCCCAGGACTTTAATTTGCTTGGGGTCTGAAATTCCTATGGGGTTGCCCTGAAATTCCTGGCTCGCCTTCTGTAGTGTAGCTACACAGCTCTGGACTCTCCTTCCTCCAGTTACACCTTTAGCAGTTGCCACCTTTAAAGCTCAAGTATTGTTATTTTTTCCTTTTATTTATCTTCAATAACCAATACTTATTAAGGGTGGTGCAAGTAGTACAGGTTCCTCAGAGATCCAGGGTCTGAGTTGTGATTTTTCCACACTTTTTGCAGAGTTTTGTATGTTTACCATGTGTCTTGTGTGGTTTCCTCCAATGTCTTACCTTTGCGCCCATGTAATGTGCTAGTGTCCGATCTAGGGTGCGATGAGTATTTTTGGTAAAGGTTCTGGACGATCACTACCCTGACCAGTGGTTACTAAATAAACAACTATTAATTTCTATGATCAGTATTACTACAAATTACACATTCTTCAGAATGACAACCACAAACAAAACAAACAAAAAACCCCCACACATGCTTCTTCAATTACCAAAACAACATAACAATGGCTAGTAGCTTTCAACTTTGTCCCTCATAAAACAGTATAATAGCTGTTCCCAAAATCTTCCTCAAGCCCAGTATTTCCTTTTCTCCTTAGGCAACTCCTCACTTTCATGAGTCATCTCTCTTTCCTTGTCCTTGACCATAACACTTACAGTAAAGGTATTTCTGACGATGTACAGGTTTAGAATTCAGGGGACACAAAGAAAGGAACTACAGCATGAGTCACACTAAAGACCCAGGGGAGAATGTGAAAGCTGACACTGCTGTTCTTACAAATCGAATAATACAGAATCGAATAATACACGACATTGAGCAAAGCATTTCAGGAACACTATGTACAGCTTTGGAAGATACACACACTGATATAGCTTGTATTTACAGTACCACACATTACAGAGAAAGACAGGTCTTTAAGGCTTTTAACTACTATATAAACGATGCATATATGTTCTGTATGTTGTTAAAGCAGTCTTGCTGGATGGGCATGACTCACACAAGGAAGTGTTTGAGGTTTACAAGGTGTAATTATTGGTGTAGATTACTCTGATACTGAAGTGCTGGTTGAAACTTTCCAGACATGAGCACTGTATGGACAGCCCAAGCACTCAGCTTGTACAGTGACGCAGCTTTGCGTTTTACCTCTTATTTTTCTCTGTTTCACTCGATTCAATTTATGAAGAGGTTAATTCCCGACATGAATCAAATGGGCTATTAATGACACGAGTGTTCCAAAGTGGGGAGCATTTGAGAGAGTAAATCCTTACCACTCCAGCTAGCCTCTTATGTAGTTTCGTAACACACAAACACATCACCGATACACAGCCTCACACAGCGTCTCTCTTAAACATACACAGTGCCTACTCATATTGAGGAGATTCATACGTTGTAATGCGGCTTGTGACCATAAGTGATGTCTTTATTTGAGTAAAAAATTAATGGCTTATTTACTCTGCCAATTCCTTCGCAACGGTCAGGTCAATGACATTTGTGTTTTTGCTCAGTAAACACTTATTCTGCTTCCAGGTAAAATCCTTGAGTTTGGGTAATTTATCATTGAGTGTGTGCGTGTGCTGTGTTTTTGTCTTTATGTACCACAAACTAATGACATATAACTATGCAAAACATTTATACTGTTCAAATATAGTAGCTATGCCAGATCTATTATCTAGAAAGTTCCATGTGTCACCTGGATGCTGCTGGAGAAAGTACCACAGCTTTACCGTGTTCCTACATCTGTGAAAAAGAGAAATAAGATCAGTTGACGGACATTATCATGAAGGACACAAGTTACTTGGAGATATTTCTCAATCCTCAATCTCCAAAATCAAATTAAAAACTGCTCATGTGGTCAGATGTATTATTTATCTTCAATGAGAATGGCAATAAGGACAATGGTGGCTAAACTGTTAAAATGCTCTGGGATGCTGATCTGAAGGTCAGGAGTCCAAGCCCAGCACTGCCACGTTGCCGCTGTTAGGCCCTTGAGCAAAGCCCGTAACCCTGTCTGCTCATGTCATGGCTGACCCCAGTGATATGTAAAGAAAAGAATTTCACTGTGCTGTATGTATGTATGTATGTATGTATGTATGTATGTATGTATGCATGACAAATAAAGTCTTCTTCTTATACAACTGCTCTACCCTGTCCAGGGTCACCCAGTCCAGGCTCCAATCTATCAGGCAGTGACTTTGGAGCCTATCCTTTGAACAGGCAGTGACTTCGGAGCTGATCCTCTGAGTGGACAATGACTTTGGAATTGATTCCACAAGCAGGCAGTGATTTCAGAACCGATTTTGGGATCAGGCAGTGTGAGGCAGGAATGCACCCAGGATGGGACACCAGTCCTTTGCAGAGCACCATGCAGTCCATATACTTGGCATGTTTGTAGGAGAAAACCAAAGATCCTGGAAGAAACACACAGAGACACATGTGAAACTCCAGTCAGACAGTAATTGGAGCTCAGGACTGAACCAGAGACACTACAGCTGTGAGGCAGCAATGCTACACTCTGCACCGGCCAGATTTAGATGTGAAAATGTTATTTGTATATTTACAAACACTTTTAAGCTTCCATTACTCTGATTCATTTTAAAAAATATATATATAAAAAGGAAACCAACCAAACAAGTCTTAGCTAATTAGTTACAATATGGCTGAGGAGGAAAAAAAAAAAAAAAGGGTGTAAAATTCAATTTTGGCTGCACCAGTCCTTGGAATAAAGTGTATTGTTTGAGGCCAGTTGAGTAGCTGTAGTGAAAAAGTCAGAAACAGAGGCTGCTACTTGTCAACCCTTGAATGCCCAGCTTGCACCCTTTAAAGCCCAGCTAGCTAAACTAGGTCACACCTTATGAGAGATCCAATAAAAGAGGTGTCTTTAAATAAACCTTGACCTATAACCATACACACACACACACACACACACACACACACACACACACACACACACACACACACACACACACACCCAAACACCCTACAAATAAACTCCTATCTCCTGGTCAGCGTACTCCTCAAGCTCTGACACCAAAACTTTCCGAGACACAGTAATGTACACAAGTAGACACGTATAAGAAGGTGCTACTACACTCATTTTCTTTAAGCTATTTCTATTCTGTTTGGATCTAATCAAAACACACACATATGCCCCATGATAGTATAGTAACAAAGGCATTATAGTATTGAAGCACACATACGTCTGTCTTTAAGCATGTTTGTAACAGGCTATTAAAGCAGCTCATGCAGGCAAGCAGACTGATGCATGCTCTGACATGTACACATGCAATTTGTATTTTGAGTACAAACACGGCATGCCTCATTAGTTTTGGTCACACGTGTAGACTGTTGCAACTGCATACAAAAGGTATTTCTTGGAGGTATAGTTTAGCATGTGAACCATTTCAGGTTTCAGAGTTGTAGTGTATGAGTGTGTTGCAGATTCCACGCTAGGTCAGGAATGCAGCAGGGCTCAGTTGCGGCTAGTCACAGTGCTAAATCATCCTTGGCTCGTGGGTGATTTATGACTTTGATATAAGTAGGCCATATAGTTTTCTGTGACTTTTGTTCAGTGTACTCGCTAGTCTGTGCAATATGCTGAGATCTACAAAGTCATCAATGAGTCCTTCACAGGTTACATGACCAGTCAAGGCACAAGCTGCCACATAGATAGCCTTTATGCCGAATCTAAGGCAGGTCATTCATGAAGCCGGGCTTACTGGCTATTTGTGTGTGTAAGTGTATGTGCTTGTACAGTGTACTGTACACTACCTCCTCCCGAGTAAACAGTCCCCTCTCTGTCGAACTACTGTACGCTTAGCCAACTCACACTCTTAATGTACACACAAACACACACAATGCAAGCCCACACATATTTTCTTAATTTTGCTGAATATTAATTGCCATGCTCTAATCCTCCTTAAAACAGACAGCCAATATATCTTGTTTACTTTTATTCCACTTATTTATATATTTTATTTCATTTATTTTATTTCTGCTTCTCTGTGCATGTCTTTGATTAGGTATGCTTATCTATCATCCCCATTTGCTTTTGCCCACACACTCATTCCTGTTAGGGAAAGTCAGTCGCATACAAACATGCCAACATGCATCCATACACACTCACCTGACACTGATTGTTCTTGGTGCAGATAACATTTCATTTGTCCATGTGATGTAAGTAACATCTGCCAGTCGCTCCAGGATTTTATGATTTTGCGATTGTAGAAAACAACATAAAATCAAGCAAACTCTGTGACATTTGGAGGGGCTTGTTATTTAAAATTACCACAAAATTTCCGCAGATTTGTACCAAGATGCATTGTGAGATGTCATCACACTCAGCTAAAGCCCTCTTTGATTCACATTTGATTCACATGTACATGAGTACAGCTATCATAGAAAGTAATTACACGTGTCTTTACTTTTAGAAGTTTAAAAGAAGAATCATGTGCTTGCAATATTGCCTACTCATGTAGTTTTATGGGAAAACAAAACCACAAAAACTGCAAGCAAATTTTGAAAAAAGCCACAGAAGATTTTTGGTCTCAACAAGCACAAAAAACAGCGAAATCCTGAAGGAACTGCTTAACATGACGGTACAAACTTCATCAAAATCACCACAAACAACTACAGAACAGGTTTCACAAAGCTTCTAAAGCTTCATTGCTCCACCCCAAGAAAGGATATCACATTAACCTAGATCTGCAAACCTGTAGCTCAGACAATACACATCTTCCAGGGTTTTAACTTAGTAAAGGAACTTACACAAGCCTTACTTACTCAAATATTTAAGCCACTACTCAAAACTTACTCAAATATTTAAGCCACTTGAGAATCCAAACAGACAAACAATGTCACAAAGTGGCGTCTGTATTTAGGCTTGAATGAGATTATTATTTAACAATAAATACAGCATTATTATTCATGCTCTCCTGATTAATTTTAGAAATGAACAAGGTGTGAAGGCTGCCATTAAGTATGATCCGTTTCAAATTCAGAGAAAATGATATCACCCATAAGAATTTGAAAGGATCTGGTTTGAGATCCAGGCCCATCTGTTTATGATGTGAAAGAATAAGTCAGCTGATGATTCCCTACGGCTTCAGACTCATCTCTTCCTCACATCCCATGATTCCTACGTGCTTAAGGTGCAGACACAGCCATGCATCTGACCCGTGCAGAGTTTAGTGAAAAATGAAAGATGGAGATTTCCTCCCAGATAATGCTCCAATTTGGTTGTCTGGTGAATGTTTTTCAAAGCCGCATGCCACGACCGCTTTTGCTCGGCTGCTGTGTTTTAGTGTTCCTCCCTCATTCCTGGCCTTTTCCTCTCCCTGTCTTGCCAGCTGTTTATGAGCTAGGTGTTGGATAAATTATTAATGAAAATGCTCTCATTTTTGAGAAATTTATGGAGTATTCCATGACTGATCAAGGGTTTTGGCACTTCTCAGAGGAACTGAGTTCCTGTTGTATAACATCATGTTATATTCATCAAGGTGATTTGCAGTTTTGACAGTTTATAGCATTTTGAGAGAGAGAGAGAGAGAGAGAATTTGTGAAGGCATTGGAGTCATATCTATTTGACATTAAAGAACACAAGACGATTTTTTTGATAAATTTGATACAGGCTGTCCTTTCAACTGTAAACATCTTCTAGCCAATTCAGATCTAAAGCGTCTTTGCAGAGAAACAGTAGGTGTTTCTCAAAAAGTAGTCATTTCTTAATCATGTGGGTGTTTCCCAGTTGTTAAACAAGTAACTGAAGGCAGCAGGATGTGAAATTAGTTTTTACTGATTAATGTTGCTGGAGTGTTAAATCAGCTCAATGAATTCATCTTTGAGTATGATTCAGAATTAGCTGAGTGGAATGCTAGATATTAGCTTAATGGGCTGAGATGGCTTGTTCTCAACTAATACTTCATGTTTCTGGGCAAACAACCTCTTTGTGAGAACAACTTCATGTGTGAAACGTGTAAGTAAACACTGACGAAATGTTTGTCTGGTAATGATATTCACTAGGCATAGCAAACAAGCTGGGCATACAGCTAGCTAGAGTACAATACAATTCATCTGTATTTTACTATATAGCATCAGTTTGGTTGGAGTTCTTTTCAGTTGCAGGTTGCTCGCAGCTGCTGAGGATAAGCCACATGGACAGACTGGAGATATATGGGATTAATGAGGATCATACCACTGAAGAAAGATTTGTGATTGGAATTGATATGAACAGTTTTGGATTCAAGTCTCCATCAGTGTATAGTTGAAAACTTCAACAAGATAGACTTTATGTTAAAACTAGAATGAATCTCCTGGTTTACACAACTGCACATTTTGACCATATAGTAAATAGTTATACAGAAGAAATTATTTATAATCACACTTTCCGGTGTCACCCAGATGGGTGTCCACAGCAGGTCATCATTGGATTTGGCACAGTTTTGTTTTTTTTGATGCAAGATGCTCCTTCATTTTTATGTAGTAACATGCTGAAACTGTACAACATATTATTCACATTCTGATTTGATTTTCCACAAAGGTGTTATTTCAGAGTTTTAAGTAAGAAATGGTAAGCTATTTTCCAGAATCTGTATTACTTGACCAAATTGATTAATGAATGTTTGCATTATTTTCTTAAATGACCTGTTCACTGATATACATCCGAAACCACTTCTGCGTATCTCCACTTATCCGCTAGTACATCTCTGCTATTCCAGTTTGATCAGTTCAATTTGTGGTTTGGAGGGTATCTGTTGTGTACATGGTCAACTGAAGACATAGTTTGCAAAGGAAAGTTTAACAAGTTAGTCTGTTAGCATAGAAAAGCAGATTTTTCAGCTCAGATACAGATATCATAGCATCTAAGTCGATGCTTGCCAGGGAAAGCTTTCATTATTAAAGGAGCATTATGTAACTGTTTGAGCCCTCTGCTGCCTGTGGGGAAACCTGCAATTGCAATGAAAACATTAACATGTCTTCCCCTTTCCTCAAACAACCCCACCATCTCTGGTTAAACTATGCATGCCTCATGAGTTCCTGTTTTAGGGGCAGAGCTAAGCAAATCAGTCCCAGATGAAGGAGATGCTAATTTCCGGGCAGGAAAAATGTAAACAGAGGCCTGAAATGAAGATACAAGCCATGTCAAAGTTTTACTAAAGTAATAGTAGTAGAAAATAAGTAGTTATTTTTTACAGCTACTGAAACCATTAAGCAAAATCTTAAACCACTATATGGCCAAATTGTTGCCACAAATTTGGAAACAAACAACTGTATGGAATGACTTTGCATACTGTTGCATAAAGATTTCCTTTCACTGGAACTAAGAAACCTAAACCTAATCCTGTTCCAGCATGACAATGCCCCTGTGCACAAAGTGAGATTGATAAAGTTTGGCTTTATGCTCCATCGTATGCCCATGTAGATATAATAGAACTTGAGTAGCCTGCACTGATCCCTGACCTCAACTCCATTAACCACTTTTGGAATGAACTGAAACACCAATTTCACATGAAGCCTTCTTGCTAGACCCAACCTCTTGTGCTCTTCTGACTGAATGTGCACAAATCCCACAGTCACAGTCCAAAATCTATTAGAAGTGTGGAGTGTGTTCTAGCAGCAAAGGTAAACCAGCTTAAAGTTATTGCTGGATTCAGATACTAAATACTCAGATGTTCAGATACTTTTGACCATATAGTGTACATTTACATCTTGTGCTTCTGTGTGTGTAAGGGTGGTGCCAGACCAAACACCTTACGCACAGAGATAAATGGGACGAAAATTGAAATCCCAACTGTCTGTTTTTCTTTCCCAGTGTACTTGGAAAATGTTTGTCCTGTATCTGGCGTTAAAGCAGAGATTTGGCAAATGTGGAATATGGAATCGGTAAACAAGTCACCTGCCAATATCTTTTTATCTCTCTTTCGTTACGTCTCTGTCTTGCTTAAACGACTCTGTATTGCAACACTGACCTACATTTCCCCTATCAACCTCAAGAGAGCGAGAGCAGACATGTGAGGGTGAGGCAGGACTGCTTGGACAGATGGCTTTAAGATACGCTGTTAATAATCAGTCTGAAACATATACCATATAAGTACTTCTAATCAGACTGCATTCAAACGCCACACAAAAGGCGTTCATGTAGAGTTTGCTTTAATGCGGGCTCATTTCGACTCGCCATAGACACGATGGTGACACAGGATATGAATCAGTGCAGTTTCACAGATACTGCCAGTCATTACATACATGTCAGGTATTAGGTTTCCATTCATTATAAGCCTTTTATCCACACACCAGCCTTCTGTGATTTTCAAAAACAATGCAACATTGTGTGGTCTGACTTTTTCTTTATCAGCCTTTTTCCCCCTCCTCTCTTTCAGGTAGTTTGTTGGTGATTGTTCTGTAGGTTTCAGTCACAAAAATATACATTAAAAAGCCATCAGAATTGTACCAGGGGAGTGCCCAGATTTTGATGGCAATGATAAAATCTAAGTAAATAAGACAAAATACACAGTGTGTTTCACATGCTTGCTGTTTTGGCTGTTAATTCGCAATCATACCTGCTGTAAGGCTTGTAGAAGTAAATGTACTTCTTTCCAGCCGGTGAATCCACCCTAATCCTCCCATCAAACCTCATAACTTAAATGTTGTGCAAATGTTTATCAAACCAGCATCTCTCACTAAATCTGCTAAAAGCAGCACTCACCATGTTATCAGTCCCCTCCCAGTGCTCTGACCCTGTGGGGAATCTACAGGCCAGACCATTATGTGCTGTGTTTGTACACATCCTGACCACTGAGCCTGCTTTGGACAGGACCAAATATTGCACATTCCTCCAGCCAGTAAACATGCTCTGTGGTGGGCTCTGGCCTGACTCTAAAGGCAGCAGCAATACTGAGCCTTGGACTACAGAAGCCCTAGGAAATACAGCATGCTCTCAGTGAGCTCCTGCAACCCTGCCAGCATTTGTGATTTAGCGCTTCAGCTCTTGCCCTGGGAAATATGACTGGCTTGTGTGTCTACGTGAATGTATGTGTGTTTTTCTGTGAACCACACTCATGGAGGAAAGATAAACTTTAAACTGTGTTCTCACGGTTTCAACATCAACACATGCCTGACAAAGCACTGACTCAAGATTACGTAACATTCTTGATTGTATTGTTTTTTGAAGCGCTTCGGTCTTTTGATATGAGTATCTATGATATGAATATCGCTGCCCTTCCCTTTGGCAGCGTAAATGACTCAGTCCTTGATAAATGGCTGATCAACACTTTTCCATACCATATTTATTCCCTTTCACATCTCTGCACATACAGACTCACCACACAACACAAGAGCCAGGTGTCTACCATCTGGAACCACCCCCAGACATCTGGAGGAATGGTAGGTTCAGACTCTGGACTGTTAGGCGCCACTATTTTACAATCTTTGTTCCCTCTCATTCCACATTATCTAAGAAGTTCAACTCACCACAGCAGGCACCAGCCTTACTCACACTTTCTGAGACTCATCTCACCACTGTGCTGTGTACTATCTCAGTCATTGCTAATGTGTCAGCTCTTTCCAGTCCTGCCCCTACCTGTGCTCTAAACAGATGTTTGTTAAACTGTGTTATACAGACCATAAATTGAGATCCATTACAAATAGGCCTACCACCACCTGAACATAAACTACAGAATTAACCTCATATCCTCAGGCTGTCTGCTTGTCCGCAGTCTCAGGATTTTGCAATGTCCACCCATCAGAGCGCTCCTCTGATGTAAACAACAGCTGGGTCTGAAGTTACCCTCTGAACAGCTGAAGCATGATTGCGTGAAACATGGGCTCCTCGCCCTAAGGGTAGGTTTATGTGAAAAATGAAACACTTCCCTGGGCTCTGACTACAGCAATTGTTCTTAGGTTTTATTTTGGTCAGTGTGCACTGCAGGAAGGAAGTGTGCAGTGGTCAGTCTGGATAGCATGAGACAGGGGTCACAGATAGAGACAGAGCCCTTTGTTTAAGCATGAGTGCATCCTGGCCCCTGCAGCAACCCATCCTGTTTATGCAAAAGGTGATATGCCCGTGCGCTAATTGCCCTCAGCAGACCTACATGCATACACACACCATCTCATCTGCTCACCCCTCCCTCTCTCTGTTTGGATCAGTCCGTCCTTCTGTCTTTTTGCGCTCTCTCTTTCTCCCTCACTTCTACTGAGTGATGTTGTCAGGGGTGTTTGGCTTGTCAGGAACGCTTGTTTGGTTTTGCCGGGTTGTTTTCGTTGTATGCTTACTTTGTCCTGCTGTTAGTGTTTAGGCGCTTGTGGGTTGCTCATGCTCTGTGGGTTCCCTTGTTTTGCCCCAAACTGAACTGGGCTTTGGTTAAACTTCCACATCCTTTGTCCTTCCTTTACATATGCATGGAAAGTGATTTGATTAGGGAGGAAATGGACAGCCCACTCTTCTGTAAATCAGAAGGCTTCACTTTATTGCCCCCATTCATTGTTATCATAGTATGCAGAGGCCATAAAAGAGCCTTGATGGGAATAGTGAATCATTCAGGACACAGGACAGACCTAATTGGCCTAATTCTCTGGGTATTACCCTTGGAAATGCCCTTGAAAGAAGCATCCATTAAACTCACCCGCATAACCCATTCAATATAACTAAATTATTTATTCACCCAGCTTATGCAGCAATCAATTTCTTCCTACCAAGTGCAGCAATTTACCAACTGAAATGAGAACAATACTTTTGAAAAGGCCAAGCACAGGCCTGCATTTATTGACAGGAAAACAGGTCAAAATGTTAGTCAGTGTTTTTTAGTAAAGTTAATGTCCACTTCCTTAAGTAAAGGCCTGCAGAAAGTCACAGAGGTCTTTTCCTCTTTAACTGCTGCTGCTTCAGTCCTTGTCACGAATTAGCCTCAGGAAGATAAAGATCTAACAGAGACTTTACTCCTTAAGAATACTCAAACACTGAGTGATTCTGATAGACCAGAGAATCAGAAATCATTATTAGAATGAAGAGGTGGATGTTTAATCAAAATACAGACAGTGAACATGGTTCACCTCTAATGACCGGCTTAATGCATGCAAAATATGCAACATGATATTACATGTATATTAAATGACTATTTTTTATACCGTGTCATGAATCTGCTTTCTATTATACGAAATGTACACCTTTTTTTATTGCTATTGAGTTGGTTGTAATGTTTTACTACAACAATAGACAGTTCTCCAGGACCTTGGCTGTCTCTCTGCACTAAAATGATTATAGCCCCAGCAATTTTAGATGTAAACAAAGTTCTAGATAATCAATAACATGACTGTAACCAGTGTGCCACTGTGCACTGCTTATCAGTACGGGCAAATTTTTACAGCATATGGGAAATGTGTTTATGAGATACTGGTTGTGAAATAGGTTACAATGTCTGAGATAGTCCCTTTACTGCCTTTTGCCTTTGAACACAAGACACAAATGCTCAGTAACAAGCTTATGAATCAACTGTGTTTCATTTGTTTTGCAACAAGCTGAAACCTAATCTGCAAAAAGTCTGACTTCCCCCTCCCTCCCTCTTCTCATGTGTCCTGTTCTGACACGGGCTTTGTATATTTGTCTGTGTTCATGAGGTAACCCAGTTTGTGTGTGTGTGTGTGTGGGCAGTTACTCTAAGCCTCAGAAGAACATTTCAGTGCCACACAGCAATTTGCTCACCTCAGAATACACACAAAGCATTTTGAGATAAACATACTGCTCTCTCACTGCCTCCTGTGCTGCCCATTGTGGAGGAAACAAGGACAAACAGTTGGGAGTGCCTTAGGATAGGAGACCTGGCTCTGAGTAAACAGCCTTTCACCACACACACACACACACACACACACACACACACACACACACACACACACACACACACACACACACACACACACAGATGTACATATGCACACATATACCTGCTCATTCATGTAAGTATCCAGTCAGCCAATCATGTGGCAGCAGTATAATGCATAAAATCATGCAGATTCAGGTCAAGAGCTAGTCATGGTTGTTTTTGCCAGAGTAGAATGGCTGAGTATTTGAGAAACTGCTGATCTCCTGGGATTTTCACACATGGCAATCTTTAGAGTTTATACAAAATTGTGCAAAAAATAAAGAAATAAAGAAAGAAATCCAGCAAATGGTAGTTGACATTCAGAGGAGTTTGGCTAGACTGGTTTATCTTAGAAGAAGACTTTAGAAACTCAATGGTTACAACCACTGTGTGCTGAAAAACATCTCAGAATGCACAACAGGCTGAAGTTACTGTGGACACAGGCTCGACAAAAATGGAACCAGGTGACAAAAACCAGGTAATGTTTTTTCCAATCTGCCTCAGATTCCTGTTCATGGCAAGGATAACATTGATAAAACACTAACATCGCATTGTTTTCCCATAATGATCAGTGCTAAGTCTGAAGGTTAAAGGTTGTGTCTTTTAATCCAAACAACACCATCCCATCTATGAAGCATGGTGGTGGCAGCATCATGTTATATGGGTGTTTTGTTGTATAAGAGACTGGTGAACTTGATAAAATAGATGGCATCATGAGGAAGAAGAATTATCTAGAAATACTGAGGCAACAATTCTGGTCCCAGGTGGTCCAGGGGCAGGATCCTGCCCTCTCCCTGCCACGGCCCAGATAACTCTAAGTGCCGTTCCCGAACCTGGATAAAATGGGAGGGTCGTGTCAGAAAAGGCATCCAAAATAAAACCTGTGCCAAATCAAATATTCGGATTGGATGATCCACTGTGGTGACCCCGAACAGGGAGCAGCCAAAGGACAACAATAACAACCAAAGCACCAACCATAAAATTATAACTTGGTCATAACTGTGTCTTTCAGCCAGACAATGGTCCTAAGTATACCTGCATAGTTGTTACTAACAGCTTAAAGACAGCAAAGTGAGATGATTGGAAGAGGCCATCAAAAAAGCCTTGACCATAACAGACTGAACTCTCTCTCTCTTTCTCTTTCTCTCTCTCTCTCTCTCTCTCTTTCTCTCTCTTTCTCTCTCTCAGGCTGAGCTCTAATCAGTCATAAGACCTTTGGCATGGCGGTGCACTAAAGATCATGCATACTAAGGCTTATGGAAATTTGTAGCATTACAGGAGATAATATGCGTGTGTGTCAGAAGTAAATGGGGAACTCCAGAAAAAGACTATTTCATTAGCCTAATTAGCACTTATTACATTACATACCAGACTTACGTCAATCACTGGTTAGCAGAGGCAAACAAGCAGGGTGAACTAAACTCCAGATGTTTGTGAGGCTTTGGGATTGTCAAAGACTGAAGGGTAAAAGTGTTTATTTGAGAGGAACTCAATTATGAATGGAGACTGTTCTGACTATTGGATGTACATGAGCGAGAAGTCTTGTGAACAGGCTTGAGCGAAGAGATGACTAAACAGATAGCGGTGCCACTTCAGCAGAGAAGTTGCTGTAATTAATTTAATTTCATTCGGTTTTAGCTATTGGTGATCTATTGGTGCTTTTAATTTAGTTCCATTTATGAGATGTTTGTTGATTTAGAAACTTACTGACTATACATGTATTAACGTCAGACAATCACATGCTGCTCTGATTACCTTTAATGTTGGACAACATTTACTTTTATCTCTGTGTGTGTGTGTGTGTGTGTGTTTCTCAGTCTCACACTATTTGCCTTCTCCATGAGTCATGATCAAGATGTCTTACACATAGCATAATCAAATAAATTGTAATCAGTTCAAACAGAAAGTTTTAACCTGACTGACCTTTAACCCACAGGGCGGTAACCCAGAGAGTGTGTTTGTAGCGTGTACTGTGTATAAGACAGAGCAGACCAAGGACGCCATTAAAGAGCAGTGTAGCTCAAGGCTTTAAAAACGAGGACACAGGAACTGTTACTGACTTGTACCTTTGAAGTCTCTAATCTCTTGGTTTGGGAACTCAGGACTTGGAGATGTGTGGACACAGTGGCACAGGACGACAGCTGGACCACAGCCACACACTGACCTCAGTTCACCTGCTAACAGGAGAGCAGGAACAGAGAGTCCAGAGTGGAGTACGGATGGAACAAAGGTCCTCAGATATCAAAGAAAAGGAACAAACATTTTTCAGTTTGAGGAGTAAAGAAAAGAAACTCAAAACTGATACACAACAACAAAACACTAACAGAAATACTAGATAATTTGCATATGTAATTATATTTTAATTTTATCTGACTAGTTTAACAGGTTGTCCTATGTGAATAAATAAAATGAGGGAAAAAATGATATAAAGTCTGTGATGGAATGGAGTCCCATCCAGGATGAATTCCTCATGCCCAGTGTTTCCAGAGAAGGATCCTGAACCATGATTTCAAGTGCTTAGTGGAAGTGAGTGACTGCAGAAATTTATGACAAAAAAGGAACAAACAAATGACTTTACACATTAACGTTTTTTTCTTTTTAACTTTCTGGAATAACCATTCAACTGTGAATAAAAAACAATCCTGAGAACGAGTGTGTGTGCATGTGTGTGTGTGCTGTTTTTTTTCCCCCAATGTCCCCAACCAAATGTCCCCATGAGGATATGAATGTCTAATCTATCAAAGGTTTGATATTGTGTACACATTTGCTTTTTTTCTAACAAAACGTTTGCTTTTATTAAACAGGGAAAAAAAACAACATACAAAAAAATAAATAAATAAACATTACAAAAAAGAATGCTATTTTTTTTTTTTAGATTAGGGTTAGGTTTAGTTTAGGGAGATCAGTGGAAGTTTGCCAGAAAGGAAAGTAAGGCAAGTGTGTGTGTGTGTGTGTGTGTGTGTGTGTGTGTGTGTGTGTGTGTGTGTTTGTGTATATGTGTTTATCTTAATGAACTTTACTCTCATTCTCACCCTGGATGTTGTATGTTTGTGTGCATAAACTGCACTGATGTCACTGTGGTCTCTGAGCCGTAATGTGGTTTGAGCAGGTTGAGAACTAAAGCTCTGGTACACTTGAACCTCCATCCCTACTGAGTCATAGTCCTCTCATGTCTTGAAGTTGCAGAACAATATGCTTGCTGACGCGTGACGTGTATGCAGAATGTACAGAAACATCCCCTGATGTTTCTGTTCATTCTACATATACATATACAACCATGATGTTGTGTTATTTAATTTTTGACATAATTTTTTCTCATGGGAAACTACTTTTTCCTCATCATCATGTCAGCACATTTCTGTACTTTCCTTGTATTCATACTCCTTATTAACGTAGTTCCAGAAACTGTATAATCGTCTCACAGCGAGGTTAACGAGTGCATCCATGTTTGTGACGAGAGTTAGAGGATTTATTAAGGTTGCTGTTAGTGAGCAATATGTTAATACTACACTTCATGCTGAGATTGGATAGAAGATCGCATGTGGTCTAGAAGACTTATTTTAAGTCCAAGAGGTCTCTGAGTCAGTTAAACGGATTGGATTCAAATGTAGGACAAATGTTACCACGGGGAAAATTAGTTTAATTGTATTATTACCAAGTTTCCATCCAATTTATGAGCTGTTCTGTTATTGAAATTACATAACAAATGTTTGAAATTTGCTGTCTCATGGATGTTTCCATCCACTTGGATAAAATTTATGGATAAAATAGTATGCATGATGACTTTTATCCTAAAAATACTAATTGTTGCATAAGTTTTGGTGTATGACAAAAGAACTCTGCTCTTGATCCCATTTCCGTACAGAATTTTGTGTATATCATAATAGAGTTGTGAGGAACGTAATTAAAATTGCCATTTTAACTTGACAAATAATTGTGTGAAATATCAGAACACCATGGCAGAATGGAACAGATGCTCATCTGATAGTGCTCTAAGTTATTGCCCACATGCGATGACATCCATGGGTCTGGGAGAGAACACAGCAGTGGTGAAGAGACACTCACGTTTCACTCACAGAAATGTCCCATATTTTTCCATCACAGGATGCCCATTGACCGCTGGTTACAATCCAAAAGCAGATTGTCATTGCTTTGTTCAAGCGGGGAACTGATTACAGAGTAGTGGGGAAAATCTTTGGGGTTAGTAAAATCCATAAATGTGTGTATACTGTGTGCTAAGATATTGAAGATAAATGATTGTGGCACTATATCAGGCCGATAAATGTAATAGAGGCCAATGAAATTGCATACTGTAATCCTTAGTGCGTCTTGTGCTGCAGGTTTCGGTGCGCTGGATGACACACACATCCCTATTCTTTCCCTGGAGGATGGCTGTCATGATTACCTTAAACACAAAGCCATCTATTGTTCTCCAGGTACTTGGCGGTGCATGATCCGAGAAATTCTGTCAAATGACACTTATTTTTTTTGTATCAATTGCAGTATGGATATAAACTTTATGTGCTATAATGAATAAATGAATAAAGTTGATGACACTTTTTAATCAACAAATTCTATCGATAATCAGCTCTATTGATTTCAGTGTGCTATACCTTTTTTTTTGCAAAAATCTTTGAATGGAAATGAAGCTATAAAAGTGTACACTGAGGCAGACTCTGGGATTGTGTGTAATGTGGAACAAAAACATAAAAATGTTAAACATTATATCATATACGTACGTTTTAACATCATATCTGTCAATAACACACACACACAAAACCCTGAACCATCAAGTACTGCTGCTTAGGGTTGAGTGCAAAACTTTGCACATCCTTGCAACAAAATGAGGCGAAGACAAAGAAATGTCATTTCTAAAACTGGCTAAGGCATAAAGAAAATGAAATGACATCAGTTCACCATTTGTAAAAGTGAGCTAATCATTTGCATATCCAGCTTTTGTCTTCATAGCCTCTTTCCTGAAAGCTAAGCAATATAATAATCCCCCCCCCTCCTCTTAACTGTTTTAAGATATGACTGTCTTCTCCAAATCTGGTCTAAAGATCACAACGTATGGCAAAACACCCACGTTTAAATTTTAATATCTCGGAATACAACTATATTTTAATAAGAAATTAAAGAAGAAAAAAAAAAACCTGGGGTTTGCCAACTTGTGCCCTTAACTGAAGAGAAACAATCTACACCCACAGCTAAGCTCTACATTTTAGTCAGCTCTATTCCCCCTTACACTGTTGTGAAACCTCAATTTGACATTTGCAGTCTCAGAATTACAGTATATTGTAAAGAATAGGAAGTCTCATGCTTTTGTTTTTTTCAAGCTTAAGACCAGATTGTCTGCATCATATCACAACCCGTGATGTAATTAGGTGGAAATATAAGACAGCTTTTACAAGCGGCAAAAAAACATCTTAGCAAGTTAAAAATTTATCTAGTATTTTTGTGTGTAAAATTACAAATAAACTAATATCAGATTATTAAACCTTAGTTACTAACAACAGGCTTGTAATGTTGAGTTAAGTTTGCTTGTTTTAAATATTTATTTTTAGAAAAAAGCAACATTTTCTCCCAATGGAGTAAGTGTTGCTTTCCACGTCAACAGAGAGCAGCCTACCAAGTCCCAGACCACAGAACGGTCGAAAACACCCAACCACCACAGAGATGTTCATGTTCAGCGGCTTACTGAACACACACCTGGACAATCACAGCCACGCGGTACTTAAGGATTCACGTCACAGGCGTTAAGTGTGGAAATATATACGCTCAGAATCATGTACCTGTCTATACCAAGCCTTTTCATTGGCCGCTACACTGTTTACGGCTCATGTCTCTGTCTCTGTCTTTGTTTCTCGCCCAAGTATTGTTCTTTGTACATTACATCACCTGACTTCAGTCTGTTTATTGACTTTGCCTCTGCCTGTGCAACAGTCACCGTCTGCACCGCTTGAAAAAAAAAAGAGAAAAAAAGATCTCATATTTGGTGTACTGTAATCTTATATTAAGAAATACAAAATAAAATTGACAATTTTTTTTTAAGTTACTAAGATCTCATTTTTATTGGGAATCTTTATTGCATGAATTGAAGCAGAACCTCCTGTTTACAGTTGAAAAGCAGGTGATGTATTTTAAGTAAAAGTCTCCATGGGATCCATTAAGCATGTTTAAAAAAAAAAAAAAAAAAAAAATCTGAGCTCTAAAATGTGCCAGCTCTTTCTTATTTGAGCTCAAGGTCGTCATATGTCATTGTTTGTTTGTACACATGGTTCCACTGGGGATCTCCCTCTTTCTTTAACTCTGTGTGTGTGCATGGGTGTGTGCCTCGTCTCCGTTTGTGACACCCCAGGTCACACACGTGTCTGTCTTTGCGGTTGAGAATTTCCCAGAAACAGGCTATGACAGCATGCGGAAGTCTGGAGGTCAAGGCGGACAGACACATCGCATGCAAACCAAGCCGACTCCCGACTCCAGGCTTCACTCACTATAAAGGAAATGAGCTTAGTTTTTCAGCCTCATCACACAAACCAACTGAAATCTGAGTCTTCTTTTGTGTAAGCATTTCTAAATTAGTCTTTTTTTTTTAGAAACATTGCTGCAAAGGCCTCGTAACAATTAGAAACATGCTCTTTAGTCTTTAGAGAGAAACATTTATTTCAGACAAAAGATTTTTTTTTTGCACATGTGCTTATGTCTGTTATTAGTGGCATAATTTTGCATTATGAATTAAAAGAGAATCGGCTATGAGTCATATGGCTACCAAGCACACTATGGTGTTCCCCTTAGCCAGGACACACTAACACACTAACTCTGTTTGTGTGTTTAATGTGCACACTTGGTTGCTCACACCTGATAAGGGCTATTGTGCTTGTGAAAGGGTATTAGTGTGCACTGGAGCACGTACCTTTGTTTCTGCTGCTTTTTGTAAAGATTGCTCACCATGATGTGGCTGTGCTTTGGGAACACACCCATACCCTCGTGTGTAGACATAAGAATTTACTCAAGAACCCACAGGCACACATACACACAGTTCTCTAGAAGAAGGTGGTATATAGGCATGAGTACACAAAAACAACTAAGCACAGCTAGCCTGAATACACACACATTAACACACACATTCACACACACACACACACACACACACACACACACACACACACACACACACATTATAGGTTACAACTTTCATGGTGATAATCAACTACTACTACTACTACTAATAATAATAATATTTAATAACTTTACAAGCTTTTAGCTACATTAGTAACTTTTATTATTATTATTATTCATTGTCTACCGCTTATCCGATCTACACTCGGGTCACGGGGAGCCTGTGCCTATCTCAGGCGTCATTGGGCATCAAGGCAGGATACACCCTGGACGGAGTGCCAACCCATCGCAGGGCACACACACACTCTCATTCACTCACTACGGACAATTTAGAGATGCCAATCAACCTACAATGCATTTCTTTGGACTGGGGGAGGAAACCGGAGTACCCGGAGGAAACCCCCGAGGCACGGGGAGAACATGCAAACTCCACACACACGGCGGAGGCGGGAATCGAACCCCCAACCCTGGAGGTGTGAGGCAAACGTGTTAACCACTAAGCCACCGTGCCCCCCATTATTATTATTATTATTATTATTATTATTATTATTATTATTATTATTATTATTATTATTATTATTATTATTATTATTATTATTATTATTATTATTATTATTATTATTATTATTATTGTGTTAAGATCAGCACTAACAAGATCTTATGGTACAAACTGGTGTGGGTAGAAATAATAATAAAATAATAATAAAGTAAATCAAATTAAATAATAAAGTAATAATATTATCAATATCATCAAGGCAGAATACACCCTGGATGGAGTGCCAACCCATCGCAGGGCACACACACACTCTCATTCACTCATGCAATCACACACTACGGACAATTTAGAGACACCAGTCAACCTACAATGCATGTCTTTGGACCGGGGGAGGAAACCGGAGTACCCGGAGGGTACCCCCCACCCATATACGTTATTATTATTATTATATTATATTATTCTGATATCTGGGGCATTGGTGGCTCAGTGGTAGGTTTCTCGCCTATCATGCGGAAGGCCCGGGGCCAATGCCTCAACCTCAGCCACTGGATGTAGTGCCGGTCCCATGCCTGGAAAAATAGGAGGGTTGTGTCAGGAAGGGCATCCGGTGTAAAACGTTTGCCAAGTTGTTGTGCGGACCAGTTGGTCCGGTGTGGCGACCCCGAATATGGAGCAGCCGAAAGCAACTTATATTATTCTGATATCTATTCAGTTGCTTTATTTTATGTATAATACAACTACTACAAATCATCATCATCATCATCATCATCATCACCATCATTAGTAACTACTAGCATTTAGTAACTTTAATAGTTATATTATTTAGTAGCTTGTTATTCTTTAGAATTGATTTGAGAATACACCCTAAATAGAACAGGTGTCCATCACCGGGCACCGTGCAAAGACACATTCATACATCATGTTCCCCTTAACAACATGTTTTTGGGAGGAAACTGGGGGAGACCCACAAAATAAAATATCTCTGCCTAAGAATCAAATTGAAAACTCTAGAGCTATAAGGTGGTGGCAATGATAAATAATAATAATAATAATAATAATAATAATAATAATAATAATAATAATAATAATAATAAAAGTATATAATTGACTTTCTACAGGTGTTGATTAAAATTAACTTTCATTCCATGATTTAACCACACAGAACAGTTATCAAATGAAAAGTACAATGCCTTTAAAAGACAAGATTAGTATATTAGTACTCCTCAGTAAGACACTACAGAGGTAAACAGGGTTAAAGCTGCTGGTTAGAGATTGTACTAGAAAAGAGAAACAGATCTGGATTATGGACATCATGAGGAATAGAGATGTCCCTTAAAAGTTTGATTGGACATGGACAGGAAATGACATAGTTTTCATGTTGTTCCCTCATTGCATCTTTCCAAACCAGGAGGATGTGGGAAACAAGCAGTGGGATGACTGACAGGCACAAAAGTGCATACCACAACAGAGCCCTAGCTTTTAATGGGTCTGAGTGCATGTGCGTGTGTGTGTGTGTGTGTGTGAGTGAGAGAGAGAGAGAGAGAGAGAGAGAGAGACGAAGAGAATGTGAGCAAGGTTTTGAGTGAAGTATTGAGTGTGAGTGCATGTTACGCTTGTTTGTGATTATGCATGGTTATAGACGTGAATATTTTGTGCGTGTGTGTGTGTGAGTGTGTGTCTGTATCTTTACCTATAAATCCTAGACCTTTGTACACTCACAAATATGCCTAAATAGACAAGTATATGTCTAATATGGTTGCATTCGTGCTATATGTCTCTGTGTATAAAACATCTAGTAAAAGTAAATGTGCATAATGCTTATTGTATGTGATAGTGTGTGTGTTTCTTTCATTGTGTGTTTGCATTACTCTTTGTGTTTGTATAAGCATGCCTGTGGTTACATGTACTAATTGTATGCTTGTATCACTTTGTGTGTATGTGTGTGTGTGTGTGTGTGTGTGTGTGTGTGTGTGTGTGTGTGTGTGAAAGAGAGACAGAGAAAATATAAAGGAGGGTAGTGCTGTCAGCGGTGTCAAGTTCTGATTGTTGGATGACTGTAAGGCGATGACAGATGTTATGGAGAGCTTACATGTTAAAACGGTCTCATGACAGAGTGTGTGTGTGTCAAAGAGCGAGAGAGAGAGAGAGAGGGAGAGAGAGAGAGAGAGAGAGAGAGAGAGAGAGAGAGAGAGAGAGAGAGAGAGAGAGAGAGAGTGAGAGAGAGAGTCTCTGTATATGTGTGTGTGTGTGTGTTGTAACACTACAGGCATGTCACAAATTCTGGTGAATTGCACTGGCTGGATTATGAATGAATGTCTGAATCCATTCAGGATTTTCAGCCAAGCAGCACAGCTTTGGGTCTTTTACTACAGACAGCAACTTGTTTTAACCACTTTTCAGCAACAAGGTGTCAGTTTACGTTCCCAAGCATGGCCAAATCTGGAATTATTCCACACAAAAGCAGTTTCTTGCTGGCTTGCTTCAAAAATCTGGTCTGGAATCCAAAGCTGCTCATACCGGGCTTGAGGGTGGCCTCAGTTTTGTCACTTTAAGAATAAGTTGAGCAAATCATGATATTTTCAAGTTGGCTTAAGTCTTTTGTTATATGTTTCGAAAGAAAATTAGTGTGTTGAATATTTTCTCTAAATATTTAAGTAGTAAATGTTGCGGCTGCACTGCATCAGTGGTGCAAAGCAGAAACAAATGTAGATTTATGCTAGAAATAAATATTAGATTAGATTAGATTCAACTTTATTGACATCACACATGGGTACAAGGCAATGAAATGCAGTTAGCATCTAACTAAATTTCCCATTGGGATGAATAAAGTATCTATCTATCTATCTATCTATCTATCTATCTATCTATCTATCTATCTATCTATCTATCTATCTATCTATCTATCTATCTATCTATCTATCTATCTATCTATCTATCTATCTATCTATCTGTCCAACAAGTGCAAAGCAGAAGTGATATACAGTCAATATAGAGATTTATATAATCTATAATATCTGTATATAAGAATATACAGAATGTATTTGAATGTGTGAATATACAGAATATATATTTATATCTGTATATATGAGTATACAGAGGATATGTATCACTATACAGAATGTTTATGGACATACATAATATATAAGAAATTTGGTCAAAATAAATTCTCGAAGCACAAATTATAGGTTTTATTATTCAGCACTGTGCTGAGGGAAACTTCAGCACCAGTACCTAACCTGAAACCAGTACCTAATGCGCTGGTGTTTCTGGTGTAAAAAAGGGGTGCATGTGTTTGTGAGTAATAAACCCCCTGTGTGTACGTCCGGGGACACGGCCTATCAGTAGAACTCAGCAGTCTCTCCTCTGCCCTTGTAGATTTGGCCTCTCTTGATAAGCAATCAGTCCTAAATATAGCGAGCTGTTAAAGCCAAAGGCTATTTTCTTCTTCCAGTCCTGAGTGTAGAATAGGGGTTGTTTTTTGGGAATGTCCTATCAGCACACAAATACACTGTACATGTTAATGTAGACTTTAAAGTTGAACATACCTGTGTGTGTGTGTGTGTGTGTGTGTGTGTGTGTGTGTGTTTGATTATACCCTTGGCTCCCTGTCCATTGTGGCTCCTTGTCTTGTGCCCTGAGTCTCCTAATTGTATTTATTTATTTATTTATTTATTTATTTATTTATTTATTTATTATTATTATTATTATTATTTTTTTTTTCGTGTGTTTTTGGGGGGGGGGGGGCTCTGTGTGTGCAGTACTTCACAAACTTCCACTGCTTGTGTTTATTCCTTTATGGTCCCGGTTGGCTGATGCTGGATTTTAGCTGTCATCACCCTTCCCCCTGAAATCACACACACACACACACACACACACACACACACACACACACACACACACACATATACACACACGCACACACACACACACACACACACACACATGCACACACACACACGCACACACGCACACACACACGCACGCACACACACACACACACACACACACACACACACACACACACACACACACACACACACACACCGCTGGAATAAAGCTGTGTTTTAAAGATTGATGGAGCCAGCTGAAAGATTTACCCTTGTTCCCCTAAGGCTATCTGGGTCACACCTCTGTATCGAGTGCCTTAGGAACATTACAGACGGTGCTTTTGATAACCTTTCACCTGGCAGACCTTCATTTCAAACACACACACACCCACACACATACACCCACACCCACACACACACACACACACACACACACAAACACACACACATACAGCCACACACCCACACAAACACCCACACACTTGGCTATAAGGACAGCTTAAAGGTGCTGCATATTCTAACACATTCAACCTCATTGTAACTATGTTCTGAAAAACAAGAGTTTAAAGAGTATAGAAAACCTTCTCAGTGCTGATCAGAGAAAATTCTTTCAGTACCTGTGTGCGTCATACTGGACAAGGTATATGGTGTACACACACTCTTTTAAGGGGGGGGGGGAGGGGGCAAGAAACCTTTATTATCACCACACGTACATTACAGCACAGTGGAATTCTTTGCTTCACATATCCCAGCTGGGGAAGTTGGAGTCAGAGCACAGGGGCAGCTATGGTACAGCACCATTTGCTCAATTGCCCAACAGTGGAGCTTGGTGGTGCTGGGACTTGAACCCCGATCCTCCAATCAACGACCCAGAGCCTTAACCACTTGAGCCACCACTACCCTTGTGGTTTGGACAAATTCATTCGATATACCATGCGACATTTTCAGAATACAATGCAACGCTGAGTGAAACATCATAAGACCTTTAACTACTGCATAAAGTACCAGTAATTTTTGCAGTGGAAAACAGGAACTGCACAAGTTTCAATTGCCCAGTAGTCCTGCACCAAGAAGCTCCGATCATGTTAAGATCAGCACTAAGATCTTATGATACAAACTGGTAGGGCAAGAAGCACTGATCCGTGATGATCGGTGTCACATACAACATAATCATATAATAAAGTAATAATAGAAACAATAGAAATACAGATTAAAATACACACACTAGTCCAGTACATTGCTGCTGCCTGTGCTATCAGGCAATAAGAACAACCAACAAAAATTTCTAAAAAGATGGCATGAATCAACAAACACACTTACATTTTGTCATATATATATATATATATATAGACATAGACATAAAACTGCTAAAGGACAGTAAATTGATTATTTTCCAAAAACAGCACATTCTAAAACATTTTATTCTATTTATTCTACAGCAATTTACCCACACTAACAAATTACTGTAGTATAAACACGTCATAATTTTGTTTTTAATTGGTTTTTAAGTTACTTTTTGTTTTGTGAAAAGTTCACTAAGCAAATTAGTTCATATTATTGTTATTTCTTCATTTCATTTCCTTGTCTGTACCGCTTATCCAATTCAATTCAATTTATTTGTATAGCGCCTTTTACAATGGACATTCTCTCAAAGCAGCTTTACAAAAATAGAGAAACAGAAAGTAGAGGAAAAAAAGAATAATTAAATTATGAAACTATTTTATCCCTATTTATCCCTAATGAGCAAGTCTGCGGTGGCGGTGGCAAGGAAAAAGTCCCTGTGATGATATGAGGAAGAAACCTTGAGAGGAACCAGACTCAGAAGGGAACCCATCCTCATTTGGGTGACACTAGACAGTAAATAATGTAAATGTAAATAGTGTCCTTTCTACAACAGCAAAAACAGGCCCATGAGGAACTATTAGGTCAATGTAGTTTCTGAGTTTGTTATAGACACTGATTCCTTGCTGTCAAAGCTGACAGATATAACAGCAGATCTGTGACGGTGTTATAGTCCCCATGTGGCTCTGTCCACGGCTGTCTCCAGGTCACAGGCTTTCCACACAGATCCATCCACAGCATCAGTGAGCACCACCAAGCGACGAGCCTCCGACCAGGGGTAGAGCCAGTGGTCACACTTGAAACTCAGAATACTTTGAGCTCGGGAGTGGGACGTATAGCTCGACAGACAGAGAGAGAGAGAGTGAGAAAGATATTAAGTATCCAATCTATTCTCGGGTCACGGGGAGCCTGTGCCTGATCAGGCATCAAGGCAGGATACACCCTGGACAGAGTGCCAACCCATCACAGGGCACACACACACACACTCATTCACACACTACGGGCAATTTAGAGACTCCAATCAGCCTAGAAGCATGTCTTTGGACTGTGGGAGGAAACCGGAGCACCCGGAGGAAATGCACCAAGCACGGGGAGAACATGCAAACTCGTATAGCAGCTATAAAAAGCTGTTCTTTCACCAATTTCTATTTTCTGTTTCCTGTTCTGTTTTCATACACACACACACACACACACACACACACACACACACACACACACACACACACACACACACACACACACACACACACACACACACAAATCCTGAACACTTTCCTTAACAGCTTAAACTTATAGCTTAACACTGACTGTTACAAAGAGCTGACACTGGAGACTCAAAAAAACTGTTAACTAAATGTTTTTTCACAGATACTTATCAGCAGTTTCTTACATATTTCGGTCACTCCAGGATTTCACAATTTGGAAAAAATGTGGAAAACTTCTAAATACTTAAAATCAAGCAAACAATGCCAAAGGAGACTCCAAAGAGATTTTCCACAGACTTGGGCCAAGATGCATCATCACATCATAACGTCCAAAGCCCTCTTCGATTCACATGTGCTGAACATGAGTACAGATGTCATAGAAAGTAAATACTAAGTAGGTCATTATGTGTCTTCTCTGGTAGGGGTTTGAAAGAAGGATCCTGTTTGTTTTTTTAAAAAAAGCAAATTTGGCCACAACAATCACAAACAAACAAAACAAACCAAAAACCCTAACCAAAATCCTGGATGGTGTCGGGATCCGCTTGGACATTTCTCCGTCCAGATCGCCTGGGAGCAGGTTTATTCTCACAGCCCTGGCTATATTTGTGCTAATGTCGTTAATTATGGATATGTTCTGTTCCCTTTTCTAGTGTATATTTAGTGTTGTGTCTCTGTAACGTTTATGTGCATGTTTTATTTCTTTGCTTATGTATTCTAGTTTCTGTTATGTTTATGCTCTGGTGTGCGGTTCAATGTTTTTGTTTCCTGTCATGTGCCTTTATTGTTCATGTATTCTGTGCTTCTCTTGTTTTATTGTTCTGTTCCTGCCAATATGAGCACCTGTTAAGGTTAGCCCTAAAGAGTGGTGCAGTATACTGTATACCTGCCCTGTGCTCTCAGGTTTTGACGAGTCTTCGTGAGAATTCACGGAAGTTACTTCTCCACTGCGGATCGTACACCTCCGTCATTGTTCGGTGATGCCACGTGTGCATTTTTTCCCTGTTTTGTTTCAGTCATTTGTATTGAATTTCTGTTGTGTTTATGTTCTCAGTAAAACACCTCGCCAGTTTTACTTCCACATTTGGGTCTACTATGTATGGTGACGGTGGTTTCCCGTTCTGACAAAGGGACTGAGTTTGAATGCATTTACTGTATGTGGAACGTCTGTCATACAAGCCTCTATGCAAATTATTATTAAAGTATAGAAAACTTAATGTATACAAACAAGCACATTAACAAACAAAGCTGCTGTTATAGAAAATGAATCAATAGCTTTTTACCAATCAGAATTGTTGATTCAAAAGCAGTGGTGTTAATTTGTCTTTTTAGTCACACCAACAGCATATTAAACAAAAGACTGACCAGACATACTTCCTTTATGCTGAACATAACAATGACATCATGCAGTTATTGTCATCATTGTGGCCATTTCAGTTGTTTGTCAACTTGGTGGAACATTTCCTAGAACACACAGGTTCTGTTGATTCTTGTGTGAGTTATTGCCATGTGAACATCCAATTTTGAGAAATGACAGAGAATAAGACAAGCGAGAGAAAAAGAGAAAGTTCAGAAGAAGCAGCGGCTCTTCCAGTAGAAGGATGATTCAGTCTCCATGTGATGAATTTCAACAGGAATGTCTACACTCTCCATCTCATCACAGCTTCCACACTCGGGACTCAACCAGAACAGCTTGGCTGAACTTTACCATAGCAGTCAACTTGACCGCTATGTCACTTGCCAAGACCACAGCGAGGCTTCCATTACTGGGTAGGCCCTACCTGATTGTCTCCAAGGGGATGAAATAAGCATTTTGGCTCGATGAGACAGTGTGGCAGGAAGAGATGCATTCTGGGAGCTGTGGTTGCCGGTGGGGGGGAGCTGGATGAAAGATGAAGGGAGTGGCCCCTTGGCGTGGTTTACGGCTCGCTTGTCATTGCTGCAGGCACACTGGCAAGGCAACCAGCATTTTCCCTCGGGTTTGGTGTTCATACTCAACATAATCCTGGTGCAGGCTGTCATTTCTGCAAACCTCCAGCTTTTCTAAAACACTTTTTTTATGTCGTTACTTCCTCGGCTTGCGTGTCACTGTGTGTTTGTATTTAGCTTTGAGGGCAGCCATAACAAAATCCCAAGCTTCTTTTCTTAGCCATTGACGCTGTGATTAGCATGTGTGTTCATGATAGCAAAAGTGTGGGTAAATCTGAGTGCTTGCTTGTTTAATACATCTTGGTGTGTCCTTGAATGTTTGAACAGAGTTTAGTCTGGCCTGACATTCGTTTTTCGCTCTGGTAAGGTCTCAAAAGAGGAGGATTCTTCCCACTCAAGCAATCAGGAGAGGCTTTTTAACTTATTGTAACCTGCAAATCAATAGCACTCTTCAGCTTCAGGTTTTGAAAAGGTTTGATTTAATGCCCCTGGGATTAAGGAGTCATCCCAAAGTATTTTAAACACAAAAACCGGGGCTGCCTAAGGTAACAGTTTCTGAATCTGTGCTTTCGTTTGACCGTGGTAACTTTGGTGGTCGTATGAGAGTGTATGAATGATTCTCAAATCTCAGGAACACACTCACCAATGTGGCTTTTTAATGTTTGATTAGTGTAGTATGGTGTCCTGAAGAACACAGTATTAATATGAATGAAAGACAGAAGAAAGCTTAATTCTTTTTTCCTCATAAAGTCTTCCGTATTCAAAATATTCTTCGCTTGTCTCTGTCTCCCTGAGCTCTTGATCTCCTCTTGTCATATTTTCCCCTCTCTTCTTCTCAGGAGTTCCTCTGTGTGCTAAGATGGAAAAAAACACACACAGTGGTGTGCTGGTGACTGAAACATGAGCAGAATGAGAAAAATGAACTCCTGTCTATCAAACCGAGCGAGCAGCGTTGATTCCTCCTGAAATGGAGGCAGTCCAATCTTCAAAACCCTGCCATCCACTCACAAAAACATTTACAGCCAAGTTTAACACTGCGATTCTAAACCTATAGTTATGTCTGGAACTGCTAAAGATGGATTTTTATAAGGCCAATCCTTGAAAAAAGGATCACATGACAAAATTAGAGACTGCTAAATATGTCAGGCTAGACATCGGTGCATGGAATATATATAACCTTCCTATGCGTTGAGTTTTATGTGATATGCGTGAACCATATGCGAGTTCACTGCAAAAAAAAAAGCCATCTGTGCTTTGGAAATATCTTATTATACGGTATATTATAATAGAATCAGATTTATATAATATTTAAAAAATATAAGATTATCAAACTATTTAGTATAAACTACTTTCTTGTTATGTTGGCAGATTTTTTGCTTTTTTTCTAGAAATAAATGCTTAAAATTAATAAAAATTATCTGACAATAGAACTATTTCAAGCTTAGTACAAATATCTAGATATAAGGTTTAACAATCTTATGTTCAGTTTGTTATAATCTTGTAATAGGAAATACTCAGCACATTTGAATAAATTCAATATACTCTCCGCTTTTTCCTTTTTTCGAGAAAAGAGAGCAATTCACTTCTAAAGCCTAAACATGCTGTATGTTTAGTAAGCAATATACAGATGAGATCATTCCTCATCATGGATGAAGTGTGTTTCGGGGATCGAAGGTTTGTTTGCTCTAAATGAATGTATGGGCTTCAGGCTTCTTTGTGCCATGTGAGTGAATGTCTGTGCAGTTGTGAAGTTGTGCAGTGTATAAGAGGCATGTGAAATAGAGAGAGAGAGACAGAGAGAGAGCGAGAGAGTGAGAGAGAGAGAGAGAGAGAGAGAGAGAGAGAGACACCACCAGTTTACTGCTGCCTTACCACTATCAGCCCACATCTGAATAACGTTCCTATGCTCCAGCTCTGACTAATGTTACTCTGAGGATTGTGCAAAGGTCGAGACGAATGCATCCATCACGCGGTTGAAGTCTCCCGTACTGTCACAGACCAGAAACCAGAAGTCCTTTACAAACAAAGTGCTCTGGCATTGATTAATAGTAGTTTTAGAAAACACAAAGTCGCCTACTCCCTTCATTCCTCCCTCCTTCACACACACTACTCAAGAAATGTAAACACAAACATTGTTCATTGTTCCCACTCAGTGTTCCATGCCTGTGGGAACAATAGGGGAGCTCTGGGTATCACTAAAAGTCCTCACTCTGCTTTTTCCTCTACTTGAAATGACATAAGCAGGTGCAATGATGGGCTATCACATTCCCTCGCTAATCTTTCTAATTTTAAGCGGACTTGCCCCCACGCCTCTCTTTTTCTCTCTCTTTCTCTCTGTGCTTTTTGTTTGCTGAAACTACCTGTGATTGTCACACACACTCACCTTTGACTGAGTTCGATGTAATGATTCTGTCATGCTCCCCTGCTTTGGCGTCACTCAGGCAGGTGTGAATGTGTGTACATATGATTGATGGTGTTTCACACAAAACTTATGTCCACTGGGCATGTAACCGAGCGCTAATGGTCCTTTTCTGCAGTTGTCTGGAAAACACTTTAGGAACCTGATCATATTCTTTCTTCAACATATGTACAAGTACAAAACTGGATCATTTCTTAAAAGAGTGTACCAATTCTCAAGTTAACCATTCCCTGAAGCCCAATTTCCCTCAATTGGATTACTGTTTGCAGTGATCTACTGCCTGCCACTGAGCCAGTCCATAGCTGGCTGGCAGAGAATGAATAGACATACCAGATCGCCATCTGGTCCTCAGTGGAAACAAAATAGGCTTTTATGTAGCGTTTCTTCACCCAGCTTTGCCTTACATCCTTAAACAAAACTTTCCTAGCTGTGCCCGATGCACTTTTGAGCGCTAGTTTGACCTTAATGCATATGGAGTGTGCCGTTGTGGGGACTCTCCCATTCGGCCCCAATCAGCACATGATTGAGCTGGCAGGACATTCCTCCTGAATTGAACAAAATTGGAAATTACCTAGGATGTGTACCTGAACCACAACTTTCAGTGCCTTTTTACTCTTCCATTATCTGCTCTTTCTTTCTTTCTTTCTTTCTTTCTTTCTTTCTTTCTTTCTTTCTTTCTTTCTTTCTTTCTTTCTTCTCTTTGACGATTGAATGTCCTCTTTTTGGAGCCTATGCAAGGTAGAGCCCTGAGAATGGCTGGGCTGTACAAACAGGTAAATCTCAGGAGGATCAAAATTGCCTCAGACTTGACCTATATTCCTGATAAACTGCCTCTGTGCTTTACAGATACACTTAACTGCAGAGCTGGAGCTTAAAAGCGTTTGGAACCTAAGCCTTTGACCTGCCGAAAATGACCTATAATCCTGGATGAAATCAGTTATTTACATAGAATTGCTTTAGCCAGTCGAAACCGGTGTCATTATTTATCTTCTCCATAAAGCAATTTTTGAGATGAATCTAATTGCTATGGATTACGCTGCCATAACAAAAGCAACAGTGCTTAGTAAACTCTGTAATCATCTGCTGACTCATCTGATGACTCAGACATTACCTCTAGTGCAAAAACACCTTATGCTGATTGTCTGTCAAATTTGAAATGACCTAAAAAGAAATTGTATTAAATAAAATGAAAGTAACAAACAATATGTTTTTTTTTCTTTCTGTAGCCTAGTTTTATGGTAAGGGTTATCAACAGGCTATCATGGCCTGGTTGTAAACCATGCATAGTTTAGTTTTGTTTTTCAAACCTTATCTGATGTGGTGATCAACATATGACAGTTGTAGTTCAATAGTGTGCATTCTGTCAAATATTTCTGTCAAATATTTACGTGAAGTAGCTCATTTAGAAAGAACGATGTTCACCGACTTTCATATATTGCCATAGATTATTTCATTTACACTCTGTTCTGAAAAATCACTGATGATAACAGAAGGACACTTATACGATAGGGGAAGTAGGAAATGTATGCTTTTGTTTTATTCTTCAAGTTCAAAAAGATATGTTATCTACCTCAGCATCTAATCTCTGATGCTAGACAAAATCTGAGATGCCAGTGTAAAACCAAACATAAGCACTTTAAATCTTATTTTTTATTTGTCTGATTTAGATGAATGATCAAATGACTATGCTTAGGAATCAGATGCTCTTTAAATAGTCCAGTTCTTTTTAGAGAAAATAAAAAAAGCTAAGCTAAGCTAAGGTATGATACGTAGAGGATGAAAACGCTTTAAAACTATTTATACTTTGCTGCTATACTTAACTACTTATTCCATACTCCTTACTTTTTTTTACATCTTTCCTTACCTTAAACCTTCAAGGAACACATTAAAAAGTTTGAAGGTCTCTACTTCTCTCATCCAGCCCAGTGTTAATTTCGTTAACGAAGATGATGCAGAAAAATATTCGTTAACGACCGTTTTTTCTGTGACTAAGACGAGACGAGACTAAGACGAAACTAATCTGATGATAAAAACTATGACGAAATTTAAGATGTTTCATCGCTTTAACGAGACGGGACTGGACTAAAATGCTTTTTTAGAAGTATTGGACATTCAAAATAAAGTGTATGATCCTGGTTATTATAGAGTAAATACTGTTGGCAGACAAAGGTATGTCAGTAATATATGTTCAGCTGCTTTCGAACATCTGTCTGTTTATTGCACATTTATTTGAAGTTTCAGAAAATAAATGCTGTTTTTCCATAACAGAAAACATAGAAAAACATTTTTGGTTTTTACTTGATACTTGAATTATAGATCACTTTTACCTATCCCTAATGCTGCAGCACAGCAGGCTGATATCCAACTAAGAAAAAGGGATATGTAGAGCTGCACAAGTGCTAAGAGTTCAGTGTCAATATAGCTTGTTATCTTGATTCAAATTTTTCATAAGCTTAATTGGTCTAAAGAGAGAAAAATTATAATGACTATTTTTGTCTAAATATTACATAGAAAATTAACAAAAAAGCTGGTAAACTGCAGTTTGTCTAAAACTAATGACTAAAACTAATGACTAAAATGACTTTTCGTCGACTAAAACTAGACTAAAACTATAATGACTAAAATGTGACCAAGACTAATAACCATTTTCATCTGAAGATAAAGACTAAGACTAAATAAAAATGGCTGTCAAAATTAACACTGATCCAGCCCATGCCTGTATGATACATATGAATCAAATGGGCTCAGTTTAGCATTTCAGATTAGTATCCAATGAAGTTCTTCAGTGTAGGAAAAAAAGCTACTGTGACCATTTAATGCTACAGAATGTAGTTATTGCTATAGCTATCTGTGTGCATCTGAATTTGGATAAACCATTGGACTGGACCCTATTTCAGTAAAAGGATTCAATATGCTGAAGTAAGCAAAGACTTATATAAAAAAGGGGTCTCCCTAAAAGCCATGAACTCCATCTAATTTGAAAAAGCATGTTGGTGTCAATTTGCTAATGTCCACTGGCTATATTTACCTAAGTACTATTAGTTAGACTAGCAGAAGTCTCAGCCTCGGACCTCACGCCCACGACCTGTCACGATTGTCAATTGCTCAAAACTGGAAACTCTTCAGGAGTTTTGAAGATGTCATCTGATTGGTTGGATTCTACAGGATTTGTGGGAGATGAGTGTGTTGCATTTTTCTATCAGTCCACCCAGAAACAAAGCCGTCATCATGCTCTCATGGAAGAGGGAAATCGTCGTGTTTACAACTGTGACAATAAGAACTTATGAGGATCAGCGAAATGCTGGATTTTCCAAATTACGTGAAGTTCATGGTATAGACTCATTCATTTGCATGACTTTCTTAAACCTATGATTGCACGCCAATCTGTTTTTGTAGGAACATTGACATAATATTTTCACAACCTTAAACATGACACTGAACAAAAACGAACTGTGATTGGTTGATTTATGACAGTCAGACCCCCTCTTGGCTCTAGACTCTCTTGTTGGTCAGTAAAAGCTGATATGGTGTCCAGATCTTCTGCCAACAGTCTGAATCTATGGCTTTTTTGTTTTAATTACAAAATTATATAAACTTTATTTTATCACTTCAAAACGACTAAAATGAATGCAACTTTTTAGTTACTTGAGTACAACTCTGGCCTCCAATTACCTCTACTTTCAACTGGATAAACTTTTGACACATTATCTGTGCTTTTGCTTAAGGGAAGTTTCTCAGTACTATTTCCTCCCTGGAGAAAAGATGAGATTAGATTTTTTATTCATCCCAAGTGTGGGAGTGTTGTATGACTTAGTAAAATGCTTTATCACAGCATAAAAAAAGAATAGACAAAGAATAATATAAAGAATAAAAATATACTTAGAATAGAATTACAATAAAATAACTAAAATATTACCAAAAAATAAAATGTTAATTTTTGTAATTTTGTTTTTTTTTATTAAATAAAATGTAATAGTAATATAGAATAATAAATATTATATATACAGTGGGGCAAAAAAGTATTTAGTCAGCCACCAATTGTGCAAGTTCTCCCACGTAAAAAGATGAGAGAGGCCTGTAATTTTCATCATAGATACACTTCAACTATAAGAGACAGAATGAGAAAAAAAAAAAATCCAGAAAATCACATTGTCTGATTTTTAAAGAATTTATTTGCAAATTATGGTGGAAAATAAGTATTTGGTCACCTACAAAAAAACAAGATTTCTGGCTCTCACAGACCTGTAACTTCTTCTTTAAGAGGCTCCTCTGTCCTCCACTCGTTACCTGTATTAATGGCACCTGTTTGAACTCGTTATCAGTATAAAAGTCACCTGTCCACAACCTCAAACAGTCAGACTCCAAACTCCACTATGGCCAAGACCAAAGAGCTGTCAAAGGACACCAGAAACAAAATTTTAGACCTGCACCAGGCTAGGAAGACTGAATCTGCAATAGGTAAGCAGCTTGGTGTGAAGAAATCAACTGTGGGAGCAATTATTAGAAAATGGAAGACATACAAGACCACTGATAATCTCCCTCGATCTGGGGCTCCATGCAAGATTTCACCCCGTGGGGTCAAAATGATCACAAGAACGGTGAGCAAAAATCCCAGAACCACACGGGGGACCTAGTGAATGACCTGCAGAGAGCTGGGACCAAAGTAACAAAGGCTACCATCAGTAACACACTACACCGCCAGGGACTCAAATCCTGCAGTGCCAGACGTGTCCCCCTGCTTAAGCCAGTACATGTCTGGGCCCGTCTGAAGTTTTCTAGAGAGCATTTGGATGATCCAGAAGAGGATTGGGAGAATGTCATATGGTCAGATAAAACCAAAATAGAATTTTTTGGTAAAAATTCAACTTGTCGTGTTTGGAGGAGAAAGAATGCTGAGTTGCATCCAAAGAACACCATACCTACTGTGAAGCATGGGGGTGGAAACATCATGCTTTGGGGCTGTTTTTCTGCAAAGGGACCAGGACGACTGATCCGTGTAAAGGAAAGAATGAATGGGGCCATGTATCGTGAGATTTTGAGTAAAAACCTCCTTCCATCAGCAAGGGCATTGAAGATGAAACGTGGCTGGGTCTTTCAGCATGACAATGATCCCAAACACACCGCCCGGGCAACGAAGGAGTGGCTTCGTAAGAAACATTTCAAGGTCCAGGAGTGGCCTAGCCAGTCTCCAGATCTCAACCCCATAGAAAATCTTTGGAGGGAGTTGAAAATCCGTGTTGCCCAGCGACAGCCCCAAAACATCACTGCTCTAGAGGAGATCTGCATGGAGGAATGGGCCAAACTACCAGCAACAGTGTGTAAAAACCTTGTGGCGACTTACAGAAAACGTTTGACCTCTGTCATTGCCAACACAGGGTATATAACAAAGTATTGAGATGAACTTTTGTTATTGACCAAATACTTATTTTCCACCATAACTTGCAAATAAATTCTTTAAAAATCAGACAATGTGATTTTCTGGATTTTTTTTCTCATTCTGTCTCTCATAGTTGAAGTGTACCTATGATGAAAATTACAGGCCTCTCTCATCTTTTTAAGTGGGAGAACTTGCACAATTGGTGGCTGACTAAATACTTTTTTGCCCCACTGTGTATATATATATATATATATATATATATATATATATATATATATATATATATTAAATATTATATATAAATTGATGTAAGGAATTAGGTAAGTCGATGTGTTTATAGTGCAAACATCATTGCTAACTGAATGTTAAGTACATTTGTCTAGTATTAGGAAGTAGCGCTTATAAATAATGCAGAAGGCCCTTGAAGAACAACATCCTCATGTTACCCAAAGGTCCAGCTGTAAATGACACATTGCTTGAAGGAAACTTCTGAAGATTACCATGTTGGAGTTACTGTCCACAGAGATGGGGAGGTCACTCTGGGTCAGAGTGTACCCTGTGTACGGTATCCACGCCAACATCAGTGTAACCATGACGACACGGATACTGCCTGAGTCCTGGTAAGCTGCAACATAATCACATTTGCTTGTCTCTCTCCTGTGCAGCACAGCAGTGATTTGCCTTGCTCAAACACACTGACATGTTGCCCCATATAAAGCAGACTGAATGATTCAACTCAAAATGAATCTACTGTGGTCCTTTCTCTTTTTTCTTTCTCTCTCACTCACTTTTTCCACAGTGATGTGTTTGCATGTGGGGATGTTAATGAAACAATGGCAGGAAAGACAGCATAAAGATGAGGGACAAAGGGAATGAGGCATGTTGTCACCAGTTACTGCCTGGAGCTTGTGTTTATATGTGTCTGTGTGTTTGTGTGTGTGCAACACTGTGTGCCTAATGTTATAAAATAAAACTCTAAATCAAATTTAGAGAGTCTAAAAAACTAAAGCAAATGTTACTTAAATATTCTTTGACTTAGAGCTTGCACCTGTTTATGGAATTTGCATGAAGTTGTACACAATGTGACATTATGAATTGTGCTTAAAAGTACTGTGTGTGTGTGTGTGTGTGTGTGCGTGAAAGAGAACGAGAGAGAGACTTCATCTCATTCCTCAGTCTCTCACCTAGAGCCCACGCTAACCCAACCATGACTCAGTCTGCCACCTTTTTCATATCCCTCTTTTTCTTTTTTCTCCTCAGCCTCAGTGACCACCACCTCTGCTCTTATTCTCCCCAACGTGTGTAACTGCCTCTCTTCACACAGCTTCTCTTAGAAAGACACAGTGGACTAGTTTTTTTTTCTTCCCATTTTTTCTTTGCTTCTTTTATCTCTGTCTGAGGTTTCCTGTGGAGCCTGCTGAGGAACAATCAGAGGAACCACACAATCACAGTGGGCCAAAACAATCTGACCCTTGCTCTATCACTATCTCTCTCTTTCTCGGTCTGAGTAACTCTTTCTCAGTCTCTCACTAATTTCATGTGGTCACTCACTCAACCACCCTCAGTCATTGATTGGTAATTTTACGTAAACCCTGTGTTTACAGTTTAGAATTTTTTAAAGTAGGATTAGGAATTCCATAAAGTGTGAATGTAAGATGGCACAAAGAAAACATTTGCAACATGTTGTAATTCACCAGGATGCACCCTATACAAAAACACTGTTCATATTTCCACATTGGATTTGTTTGAAATCAGATCCTGTGGAATAAATGTTTAACATGGCAAATGTGACTACATACAGAAGAGATTCCAGTAAAATATTGGTTGAAGAATGCAAGTGAGAATTACACAAACACATAGAATTACTGATAAAGTCATGTCAATAATGTCTAATGTTTTCTGTGTGAAAGCATGACTACTCACTCATCCTGTCCCACTCTTCCCATCCTGCACTGCACTGAGCTGGTGAAGGTCAGTGGGCAGCAGGAAAGGTAATTTCCTCTCCAGATAGCAGACTCCATCCTAGACAGAGAAATCGTCGGAAACCGGAAAAGTGCTCATCCCTTCACAAACGCTTGCTGTTTATAATATTGTAGTGCTTTGAATGCTGTATTTCTCCCCTTTCCCCAAACCAGTCCTGACTGTTGTTAGCATATCTGTACAGAACATTTGGTCAAAGTTTTCTTTTGGTTTAATATAAATCATTTGCTTTAGGGGGGATATGTAATGTGTGTGGTTATAGATAATGAGTACACCTTCTTCAAGTGCACAGCACTCCAAATTCCCAGAAGTTCCTTTCTGAAATACTTACCCTCACTGGTGTAGATTTGATAATTTGATGACAAAGCTACTTTGACAACCAAACAGCTGGATACACACCGACGCCCTACAGGCTGCGTGGAGCAGCACTGTGTGACTGACAGGCCCCTTAAATGGCTAAGATTAACTCTAATCTGCCAAAGCTCTACCTGCAGCTCCATAACTATCCCTCTGTGAATGCCTGCTCTCAATACAGAACCGTTTGACCGCTTTGAACCCTGCGAATGAAAGCCTGGCTTCCCATTGGCGCCAAAAAACAACAGTGGCCCGCCAACTGCAAAACATAGAAACTGTCCTGTCACCAATGAAGACATTCATTTCCTTTCAACCCTCCTAAGGGCACTGGACTCTTTTGAGTGCTGCTTCATATGTTTCTCTGAAAGGCCCGGTGTAGGCCTCAAAGCACCCTGGAAAGAGCTCTCGAGGCTGGTGTGTAAAGGAGGATCCACAAATGGAACAGAACTCTTCTAGTACAGGCCCTTGCTGAGCACATTGAGATACTCACAATGCCAGGATCCGGGGCATTCGGGGAGGCCGGAGAAGGGAGATGCCTGCTTCGGCCTCCAATAGAGGCATCTGCACTGTGCCGCCTGCAGCCGGCCTCCTTTACATCTCCCCCATTGACAGCTAACTGCTCTCAAAACAAGGACAAATCAAGCATGAATTCCCCTGGCAGGCATTTCCCTCATTTTGCACCACATTCTTTTCAACTCTCCCTCCATGTTGTTCTTAATTCACCATTCTTCTGTCTTTTCTCTCATTGGCCTTCTGTTCATTTATCTTACTGATTTCCCTCTCTCTCTCTCTCTCTCTCTCTCTCTCTCTCTCTCTCTCTGGTCCATGTGAGGGAACGAATCAGTAGTCGCACTCTAATGAACAGGATTCCAATAAAAGCACCTACACACAGCAGTTGAATAGAAGTTTGGGATTACAGCCATCCACTGGCTCACACAACCTGTTCCTGTCACTGAACAACACACACACACACACACACACACACACACACACACACACACACACACACACACACACACACACACGTGCGCGCTATACCACGCACTTGTTCATAGTTATGGTGCTCTAGTTTGGTGGCCTATTCAGAAGGGTACATGACAAGGTCAGAGGAGTCAGCTTGAGCAGAATTCAGGGACTTGAACCCCACAAAACAGGGAAATGCCACCCAAGCTCACACTACAGCCTGGATATTTTAGTTAGCACCAGATGCTAGCCGTTACTGAGCCTCTTAAAATGTCAGGTGGTGATCAATGGTGGGTCTGAAATGAATGCGCTACAGTCAAAAAGATTAATTCTACTTGGGCTTTAGATCTGATTTAGGCAGTTTAGTGCCGGGTGGTTCACATGTGCCACAAAGTCACAATCCATGCAGTGAATGCCTGATAACCCATTTTCATTATTCATTTACAGCTCCAGTGTCTATGGAAAAATGGAAAACTAAATCATTCGGTCTTAAGCCGGTTTTCTAAGCACAAAGCTTAATGATTATCTAAATTACAATGAATAGCAATTCTCTATTGAAATAACTTTGTTGTCAAGGACTTGCCTGAATCTACCTATGAAAAAAAAAGATCTTTAATTTCCATCATGGTAAAGGTGTAATGGATTAGTGTGAAGGTAAGCAAGGGTTAGAGATTTCACTTTTTCATTATATCTACTCCAAAACAGTCATGCTTCTCCTACCTCATTCTCAGCTGTGCTTGAAAACATTTCCTTTCCTGAAAATAACCTTCGTTATCTAGCAATAACACATATAGCATATAAAAACAATCTCAGCCTAGTGCAGGAGTAGTGAAGTGTTTGGGTGCAGCTCCATGGTCAAATGAAACTCAACGTCCCAGGGTGTTTGTGATAAAGTCATTAGAGTTACAGCTTGGTAGAGTTACAGCTTGGCCAAAGCAAACATGGCATAAGCGCACAGCCTCACACTGATGGCTTTGCACACACAGCAGAGATTTATGAAAAGTGGAGCACTATTGAAAGCCACCTGTTTTCCTCATCTCGCTCCATTCCCCCCCCCCCCCTGCCTCTCTGTCTCTCTCGCTCTCTCTTTCTCTTCCTTTAACACTTTCCCGCTCTTTCTTTTTGTCCAGAGAAACTGACTGCTCGGAAAGCACAGACCTTGGTTGCACAATGTTTTTCAAGGGTACATTGGGCCCCTGCCACACACACAGACACAGACACACACACACACACACACACACACACACACACAC
Source organism: Hemibagrus guttatus (assembly GCA_033459395.1). NCBI lineage: Eukaryota > Metazoa > Chordata > Actinopteri > Siluriformes > Bagridae > Hemibagrus > Hemibagrus guttatus. The sequence continues at coordinate 11,153,064 of JAUCMX010000002.1, read as the reverse complement.
ACACACACACACACACACACAGCACACACACACTTACACGTACACTTACACACACCCACACTCTGCTACCCCCCTCCTCCTCCAGACCCAAGGGATCGCTCATGCAAGGCCAGGGAGCTCTGCTGTGCACATCTGCTCTGCTGGGCAACAGTGAGAGGCCGAACAGAGGGAACGAGGGCCAAGTGGGGGCATTTACAGGGGGCGCTTGGCTTTGGGAGGTCGGGCAGATGCCTGGTAATACTGCACCGGCTGCCATGGTGATAGCCTTACAGTGTTTACAGCCCCCGTACCGTACTGGGACACCTCACATCCCTCACGTCTGCTTCTTTCTGTCTGTCCCTCTCCTTCTAATGGAAATCACTGGTCCTGCTGAGAGAGGAGGCAAGCATTATTGTTTTTCCCTTTTTCACTCCTGTCAGTGTGTGAGTGACAGAGAGCTGCAGGGAGTCAAGTTTATGGTGATGGTCTCATGGAGAGGTTTCAGTTTAAAAGGGCTGTGACATTGAGAAGGTAAAAAGGAGTGGCTGATAAGTCGACAAAAAGAACTGTGAAGATGTCTATATGTATGTTATGAATATTAGAGATATGAACATCAGTCGTGATAGTGACCGGCTTTAATATGGTTTTGATAAGATGGTGGAGACCAAATATGTCCCCACAAAGATAGGAATGTCTGATAGCTGGAGCCTAAGGCTTCTTTTGGTTACATTGATTAAAGTATAGATATATGAGTCTTAATTAACTGCATTAATTACTGTGTCACTGGAAGGATATTGTGTGTGTTTGTGTGTGTGTGTATGCGTGCGTGTTGTCTCTGTCCTGTACCTACACTAACAATTCATAGCTATCTTCTCAACCCAAATCTCAGCCATCCTATTCCACCTAAGCATAAACATCAGCAACATTAACCATGACTCTTCTTCTAGGAGAGGAATCAATTTCTGCTAAGTATTTGCACAGAATGAATCAGACTTTATCAGTGCTAAATCTGCTATAGCAGCTAATTAACATACTAGTTCTATGAAAGGAATAGGATGCATGCTACATGTCCAGGAACGGCAAGATAACTAGTTCATCAGTTCAAATAAAAGTACATATCAGTTATTTCCAAGGGCATGTTTTATCTATGTCTGCACTCCTACACTGAAACCATTTTATAGCATTGAGTAGGAGATGCTGAACTTGAACATCAGCAAATGTGTGTTTGTGTGATGAAGACTTTTCTCATAGTGTGTGTAGTATATCATGCGAATATGTGTGTGTCGCCTGTATAAAAGGGGAGAATACATTTGCCTGGATGTGATTTCCTTTATCTCCACTTCCGGAGCCCTTCAGGTCACTTATCCATGGCCTTCACACTTAGTCCATCCACCCTTCCACCCTCCCCTGGCTACTACTACATCAAAGCCTGATTCAGCCCAGCTACCACAGATACAAGAGGAAGCTTACTGCACAGCCCTTTTGTCATGTCACTTTCCCCTTCTCCATTCCTTAGGGCCCTGTTTTCAAGCGCACCTACCTATCCCATTCATTTAACACTCGTAAAGCGAGACCACTGAGTTTATAATGGACTTGAGTAGCTTGGGTGCATTGTTATGCCTGGGCTGTAAAAAATCGATATTCTTCTGGTTGGAACAATAGGGGCCTTTCTGGGTGCTGGGTATGAAATGGCAAGGAAAGTGTGTGTGGGTATGTGTGTGTGTGCGTGTTGGTGTACATGAACATGTGACAGTATTGGATTCGATGGAATTGAAACAAAATTAAATTTGGGGGAAGTTTAGGGGGAAGAAACATTTTTTATGTATCTGAAATAACAAACACATTGTCTTCCTTTCAAAAAAATACAGCAAGCACAATAGGCAACAATGAAATACCAATGTATAACACTTTACTTATTGTCAGTTTTAATAAGACTACATGACACCAACATAAGCTATTTATGACAACTGACTTTAACCTACATAAACATTTATTAAGAGACTTTTAATGACAAGATGACATAACACCCAAGTTTTTGTTTGACATAAGCCAATTTTCTGGGCTAACTAACAGGCTTAACAGGCTCTGGCTTTGTAGATATGCATTTTTGGCTATATTATTAAAATTTGAGATGCCTTAAATTGTCTTAGCTTAGAGATGAATGTTGATTTAAAGTCAGGGAACATGAACTGGAACATTTTTCATGCATGACCTATTGTGCATTTGTATTTAAATGGGCAAATCCCCACAGAGGCAATCCAAATTCTAGTGAAAATCTTTTTTAGAAGTGTGGAGGTTGTTACAGAAGCAAATTAATATAAACACTAATACTTTTGGCTCTCTACTGTAGCGTATGTCTAAGCAGATACACAGTATGTTAGTCCCCACTTTGTTATAATAGTTATAATAACTTCCAACCTTCTCAAAAGGCTTTCCACTTTGTGTGCTCATTCAGCCACAAGAGTCAGTAAGTGATGTCACATGAGAAGGCCTGGGGTGAGGTTCCAGTTCATCCCAAAGATGTTAAATGGGCTTGAGCTCATAGCTCTTTCGAGTTCTTCCACATCAACCCGGGGCAAACCTCACTTTGTGCACAGGGGCATTGTCTTGCTAGAGCAGATTTGGGCCTTTTAGTTTCAGTGAAGGGAAATCTTATTGATTCAGTATACAATTCCAAATACAATATGAAGAAACACATATAGGTATGATAGTCAGGTGTCCACCTTCTCACATTCTTTAGTCCATATCACTTATGTAAGTCATTTTAAGTCATTTCATATATTAACTCATTCAAATGGAAAGTGTCATAACACAGCCTCATGTGCTCATGTGTTAAGTGTTATGTCTGATGTTATGTAACCTTGACACATAGTCTGACATTTGAAAAACCATTTACAGGACCACATTTACAGGACCAAACACAGGACCAAACGATCTAAAAAAATGTTTTAAAATATAGAGCCATGTAGAAGCATCCTCTATCAAACAGCTGGTGGCACTACTCCCAGAGCTACAACCTGTATGTGCTTTATGCTGTTGGAGCAATAAGAACACAATGTTCTCGATGAAAGGTAAACACAAACATCCTTCTGAACTGGTTAAACATTATCAGCTAGTCTGAGCTATATAGAAGCCTAGCTCCTCAGGGTGTGGTGACAGAGAAATATGAAGCCCCCAAGATGGTACTGGTGTCTGATGTGAAACATACCTTTTCTGACATAACATTTCTGACATGGTGATGACAAATTCTGATAATTACAAAAAGGCAAGATTAGGGAAAGAACCTGAAGAATATGAAACATCAGGGTGGAACAGTCTGCTGTTTTAATTTCAGTTTTCATGCTGGAAATCGACACGGACGTGTTACGAGAAAATGTGTTTTGGAGAGATCCTGAAAGGCCTAAAACTGTAGGATGCTCTGTTTTGCAAGATGTTATGTGTGATCCAACAGTAAAACCATGAATTAGGAAACTGTCACAATCGCATATGGTGAAGCACCAAAACCTCTTCAAAGCATGATTCTGAGTAGTATGTATTGTCAACCACAAGTTGCAGATAACCACAGAGCCGATCTGAGAAACAGCAAAGGGTGATGCTGTGATAGCATCAGTAAGTACACCTTGCTCCGAAGTTTCCTTTTTGTAAAGGCGGCTCACTGGTTACGGGAAACACTCTGGCATAGCTTACTGAATCTTTATTTTCAGCCTCTTTCCATGTGCATGTGCAAGTATACTTGTGTTTGTGGATGTGAAAGTTTCAGAGTAGTTTGCGAGTGTTGCATGGAAATGTGCATTGTATAGTAGACATATGGTGCTTTCTTTTTTGAGCTTTCCTAAACGAAAACTAAAAAAAAGCAAATTGCATAGTGCAAAATTAATGCAAGCCGCGTGCAGAGAAATAACAAGTTAGAGATTAACCACTAACTCTGAAATGTTGAGAGCAGGAAACTTATAGTGCACTTATCTATAAATCTGCATACAAACAGACAGCTAGACAGAGACAAACAAGATAAACAAGATCAAAAACATTCAAGTTTGTGTATGTGATGTAATGTAACCCATATATAAGTATACTGTAGGATGAAGAAGGACATCATAACATCCAGGACCATGGAGTAAAATACAAGCCAGTACTTAGATGAATGTATTTAACGTCACACAAAGCAAAGAACAAAAACTACACTTTTACAATGACGCATGAACAATAAGATAAACACAACCTGAATGGAGTGATGGTGCAAACTGCATACACTTGTGAACCATCACACTGTACATCCTGGATAATGTATTTTTTTGAGCGTAGGATATGGATGTATTGTGTGTACTGTGTGTGCATGTGTAACAGGAGGAAGTCGGTGGGGTGAGATAAAACCTTGTGCTGTCACGCCACTGTGTGTATTGTTGAGCTGAGAAACCTCAAAGTGCGTAAATCAGATGCGGAGCACACATAGTCGGCTGACATGTGAAAGATGCAAAAGCAGATTCCCCTGCCAGCTGCATACACACACACACACACACACACACACACACACACACACACACACACACACACACACACACACACACATCTGATCAGATCAAAACTGTATATGTATGTGTGGTGTGTGTTTGTGTGTGTCAACGTACGTGTTTATGTTGATAGCTTTGAAACCGCCTGCTCAGGTTGCCACAGATTTCCGGTAGAATAACAGCTCCTAGTAATCACCTGTGTGTATATGTGTAGTACGTGCATCTTGCTATGCAACTTTGTGCAGCTGAGCCTGTGTGCACTTACATAACACACATACTACAGCTCGGTCTAGGTTGCACTTATCTATTTATGTGATCATGTACTTTTATACATATACTGTTATGCATGTTTTTAAAGTGTATTGTGAATTATATACATATTATTAGTTTCAAAAAGTATACATAGAGTTTAGAATGATCTATTTAGTAGATTTATGCATGCTTTGGACTAAAGTGGGACAAAAGATATACATTTAATTTAGCTTTACATATGACCTATTTTGAGTTAGATTTTGAGAAGATTATATTGAAATTACTTTTAGGACACAACGCCATATATACTTTATGGTCAAAAGGTATGATGGACCATCACACCAATAGTATATGTAGTTCTTCCTTAAAACATTACCACAAAGCTGAAGGGAATTAATTGCATAAGATGCCAGTCCCAACCTGTTCCAGCATGACAATGCCCCTGTGCACAAAGCTCCATGAAGCCCTGGTTTGTCAAGATTGGAGTGGAAGAACTCGAATGACCTGCACACATCCCCGCTCTTAACCACTTTTGTGATTTGGAATACAGACAGTGCACCAGGCCTTCACACCATATACTAGTGCCCAACTTCATTATTGTGCTTTTGGCTAAATGAACAAACCCCCACTTGAAAATCTAGTGGAAAACCTTCCAGTGGAAGTTATTATAATAGCAAAAAGAGGATTTAAACTGGTATGGGATTTTTAAAAGCATGTTTGAGTGTCATGATCTGATGTCCACAAACTTTTGGCCTTATACTGTAGTATGCATATTATTAATGGTCATAAATTGTTATGGATCAATGCCATTTCTATTTACAAATGTATTTCTATACTGCCTCTATAGTGTTTAGCTTTATGACACAGGGATGGCATCAGTGACTTATATGAGAAATGTTTTGGAACAATTGGTGTGGTTGTTCTCACCTCACTGTAACAAAGAGAACAGAACATAATCATGTGGTATACCACTCTCCAACCAATCAGAGCAAAAAGGTTTCTCTTTCAAACATGTCGTCTGTTAATTCAGAAAGCTTCCATTTTACACCAGCAGCTTGAATTAAAATCAAGGCATGTGTTATAAAATGTCCTCATAAATCTTTTGGCTGGAGTCTCATCACTTAGAGGTTGTGCACTGTTGCTGAGGATGGCTCCACATGGACAGCCTGGAAATACATTTGACTGCTGTGGATTGTACCATTTAGAAATCATGAATATGGCTTTGGACCTAAACTAGCCATGGGGGTCACAGTCCAGTCACTTCTGTGCCGGTCCCAAGCCAGGGTAAATAGAGAGGGTTGCGTCAGGAAGGGCATCCGGCGTAAAACATTGCCAAATTTGATCATGCGAATCGTCAGTACGAATTTCATACCGGATTGTTCGAGGCCCGGGTTAACAACGACCGCCATCGGCACCGTTGACCTACAGGGCACCGGTGGAAATTGGGCTACTGTTGGTCGAAGAAGTAGAGGAGGGAGGAGAGTGCACAGACAGAGAGAGAAGAGGAAAGGTAAGAGTGTAGGACTGAGAATAGGAACTCTGAATGTTGGTACTATGACAGGGAAAGGTAGAGAGCTGGCTGATATGATGGAGAGAAGGAAGGTGGATATACTGTGTGTACAGGAGACCAGGTGGAAGGGTAGCAAGGCTCGTAGTATAGAAGCAGGATTCAAGCTGTTTTATTATGGTGTGGATAGTAAGAGAAATGGGGTAGGTGTGATCCTGAAGGAGGAGTTTGTGAGGAATGTTCTGGAGGTGAAGAGAGTGTCAGACAGGGTGATGAGTCTGAAGTTAGAGATTGAAGGGGAGATGTTGAATGTTGTTAGTGGTTATGCCCCACAAGGTAGGTTGTGAGTTAGAGGAGAAAGAGAGATTCTGGAGTGAATTAGATGAGGTGTTAATTAGATGAGAGAGTATTCCCACAGGTGAGAGAGTGATGATAGGTGCAGATTTTAATGGACATGTTGGTGAGGGGAACACAGGTGATTAAGAGGTGATGGGCAAGTTTGGAGTTAAGGAAAGGAACCTTGAAGGCCAGATGGTAGTGGACATTGCTAAGAGGATGGACGTGAGGTATGCTGTAGGTCAGACAGAGGAGTTCAAAGTGGAGGTGGGACTGCATCAGGGATCGGCTCTGAGCCCCTTCCTGTTTGCTATGGTGATGGACCAGTTGTCAGAGGAGGTCAGACAGGAGTCTCCTTGGACAATGATGTTTGCAGATGACATTGTGATCTGTAGTGAGAGCAGGGAGCAGGTGGAGGAAAACCTGGAGAGGTGGAGGTTTGCGCTGGAGAGAAGAGGAATGAAAGTCAGTCGTAGTAAGACTGAGTACATGTGTGTGAATGAAAGGGAGGGAAGTGGAACAGTAAGGATACAGGGTGAAGAGGTGAAGAAGGTACAGGAGTTTAAGTACTTGGGGTCAACAGTCCAGAGTAATGGAGAGTGTGGGAAAGAGGTAAAGAAGCGAGTGCAGGCAGGTTGGAATGGGTGGAGAAAGGTGTCTGGAGTTCTGTGTGATAGGAAAATTTCAGCGAGAATCAAGGGGAAGGTGTACAGGACAGTGGTGAGACCGGCCATGCTGTATGGTTTAGAGACAGTGTCACTGAGGAAGAGACAGGAGTCGGAGCTAGAGGTAGCAGAGCTGAAGATGTTGAGGTTCTCTTTGGGAGTGACAAGATTGGACAGGATTAGGAACGAGTACATCAGAGGGACAGCTCATGTTGGACGTTTGGGGGACAAAGTTAGGGAGGCCAGATTAAGATGGTTTGGACATGTTCAGAGGAGGGAGAGTGAGTATATTGGTAGGAGAATGTTGGACATGGAGCTGCCAGGCAGGAGGCAAAGAGGAAGGCCAAAGAGGAGGTATATGGATGGAATTAATGAGGATATGAAGCTAGTGGGTGCAAGTGTTGAGGATGCAGAAGATAGGGATAGGTGGAGAGAGATGATTCGCTGTGGCGACCCCTGAAGGGAAAAGCCGAAAGAAGAAGAAGAAGAAGAAGAATATGGCTTTGGACCTCAACCGATACACACAGTATTACACTTAAATCAGCTGATTGAGCTATAGAAGGGAAAATTATGTATAATAGCACTGGTTGTCCCCCAGATGAGGATGGGTTCCCTTTTGAGTCTGGTTCCTTTCAAGGTGTCTTCCTAGTATCTTTCTTGCTGATTAAGTATACATTTAAAATGTATAATTTATCATTATACATCATGAGCCAGGACAGATGACGACAGCAGAACCTAAGAGGTACACTCTAGCTTTTTGGAAGGCGCGTCTTAAATTGTCTAAGGCTTATCATTAATTATTGCTATTGTTGTGTAAATGTACATTGAATTTGGTAAATTTTCAGTACTTATATATGTCTATGTACTTACATTGTGAGTTTCTAGAGATGCGTTCTGTCTAAATGAATGAACAGGGAGAAAAAAGGAAGGGGGTGAGGAGGTTCATGGAGCGACAATGCACCTGTCCCATGGATGTTGTTGCATTTAACCAAAGTTGGCAGCACTTCTGCTCGACTTCGTCTGCATTAGTGATGGTGGCCCTCTGATCCCATTACCAACCGCACCATGCTGGACAAAGAGGAGGAAGGGCACCAGAAAAAATAACTCTTCATGCATGCATGGTCAAACCTCACAGAAGTCTGAGACAACTGGTTTGACGTGTGGCCTGAAACACGCACGCACGCACGCACACACACACACACACACACACAGACACAGACACAGACACACACACACACACACACACACACACACACACACACACACACACACACACACATAGACAGAGAGAGACATTGTGCAAGCCTGCCTATTAAAGCCTGAAACTTGACTTCCTCGTTCCAGTCTGTGCAAAACTCTTGACACAAAAGCCTTGTCTAGGCAAAAACATATTCTAGGGTCTTTTCTGATACCCATGAAACTCCCACCCTCCCTCCCACACCCCTCGACACACACACACACACACACACACACACACAGACACACGGATTAAATGTTCAATGAGCCTGTTATTCACAGAGACCTGAAGCATACAAAAGCCAGAAGAGACAGGACAGTAATGTCTAGTGACAGGATGATAACACACACACACACACACACACACACACACACACACACACACACACACACACACAAATGACCAACGTTTCAAGACACACTGGCAAAGTTACCTGCTCCTAATGACATATGCGGTTTCCCACAAGATCGCCATAATACTGTCGGAGAAACAACTCTGGAAGATGATGATATGCAATTTCATTCAAGATATATGATTATATTCAAATTTACATCGCCATATATGATACCATACCTTCCCTTCCTTAAATACATCTCATCACTGTTTTGCATGCCTCCAGGACCCAATAGTGGACGACGTGGTTGTGTACATGGGCAGGCATACACTGCACAAAGCTAATCTTAGCGTGTGTGTGTGACTGTTTGGCAAGATGTGCTTCCTGAAATCGTATACTTGGGGAAAAGGGCAATACTTGAAGATTTAAATAGGGATGTGAGCATTTTATGCTAACACTCAAATGCGTGGTTCCTTATAAACACATCCAGGCTATTAAAATATGAGGGGCACAAGCAGACGAGTAAAAAAATGTAAACATACTAACATTAGAACAATTACAGATGACATAAATACACACATACACACGCTACATGAGTCAGATGTAATGTCAATCCCTTGGAAGTGAGTGTGTGTATGTGTGAGAGACATTTCGGTCAGCTTCGAGGTTAAGATTCACAGGTGCAGACACAGTAACTCAAGCCCAGTGCCAAAACTTCAGTCATATAATCTCTCTGTATCTCTTACATTTTCTCTGACCTGCTAACTAAGCCCAGGTCACCATGCTTTCAGCTTGACCATACAGGCCACTTGTTTATTTTAGCCTTATGTCAACTAAACATGCTAGTAACCTGTGATTACTCTGCCATTCTGACATCAAACAGGTATGAACTATTCAGGAAGACAAGATACAGAACGCTGTATGTGCTGATGCCATCGATGAAATTCTGCCTCTCTCTCTCGCCCTCTCCTGTACGATGGAATCCGATGACGTAACTGTAAATTTCAGTCCGGTTTGTTTATACACTACTCATGTGACATTGGCACAGACAGCAAGTGGCAAGCAGCGGTATTAAATTTTAGATAAGATAAAAAGAATACAATAAATGACACCCAAATGCCCCAACCTCAATCCACAAGGCCTCAAAGACCAAGGTGAAGACTATGAGAGTAGACAAATCCTAAGTAATTCACGAAAGGGTCCCAATATTTATCACTTCAATATCACTTCAAATAGTATAATTTCAAATACAATCCTAAGCCATTGTGTGGTCAGTCAGACACTATCACCTTGCAAAGGAATTAATAGATTTGTTTTATTAGTGTTAAGGTTTTGTGGATTGTTTATTCCTTCCAAAAGAATACGTATGAAAGGACATATTTTGTCCAAATTTTCTTAACAATTTCACTTCATGCTGATTTCCAGAAGCCCTAAATATGTGGACTTTCTTGAAAATTCCAATTCTATAAGTACATGCTCTATGTTTCAGTTTATAGGTTTACACATTATCACTATACGAGCATAGTTTTATCACCAACACTCGTAAAATGTTGTCTGAGCCCTGAATCGTTTCCTGAAAGCCATCTGTTCGGTCCTGCCCTCCAAACGCTACAACAGTAAGATTTGAAAACATTGAGAAGTAAAAGTGTGCTTTGGAAGTCTAACAAAGTTATTTGCTCTAAGCAGGTAAATCACTACATGAACGCTGTAAAGATGTCATCTAGGATTTGTAATATGAGATTGCACTCACATGACTTAGGTTACAAAGTGGCTCATTACTAGAATATTTCATCATAGCAAGTACTCTATATGATATTTCTTCAGACAGGACATCTTCTTACTCAAGAAATAGAAAGAGAGAGCTTAATGAACATATGTGTAAGAAAATTTCCGTGAGCAATCATGAGGAAAAGACATGGAAAAGGCATGAAAATAATGCAAAGGAGAACATGCAAAAACAATGCAAACCCGGACAGGTATGTATGTATGTACAGTGTCTGGTAGTGGAGGAAGTGGTTATAGGTTATCAGAATTCAGTGAAGGCACAATACTGTTCTTTTGCGTGTGTGTGTGTGTGTGTGTGTGCACATGTGTATATGTATGTGAGACACTCCTGGACTGTCTGTCAGACTGACTGGCAGTGTGTCTGTGCTATCTGCTATTTCAGCACCTGTCCATCTGCCTTCATGGCTAAAAATAGACTGTTGAAGGTGTGTGTGTGTGTGTGTGTGTGTGTGTGTGTGTGTGTGTGTGAGTGTGTGTGTGTGTGTGTGTGTGTGTGTGTGTGTGTGTGTGTCGGGCACGTATTTGTGTACGCCTCAATCTAATGCACACATGTAATGCCAGGGACCAAGGTCAAGGACACACACACACATGCACACACACACACACACACACACACACGCACGCACACACACACACACACACACACACACACACACACACACACACACACGCGCACGCACACACACACACACACACACACACACACACACACACACACACACACACACACACACACACACACACCTAACATTACTTTTTTAGGCTCACTGTAATCTATGACTGTACGATGTCTGAAGCACTAAGTGGCAGACTATATGGAAAGCAGATGTATCAGACACACAGACAAACTGGCTGAATTTAAAAAATACAAATGCCTCAAACAATATGTCAGTGTGAGTCTGAAAGTGTGCTCAGGCCACATTCACACAGACTACCACAGTGTCACCTAGTGGCCAAGAGACAGTTAGCAAAAAATAAATAAAAATGAATAAAGTAAGCTGGTTGGGGAAAATATGCCTAATTTTTGTCCTCCTTTCTTCTTCTAGTCATTTATCTCTCATATGAGTGGATTTACATTTAGGCATTATCATTATAAATAGTATATCTCACAATTTCTAGGACTGTTAGCACTACAGTAATGCCACATGTTAAAGTGACACAGAAAAGAAACATTTTCAATCATGCACAGGGAAAAATGTAATATTACATTATTGCATTATTAATCTGCAAAATTTCTCCTTGAATTTCTCTTTCGCCTTCTCTTCACTGATACTTTTGGAAAACTGTAGCCAGATTGTACCGATCACCTCTCTAATGATAACTAACCTCAAGCCTCAGTGTAGATAAAATAGACAAATAAAAGACATTTAATATAAGAATTGCAGCTTTCTTTCACTATAAGTGCATATTTCAGCAGAACCCATTGAAAATGAGCTCACTACCATCATGTCTGCACCTTACCTATAGGAAAGGTTTAAGATACTGTCAGGTCTGTGTATAAAAAAAACAATCCTGATGAATTTTGTTCTGTCATGCTCTCTTCTCCTTCTCTCGACTCCATCCTATTCTTTGCTTTTCCCTGCCGTTCATTTTTATCTCCTATAATCCAGTTTACAGACAGTCAGCCAGACAGTCAGAGGCTTGCTTCCTCCCCGTTGTTTTTTGGGCCATGGTGTCTCTTGCCTCGGCAGGGCCCGGGTTTCCCCCTCTGTCCCAAATGGCAGAAGTTACGACGGGGGCTCATTGTTGCACCCGTAGGAGCTGGGCCCCACTCCACTAAAAAGGCCTTATTGTCCAGAGCCTCTATCAGAGTCCATTAATTATGGGCTACAGAGCACAACTCAGAACTTTCCCCCATTCTCTCCTATTCATATAGCCAGAGAACAGTGTTTTCTCACCTTGCTTGTGCTCCATAACATAAACAAGTTGGAATAGAAATGAGTGACCCATAATTAAAAATTTTTCCACTTCTGTAGACAGGACTAATCTAACTCTTCAGATTAGAAATGAGAGAACATAATAGGGGAATTTAAGGAGGGAGTTCCCAGATGCTGTGATAAGTTAAGAACAGAAAAGCAGAGATGTGGAAGTAATGTAATAGAAGAATGTGACCTCCCAAGGCCTGCTAGGCTCCAGACATGCACTGCTGATTTCAAAGGAGGCAAGTAAATACCTAGTTTATTGAGCTTATTAAGCACTGCAGGAACGTAGAGACGTGCTCTCTACTAATACAAACTACAAATCCAACGCTCTGGTGAGATCCAGCCTGTTAACATTTTATAACTGTAGCACTTAGGTTTCATTTTGACTTTAGGGAACATACACTGCTAAAGAACCCAACCCATTTGATGCTTCAAGTTCTCGATGGCCATGCAACATGCAAAAAACATCTTTTCTTTAAACATATTCATTTACTGCAAATATATTAGAAAGAAACGTGGTGTCTGTTTTGCATGCTGTTCCATATGACATAAACATTTCAATTCTGGTTGATAAAAATGGGAACTATGTGGTAAGCAAAACCACATTTGCTTTAGGACACTGCTAAAGCAATCTGAAAGTTGCTGTTGCTTAACCCATCAATGTCTGCAACAAGAAAACTTTCTTTAAAAGATTTTCTTGGGTCAATAATAACAACAATATATATATATATATATATATATATATTAATTTTTATATATATTTTTTAATAGACCCCATAATTATTTAAATATTGGCCTCTACCAAAGGGTTGAGAAGTCCCTTCGTGACTCAAAAGGTGGGCTACCGAAAGATTGCACAGAACATTAAAGGGTTAAAATGGCCAGCAAGTTGGAATACAAATGAAATCAGTGAGAATACACAAGTCAGGGAAGCTATGGACAGAAAAAGCAATCAGCCATGGCACAGATGACATTTAAATATTTCTCTAAGATTGTCCTTATGGTTAAAAGCATTTTCCAGGCTATTATAAGAAAATAACGACTACCAATTCCACTCCTTTCTGTTAGCTTTAATATAGTCTTTCAGCAAAACATGTACTTCCATTTTGTCAGTCCCAAACATATAGTTTGTGTTAGTTTGAAACTTACTAAACAAATATCTATAGAAATAAATAGCTAGTTCAGGCTGCATCTTGCAGTACTTACCTGACTGACAGTATTGCACATCTTCACAAGTTTTGAGCAGACTTTCCATTTGCAGCCTCCTGCCAGAAAATGTGGCTACTGCAGGAAGAGGTCACTGACTGTAGTCTAGTTCCCATTTTGTACAAGGTTGCAATAACTAAAAGGGCACTAAACGTACATGTGAATTTAAACTGTAGTGGTTATGAAAGGTACGATTCTTTAACTTACATATTTTTGAGTAAATGTTCGTGTTGAATGAATTGAGCAGACGTATCTTTATCTCTGAATGAGGTTCCAGCAAATATAATACAGGAAAAGTTTGGAATCAAATACCTTTTCATAATGGTTTTTATCAAATAATAACAATAGAAATACTAATCTACTCTAAGTTGCATTTATTTAGGAAAAAAGAATACCAAACATTTAAATATGTCGCTCGTGATTTTAAATAAAACTCATTCAATTTCTCAAAAACAAAAAAACAAAAATGAATCATCTCGGGTTATATGGGTTACACACACTTTGTTCATATGAACAGTCAGTTTTTCCAGATGTTCCTCAGAGATGCTCTGCCATGCCTCATCCAGAACTTGCCAGAGGTTTGTGGAACCACTAGATTCCTCTTTCACTCCTTGTGATCCAAGACGTCCGAGGTCAGGTAACCGGACAGGCCGTTATACAGTATTAACGACAGAACTATCTTCTTTATCTCCAACTACTTTGTCTTTATACAGCTTGGAGTTGCTTTTAATGCTGTTGGAAGTTTAAAAAGGGTTAGGGTGATTAGAAATCAATGATATCATTCATATATACAGTAATGCAGCAGAACGTAATAATGAATAGAGAGAACCTATTGATTTTTAAGTTACGTTGCTTTGTGCAATGCAGATTATGTGTATCCTCAAACATGGCTTGATGTAAGGTCATACAGTAGTGTAAAAAGTGTAATAGTGTGCAGTGGTGATAGAAATTTTGATTAGAAACATAATATCGCTGTGTGTTTATCTTTGATCACTGAGGCATAAATGATCTTGTACTGAATGCGTTGCTGTGAGATGTATAGATTATAAATGTGTGGGTTTACTGTGATCTGAGTCTGGCCGACAGATGGTTAGAGAAAGACAGGCGGGAGCAGGACAGATGAGGAAGAATCTGTTATACTTTACAGGAAACTTTCTTTCCCTATTTTTTTCTTCTGGTGCTGGCCTTTCTTTCCCCTGAGTGTTCATTACATAACATATTTCCAGCTCCCTTCCCCTCCCTCTTCTCTCTCTGGCAGGCTCGTTTACCCCCCACCCCAACACACACACACACACACACACACACACACACACACACACACACACACACACACACACACACACACACACACACACCCTTGAAGCCTCTCTACAGTGCATAAGCTGTGAAATATTTTCAGGCCCTCGATCTGAGCTGCAGATAGACTGACTCAAAACTTTTCCTGGCCAGGATTCTTTCTGTCAGTCTCTCAATCTTTCTCTCTCTTTTTTGCACCCTTTGTCTCTGCTTTCATCTCTCCACACCCAGGCTGATGCATTAATCAGGTCACTTTGTCACCCTGTCAATGCTCTGGTTTATATCACTGATGGTGACACGCTCACGCCTCTGTTCCCATAATGCACTGCAGAAATGGTGTTGATTATGGAGGGGGCCTCATTCGTTTTCTCTCTCTCTCTCTCCCTCTCTCTCTCTCTCTCTCTCTCTCTCTATCACAGAACTGTCCAGGGCAGCATTTGGGGCAGTTATGTCAGCCTGTTTCACTTTAGAGCACAGAAAAAAAAGCAGTAACCAATTTGTAATGAATGCATTATTCATGTTATGTAACTTGGTTGCCATGATTTACATACACTTACACACACACACACACACACACACACACACACACACACACACACACACACACACAGACACTCACACACACACACACACACACACACACACACACACACACACACACACACACACATTACCGTTTTAACAGTAAACAAAAAATAAACAGATAAATAAAACTAAATCCCCTATTTATGTTATATAGACTAAAAATCCATTATTAAAAATATAATCAAATGATTGCGCTTATAGTTAATTTATGCTCCTCCTGATTATGTGGAGTACGTGCCGGCGCTTATATGGTGTTTGTGTTACAGGCTGAGTCAATATGGAAAGTGTGAAATATTCAACATTGGCTCTGAATTCACACACAGTTCATTTATTAATAGGGAAGGGATTTATGATCTTTTGGCAGGTTATGAATTTTAATTACAGAATAACGTTTATTACTGTAGTGTGGACTTCTGGCATTCAAGGACTGGGGCAGACGTTAGCTGTCCTCACACATTGGCTGCTTAGGATTGGATGTAACATGCAAACTGTACATTTCAACAACCAGAAAGACAGAGAGACCATAGGATATAAACAATATTACCAATGATACAGTTAAAATAATAATAATAATAGTTAGTTATTGCTTTCGGCTGCTCCCTGTTCGGGGTCGCCACAGCAGGCCAATTGGTCCGCACAACAACTTGGCAAATGTTTTACGCCGGATGCCCTTCCAGACGCAACCCTCCCATTTTTCCGGGCTTGAGACCGGCAAGGCATGCAGTGGCTGGGGATCGAACCCGGGCCTTCCGCACGATCGGTGAGAAACCTACCACTGAGCCACCAATGCCTCAATAATAATAATAATAATAATAATAATAATAATAATAATAATAATAATAATAATAATAATAATAATAATAATAATAATAATAATAATAATAATAATAATAATAATAATAATAATAATAATAGGTAAGAAATAACAAGGTACCTGAATAAAATTAGATACAAACCCGATTCCAAAAAGTTGGGACACTGTACAAATTGTGAATAAAAAAGGAATGCAATAATTTACAAATCTCATAAACTTATATTTTATTCACAAGAGAATATAGATAACATATCAAATGTTGAAAGTGAGACATTTTGAAATGTCATGCCAAATATTGGCTCATTTTGGATTTCATGAGAGCTACACATTCCAAAAATGTTGGGACAGATAGCAATAAGAGGCCGGAAAAATTAAATGTACATATAAGAAACAGCTGGAGGACCAATTTGCAACTTATTATTAGGTCAATTGGCAACATGATTGGGTATAAAAAGAGCCTCTCAGAGTGGCAGTGTCTCTCAGAAGTCAAGATGGGCAGAGGATCACCAATTCCCCCAATGCTGCGGCGAAAAATAGTGGAGCAATATCAGAAAGGAGTTTCTCAGAGAAAAATTGCAGAGTTTGAAGTTATCATCATCTACAGTGCATAATATCATCCAAAGATTCAGAGAATCTGGAACAATCTCTGTGCGTAAGGGTCAAGGCCGGAAAACCATACTGGATGCCCGTGATCTTCGGGCCCTTAGACGGCACTGCATCACATACAGGAATGCTACTGTAATGGAAATCACAACATGGGCTCAGGAATACTTCCAGAAAACATTGTCGGTGAACACAATCCACCGTGCCATTCGCCGTTGCCGGATAAAACTCTATAGGTCAAAAAAGAAGCCATATCTAAACATGATCCAGAAGCGCAGGCGTTTTCTCTGGGCCAAGGCTCATTTAAAATGGACTGTGGCAAAGTGGAAAACTGTTCTGTGGTCAGACGAATCAAAATTTGAAGTTCTTTTTAGAAAACTGGGACGCCATGTCATCCGGACTAAAGAGGACAAGGACAACCCAAGTTGTTATCAGCGCTCAGTTCAGAAGCCTGCATCTCTGATGGCATGGGGTTGCATGAGTGCATGTGGCATGGGCAGCTTACACATCTGGAAAGGCACCATCAATGCTGAAAGGTATATCCAAGTTCTAGAACAACATATGCCCCCATCCAGACGTCATCTCTTTCAGGGAAGATCTTGCGTTTTCCAACATGACAATGTCAGACCACATACTGCATCAATTACAACATCATGGCTACGTAGAAGAAGGATCCGGGTACTGAAATGGCCAGCCTGCAGTCCAGATCTTTCAACCATAGAAAACATTTGGCGCATCATAAAGAGGAAGATGCGACAAAGAAGACCTAAGACAGGTGAGCAACTAGAAGCCTGTATTAGACAAGAATGGGACAACATTCCTATTCCTAAACTTGAGCAACTTGTCTCCTCAGTCCCCTGGGGATGCCACACAGTGGTAAACATGGCCTTGTCCCAACTTTTTTGAGATGTGTTGATGCCATGAAATTTAAAATCAACTTATTTTTCCCTTAAAATGACACATTTTCTCAGTTTAAACATTTGATATGTCATCCATGTTGTATTCTGAATAAAATATTGAAATTTGAAACTTCCACATCATTGCATTCTGTTTTTATTCACAATTTGTACAGTGTCCCAACTTTTTTGGAATCGGGTTTGTACATTACAAATGAAGAAAATGTACATTTATGGCATGCACAGTTTGGGTTTTCAGGAAGTAACAGCATGAGGTAGATATTAGTAACTGTAATTATTAATAGCATGAGATAGGGTCTAATAACTGTAATTAGTAAAATCTTGATGTATGTATTAATAATTGTCACGATCTTGAAACAGCAGTGAGGTGTTTCTGTTGTACAATCATAGCAGCATGAAAAACACATCATGAAGCCGTTGATGTGTCATGACAGTCAAGTAGCATCATGAATCAGTCTGATCTTAGATGAGAGGAGGATGAAAACTATATCATTCATTTCATAATGAACTTGAGTTTTGAGTTTAACTTTAAAATGTAAGCTTTTGTAAACTCAAGGTCTATAGAGAGATCAAAAACGAAACGCACAACATGGAACAGATAGACATTTGGGTTTGCCTCGTGACTTGGGCCATACTTGAGTAATAAACCATGTGACTTGAGCTATCTCAAAGAGAGGTCAGACTCACAGTGTTACAGCGGGTACGAGGGCACTGACTGGCTCCAAACTGACCTCGCACTGGATAAACCTCAGCTTGGTGGTTGTGGTTGTTGTGGTTGTGGTTGTGGTGGTAGTGGTGCTGAGAAGGGGGGTAATTTTTCCTGCACTGTCCAGTCGGCAGATCTGGGGTGGAATGCTAGGCCTGTGGGGGACCTTGTCATCACACTTTGCATTTCTAAGAAAGCTGCACAAAAGCGAGGCGTCCTCTCCCCTGCCTGACCCAATAATGCCCAGCAAGACCCAGCTCAGGGCCCCGATGCAAATGAGAGCATTTAGGTTGTGTGAGCGCGAGCAAACAGAGGCAGACACTAGGAAGACTGATAATGAGGGGGCTGATGGGAGCCGTTCCCACTGCTAGCAGGCCGCGGGAGCTCTGTTTGGGCAAAGCTGCAGAATTAATGACCACCGCATTCCAGCAGGCACACAGGGTGCAGCTAAGGAAAAGACAAAAGTGAGCCCTGCAAAAATGCTAATTCGCCCCTGGGTGGAGGGTTACAAGTCTTTCAATAGCATGTGAAAAATATTTCAGTAGATGTGAGAAATGGGTGTAGAGGAATATATACTGTATGTGGCTTGATCTTATGAGCATTTTATGGTTATGTTAAACCAAAACTGAATGATGAAGTAGAGAAAGTGTCAAGTTCATCGTTGGTGTGAGAAACAAATCTTCCCCTCAAGGCCTGGGATTGCTTCCAGACCAACATGTTCAGGTGTTTCCATGTGGTTTACAGTCACCCATTTTCCACTGCCTTCATGTTGAGTAATGCTGTGGTTTGTGGGAGTGAGAATTCACACCCTGTTCCTTGCATGGCAGCAAAAGAGTGTTTATTGGGTATGTGTGTGTGTATATATATTTATATATATATATATATAAATATACATACATACACACACGTGTGTGTGTGTGCGTTATCGCTGTGCTGAAAACGACGGGCCTTGATCCACTGCATGTGGGGTGAAGGACGAGTCTCTTAAAAGAGATGTAGTGAACCAGAAGAGTGTACAAAATGAGAAGATTCACAGAAGGTGACACTTCAGTAAATAAACGTGTCTAATAAAGAACAAAACCACAGCTATATAATTGTCTCTTACTTTCCACAAGACTTTCTGCCATTATTTCCATTGACATAATGATGTGTACCATAACTACACACCTGTGGTAAAATTGATTACTTTTCCCAGAAGTAGACTACCAAAACAGAGATGTACAAATAAAATCGGAAACGGCAAATCACACTAGAATTGCTCTTCTCTTATCAGTGTAGTGATTGTTAAGTTTCTTTCTCTTTTTAAATGTCCTTTAGAGGAACAGTAATGCTTAATGGTAATATTTACCCCAATAATGTTTTCATGTTTTATGTTTATTAAATATTTATTTCCAAGTTATGTTACTTATGCTACTCATGATCCTGTGTGAGGCTACTTGTGATCTTCAGTGGTCTACTTAACATAACAAGCTCAACAACAGAGAATGGTGGTATATGGAATGTTGGGAGACTGCTCAACCTGACTCCATCTCCTGTCTGTGTGTGTGTGTGTGTGTGTGTGCGTGTGTGTGTGTGCGTGTGTGTGTGTGTGTGTGTGGTGTGTGTGTGTGTGTGTGTGTGTGTGTGTGTGTGTGTGTGTGTGTGTGTGTGTGTGTGTGTGTGTGTGAGAGAGAGAGAGAGAGAGAGAGAGAGAGAGAACCACTCAACCGTGATACCTGCAATCATCAATTACAGTATAGTATAACATAAATTGTATTTAACAAATGAAAAAGATTGATACAATAAAATATGAATAAGAAAAGGTCAAAATAAACATCTAATATGAGTCTAGTATATTGTCACTATAATGCTGCATGAAACCTGTAATGTAGTTACTATGAAAAACACTGCAAATTTGTCTTAATGTAACAATATGGCTTCCACTCTTATGATTCGACAGTTTAAAATACAGCACTTGATGTGAGTGATATAAAATACTACAAGGCTATAGCATTAGAAAAATTACATCATTATCAGTAAACACTTCTGAGATACCCTTTCTAGATGATTGCTGCCTTGTTTTCTTGCAAGAACTTCACATAACACCACCTTGCCTATAGTTCAGATTATGGCTTTGAGGTTAATCATTAAAGGTTAATCAAAGTTCAAATCTTTCTTGTGAAGAGAGAATTTGTGAACCGAGTGTACAGTATAACCAATACTGCCAGAATACTGGCCTAGTGGTTAGCACATTAGCCATACATCTCCAGGGTTGGGGGTTTGATTTCTGCTGTCTGCCCTTCTCCCCTTGCTTCAGTTGTTTTCTCCAGGAACTTTGGTTTTCTCCCCCAAAGACATGTGTGATAAACTGATTGCCATCTCTGAATTCTCACTTGTGTGTGATTGGGTGTGTAATGGCAGCCTACAATGGATTGATACCCCATGAAGGGTGCCACCTGCCTTGTACCCTGAGTCTCCTGGGAAAGGATTCAGGCTCCCTGTGATCTTGTGTAGGGTATGTGAGTCAGAAAATGGATAGATGGATGGAATACTGGTTTAATTTTAGCTCTTACACACCCTACTGCATAGATTTGCTCAAGATTCAGGAATGAAATGAGAAGGTAAAAAAGATGGTTGGCTGTTAAAGCTTAAGATGAGATGGAACGGTAGGTATAAACCCAAGTAAATTTGGGGGATAGGTTGCATTTATTCAAAGAAAAGTTGAGCTGTAAAGTCTCTAATAATACTATTAATCAATTTAATACTGTCATATTTAGGATGTATTTAAATAATAGCCTCAAATGGCATGCCATAGGTTTTGGAGTTTGTGTACAGCCCAAAACATGCATTTCACATGAGTTATTGTGTTACATCAGTGGTACTCGCCTTAATACTGATCCTTGCATAAGATAATATCAATACCAAAGAAATCTCAGATTAAGTCGATTGTCAAAATCACACATAATTGAGACACGCCTATTTTTAAGTATGTGCACATCCCTCTCAACTGTTTGTCATCAGTCTGTAGACATATCTAAGGTCTGTTTAATTTTGGTATTAATTCCTCATCAAGCACTCAAATCTGAATATGGCCCCTAATGCATAAATGTGGATTCTCCGAATTTGATCTTGGTTTGTCAACATTCAGCTTCACCTACTGTCATATCCCATGTACTACTACTAGCAGGTCCTGCTGAGTTGATTCATTGTTGCTGCAGACAGCAGAAAGTAATGTTACACAGATGGCCTGGCAGGCTATGAAAGGGTGGCTGAGTCCGGTGTTCTGGGGTCTGCTGCCAGTCCTCTCCACAGGTCTCTGTATCTTTGTGAGCCTTAATGAGGCCCAACCTGCTTAAAATCATCTGCTCTGATGTGGCTAACCAAAAACCAGTGGATTCCCAAGCCTAAGCCTCCTGACTGCGGCTGGGCCTGTGTGTTAGCGAAAGCTGGCAGCCTCACCTCCCATAGGCATGGAATGTATAAGGACAAGCAATTATCCTGTTTCCTCAGGAGAGTAATGGCTTACACTTCACACATACTGTATCCGCTGCACTGTAACAGCTCTGTACAAAATGTCTGTGTGAAACATATGGTTGCTTTTGGAAAATAAAGGATAACATGCTATTACATGATTACATGTTATGTGATATTAGATTTTACTGTGGATTGTGTAAATATGCAATAGTTCATCACAGAACACAACTTTTCTGAATAAGACTGAATGTACAGTAAGTCTTACATTATGTGAAAAATAACTCAGTGTGAGCATATAGAACTAAACAGTAAACATTAAACAGTATTCAATAGCCAAAGGCACCCTTTAGCTTCACTTTTTTGGGAGGGCAGTGGTGGCTCAAGTGGTTAAGGCTCTGGGTTCTTGATCAGAGGATCGGGGTTCAAGCCCCAGCACCACCAAGCTCCACTGTTGGGCAATTGAGCAAAGCCCTTAACCCTCTCTGCTCCAGGGGTGCTGTATCATAGCTGACCCTGTGCTCTGACCCCAACTTCCTCAGCTGGGATATGCAAAGAAAAGAATTTTGCTGTGCTGTATGTGTGGCAATAATAAAGGCTTCTTCTTTTAGTGCTGTGCTTCTTTCTAGTTTGTCCTATAAGAAAGCAATAATCTTACTTGAAGGCACAAATACCTCAAAAAAACAACAACTCAGCCCTGTCTCCTTTTTTCAGTGGTCACAACTGTCATGCAACGTAATCATCAAAACATGGGTGAAATATGACTTTGGACTGGGGTTATTAAAACTGTTATTATCATGGGTGATTGGGGTTTAACAGGACCTGACTGTCACTGTAATAACAGGGTGGTTCAGTTATAGGGTCATTGGCCTGTTAGACTGACCATAAAATGTCATGAAACTTCTCTGGGTCATATTTATTCCACTATTTATGCCCCTACCCTTCTACACTCATATAAACACTCACAGGCATAGACACTAAGAATGGACTCTCGATTAAAACTCCTTGACTTTCCATTGACAAAACATTTTGTTCACGCTTACCGGATGTGTGGCTTGGTCTGCATTTTTCTCCAAAACACTGCTCCGCTACCCTGTCAAGTAGGATTTAAAAAAGAGATTTTCCACAGAAAACCCCTGCTGCAGATCAACACCATCACAGCAGTCTGAACCAACAAACAAGCGGTCTGACCCATGAAATACGAGTGCAGAAACAAAGATCTCCCTTCACCAGTAGAACCTTTCCCCTGATCCCTTCCACTGGTCCCTGCCCCCCAGCCCTGTCACCCACTCCTACATTAATTACCCCCGTTCTCTAGGTAAAGTGAATTGTGGCTCCAAAGGGGTTGTGTATGTCTCCTGAGCTACCCACAAACCTTCGCTGTTGGCCTGTTTATTTGGCTGTAGTAATGGTCTCTGTCACGGATGATTGGAAAAAGGAGACCCTGATTTAAACCAGGTGGCTTCTGGCTCATTGTCCAGGCTTTGGTGCTGCCCTGAACTCTAACCCCTGACCCTCATGCTGACCTGTGGGTTAATGAGTGAGAGGGTCAGTATTTGTGCTACAAGAGCGGGGTGACATGGAAAATTAGTGGGGACTCTCTGTGAGAGTGTGTTTGTGAGTGTGTGTGTAAACAGATCTCTTCTTCTTCCAAGTCCTCTGAAACCTACATGCCTCAAAAAATGGTCAATTCTTTGATATTAACAATACATTGCTCATTATAAGTGCTTAAGAAAAGGACAGCGGTCAGAATTGCCTCAGTTTCAGTTTGCCATGGACTATTTTTGATGGCTAGCATGCCTGCTACGTATTTCAAGTGATTTATTTATAAACTAATATCACGCATACAGTATTCTGTCATCACAGTCCATGACTGTAAGGCTGTAACAAGGTTACAGGTAGCTTTAAAGTTATATAGCATCAGTAATCAATATTCTTTACAAAAGAAGTCTATTTTAGCATTAGATTACTTTATTGTTACTTACTCAAGACAGTATAAGACTTTCTGAGAACGATCAAAAAACAAAACTTTAAATAAATTGTTACTTTTCAAAGATTTTCCATAAACTGTACAACATGCTAGGCTTTGGTAAATCATTGGTATAGCCAGTTCTGTTGGCAGCAGTTGCTGCTGTCTAGACATGCACAACATGATACTCCTTCTCAAATCCTGTCCTCCCCATGACTCTGGAAATACACATACAGGGGTGTAGGGGTAAATAATAGCCTGTGATTTGCATCCCAAAATACTCAAGCATGTCTAAATATAGTGGAATTTGCTACTCATTGGTGAAGTGATTAGACTTATATTAATACCCTGCTTATGCTAGCTGTGCCCTGTCCCCATTCCTTAGTGTGCCCTCCCATGCCTTAACATGCACTCTGAAATGCAATGATCCACTGAAAGAATGCAGAAAGCAGCTGCTTGCTAGGCCTCGGTCAGCTTAATGGTACTGATTTAGGCCGTACTAGCCCTTATATCATTACCAAACTAAAAACATATAAGCTAACTGGTAAATAATTCCTATGAATGTGTAGTCCAAATCTCAGTCCTAGTCAGAGATTAAGTTTTTATTGTTATAATTTGAATATGGTACAGTCTGCACTGTGGCACAGATGCTTAATAAATCCTAAAAAGCCATGTTTCAGTCTGTTGATATTCTGGGAAGGCACCAGTGCTGGTCATCAAAAAGATATTCATGCAATCCTCAATACACAAAAGACTAGCGGATAATAGCAGCATCTGACTGCCAAAGAGTACATAGAATATAAAGAGTCTTTAATTTGTCAAGTTTAAATTGGGCTTAACATGAACATGAGTATATTCATTTTTGGAATCTTAAGTATTCATTGCAGACAATATGCCTTTCTTTGCATGTGGATGCAGATCCCAGCCCTGATGTTAGTGTGGACTGCTGCTTGCCATTTAGACTGAACAGAGCAGCCAGTTTATCTTCTAGCAATGAATGAGCGTGGAGAAAGCGAGTGAGAGAACAATGTGACCGCACTGGTTGACATGTCAGGGTCAAAAGGAAAGATAGGCTCAAGGTTAGAGGTTAGAGGTCAGAAGCAACAAGAGTGAGAGAAGATTTCTGGTCAGTGGAAAAAGAGCCAATTTCTAAAGGGTGTAGCTGATCCCTCTGCTCTGTAGCCCATAGATTTCTCAGAGCTCTTTCATTGCCTGCCTATGGCCATTGTGAAGAATGAAGAACTGTGGAACTGGACCAAACTGTTATGTGGTCAGCTCTCACACAATAATGCCAAGATTTGTTTAGTTAAAAATCTAACCTAAAATGGGCATTCGAATAAGATGGAAAGGTTACTTCAAATACAACCTTGGAAAAAGACAAATGAGACCCTTGTCTTCAACTCTCTGTGAGAGTGCTTGAGTAAGTTGCAAATCATTTCATCATCTAAAATGTTGCAAAGTCTGAGCAATGGTGAAACAATGTTGAAGTCATAGTGAAGTTTAGCTTTGGGCAATGACCTAAAACTTTTCTCTTGTCCACAGCACAGCAGGATATCTTCATGTTAGGGAATGGGGTGAGGTTGTACTGATGTTACCCTCTGGAAATGCGCACAGCAGTACAGACAGAACAATTCTGTCAGAGTCTAGAGGGGCTACAAAATATGGACACTCTTGCTCTCTGTAGGCTCTAACAAGAATAGTAAATAAGGTTAAAAGAAGGCCACTAGCGAGCAAAAGGGTGAACGTGGAAAGATCAGTAAAGGAAGGATCAGTAACTGTCTACAAACAGGAAGACAAAGCCCTGAATGGTGGAAAATTTGTACTGGGCTGGATTATGCAAACGATGAGCAAATAAGTGAAAGCTTGGGAGAAGTCGGGTCTCATACAATAAATAATAAACAGTTTTCCTGAGCCTGGTGTCAAATGGTGTCAAAACAAATGTGAAGGCAAAGCTGAATCTGTCAAAGAGTAAAGATTTCTATATTTGACGGCTGTGTCTCATGACATCTTCTGCTTTTTTAATAATCATCTACACACAGAAACTTGAAGCAGCACCATGTCTGTTTTCTCTGATTGATTTCAATCTTCTATTCAAGTAAGCCTGTGGTGTATATGTGTGAGCTACAAAGGTTGCTAATCTAGTTTATTTGCTACTTTATGACACACGGCATGCATGATGTGATCCTTAGCCCTGGTTAGATAGCATATTATCTATAAGCTAGTTTTTGATCATTATCTTTTCTTTTTAATGGGCAGTGGTTTCCAATGAAATTAGTAGTAATCATCATAAGAAGGTATTTAGACTATAAATAAGCTCTAATTTTGATGGTTTTTGAGGAGCTAACTATAGTTCTACTTTCCACTTTATTAGAACAGTCTTTCAGGGTCATTGTTTTAATACACAGCGATTTGGTTTGTTCATGTGCTGAGATACATGCACCTGACAAACTCTGTATGTCCACACGTGTCATATGCTACTGGGGCACAGGGTCAGAGGCTAGTGTGGATAAACAGAGGTCTTGCTCTTAGAGGTTAATGCTTATCCTAATCCACAGCAGTCTCTGGAGAGCAAAAGTTCATGTGAGGATATAAGTCTATTTAACAAAGATTCTATACTTCTGTTCTCCATAATTCACAGAGTAAAGGAATCATTTTATCCCAAACTCCTCATTTTGCTCTGACATTGTGTAATGCTTCAACATCTTGGCTAAATGGCTTGTTTGTCTTTTAGAGTAACATACTTACTGTGGGTTAATGTGTATATAGGCATGTGTAGTTAACTTTAGATTACGGATCATGACAACGTCTCATACAGACTGCTTGGTGTTAAAAAACAATTATTTTTGCATGTGGTGTATGAGTGAAAATAGATTCAGCAATGCAAAAGAAGTGAAAAACAAATCAACTGCTGTTTTAAAGTTCAAAAAGTTCTCTGATGTCTTTCATTCTTTCCTTTTCTTCTCTCTCATTCTCTTTCACTCCCACTAGCTTATTTTCACTTCTCAGCTAATCTGGCTAATTAAAATGTGTTGGCCTTGAGTCTGATGCTAAAGCTGAACCCCTCCACCCAGTTCTGATCGCCCACTGCTTTCTCACACTCGACAGAAGAGAGGATAAGAAGAGAGAGAAAGTGAGAGAGATGGCTCTCTCTTTCTGCTTTCTCCATCTCTTTCGGTCTGAACAGAGGCTGAATTCATGAGATGGACTCTTATCAGCTTCAGTCTCTGTGAATAGAGCTCTTCACTCCATGACACCTGATATATTCAAGATATCTTTGCTTCTGCTGCCACACAAACCCCACCCCCCCACCCCACCCATACACACACACCCACACACAGCCCCTCACTCACATACACATTCACAATGCATTCAAGAGAAAACCAATAACTGATATAATCATGGACCCATACATACGTTCATGCTTGGGAACACACATGCCTAAAATATATAGCTGAGATATAATGACTCAAAGGGGGGCTATGAATCTTAGACCTTATTCATGGAACGATAATGGTTCAGGCCTGACATGCTCACATCCGTTCACCATGTCCAGAGAGCCATAAAGGCAATCCAGGCCTGCCACCTGTTCAACTTTAGTTAAATGTTCATCGACTCTTTGAGATACAGATGTTCTCTACTGCGTTTTGCACAATGTTATTTCTAGAAAACAAATGTATCTTAGCAGCAACAGAGCAGACCTCTACATTAACAAAGCCTTATATGCATGACATAACACCCATCCTATTCTGCAAAGTGCCCAGGAACAGTTTTATAGGCCCACAGAGAGAGCCGTAAACCTAAACTGTAATCATTTCGCCCTTGTTACTGTGAAATCCAGCATGGCTAACCCAAACTGCTTGTTGATGACATTTCTCGCTAGCCCATATTTAGCGGGCTGGGCTGGAATGGATGTGAGCAGTTAGGCAGCTATGCGTTGGTCTGGGCGCACATTTAGCGAGGGGAATATTAGGTGTCCTCTGTTATTTGTGGCAAGGACAGAATCCCCCTGCCTCAGCCCCTTTGAGGGGGTAAAGAGGGGCTATATTATAGGATATTAAAGCATAATGACGGGGCTGTGTTTGCTGGGCCATGGGAACGTGGTTAGCGAGTCTCATTGTGGCCCACCAGTGCCGAGCCAGAACCAGGTCAGCCTGCCACAGTCAGTCATTAGGGTGTAGGGGTAAGGGGGAGCTGCTTTGGGGCGGAAAAGGGTTCTGGGTCTTGATTAAACCATACCACTTTATTCAGTGCCCACTACATGACCCCATGTTTCCAGAGCTGCCCACCAGACCAACCAACAAATGGGCAAAAGGGTTGTGGTGTTCAGTTTGGGTGCTGGGCTGCTGCCATGCTGCTGGCGCATCCTGGGTCAGAGCCTCCAAGCAACGAGGGATACAAAACTGCAATGGCATGGCAACCAGGAATAGAGGGACAAAAACAAAAAAGGAAAAGTAGTTTCCTCTGTAGTGTTGCTGTGCCTCGTAAGGATTCATAGCTTAACTCTGAAATGTTGGACACATTAACAAGGGAACATCATCAGAAGCCCCTGTTTTACTTTTATGTGAGTCCAAGAGCAGAAAGATAAGCTTCTATTTCAGAGCAGTCCTGTGAACAAACCAAGTACTTAACACAAGACTGACATCCTGCTCTGATTTGACACCCCCACTGTGCCTGTGCGCATATGGAAGGAAAAACTTTTCACTTCGGTAAAAAGGCAGTAGACACTTTGCTGGTCAGATGTAATGCCGGTAAGATAAAAATATTTATCGCAATGTGCTACACTTATCGGCCAATTTATGAAGGAATTTGTGTGGGAGGGTGAATATACAAGTCTAAAATAATTAATGTCTGTGTGTGTGTGTGTGTGTGTGTGTGTGTGTGTGTGTGTGTGGGCGTATGTCTAACACTCACTGCTGCAGAAAGATGGGCTCTGAAAAGCACATGAGTCAGGGGAAGTATGACTAAGTCTGAATAAAACTCTATGGAAAAAATAATTGGCTCTGAGGACTAAATGAGTAACTTCTGAGTGTAGGCTCAATCAGATGCAGGCCCACACCCTTTCTAATCTTTATACTGTAAATCACCAAACATGCAACTGAAATGATCCCCCTCTCCTCCTCTCTTTCATTCCTGGTCTCTCTCTATCCACCACAAAACATAAATCAAGCCAGAGTCAATGATGGTTCATTTCAACCTTATTTAAACCTGTCTCTAGCATGCATGGCCTGGTATAATTAAGCAGGCTTAACACTGTGATCCTTTAAAGGTCCTGTTTTTGCTGCATTCCTTCAATGCAGATTATACTTTGTGTGTTGAAGTAAAAGCTCCCTGTCAGCCACTTATCAAAATTGCTTTCCCATGCTCCATGCTCTCATTAGCACACATGCTCAGAAAGCTATTATGATTCCATTTGAAACAGACTGACCAATATAAACAAAAACGTTTTCAGTAAAAATATTACATGTCTGTTTCAAAGTATTGAACTGTAAGTATAATTTGTATTTAGTAGGAAATGAAAAGTATTTTTTCAATGATTGCTACATATTGTATGAATAATTATGTAGGCATATGATAAACTACTCAGTAGCATGACCCATACCAGATGTATGGGCATGTACACTGACTCTTAAATGCTGCCAAGACAATGCCCTGAGCAGGCCTAATCCCTAAATCTTGTCAGCTTGCAGTGTGGGTGAGCCTTTTCTTGAGCAGGCCCCTACTGAAAAGATCTCCATTTCCACATGAAGCCATTCAATCTCTCCCATTCTCTCCAGTTTACTTTAGCTGACTGTGAGAAAGCAGCTCTGAGTGGAGCTCATCCATATTCATGGATGGAAAGGCCTGCCCGCGGTTGTTGTGGCTCAGGCCAGCCGGGTCCCATGCGCTGACGAGTACTGCTGAGCAGCTCAGTGGCACCCTTAGAAGCGGCGACAAAACAGATTCAAATGCAAATAAGACTCTGAATAAAAGACAATCTTAATTTGGCCAATTCAGAGAGTGAGTCAGTGTGTGTGACAGTTGGCAAAGATGGCTAATGCTTTCAGTTTATCTGTGTGTGTGTGTGTTTGTGTGTTTCAGATTGAGATTATGAAAGTGAAACAAGAGGAGCTTTTGAGTTAGAAATGAGCTGAAAAGGCATAGTTTGTGTAGTGTAGTTTGGCTGTAAACTGTGTGTAAACTCTTCTCTGTGCCAGTTTTTTTTATATTATGAGTTTGTGTTGTTTGGGTTGTGCACAAAAAAAGTTCATTTGTGTTCACACTGTGTGAATCTGCACCGTGCCCACGTTTGCACCTCATCAGACTGGAAGTCAAAAGCACTCCCTAGGGCAGCTTCAGCAGGGTAGAAACGGTTACTAGGGTAGCAGCGGTTGCTGGGAGGGGGGTTACTAAATGAGGGCAGTTGAGAGGAGGAGGTTGGTAAAGTCATTAGCAGCCTTTACCATATGAAAGCCAGCAAGACTGCAGAATAGTGGGGAAGGCCTTAGCGGGATGGCCCCTCTCTCTGCCAAACAGTGGCTGATGGGGGTGAGCTATAGAGGCAGGAAGGCAACAAAGGTCCTATTGAGTGTAGATGAGCCCCCTGCTCAGTCATAGACAAGGGGAATTCCTCCAGTTCTCCACTGTGCTGGAATGACTTGAAAAAAAAAAAGATGGTCATCATAATAGTGGTGCCCTGGTTTTCTCCCTGCCTGATTACCGTGCTTGAGTAAGTTAAGCCATATGAAGCTGATCATGTAGGAAATTTAATTTGAAGGCAAGTGAAAGTGACTACATCAGTGTTCCAGTTCACAACAACCAAGTCCAAAACGGACAACATGTTTTCATTAACATTCCCGGCCTGCTGGTCCAACTTATGGTTTGGTAATCCAACTTATACTAAAAGCAAATAAATAATTGATGAAAAGACTCACTGGAAAGTTTTTTGAACTACTTCTCCAATAAGATGACAACTTTAATTGTATTTGATACATAAATACATTTAACAGATCCAAAATAGTGAGCATCCTCATGTTATAATTTATTATAAAAACAACCTTTTTCTTTTTCTTCCTGCTTGTGTTTGTGCTGTAAAAATAATTGTTCATGCCCGTACGGTTTTTGAGAAAATAAATGTTTAGACAGGCTGAGAAAAAAAAATGTTGCGTTAGACATCTCTGTATATGGTTTTGCACAGTGTTTGATGTAGTATGCATAATTGTCAGCTTCAGGCATTTAGCCCAAACAACATGACCAGGTACAAAGAATTAAAATAATAATAAGAGCTTTTTTGTACTGGGATTGTAGCCAATGGAAAAAAAGTACAGTTGAAATTTTTTTGACATAGGTTCAGGCAGTTTGTTCAATGTGAAAGTGTTTTATGTTTACATATATTGTGTTGGCATAAAGTGTGGATGAGTGGAACAGAACATTGATGAAAAGAAAGACACCGTGCTAATTTAGCATGTGTGTACTTTCATTCCAGTATCATTTCCACTTTAGATGTGGGATTCTTCAGCCTTATTGTGCTGGATTTAATGCTCAATACACCAATTACCAGGTAATCCCTGTGGTCCTTTCTTGTACCTTCCCCACAGCTGGCTGTGTGTAGAGAGCTCCATTAGCCCTGACTGGACAGGACTGGTTTGAATAAACCAAAACTGGAAAGGTCTGGACGTATAAAAGAGTATCTTTGTATTTATTTTGCTCTAGGAGAGTTGAAATTAAGATTACTTCGACTTGAATCATTGGGAGAAAAAAAGCTGAACTGGCATATTGCACGCTGGATAAAAGTCTGGGGTCATGGTACAAAAAGAGAGCAATGTTCCTGCGTGTGTAATGCAGACTTAAGAAAATCTGTTAGCTTTCAGGATGCACAATCACCCTGGCGAGCCTTGGCTGATTAGTCACAGGGTTTGATCCCACCAAATTGTATCAATTAACACTCGGTACATGGGAAAGAAAGAAGGAAAAAAAGCAGGGATTAAAAATGGGATGGACAGCAGCATATGTTCCCTCTCTTCTTCAGTGCTCTCCCTGAGTACTGCCTGAAGGCCAGACTTGTATAACTAGTGCAAATGATGAGTCAAGAACAAAGCTCTTACTCAGGTCTCGCTCACAAATAACTTTCACTTCTGCCTTTCATACTTTTGTTTACTATTCCTGCTACCGTCTATTTTTTTCTGTCCCCTCAACTTCCTGTCAGATGAAAGCCTTTTGTGTGTGCCACACCATGCTCATTATAGAATATATAATGTGGGGGAAAAAAAAAATCAGGAAAAAGTCATCTTGTTTTATTTCTGCCTATGAAACGCAAGCTCACACATACTAATGTAATTTGAACTTGTGTGATCAGAGAGATAATTAACAATGATCTCAGCATAGCAAGTCCTATCAGGCTTAATCTAATGACGTCCGTATGTAAGCACGTCCTTGATAGTTAAATGATGTGTAATTTGAAATCATGGGTGTAACTTTGTTTTGAAAAGTGCTAGGAACACATGTTGCCTGGTCAAAAAAAAGCGTATAAACTTTTCATCCTTTTCAGCCATCTGTGTCAAACTCAGCCCATAGAAATGTTAACACCTCTGTTTTTGAACATCTGCTTTAAAACGTTTTACAATATAATGAGATAAACGGAAGGACTTTAAACAGCAATGTTGGTTTACAACAACTACATTGTGTTGCACTAAGATTGTTAAAAATAAAGGGTGCTTCAGCAGACTGATTCAATTGACCATTTAAATTACTGCTACAACTTGTATAATGCCTAGATAGAAAGTAGAGAAGGACAAATCCTGTTGTTGTTTTTTTTTTTTGTCACTCTCAGCAGGAAGCAGAGGGAAATTACAAGCACTTCCTTCTACTTTGAAATAGGAGAAAAGAGACAGATAAACCAAAGAAAAAAAGACAAGTGCCTCAGAGTTTCAAGGTAGAGATTTCACACACCAGTGTGGAAAAACAAATAAGACAGGAAGTTCTCTTTCTTCCTGATATCTGAAGAAAAAAGAGGAATGAGGTAGAGATTGATACAAAAGATCCCATGATGGTATGTGCGACAACATTCCTGACGCCTCA
>JAUCMX010000002.1:11049939-11117439 GCA_033459395.1 Hemibagrus guttatus | reverse complement strand
CTTCCACTGATTCCTTTCATCTTCATGCTGCAGCCTCCTACCCTCCATCCTAAGGTCTGAGTGAAGTGTCTCAATCCAGGCCAGACAGGGCCTCTTTAATAGGGGATTCCACAGGTTTCATGCCCTGTCAAGGTCCAAGTGTCAGAGTTCAAAAGTAACGGGTCAGCTTTAAGAGACCTGTCTTTCCCCTTTGCCTGTGCACCTAATTAGACTTGAATCAAGCTCATTAATTTAATTAAGTGCTCACAAGGACCCTGGACAACTAATCACCTGCACTATTAGGCGTTTAAAGCAGCAGAGGTTTGAAATCAAGGTCCTCACAAAGAAGCAGGAGAAAACACCTCACCAAATGAACACCAGATGCGCCTACTTTAATAGTAGAAGAATAGCTCACAAAAACAAAGTAGACAAAGTTGATAACAGACATGGGGGAAGGTTTGAGAGCTTCACATAACCAGTGTTCAGGGACAACAGGCTGAGCTGCACAGCATCAAAGACCTGAGAGCATCATGGGTATTTTGCACCTGGGCTATACAGGATTAACTGTGTGAAGGATTTATGAAGGGTCTGATTATTTTGGACAGGGATTCAATACAAGTACAGTCTGTCACAGAGCACTGCTCTCTGTACACAGGCAAACTGAAGTTCCATTACAACTGCAGGAGATTTTAGTTAGGAGAACATTTCTTATACCAGAATTTAGCTGCAATAAAAAGGATAGGTGGGAATGGGTTCAATGAAAATAAAACGGTCCCATAGTGCATTTTTATTCCCAGAATTGTTTTTCTCACACATATACACACAAAAAGAATACAGGGCATTCTTCCTTTCGGAAAATTGGGTCATTTAATGACAGGCCCCTTAAGTCAAATGTAATTTAGCCAAACGTGTGATTTCCTATTCAATTGTGTAATTTGCCTTCAGTTTGGGGAGAGAACGCACACATTGCAATAACAGGCCAGATGAAGTTTGTTCTATTTTTGGCTCTCAAGGCACAGAGATTTATTTCAAACATGCATTATAAAGAAAACCACACAGCATATGCACTGAATCTGTTAATTGTATAAGGGCCATGTTTACACAACAGAAACCCAATCCAGATGGAGGAATTACAGTACTGAGAATTTGAGTTTCAAAAACATCCACAAGATCTACCACAGTCTCTCGAGACCCAGAGTCAAATAGCAAACGTCCTTTTTACTCCCATAAAAATTTTCTGTGCTGTGTGTGTTCCTCAAATGAGTATGAAAAGGGCCTGGGTAAGATCACACTTAAACACTGATGCCTTGCATAATGCTTATTTACTTTATTTTGCAAGCAGCTACCTGTATATGATCAAAATACTCATTTGCTCAAGCTGTTGGGGCAGAGCTGCTGCCTGTGCAAGTCATTATAAACAGCCAGACAGAAGCAAAGCAGAACAATGACTAAAGTCATGTCTCTCATCTGACTAAGTGCTCCCTTTATAGCAACAGGTCCACTGGTATTAATGTGCTGAATGAACAGAAGTGCAAATATTGTTATTACCCCCAACCATGTAAGTTAAATGTCAGTCAAACTCTATTAACTGATTTTTTCACAAAAAACAAAACACACACACAAAAAAAACTGACATTGCGATCAAGCCATCGGTTATGCAAATTAGCTGTCATTAGTAAAATGAATTATTGTGAACGTGACATTGCCTCCCAGTACAGGATTTTTACTTTCATATAATTTGGACTCTAATATACATGTATTAAGGCATATTACAGTATCTAGCCGTCACTCTGTAAAACTCTATAATCTTGGCTGGTGAAAGATTTATTCTAATTAAATTTTTGCGTTTAGATATTCTTTTCATCAGCACTGTCTAAGGAGGTGTTTACAAGAAGTGCACAGTTATTGTGTAAATGACAAATGTAGAAGTGTAAAGTTCTTGAGTGTGTGAGAAGCAAACTAAATCATGCATGGCAAGCGTGTTTAGTACAGCTGACAGGACATGCTTCCTAAATCTGAACCTCTAAATAGAAAAGAATGCGTAGAGACAGCAGTGTGAGACTCTCCCACAACAACTATAGATGCCAACGTACAGTACGCTCCATCACTTAGGCCTCTATGCACACAGTCTGCCATTGTTCACTTACACGCACACACACACACACACACACACACACACACACACACACACACACACACACACTCACACACATTTGACATTTGTACCCATCTCATGTACATGCATTATAAAGATTAATATTTAATAATTGTAATTATTTAGAGCATGGGAGATATTGTGCTGAAGAACAACTTCTAAACTAAAGCACCATTAGTAAGAAAAAGGATTGCAATGACAACTCTGTTGTGAAGAGACTTTCATCTGCAATCAGAACAATTTCTAAATACAGATTTTACCCTGCTTTGCATTTCAGCTTCCATAGCAACAACGTCATGTGTTGTTTAATTTTAGTTTCTGGTTTGGTTCTATCTCTGCTATTGTCTTGTAACTGGCTCCTACTCTAATTGTATTCACCTGTGCCTCATTTTCCCTCTTTTAGTTTGTGTATTTAAACCTTCTGTGTTTATCAGTCTCTTGGCAAAGTCTTGTCGTGCATTTTGTTCCTTCTAGTCCAAGTCTTTGTCCTTTGTATATCCGTTTTGGCTGGTTTTTCGACTCTTTGCCTGTTTTCCCCATTTCCTGATCATGGATTATCCTGCTGTGTATTTGCCTGGTAGTGTTTTGACTTGCACTATGGATGACGGCACTCACTGGATTGCTTTCAGTAAAGACGCCAAAACTCACATGTGTCATGCCTCTAGCTCCCCCACATTACAGCTGCAGCAATTCCTCGTCCAAGAGACTCGCTACACATCCAATCCTTCCTGTAATTCATAAACCAGAAACAGTTAACCATTTAGTAATTTTTCTGCATTCACATTGGCTGCCCTTCATTGTAGGCCTTCTACTAATGTTAAAAATATTCAGCATGCAGTAAACCATGTACATGTATTATTTTATTTGTACATTTAAATAGAGTGATGGTCAAGTTTAATCTCACAGGTTAGTTGTATTTATTTGTCACTGATGCTTCTTGTGTCAGGAACCGCTGGACAGTTCTCTGCCAGGCCTGGAGGGGGCGCTGGCAGGTGATTTCATGGAGCCTGCTTTATCGTTTGTATTTTGTGTCACGCCTTTCCCATTGTTCTCGTTCCTGTTGTTTTACCTGTTCCCTATTAGCCGTGATGTTTACCCCTATATATAGGGATCTCTGTGTACCTGTCCTTGTGGGACATTGTTCTTTGTTTCATGGTTTAGGTGCATCAGGTTTTGTTTATGAGTGTCTTGTTCTAACGTTAGGTTTGTCTTCCCCATGTATTTGTGTTTATGTTAATAAAGCAGTGCTTTGCTGAATCCCGCGTATGGGTCTTCCTTCCATGGCGTGCAGGTGCGTGCACGGGCAATCACGGAGGTCCGGGTTCGAGCCCTGCACAGGGTGGGGGTGCCTGGATGCGACATCTTGAGTGCCACGATGGTGCAGCAGGTTTATGTGGGTTTCCTCTTGGTTCTGTGGTTTCATTAAACTGTCCAAAAAACAAGCAGGTAGGCAGATTGGCTAGACTAAATTACTTACCTTTATGAATGAGTGTGTTGTGTGCATGGTCAAGAATGTTGGTAAACTATACATACAGATTACTTACATCATTTTAATGAGAATCTCAATCTGTTATTGATCTTGCCAATTCCCTCCCACTGGCTAACTCTTGCCTATGACAAGATAGATATGAATCCGGGAGAGTGGAGCTAATGCATGACTCCTTGGACGCATGTGACTATTTGGAACTGCTGCTCATGCTGCATCACAGGGCAGTGTAACACACATAGAGGAAAGCTCTATCTGTATCTCTAAACTCTCATCTGCATGTGCATCGGCTTGTGTTGCTGTGATTGACGTAGTAGAGAGAGTATGCCATCCTTCCCACACAGAGAACAGCCAATTTTGACATCTTTTTTCTTTGTTTTTAGATCAAAATGGTGGTGATGTTAGAAAGTGTTAGACAGGTTTCTGGTTAAAACAAAACCAACAATGAAAAGAACCTCACTCCAGTATAATTTGGCCATGTTCATAGTGTCAAGGCCAGAAATTGCACTATATTGCCAAAGTATGTGGACAACTGACCATCATAGCCATTTGTGACCTTTTCAAAAGGGCTAGCATTAACATGAGGTTGCCCCCCAACAGCCTGTGCTCTCTTCGGAAGGCATTTCACTAGATCTAGAAGTCCTGGTGTATTTGCATTCCAGTTCATCAAAAAGGTGTTCAATGTAATTGAAGTCAGGGCTTGGGTCACTCAAGGTCTTTTATGTTAATCTTGGAAAAACCTATCATTACGGACCTCACTTTGTGCACATGGGCACAAGTTTAAGCCCTTTAGTTCCAGTAAAATGGAAACCTAATTCTAGAGCATACAGAAATTGTTTACAATTTTGTGGCAACAGTTTATAAAAGGCCCATATATTGCTATGATGGTCAGATATACACTACACAACTCTTTGTTCATAGATTGGAATGTGCATGCATGCTCCACACCTCTACCTTCTGAGAAACGACTTCCTGATTTCTGTTGTCAGTGTATAGGCGTAGGCTCAGTTTTTGGGAGGGAATGTGGGAATGTTGTACCAGAGATGGACATTTGTAGGGATCATTTCATAATCTCTAGGCCTTAATAATAAAGCGATTTTCTCAACCATCACATTCCCCTCCTCAACCACCACGACTGCCTTTCCTATATTCTAAACACCAGCCTTTCATGTTGGAGTAATTGAGAATGGGGTTAGAGAAACATGGAAGACTGTTTGAAATTCCCCACGCAGTTCCGGCCCCAACCCACACAAACAAAGCCGAGAAAGACACACAGAGAAAGAGTGAAAGAGAACCAGTGATGGCTAAATATAGATACACCAGTCAGCTGTAATTTGCTCATATTATAAAACACACATTTATGGACGTACATGTGTGGGGATGTGTCTGTTCATGACTTTCTCATGCACACACACTCAGTCAGTTGGTTTCACTTATTAAACCAAATGAAGTATGATTGTATTTCCAAAGCTGGTCAGAACAGATGGTTTTTATTATTTGCTGGGAGAGGTTGGACAATATGGAGAAGCAGAGAAGGAGAAATATAATGCTTTCACTTATATTGTATGTGTGATGCAAGTCAGTGAAATACATATAAACACTACATTGTCCATATGGAAGTGGTGTGAGCTATAAGTGTATTAGGTTAAGGTTTAGGAACATTTTACACATGTAGCAACAGTTTCTGTCTAAAAAAAATGGATAGAAATACACATGTTTTATCTGCAGTGTTTGCATTCAGTCTCTACTCACCATATAGTGCACTATTTATGCAGGTATTTTGCTATGTAGCGCTCTATATTATTAATTATAATCATTAAATCCTGTGTACACCCAATGTATACTACATCCTCGCTAACTACTATAATGAGCTCAAAATGTACTTTTCAGGAGGAACACCACAGAGGCCCACTTCATATATAAATGTAAATTCCAAATGATTTAATGACTGCTAAAGCAAATGGGAAGATGTTAGTGGTGTATTTAATTCAAAATCACCTTTTTCGTTTTTGATACTTTCACATTTTGTGGTGTGAAGTTGCAAGGAAATTTGTACCATTCTAATTGTTTGTCATGATGATGTGCTTTAAAGTAAACAGTAAATGAGTGAGTGAGAGAGAGAGCGATTTCAGACTTAGAAAATGGGTTCTTGATTCAGAGCGGTCCTTTTAGTGGAACTCTATGACTTCCTTGTAGAAACAGCAGCACAGGTTCCTATGGGATCCCATTACTGCCATATTGGTCCTTTGTGTATTTTGTTACAGAGGAATGCATTTGGTTTTCAGCTGGATTTATATTTATCAGTGAACAAGTTCTAACAGATGACAGTTTGGGGAAATGATTGTGAGGTATTTATGAGATTGTATCCAGTACATGCAAAAACAGGAGTGAAAGTGATTGGTCTGGTG
This sequence comes from Hemibagrus guttatus, assembly GCA_033459395.1. Lineage (NCBI taxonomy): Eukaryota > Metazoa > Chordata > Actinopteri > Siluriformes > Bagridae > Hemibagrus > Hemibagrus guttatus. Next base: position 11,111,411 of record JAUCMX010000002.1, on the reverse strand, counting down.
TTCGGTATATGAGGTAAATGGATCCCATGGTTATTTTATGATCGTGTGTATTCCAGGAGCATGGATTGAATGCACATGCCTCACATTTTAAATGTATATCTTAGTATGAAGTCTATGGCCAGTCATTGGTGGTGTTTGAATGTGTGTTTGTATGTGGGCTACCTATTGAAACCTGCATAAAATGCATATGGCACACTGCTATACATATTTCAGACATAATGCAGTATGGGTGAGGTGTAGAACTTCATCATGGGTCAGCTACTTCACAGCATGCCCCTCTTAAGCATGCCCATTAGTGAGGAAATGGGGCCGCCTGTACACTCTCCTGACCCACACCCTCAACACAATCCACCCACCCACCCACACACACACACACACACACACACACACACACACACACACACACACACACACACACACACACACACACACACACACCCCGCTACCTCGCCCACTTGAACCAGCTCCCCCAACTCTCTCTCCTACCCCCCATCATCACCCCTCTTTCTCTACCAAGCTAACAATCAGCACATGGCCCCAAGTCTTCCGCCTGTAATTGGGCAGGGCTTGCTGTTGATTGTGATTGATGGAAAAGCCCCAGCAGGACCCAGGTGGCTGCTTTCATCTCCTTTTCTCCTATTGCTTGTTCTTTCGTTCCTTTAGTGAGGCCTGATACATGTGTGAAGTTGTGCGTCAAGGAGGTGTACTTGTATTGGCATGCATGCGAATGGGAGTGTGTGCACGCTCGAGTTAGGAACTGTCGTCACACGGCACTCTGCACGGCAGCAGCAGGTTAACTGACACTATGTTAACTTTGCAGCATTTGTTTATTCAAGAAGTCTGTTCACTCTAACAATGCTTTGCATTCTTTAAAAACCCGGCCCTTATATTTCCATTTATGGAAAGACACCCATTTTTTTTTTTATTTTTGCAAACTCTATTATATGACCCATTTAAAGGGTTTGTTGATATTGGCATGTGCGTACTATTAACGTTAATAAAATCAACACACTTTACACTCCATTCCAGCCTGCAGCTCACTGTCACCCTCCTGCCTGCATCCACCACGCCACCATGACTCAACAAACCCGACCAGCAAGATTAATCACCGCCATGTAGCACAGGCCCTGACCACAGTGCACACACACACACACACACACACACACACACACACACACACACACACACACACACACACACACACACACACACACACACACACACCCCACACACACACACACACACACACACACACACACACACTACTTACCGAGATAAGCACATGTTTCATGGACCACAAACGACTTAACTGACAAACTCAGGTGACCTTACCTCGCACTGCTCTGTGCCAAATGTTGTGTTAAGTCAACATAGTGTTATTTGACTTAAGATCTGAAACAGTGCCACACCTATGTGCATATTAAACGGGTCAGCTTCTCCCTCGCAGCTGCAGACTGTATGGAAACTATTTGTAACATGTTTAACTGTCTACTGTCTCATTATCATTTGTTACCTAACACCACTGACTACCACATTATTTGAAAGTCAGGCAAAGGCAGGAGTGCATTTAAACAACCACAGCTCTTAAATACAAATGCATCATCTAAATATGAATGCTGTCTGCATAGCAATGCTTCAGGTGTGTATTTAGCAGCAATGTGACAAGGTCTCTATATCCCCGAGAACCTATATTTAGAGCTGCCTTTTGTCACTGGCAAGTGTTGTGTTCATACTGTCATTCTCACAGCAGCAGAAACAATCCCACATTATGAACTATGTTATTATTATTAGTAGTGGTAGTAGTAGTAGTGCTGTATTAATGCTGTATTACACTGTAGATTATGTTTAATGAATGGCTAATACATGGATTTGTACATGACAATAATGGTTTATGACAAAAATTGGAATTGACAAATTCATTTTAAAACTTTATCACGGATTCCAAACTGCATACAGTTTTAAAATCCAAACAAACTTTTTTCTCCTCATTTGTATCTGTGCTGTATTAGTGATTTTAACAACAGACTCATGACCCATTTGCAACCACATTATCGGGGTATTAGCAATACATTTCCACAGCTCTTTGACTTTGGCCCATGATATGATTACTACATCAAAAACCAATATGATTTGGTTAAACTTGTACCTTGGATAAATATAAACGTATTTTCAGAGACATGTGTTATCAGTAATGGAAGTATTGAACTAGCGAACCATTTGTGTTTGATTCCTATATGTGAGTGTCATGTTAAAGGATTGTACTTTATTTTGACAAAACATGAAAATAAATTTCATTACTTTTACTCAAATACATTTCCATGGAAAATTCCATACATCGTGTACCGATCGTCTTTAGGAATTTTAATTTTTAAAAGTTTTTTTTTAAATAAAGAACAACAAACTAACAAAAAAAAAAATAAGACACTGTTTGACTCTAAACACTCATCCTATCCCTAAACTGAATCTTTGATTAATTATTTAATGAATTAATATTTATCAAGGCGTTACGTTGGCTTAGTGGTTAGCACGTTCGCCTCACACCTCCAGTAGCCTGGGTTATGAGTCTTGCTCCTGCTCACTGTATGTGTGTGTGTGTGGAGTTTGCATGTTCTCCCTGAGCTTGGTGGGTTTCCGCTGGGTGCTCCGGTTTCCTCCCACAGTCCAAAGACATGCTTCTAGGCTGACTGGGGTCTCTAAATTGCCCGTAGTGTGTGTGTGTGTGTGTGTGTGTGTGTGCCTTGAAATGGGTTGGCACTCTGTCCAGGGTGTATCCTGCCTTGATGGCTGAGATAGACACAGGCTCCCCGTGACCAGAGAATAGATCGGATAAGTGGTACAGGAAATGAAATTAATTATTGTATGATTATTAAATAAATAATTTATTGAAATCAATTGTTGTTTTATTATTATTATTATTATTATTATTATTATTATTATTATTATTATTATTATTATTATTATTATTATTATTATTATTATTATTATTATTATTATTATAGTCATAGGTGGTCAGTGGTGGTTCAAGTGGTTAAGGCGCTGGGTTGTTGATCAGAGGATCAGGGTTCAAACCCCAGCACCACCAAGCTCCACTGTTGGGCAATTGAGCAAGGCCCTTAACCCTCTCTGCTCCAGGGGTGCTGCATCATAGCCCCTGCGCTCTGACCCCAATTTCCTCAGCTGGGATATGCGAAGAAAAGATTTCCTCTGTGCTCTAATGTATGTGTGGTGATAATAAAGGCTTCTTGCCCCCTTCTTCTTCATTTATTATTATTATTATTATTATTATTATTATTAAATGAAATCACAAATTAAATAGCCCTGTGAATAGTTATGAATTTCTGAAAACCTCTTAGATTTTCCGTTTAAAAACGTGGCATTTTAGTAAGCTACTCTTATCTACTTTTAACTAAGATTTTATCTATAAGATGACACACGTACTTTCATATACGTAATACTGTCTTGTATTTTTTCTACCTCTGGGTGTTATAGACTTCTAGTTTGAAATAAGATATACACAGTGATAGTGTAGACTTTATACTATTTATTCAAAACCCACTAAAACATTTCTACATTTTCATTATAACGTTCTTATAGATTTGATATTTTATGGTTTTGGGGAAAACTCCCATGAGCTGCTTACGTAAAGGCTATGTGCTGAATGTGCTGACTCTTATCTAGACTGCATGATATCTGCATGCTATGTTTGCTCATGGGGTCTAGCATAAACCAGCTGAAGAGTTCAGAGACAGAGATATGATTTGGTCATAAAAAAACAACCAAATCAGCGGGTTGAAGACATCAGAGAGCCGCCAGCTGTTCTATAAGCAGTAAGAGCTTAATGGTTCCTGACTACCTAGATAAGTGCACTAACTAGGGTGTGATGCAATGGCTTTAACGCACTATATGTAATTTGGGATTAAGCCAAGCACTGCCCCTTTGCGAGAGCTTCATTTGACTCAATGTACAGATGTAGGTTGATGCATGAATGGTTTATGAATTGTGTGTGCGTGTGTGTGTGTGTGTGCGTGTGTGTGCATGTGTGTTTATGTAATTGAGTGAAAATGGGTCATCGACTATTTCTGACTGTGTCTGTGCAGGTCTGATGGTGTTCTGGCAAGATGTGGGTGATTGTGCACATGAGGGAGCACAGATATAACGAGAAGAGTGATTTTTAGGCAGATAAATCAAGTGCTGTCTCAAATCACCAGCGCTTTTCCTTTTCAAACTATTCAATGAATTCTCTGAAACCAAACCTCAGTGACATTAACAGATGCTCTTTAGCATTTCTGGGCCTGAGCTGTTCAGAAATGTTTAGCCTCAAGAAAAGTCAAGTACACTTGTTCTACATTAGAAATTAAATAAATACAAATTTTTTATATTAGATATTTTAGCAGAGGAAAAGGTAAAAGGAAGTGTAGTTACTGACCATGCAATATTTCATATGACTAAAAATATAAGCTTATTTTTAGAGGAGTGGTGAAAAGTAATTCTGTAGTTTTGTTTTGTTACTATAGTTAGGTTTAAGTGTATTTTAAAGTACTTGTACTTTATCTGAAGATGAAATGAAACCTCAGATAATGAAGTAGTTGAATTTCATATAGTTAATATAGGTTTATATAAAAAGATGCAAACACTCATCCCACCTCTAAACTTAACCCTTTGGAACTTTTATATATTTTTCTATTTCACACTAAGGGTTCATTTTACGCTCAAATATTTAAGGGTCATTTTGAGAAGCTGCTTCTACTTTTAACTGAGTACAATTTTGAGACAATACACATACTTTCACATCAATAACACTGTCCTGTACATTTTCTACTCCTTTGTGTTATAGACTTCTGGTTTGTCTTCAGGATTGTACAAGCTCATCATTCCGAAGAATTTCGCCTTCATGTACACACAGGATTTTGGATTAATTTCATATTAAATTTTAACACGTACATCTTGCATAATACACTTGGGGCCATTTTTAAAGTGCTTCTATTTCCATACTCTATTCACAAGAAACTACCAGCAATACCATTCATTGCTTCTGGGAATATATCCCACACAGAAAGAGCACTGGAAATTCCCTTGAACACACACACACACGCACACACACACACACACACACACACACACACACACACACACACACACACACACACACACATTTTTAGAGCAAGAATACCCGCTTCTAAGAAATCCATGTTTGCACTTTGTGAACACATTGGCTTTGGCTGAGTGAGGAAATAGAGATACGGAGAGAGAAATGTCATGTAATTATCGTAATTAAATGGGCCAGATTACAAGTAAAGACAACTGTCTTCATGTGTGACTCACTCTGTTGGTGTTCTTTTCCTTGGCTTTCTGCTCCTCAGTCAGTGGGGAAATGCGTATGTTTGTTACGAGTAGGAGATTTGTTTGTATCCAAATTGAAGGATTTTAGGTTAGGGTAAAGCATACAGCTGTTTTCTGACTCAGTGGAGTATTGCCGGCTGACACTCTACACTACTACTTACTACAGTTGCGGCAAAGGCCTGTGATCAACCGGTCTTAAACACTGTGATTAACAATAAACACAGTCTCACACATGTACAGGTACATAGACTCTCAGAGCGAACCACTTGAGCCATGGTGGAGGGTTCCAGAAAAAAGACTTTTAGAGAAGAAGTCACTAAATAAAGAGAGGGCTTCTGTGTACCGCTTATGAAGACACTGTCATTGTTGGAAACCGCACTGAAGAGTGATTACACCTGGGGCTGGAACATGGTTAAAGCACTTTAAAATAGACTTGTTTATTGGATATACTGGTGCTTGATGAGCAGGGTAAACAAAACCTAATTAAATGTAAACATGGTTATAGAATTTTCTAAATCAAATAAAAAAATCTAGATATCTCATTCTTGTCAAAAACACAATTAGGTTTATGTTCAAAGTTCAAATGTAAATGTAAAAAGTTGTATTTAGAATCGCATTATCCGGCATCACCTAAATGAGGATGGATCACTTTTGAGCCTGGTAATTTTTGAGGTTTCTTCTTCATGTAGTCTCAGGAAGTGTCTCTTTTCCACCATTACCTCTAGCTTGCTCATTAGGGATATATAAAAATGTACATTTTAAACTTTTTTATTCTGATTTTTTATATTCTGTAAAGCTGTTTTGTCCATTGATAAAAGTGTTATACAAAGAAAATTTAATTGACAGTTCTAATTCAAATGATTCATACAATTCATAACAAAATGTATATCACGGTAGTCCAAGGTCCAAGTCTTGTGTATGTTTACGAAGACAATGAAGAAAAACAGTGGCTCTGGAGCATTTTACTGGCATGGCTTAGGTTGAATTGTTCCAATAGGAAGAAGGCATTAAGAAGCTACTTGTCTTATTGTCCCAAGGAATGATTACTAAAAATCAATATACTTTATTCTGTTATGAAACATTTCTACCATGATGAGAGTCATCTCTTCGAGGATCACAGTGTTGCCATCCATCCGTCTGTCCGTCCGTCCGTCCATCCACATTCATGAGGGGAAGGAAATGATATAAATAATGTGATATAGCTTACACAGTCAACAGAGCTTAACCTGATTAAACAACCTTTGAAAAACTGATTTGTTTGACAATGCTCTCCATCACCAACACCATCACCACCACAAGCACCACCATCATCAAAACACCAACTGGGGGAATGAATATCTTTTGCAAAAATGAGTTCATCGCTCAAGTAGAATTGAAGTTGAAAAGAAAACCTAGAATCTATATCGATGTGTTTTGAGGCTGGTTTGGATGTACACACATGTTCACACACACACACAGTATTAGTAAATAGGTATATTTTTATGTACCCACTTTTGGAAGACAATTGTGTTCCACTTTCTAGACAATACATTCATTTTTCAATGGCAGTTCAACACACAACTTATTTCCAAAGTCATTTGGATTATTTTTGTTCCTTGTTTTAGACCTTTCCACTAGTACCAAAAAAAGGGAGACTTCATTTTAGACAACAAATACCTGAATTTTGACCTTTGCAAGGTGAACAAGGCGCCAAGCTGACTAACATTCCCATTCCCACTGACACTAAGTATAGCATGTGAAGGAAATTAAGAACCTTTTCTGTGAACCGAAACATGAGCTGTGATTGGTGGGTGTTGCAATGACATAATTTGTGATTGGCAGGACTGGCAGGTTGTAATTTCATGGTGGGAATGAATAGAAGGATGAAAAACGACAAATCATCACAACATCCATGGTTAGTTAGATGCTGATTTGGATCTTGTTTCTCTGAACCAAATCTAATCCTGACCATTCTGCACAGTCAGAGAACCTAGATCACTTTACAGCTCACAGAATAACACACACACACACACACACACACACACACACACACACACACACACACACACACACACACAATTAAGGCTATCTTTCCTAAATTGTGCACTATCTAAAGCATTTTCTTTCACTTAAGCCCAGAAATACATCCAGATGTGTGCTAGGGTTGAAGTGTGTAAGAGTGTGTGAGTGTGACTTATGGACAACAGAGGCTGAGGGAGAGAATCACGAGAGGCATGACTCACGCTAAATTGAGGCACACCAGGGTAATTAAAGTCTGAGAACAACTTTGGAGACCTGGCTCAATGCTTACGAAAAATCTCAGAGGCTTTATTCCCATAAAAGAGATTTGATGTTTGTGATGCTTTATAAATACCAGATCTGAACAATCAACCTTGTGCACGGTACTCTCTGGGAACGGAATGGAAGGATGCGTGTGTTTTTATGTATGTGTGTGTGTTGATGGAAGGAACGGAAGCCCTTATTACTTTTGCTTGTGAGATAGCAGTCCAGCTGCAGTTCTCTCTCTTCTTCTCTCAAGTGCCACCTGTTTTCCTCCCAGATGGATGTAAGCTTAGATAACTGGATGGAGGTGACACTGAGGAGAAGGCGAGGGGCTTTGATTTCTGCATGAGTGTGAGAGTCTAAACATTTCACACACAGCTGAGTCTGATCTCCAGCAACAGGTGAAGTATGTGAGAAAGTGGGAAAGTGAAATCGAGAGTAGAACTAGGTTAAAAACACACATGGCCCACCAGACACACACACACACACACACACACACACACACACACACACAAACACACGTTTTTCTTACAACCCTTGAAGTAATAATTACATTTTTATTATTAACACACTGACATAACAATTAGTTGTTGATCATTTGTAACACCAACATTAAAAACCCTAACCCTAAGGAAACTTTAGGCTTGATTTATTCATCATTCATTCATTGTCTACCGCTTATCCGAACTATTCTCGGGTCACGGGGAGCCTGTGCCTATCTCAGGCATCATTGGGCATCAAGGCAGGATACACCCTGGACGGAGTGCCAACCCATCGCAGGGCACACACACACAACGAACAATTTAGAGATGCCAATCAACCTACCACGCATGTCTTTGGACTGGGGGAGGAAACTGGAGTACCCGGAGGAAACCCCCGAGGCAAACTCCACACACACATGGTGGAGGTGGGAATTGTTCCCCCAACCCTGGAGGTGTGAGGCAAACGTGCTACCCACTAAGCCACTGTGCCCCCTGGCTTTTTTTATTTTAAGTATTAAAAGTAAGAAATAGGTACAGTTTTGAATTGTGCTCCTAGGGATTAGCTACACACACACACAAACACACACACACACACACACACTGCTTTGTTAAGTGTGTCAAGGTTAGTGTGTGGGACGGAAATCAGATCAGTTACACTTTATGTCATGTGAAGCTGCAGTGCTTCTCTAAGGTTCTGTAATGCAATGACCATGCATGAGCATCGATAATAAAATGACCAAAGGGGGCAGAGAGAGAGAGAGAGAGAAAGAGAGAGAGAGAGAGAGAGAGTCTGTAAAAACATTAGAACACTGTCTACTTTGTTTGTCTGTCCTGGTTAAAATTTGAAATAAAAAGAAAGTCTGCAATGCTGGCAGCTTCACCACAGGCTCTGGCTCTCATACAAAGCTCTTAAAGTGCAACAGACACCTTGACACAAACACAAAATTCCTAATGTAACTGCGGCTGCTGCAGTGATTTTCCTTATTGTACTTATTTATTCCAGTGAGCGTCTGTTAGATGAAAGAGTAGTATGGGGGTTGTGGAGCACTTTAGGTGTTAGAAACTGCAGCATGAAATACAAGTGAATACTGGTGTTACGGTCAGATCTCTATGGCTAATTTATCCTGTTCATAATCTTGTTGCTACTCCCCCCATCTTTAATCACAATTGATGTGGTCTGAAGTTAAAGCCGTTTACTAGAATTACATTGACTGAATAATCATTCTTTCTTCCCTGTTTGTGGTGACAATCAAATTCCCTCTGTGCAGTAATTAAAATATCAATCATCCATGTCAATCAGTGCTTAACCTGACTCATGGTTCTCACAGTTTCTCTGACACATTGTTACTTAAGCTGTTTTTGATGAATAAGTGCTAAATTAGCATTGTGCCCTTGCTGAGTCCTAACATGCCAGTCCTGTTTGCTAAAAGATGGGAGTTGGTTGTGTTGTGCTGTGTTAGGGGCTGAACCATGCTCTTCTATAGAGCTGTCGAGACTACTCTACAGCCTCGGGTATATTCTACCTGTGAACTTTTAAAACTAAAAGCAATCCCGCCCCGGATTAGTGATACGCAGGTGTGACACGTGGGATGATTGGAGCACAGCCTGGGAGCTGATCTTCTGTAAAGCAGTGATTGGCATGTACAGTTATGGAGCATGACAGGCCTGTACAGTTTACAATTTTCCTGCTTAACACATCTGATAGTAAGCATTACCTTAATAAATCGTCTTAGTTAAATACTGAAGTATGTATTACTATAGACCTATAAATATATTCCATTCATTTAACTGCGTTTTACTCAAAAAGGATGCTGTCTAACAAGCATGATTTGCTTATCTGTCCACTCGAGCCTGTAACACACACGACTCAGGAACGTTGAGGATCCATGCATGAGGTTTATTAACAGTTTCAAAATACAATCAAAGTAAAAAAAAAGAGACAAAGGTAAAAATAACAAGTTATAGAACACATTAGACACATTATGCTTGCTATTAATGTTCTGGAGTTGTTGTGTTTCATGCATCTTGTGTTGGTAAAGGTTGATAGCATGGTAAAACAGTCAAAATAACAAGGCCCAGAATGTACACAAACTATTTAGCTGACAAGACTGTGTAAAGCATGCTAATGAAGCATGTACTTATACTGTACAAGATAAACTAGGAACTTAACAACAGACTGTAAGTAAGAGAGAAAGAGACCTTAGTGTTCTGAAAAGGGGAACCCCTTGTGTCATTTTCTAGATGTAGGTTTATTTACGGTAGTATGAAAGTGTGGTATCTTATAGCTCTGTTCTCATGGCAGATGCAGCTCTGTGGTTTAGATGTTGGACTACTGATTGCAATGTCATGAATTCAAGTCCCAGTACTCCTTTTGTTGGTCCCTTAAGCAAGACCCTTTTTAGCAAGAACTATTTAGATGTATAAAAAATTAATGAATGTTAGTCACTCTGGATAAGGGTGTCCGCCAAATGCTGTAAATGTATATTATATACCTCAACAAACAGAAGGTTAACAATCATGAAGTAAAGCTTTATTACACTTCCCGTTACATTGTGTATAACCTATTTTTTTTGCTTTGTATTACAATATACTTGAGTATGATGAGTAGCACCACAGGCTCTTCCCTGTTTGAACTGTTTGAGGGTAAGTAGGATAAAGAGAGGAGATAAGGCAGTTGATACAGTGTGGATATTGTCTTGCTGGGTTATAAGGTTTGTTTATTGCAGGGCAGGTTATCTGTAGTCATTGAGGAGGCCTGGCAATTTCAAGACATGTTTAAAGTGGATCTGTGACCTTGCTCAGGGTCAGAACCAGGCAGCACATTGTTTACTGAGGCAGTGTCTCTAGGTTACCTCTTAGCATTAACTTCAAAATACAAGTTTTTAATGGACTTCAGTCACTTTCTTTAGTTTTATTCTGATACACATTGTTTTCACTGTGGTAATTCTTGGTAATCAGACTCTGAACCATAACATTGATTTTGTTTAGGTTTATATTAATGTGCTGATTGCAACATGTTATTGTATTTCAACCTCCATTCGGTATGGGCATCAATAGACTTTTCTAAAATCAGGCCATTAGCAGGTCATTTTAGTTCCAAAAAGTAGCTATTATAAAGAAGGAACTGACGGCTAACTAGCTCGACTCCTAAACAGGAAAAATCTAAATATTCAAAAAGAACTTTATTTAAAATGTTTACAACTTACACCTTATACTTATTACAACTTATAGCAAGAGGTTCTGACTGACATGGATATGTTTAATGCTAGATGCCAGTTGTGTTCATTCTGTTATGTTCATCTGCCCACACACCATTCACTCCTGGTGAAAGTGTGTGTACCGGCAGGAATCAAAACAACGTGTTTAAAAGCCTGTGAGCGTTAATCTGTAATCCCATTAAGACAGCAAGTACACGAAAACCTAGCAGACACTAATTGATGCACAGGCTGCAACAGATGTGTATTACCTGTGTGTTGTGGGCTTCAGATGACATTTTCACACAGGCTGTGCTGTCCACTGATAGATTTTGAATTTAATGAACAAACAGTGCAATATTGCAGTGACACATTCGCAAAAATATTGAATTCTACATATAGATAATATAGACACTTTGGTAAAGAATTCATGGAGTGTTAGGGGAGTCTGGGGTTCCCATGTGGTCTTAAAGCAATCTGCTTTATGCTAACTATATGCTCATTATGCATTATGCACCAATACAGTTTCACTGCGAAGCTTCACAGTACATTTAAACATTTAACCAGGACACTGCTATAGCTTCACAATGGCTCTAAAACAGTCATTTTTAATTCATTTAACTACATGAATTAAAAATGGCAAATTATGTAGTAAGGAGCAATAAGCAGTTTAATAAGGAGCAAAATATCTTCAAATTCTAAACACCTAAAAACAAGCTAGCTAGTTAACCAATGTTATGCTAGTTAGGTTCAATCTAGCCATGGGGGTCACAGTCCAGTGACTTCTGTGCCGGTCCCAAGCCCGGATAAATAGAGAAGGTTGCGTCAGGAAGGGCATCCGGCGTAAAACATTGCCAAATTTAACCATGCGAATCGTCAGTACTTACTGTATGAGGAAGTCAGGAGTAGCAGAGAAGTATGTCAGAGTGGTGCAGGACATGTATGAGAGGAGCAGGCTCTGAGCCCCTTCCTGTTTGCTATGGTGATGGACCAGTTGTCAGAGGAGGTCAGACAGGAGTCTCCTTGGACAATGATGTTTGCAGATGACATTGTGATCTGTAGTGAGAGCAGGGAACAGGTGGAGGAAAACCTGGAGAGGTGGAGGTTTGCGCTGGAGAGAAGAGGAATGAAAGTCAGTCGTAGTAAGACTGAGTACATGTGTGTGAATGAAAGGGAGGGAAGTGGAACAGTAAGGTTACAGGGTGAGGAGGTGAAGAAGGTACAGGAGTTTAAGTACTTGGGGTCAACAGTCCAGAGTAATGGAGAGTGTGGGAAAGAGGTAAAGAAGCGAGTGCAGGCAGGTTGGAATGTTTGGAGAAAGATGTCGGGAGTTCTGTGTGATAGGAAAATATCATCGAGAATCAAGGGGAAGGTGTACAGGACAGTGGTGAGAGTGGCCATGCTGTATGGTTTAGAGACAGTGTCACTGAGGAAGAGACAGGAGTCAGAGTTAGAGGTAGCAGAGCTGAAGATGTTGAGGTTCTTTTTGGGAATGACAAGGTTGGACAGTATTAGGAACGAGTACATCAGAGGGACAGCTCATGTTGGACATTTGGGACGTTGGAAGTTAGGGAGGCCAGATTAAGATGGTTTGGACATGTTCAGAGGAGGGAGAGTGAGTATATTGGTAGGAGAATGTTGGACATGGGGCTGCCAGGCAGGAGGCAAAGAGGAAGGCCAAAGAGGAGGTATATGGATGGAATTAATGAGGATATGAAGCTAGTGGGTGCAAGTGTTGAGGATGCAGAAGATAGGAATAGGTGGAGAGAGATGATTTGCTGTGGCAACCCCTTAAGGGAAAAGCCAAAAGAAGAAGAAGAAGATGCTAGTTAGGTTCATTCTTCTTCATTATTTTCTTTCCAGTTAACTGTTAAGTTAGTAATAATTGAACTATGACAAACATAGCATAGTAACTACAACATAGCCATTTTAGCCCCCTTAATGCCTTTTTGTAAGATTTAGAGCAGTGATATTCAACCTCCTTCACTACAGCTCCCCTGAAGTGCATGTTTTTGTGTGTTTCTCTCCTTTTTTAATCTTAACACCTGATTCGATTTTCAGAGGATTGGCAATTAGATGCTGAGTTGAAACACTTGTGTGTATAATGCAGAGGCCCAGGCCTGGGAATAAAAAGCCACTTTACGAGAAGCCTGGAAACACTGTACATCTGTGGTTCACGCTTAATGGTAATCTGGTAACTGTGCACAGAAGAAGACAACACTTAGTAGGTAATTAGGAGAGTAAAGACTACAGAGTACTAAGATGTTAAAGTAGGTCTTACACACATGCAAAATACAGAGTTACAGACTTTGTTACCTTTGGGGTGAGAGCATAGAGGATGCACAGCACATACTTATGCAGATCACAAACACACAGAGAGGCAATTCAAGCAAAACAGCATTTGTGTGTCTGGCAGTGTCTGTCTTTCTTCTTTATCCTCAGTCTACCATACAACAGGACTTTACAGAAACTATTTCAGCTCTGTTGACCATGGTGGCATGTTCTGTTACTTAGATATTAATCAGTGTGGGCAGAGAAGACATTCAAACATACTTAGACAAAGAGAGGCTCCTGAAACTGGTTAAAGATCAGTGGTCTATGTGTGTGTGTGTGTGTGTGTGTGCACAAATGCTGCAACAGTCAGATGCACTATGTGATGTCTTCTCCAGCTGTCTGAGCTGGCCATGGGGGTAGTAGGATGCACCGCTTTAAACTGCATTCCTTCACTCTCACTGCGTACTTCAGAGTGTAGTATAAAAATCTCAACAAGCATAAAATCAGTATGCATGCTTAAATGCGCACATGTGCATTCTAGATCTGGTGCTTGTTTACATGAAACAAGAAAGAGAGCAAGAAAGAACTGCATCTCCATTTCTTTTATCTTCTTCTTTATATGCTCTCTTACACAAATACAAAGTGAATGTTACATCCTATATGCATTTTGATCTTTTGTGCATTTGTTAGTACTGCACATGTGCAACAAAGATTTATGTAGAGCACTCAAACTATTGATAAAGTCTTGACCTTAGTGCCCCCACCTCCTCTCAATTCTCTCTTTCTTTCCCTCCAACATTTCTCCCGCACCCACCTACCTATCATCCCCCAAAGTCCAATTAAGATTTCTGTAGTCCTCACAAAAGCTCATATTACAGCCAATCAGTGGTCGCCCCCTGCTTTGGTGTGACCAAAGGGCCTGGAAGCCACCATGGGCAACAAGGCTGATAGAGGAGGAATATTTCTTCCTAGTCAGGAGTCACTTTGTGAGTTAGACTAAAGATGAAGAAGGTGAGGATGAGGAACACATAGAGGTGGTGCAAAAATGCTATTGTAAAAAAAAAGTTGTTATTGCGCCCATTTAACGTTAAAGGGAAAAATGAAGCTAAATAAAAATAAATAAATAAATAAATAAATAAATAAATAAATAAATAAATAAAATCACCTGGCTTTGTGTGCACACAAGTACCAGTTGAAGTGTTCAGTGTGTTCCAAGGCACGTGTGATCCCATTAGGGGATTCAAAGTATATCCTGGCAATCTTGTGGTCAGGGACACCATTCCTCTCTCACCACTTCAAGCAGACAAAATTCACAGCCTGCAGGACTCACGCTGTGGAAAACAGTGGCTCGTTTACTGGTAGGGGAGTAAATTTCACCCCCCACCCCCACCCTCACATACATACAGAAATCCCAATACAACTACAAAATCCATATTCCAGCAAAGAGAATTCCCACTAAAAGTAAGCAGAAGGTATTTTTGTCAGTGTTTTGTTGAAAATATAAGCTCTTGCCTGTTTTGCATGTAACCAGTAAAAATCCCAGATGGATACAATTTTCCTAGTTAACTTGGGGGCTCATTTAAATTCAGGCATGGACTTTTTAGAAAACAATGTATTACAACCATTATGCTACTTACAGTGTGAGCCCAGTTGTTTACCTCTAGTAGGAGTCTGAAAACCCCAAACCCTGTTGTAGTTTGAACTTGTGTCCTAACCTGGCCTTTCCAACCCTGTCAACCCTGCATTCAGAGGCCTTTCCGCTCCCTTCACTCCTCTAATTACTTAACAGCAAGCAATCAGCCAAAATTGGCCCAAATGACCATGTATTTGGATCTGGCCTGAAATAGGCAATTTTTAAAAAAAAAAGTAACCGACAGTCCCATTTCACAGTGGGGTTCTGGTGTCAACCTTGTACTCATGGTCACATCATTTGATTTTGTGTATGTGTATCAGGGCATGTTGGGCAAAGGTTTTGTTTGTTATTACGGGAGGTTTGCTGGGGGAAGAAGGGATTTTGTCCCCACAAGAATAGGAATATCTAACAGTTTTGCCCTTGTAGGGACAACATATATACACTTAAAAAGCTACAAAGTTAAAGAAGTGTTGTAATAGCATTAATTAGATGAATTAATAATTGTCAGTTCAAGTTCCTCAAAAGTGTGTGAGTGTGTGTGTCAGTGCCATTGAGTCTGGATGACAAATACCAGCATGTTCAACAGAGCAGCTTTACATCTTGTTCACACAGCATAAGAGCTCCCCCTATTGGTGTTGTCTACCACTGTGTGTCATATCAACAGGTCCATGCAGGGCTGGATCAACAGGTTGGCGACCTGTAGTAGATTCAAAAATGTTTCAAAAAATAATATTATCAAATAATTTATAATTATTTTTCATAATTATTATTTATATAATTATTCAGGATATCAGAATATAGTGTACACTATAAAAGGTGAATGAACACAGCTGGATAAACTAATGATTTGGAATCTATTTGAGATTTGTTTAATAGGGAGAGGGTTGTTTCCAGTGTGTACATGTTACACTAAAAGGGCAATTCTAAGTCCGTAGCCAGGACCCAGTAAGCCATCGTGGTGGGTTCTTGTATAGCTAATTGAACTCTTAGCAATTTACATTCATCACTCTCGGGAACTATATACTCTGAGGTTGCCAGTACCTTACAAAGCCATATGTTTAAGGTTATAATATTTATCTGATTATTTGATTTGCTTTACAGTGATGAATGACAGACAGATGAAGCCTTTTGGTCAAAGCTTTTTGTTTAGATACAAATATTGTTGTTAAATTGTATGTTCACTTGAAGCATACCCAATTCTTTGCACTGAGCTTAGGTTCTGAAACATCATTTGCATTAACCTGAGGTATTGAACATCAAATGGGCTCAAAGAAAAGTGGAAAGAAGACTTGAACCATATGTGACTGAATATGAAACAAACAGTTATTTATTAATACATGCAGCAGACATGTGAGTAGACTCATACACTAAATACACACACACACACACACACACACCCTTATGCACACAAACTGGTTAGACATGTTCGTTAATGTTGTGCAAGATGCACTGATTGAGTGCGATAAACTGATTGAATTTGCATGTGTGTTCACAATAGAGAGAGAAGAAAACAGGCTATGAGCACACATGACGCACCCATCCCCCAACATGCACACACACTTACACAAACCTACACTGGAAACTCTACGCTGACCCCTTATTAACACAGCAATCATCAGACACACATATGTGCAGACTGCTGGGAGCACACAAGTGCTGCACAAATAAACCAGACCTACGGACAGACCGAGGAGCAATGAGGAGACGAGGCAGCTGAGCGGGGGTGGAAGGGGGTAGAGGGGAGGGGAGTTGACCATAAAGCAGTCCCATCTGATTTTCTTAACCCATTCAATATGCTTCTGATTTTTATCTGGAATCTTGAGCACCAATCACATCTAACCTGATTCTGAGTTGGACGACAACTTAGTAAATTTGTTGATTTGCATGATGTCAGTCTTATAGGTTGTTCCCATTCATTTTCTATACTGCTGTGACATCATAATATTTCTTCTGTTTTGTTTTGATGATATGATGTTCACCCAAACCTGTGGTATATGTATTCTCTCCACCTGATTTCCATGTATCTCTCCCTCTCATTTTCCGTTCCATTAAATTGTTCATCTCGAGGGGCTTTACATAAGTTTAGGCACCTCTGCACGGCCACTCATTACAAGAGTCAGTCTGGCAAGGGCTGTCTCTCCACTGCAGGCAAAAACAAACCACAGAGGAGCATGGGCGCAAGGCACCCGGGTCAGCAGCAGGGCCTGGCCATTAATGCAGCATGTTTTCCCAGCACTGGATGTTGTAGTTTTAGTGAATGGGGAACATTATCCCCACCCTGGGCTGGGGTTGGCAAAAACACACAAATAGCCACAGTCATGAGCCTGCATACTCTGTCTGACTGACTGAGTCTCACGCATGCACACATTTTCTTGCTCAATCATGTTATGGAAGGTTGTTAAAGTTAAAGAGGTTAAAGAGAAAAGAAGGTCAGAATAGATAGAATTTATTATGAGGTCTGGTGCTCAGCTCTCATAAAACTCCAGTTACCTAATCCCAGGCCTAAAGTTTCCCTTATTCTACTGCCAAAACGTGCAGATTCATCTGTCCCCCCACAGTGATGGGGAGCGAGGGAGGTTCAAGGAGGAGGAGAGGCAGAGATAGTAACCAAGAAAGTGAGAGCAGAGTACTGTCCAATCTATGCTTCTTGGCTGTTGGCCAGGAACATTCTGTATAATTCATGTGGCTGGTGAGGAAATGGAGTATACATTTCTGCCCCCCACACACACACACACACACACACACACACACACACACACACACACACACACACACACACTGTACATGACTCACCCTGTTTTAACATAACCAGCTGCTCTCTGTGGTGAAAAGGCCTGCTTTCCATCCACCGAGAAAGTCAAGAAATGGGTACAAAAGTTTGCACAAATCTATGAAAAGAAAGATAAAAGTCTTACAATCTCTTTCCTTTAATCCAGGTCTGAGTTGATATAGTTTTAATTGTCACACTGCAGCAACATAAGATTTGAATTTCAGTGACAGGGATTCTGGGTAGCTTCACACTTCAGAGCAATACATTTCAATTTGGACCAAGCGTAAATTGTACTGGCATGAAAACTGAATTCTGTAAGCTGAGTTGAATTAAAGCTGATGTGGAAACTTTATGGAAACCAGTTTTCTTTTTCTTCATCCTTTCCTTTTCTAACGTCTCTCGAGCTCATGTGTCGAGAGGCAGCCCTGTCATCGCCATTGAGACTAACACACGGAAAGCATCTGACAGCTTGAACTGGTTGACCATGTTCCCTTCGGTAATGAAACAGCTAGCGTTATTAGAACTGAAATACACTCCATTAAAATCTGCATTGGGGTTCACTCCAGCCTTGCTCCACAAAGTTGGCCTGATTACCCAAAACCTACACAAATAGCACTCAGTATAGTTCCCTCTTTCCTCATGATTTCATTCCAAAACTCTCCCCCTTTCTCTGTCTATTTTTTTTTTTTTTTACAAGGCAGCAGTTACTGCGATCATTTTTTCATAAAGGCGCATTGATTTGCAGACCTGGAGTTCCTCCTGCCATCACTTTTGTCCAGCTCGTAAATGTGTGACTTTTACAGTAAAGTAGAATAATGTGGCCTGTTGTGGGTGAGCAGGCTCGCCGAGCGCTCGGCAGCTGGACTGAAAATGACTCAGCACAGGCAATTTGGGACGAATGCAGAAAGTTTGAGAAACCAGTTATGGCTGTATATATTACCTATGAATTATGAAGTATCATGATTCCAAAACCAATATCAGGATTATATTTTGTAAGCTTCAGGGTGTCATGTGAGGTGTGTAGTTTAGAAGGTGTGTAGTGGAAAATACCCATAATTCCTACTACGAAGTGCATAACAGCCAGGAAAGTCATGGGGAATTGAAAAAAAAAGAAAGAAAAGCACAAAATTGGACAGTGGGGTAGCACTTACTTCAGAATATGTGCTAGCAGAGCCTAGGGATGTAATGAAAATGATTTGTCTGCTTAGAGCATAGAGAACATTACGCAGATGTGTTCAGGCTTAATCAAGCTGGTGCGGAGATATACCACAAGCAATATGGCTAGTTTGTTTTTTCATGAGTGATATATACCCTTAATATTTCCAGCTGTTGACTTAACAACTATTTCATCATAATGTCGTGTTTGGGAAAGTACTGGTAATGTAAGAGCTATTTGAGTTGGACAGAAAAGCATAATTTCATCTACATGGAAGTTGGATAATCGAGGGATTTTTCTTTCTTCTTTGCACTTAACTATGCAGTGTGTACATGTGCACACGTGCAAGTCACATTGCATGTGTATGCATGCATTTGGGTGGAGTTTGGAGGAAATGCGGGGTAAATTGAATCTTTCAGCCATGTGTAAAGTAATTGAAAATCCCCCGAGTCACACTGGCAGAAAGTGAAAGAAAGTCTACGTGTGTGTGTGTGAGCATATGTGATTGATCAGAGCAGGTCTGTGCAGGCATTTTGGCCTGGATTTGGAAGTATAGGTGTGGTGTTAAATTGTGATGAATTGCTTTTTAGTCAGATAGAACAATAAACATAGTAGAGGTTGGACAGTTCGGATCGCTCCTGTGATGCCGTTCTTAAATCCCTGATTTGACGTGAACTCTCTTGACTTTGCTGAGTGAGGGAGATTTTTTTTTCTGCTCCTCAGAGTGTGTGTTATTTTACCCTGAAGGCTGTTTAGGTTGATTAGTGTTGTCATTTTGTGTTGCAACAGAGCCGTTTTGGTTAAGTGTGTTATGCTAAGGGGTACTAAGACATACATGTATTTACGCTCATATACACACATACCAATTGGTAAATCCTGTGAAGATGAACTGTTCTGAAGATATTTAAAGCTCTTCCAGATGGGAAAATGGAACAAAAGAAACTCATTGTTTTATCAGGGTGAAATGAAGTCAACGCTAATTAAAGCTTGTTCAGTTGATGAAGCATCAAGAGACAGTGTCCAGAGAGATAGGGTGGGAACGTAGCTCTCCACCTTTGTAACCATGTAACTTCTTTATTGGTATCATATGTAGGCAACAAAGAGCACAAGAGGACATTGTGTACTTTGCCCTCAAGGACTGGAGCTCACATCACATCCATCAACTTGAGGACTGTCAGGACCATTGGGCCACCGCACCCCCTGCCTCTGTTTGCTGTGGGCAAAGTGTTGAGTCAATCTGAGTGTCAGTTTGAAAAGCCATAGGTAATAACTTGTGTGTTTGCTTGCACAATCAGCGTACTGGCAAACGGCCAAACAAACACCTTGTGGGTGAGTGATTTACCCACGAAGACTCGTCATTCAGCTCTGATTTAAACAACTCACCTCTGGGCCTGATAAAGTCCAACCAGCTGGTCTACTCTTCTGCTGGGAATGATTATAGGACACAATAGAAATGTAATTAATTGTGCTTTCTAGTGTTAATCAGCAAACGCATTACCTCCAAGTTCTCTACATTTACAATTACTTACACATGTCATCATTTGGCCGGCCAAAAGCCATCCAAAGCAATTTAGAACTATGGTAGAGTAGAAGCCTCCACACATAATCATCTGCAAGTAATTGACCAATACACCCTTCTATTTGAAGAAAAGAGACAGATTGTGTGTGTGTGTGTGTTTGTGTGTGTGTGTGTGTGTGTGTGTGTGTTCAAAGTTTTTTACAGCACTGGTTTAGAACGTGATATTGGATTCTCCACAATGACCTCATTGCACTCCTCCTTGAAATCTCTTTGTCCTTTACTCTCAGCTGAAGGTTGACATAAACTCAAGACCCCAGGGAAGGACTTATGGGTAATCAGAAACATATAAAAAGCCCAGGGCTCTGTAGGGTGAATAGTGTGAGAGGCCTGTAGCATGTCACGGTCACATCCAGCCTAATATACACACATTCAAACAGAGACAAACACACAGCTGGGCCATATCATCTCTAGCACTCTCAGAAGTGTTATATTCCCCACACAGAAAAGCAATTCATTATCTGGTTTCATCTTTAAAATCTTTTTTTTTTTCTATTCTTTTTATCAGGCAGTGTAGAATGAAAGAGATTTTTGTATGTTCCTAATACCAGTAAATTCACACTGACTCTAAATAAGAATCATATAAAGATTTAAAGAGTCTTATGAAAATTCATTTACAGAAATATTATGTCTTTAATCTGTCTTGGCTATCACACACACACACACACACACACACACACACACACACACACACACACACACACACACACACATACACACACACACACATATGCGTGTACACAAAGTCAATATGACATTTTGGTTCTGTTGTAAACAGGAAAGTTATCCTGGAGATTTATTCAGCAGTTAAAAACAATGAGATATGAATGGCTAAACCTTAAAATAGACACTGTGTGTTTGTTTGTTTATGTGTGTGTGTGTGTGTGTGTGCGTGCGTGCGTGTGTGTGTGTGTGTGTGTGTGTGTGTGTCTGTGTGTGTGTGTGTGAGACTTTCTTAACTCATCTCTGGTCTTTTAGGGTGGCCTGCGGTGAGTGTGTGTAATTGTGTGTATTTTGGTCTTCCCAGCGTTTGCTAGTAAGGACCCTTCAAACAGTTTTGTGGTCTTGACAGAGAATAGAACAATTTCCTGCAAGGCAGTAGTAGAAGCCCAGGCACAACATACTTGTCTTGTTGTTCTCTGGCTGCAGGAAAAAGACATGGGACCTGCAACCAGCATCCCAAAACAAGAACATGTCTTGACTTCTTTAGACTGATCCTGTAGTCCTTCCTTTATTGTTTAGGTCTGAAAGAATAAACCATACAGGCCCCCGATTAAAAAGGCCGATTGCGGGTACAGCCTTTCCCCTGCATTTTAGACACAGTGATTTTGAGACCTTCAGGACTATGAGTCAGACACATTGTTCTTGTTTGATTCCTAATAATATTATTTTGTTTGTCATGAGTCAGCTACATTGTACATGTGAACTTTTTTAAAAATGTTGTGACTGTGATATTATCCACTTTCAATTGTTTACTGAATTATATTGTATTTAGTTAAAGGGGCATTGGTGGCTCAGTGGTAGGTTGCTCGCCTATCATACGAAAGGCTTGGGTTCGATTCCCAGCCAATGCCTCAACCCCAGCCACTGGATGCAGTGCCGGTCCCAAGCCCGGAAAAATGGGAGGGTTGCGGCAGGAAGGGCATCCGGCGTAAAACATTTGCCAAGTTGTTGTGCGGACCAGTTGGTCTGCTGTGGCGACCCCGAACAGGGAGCAGCCGAAAGCAACTTCTTCATTGTATTTAGTTAAAATAAAAAATCAAAATACTAAATATGTCATGATCAATTCTCCTCTTTGTTGAAGCTGGAAAATAATAAGAATAATAATCCATTATGTCAGACTGATATAATTATGAATGAACCCTAACATCAGATGTATCTTACATATACACCCAATTACACTTAGGAATTGCTACACTTAGGATACCAGGTAAACAAATTTGAACTAAATCCCATAGTTTAAAGTTATTTACGCGGCATTACTCTGTTATCCATTTAGACAAAATCTGACAGGTGTTTAAAGTTCACTTAGCGTAACATTATGTAATATCTAAAACACAAATACATGTGTAAACAGGTGTGTTCAACAGTAGGTTTGAGACTGCAATCCTGTGGAAAAAAACATAGCTGTGAAGAAGGAAGTGATTCATATAGGTTGCGCAACATCTTTTGTTCTGCTGCTACTCAGCCCTTACTTGCTCCAGGTAGAACTGTAAATCACTGAACCGTTCACACATACACCTGAGGCACAATCATGTGTTATTAGCTGATGCCCCACCTCCTGTTTAAAACTGGAGGCAAAAACCGACAAACCAACCTGCTGAACAACAAGCCCTTTAGTGTACTGAGTTTTCACACAGACACAACCGGTGTGCTCAGTGAAATGATTAACAGTACTGGATTTGCTTCAAAGCTCTTTCAAATGCACCAGAAATGTTGCTAACATGTTTAAGGACTCCTTTTCAGCATGATAAATGGATGTAGTATTAAATGACCTGAGAGTTAGTATATGGCAATATTTGTAGGGTGAATTACAGCCAACAATTAATACAGTTTCACTAATATTGTCTTTAATCATGGGAACTTGTGCGGGTTAACAGCTATTTGTTGTTCAGTGATGGATGTTGAATTTAACCACTACATAAGCATGAGCTAAATATTTAGATTTCATAATGGAAAATAGTGTTCCTGTGCACAGCTCTGTTCCTTTTTTTAGTCCTGCCTTCTAGAGCTGTGCATACAAAAACCTCCTTTAGTCACACAAACACTGCGGCTAAATTGCACACATATGACAAAGTTTCTACTTTAGTTGAAAAGACTTGCAGTGAAATGCAGTCATTTTAGACGCATGGCTACTCTATGTATGCTGCATTGCGTGACTGCAACTGCTGTGCGTGTGTGCATCTAACCATTACCCTTCTTTCCCTAAAGTTAGCCAACAAGAGGTTTTCTGATGTAGATCAGTTCTGCTGCTGCATGTTCACACACACACACACACACACACACACACACACACACACACACACACACACACACACACACACACACACACACACACACACACACACACACACACACACACACACCCCCCCCCCCCACTCATTAATGTACAGCCCTGTCATAAAATACATAATCCTCCACAGATTATCTTTGAGTAAGCGCTCCAAGCCTTTCATTTGAAACAAGGAGAGCAGTTTTCAGTGATGCACATTTCAAATATATTTAAAGCTTATTTGGACATAGACTTAATTTCATTCTTTCATCTTGTATCATTAAAAAACACTACATTTTCCT
Source organism: Hemibagrus guttatus (assembly GCA_033459395.1). Classification (NCBI taxonomy): domain Eukaryota; kingdom Metazoa; phylum Chordata; class Actinopteri; order Siluriformes; family Bagridae; genus Hemibagrus; species Hemibagrus guttatus. The sequence goes on along the minus strand of JAUCMX010000002.1, from coordinate 11,087,430 downwards.
GTCCGCAAATAAAGACACAATAGGCATGGAGATCACATTTAAATGGGTTATTTCCAAAAACAGCTATTGGAGAAGGAAAAAAAACGATTCAAACAAATCAAAAGGATGGAAGTGAATTAAAAGAAAGAAAGTTTTTTTTTTGTCAGTAAATTAAACTAGCTACTGGAATTTTAGAGCTAAAACAAACTGGTAGTACTTTTCTAAACAGATTCAAGCTTTACCTCATAATGAGACACCAGTCTTGCATTTGGTAGAGTACAGTCTATGCTAGAAAGCTATATTTGTGAGGAATTATATTAATCTAATTCTTGGCAAGTGAATACGAACCTAAAATAATTTATCTTCTATCTGTATAAATAGAAGTCACTTAATAACCCTAGAATAACTATTAATACATAAAAAAGCAATATCTATCTTGCAAGTCAGGATATTACTGTTATAATTTTTGTAAATAAATGCATATCCTGCATTTATATTTTCCTGTAAAGCTGCTATGCAAAAAAAATCCATTGTTAAAAGCACAATACAAATGTTATTGTATTGAATCAAACTGAATATTCTAGTACAGCTTTACCCCCTGGGGTCTGCAGATTTTGCCTGTTGGACAAGTGGGTTCAACGACTCGAGAAAGAATCCTACTCTTTATTAATTTTAGCTGAGCAAAAAGTTTTCATCAGTGCTCAAAGTATAGCATAAGCTTCTGAATCCAGCCACCTGCTGCACTACACACAACACTATCTGGCTCACTGTGGAGCAATTATTGAAACTGAGCAAAATCAAATGCACCAAAAGTTGTGATTTATCTCTCATGTTACACAATACATCATCTCACAGTTACATAACATATTAAAAGAAAATAAAAATGCTAGCCAGATGAGGCGAGAAACATTTACTCCAAGTCGGAACAGCTGTGAACAACTTTGATGGTTATTTTGTTGGTGATGTAACACGATGTGTACTTCAAAAACTGGAGAGGATAAAGACTATGACTACACAGACGTCCACTTCACAAGAATTCATGTATTCATTCATTTCCGTTAGTCTGCGCCGATGAAAATTGTATGAATGGCCAAAGTCTATTATGTTACAATAACCACTTCCAGATATCCAACATGGGGCTGACCAGCACACTCGAACTTCCACTTCCACTCGCCAGTTGCTTTAGCTATGATTTGTCTACTTCTGTCAATAAGTAGTAACAAGTAGTGGTGGTAGCTCAAGTGGTTAAGGCTCTGTGCCATTGACTGGAAGATCAGAGGTTCAAGCCCCAGCACTGCCAAGCTGCCACTGTTGGGCCCTTGAGCAAGGCCCCCAACCCACCCTGCTCCAGGTGTGCTATATCATGGCTGACCCCAAGGATGGGATATGTGAAGAAAGGAATTTCACTATGCAGTAATGGATCTGTAACAAATAAAGGCAGCTTAACTAATGTAAACAAATTCTTATCACTACAGTAAAATTATAGAATAATAGAGTAGAACACTAAAGGAAAAAATCTTGTTGAATTTACTTAATTTAAATGCATACATCATTTCTATGTAATGCATATGATTAACATTAACCATAGTTTTCTTACCATGGAACAAGTGTGTTTTCCTTAAAGCACTGAATAAAAACACTGAGCTCTCACCTTATCCGGGAATTGGACCAGTGATACTGGTGTTGCAACAGACACATTACCATCGACCTATTCTACCATGCCAATTTCAAGTACCTAAATTTAATACCTCTAATAATCGGGTAACAACATCCTCATGAGTTTTCACTGTGTAATTGTTTTATGTTAATACTACGTGAATTGATCACATTCACTCTATATAATCAAATCCAGTATTTAATAAACTTGTTTACATTTAGTAAAAGTTTCGTTGAGAAACATCAAAACTTTTTTTTTTAAATCTTTTTTTTTTCAGTGAAAAATATTACAGTATTATAAAAGTAAATAATACAGTAGAATAATATTCTAATAATAATAATCAGTATTTATTAGTTAATCTTGTAGTCCTCAACTGATTAACTAAAAATAGGTTTATGGCACTGATTGACTGTAATATCCATAATTGGGTATTATTATAAAAAACGTGTACTTTAAATTATAACAGATTATAGTCATTTCGCAATGTTACAGGCATTATTGCGCATTTGTTACATACATGTACCACTGTTATGCTGCATCTTCATTTTAAGCACTTATATCAGGCATTTTTGGACATTTTTACTATACATTCATATATTCAAATAGCAAAGAATGTACCAAATGTCACTTGTTAAATAATGCTAAATAACGTATGCTGAATATTTAAATATTGATTACTAAAGTTGCCCATGCTTTTTAGCAAAACTTTATTATCTGTTACTTTTTGAGTTATTATCTCATTGTGGAAACTACCACATTGTGGTACTGGTGCTAAAATAAATGTAAGCAAAAACAGCAGGTTTAAGAGGTTAAAGAGCTCAAATATTCTAACTAACTCAACTCACTATTACTTACTAGTCTCTAAATATTTACTAGAATAAGGAAACATTTTGTGAGAGCTTGCGCTTTATATATGTTTTATGTTAATGAAACCTTGAGCAGGAAGAGTAAGCATACACAATGTCCATATTGATCATTCATCATGCTTTTTCTGTGGAAAAAATACAAATAACTCACAAAGTTGAGTTACAGCCAGAGATCCAACCTCCCTACTTTTTACGATACATTGACATGTTAAGAAATATTATGTTCCATAAACTATTTAAACCACTAAACCTACCTACTTAGAGAAATATATATGTACCTGACGTTATTGATCTAATGACAACAAACACATCTATCATTCACATTTGCTGTTTCAATGGAACACAATGATTAGCTTATACACACACACTTTAAGCAAGCATCCAAATACATAGGTCAGGTTTGGATAATATGTCATTCTTGTACAGAACATTTATGTCAAAAACACTCTGTAATTTGTCAAATATATATATATATATATATTTGACAAATTACAATTACTAATCATTGTGTTCCATTGAAACAGCAAACGGGGGGGGCACGGTGGCTTAGTGGTTAGCACGTTTGCCTCACATCTCCAGGGTTGGGGGTTCGATTCCCGCCTCCGCCATGTGTGTGTGGAGTTTGCATGTTCTCCCCGTGCCTCGGGGGTTTCCTCCGGGTACTCCGGTTTCCTCTCCCAGTCCAAAGACATGCATGGTAGGCTGATTGGCATCTCTAAATTGTCCGTAGTGTGTGATTGTGTGAGTGAATGAGAGTGTGTGTGTGCCCTGCGATGGGTTGGCACTCCGTCCAGGGTGTATCCTGCCTTGATGCCTGAGATAGGCACAGGCTCCCCGTGACCCGTGTGTAGTTCGGATAAGTGGCAAACAATGAATGAATGAATGAATGAATGAAACAGCAAACGTGAATGATAGATGTGTTTGTTGTCATTAGATCAATAACGTCAGGTGACAGAGACAACATTATTAGTTTGGTAAGTAGAAATCAATCCAGTCTTCCATTAACATCCTCTACTCATAAAGTGATTTATGACCTAATATCATGAGAAGAATAAATGAATACCGGAATCAATGCTGTGTGTCCGCTGATATGATTTTTATGTTTTGCTGTTCTTTCATCTGGCTATGACTTTATAAAGTTCAAATTTCCAGTGCAATTTCCTGTCTCTTTGATTCTCAGGCACTCTCGGCATTTGGACAAAGAAAGGCTTTGTGATTGACTGATGGTATCAGAAGGGAATGAACACATATTGTATTTTCCCAAACGAAGCACACACTCACACACGCACACACACACACACACACATACCTCTATAAAAACTTTCTTACTGCAAAAATAAACTTGCATTCCATAACTCAAGTGAATACCATGAAGTTGTATTCTTTGTGCTGTTAATTCTTGCTATCATATTTTATACTCCAGCGCTGCTGAATTCTTAAATCAGAAGTTGGATTAGTTGACATTGTGGCTCTGACAGTAGTTGTATCATAAATCACATGTTTATGTTAAATGTGCTCATACGAACACATTATTATTTAGTAACAAGCTCCTACGAATTTATCTAGTATGATCTAGAAATGTATGATAGTTGATATGGTGAAGTTTTCGGTTAGGAGTTGTTATTGTACCTTTTAAGTCTCAAGAGTCAGTGAAACAGTTTGAAACAGTTAGTTTTTCGTCACGGGAAAGTGTTCAGAACAGAGGATTTTGTGTTTTCTTTTTTCCTGGTAAACATGACATGCCACTTTTTTCATATTAACTTCAGAACAGAGATTAAAAGTGAGGACTGTTTACTGTTTAACTGTATAACAGGAACTAACTTGTTTCAAGAATGTTCCATAACTAAATTAGCATAAATAAATCTAACTTTAAACTGTGAAAAAGCATGAAGACTCATTCGTTAATAAATTTAAAAAAAATCATAAAATCATAGGCAAATTATTTGGATGAATAAAATACTGTAGGACGTGCTGTTATAGGAAAATAACCCATGCTGGTGTTGTGTGATATAGCCTGAGGCCAAAGAGGATTACTTTCCTATAACAGCATGTCAAGAAGTGTGTGTTTTTACTTACTTAAACTGAATACACATGTTTATTAAGGCATACACAGGGATTAAGCATTAAATGCAGCATCTGCCTCCCGAGAGCTACGAGATTCATTATCATCATCGTCCTCATTATCAACATCACATCATCTCCAGCATAAGTCAACAGGTGATCTGACGCAGCTGGAGTCTGGAACATTCCACTCGGTTGAATGGAGTGATGAGATCAGCACTATCGGCGAGTATCATTGACTTCAGCCCTAAAGTCACAGAAATGTGTGGACAAGACTAGAGCTACATTTAGCATTATTAGTTTCATGGAATATCATGAGAAGGCCCATCATTGTGGTTGACCATCCAAGGTTACAGCAGTGTTGTGGCCAACATAAGCACTGGGACATGAATTCTGCCTAATACAATAATATAATACTATAATATTAGGCTGTCTCTGTTGTCTCTGGGGTTCAGTGAGAATGCAGTTGACTCCATTCTGACTGGCCTGGGAAGGTCAGCTCAGCTTATTTTTCAGCTTAAAAATAACTAACAATTTTACAAACCTGATTTAGACTATTTTTAGTGGTCACTTAATAACACTAGCATAATTCATTTCAAAATGACTGTTATTAGTTACTGACAGGAGCCAAAACCATTAGACTCCATGCAGTCAGAGTATGCATGATCAAACCTTGCTATTCTTCTCTAGTTTTCTCTTTTTGTTTCTCACCATTTCCTCTTCTGAACAGTTTTGAACTGTTAGTTTTCTCTTTTTTATTTCTCAACATCTTCCATTTGAATTGTTTTGATACTGGCTGTAAGTGTGCTTGAGTGTGTGTGTGTGTGTGTGTGTGTGTGTACATGTGTATATGTGTTAAAGGAGAGCCTTGTGTCTTTCCTCTTGTTTACTTGGAGTGTTCTCTGCTGCTGATGTTAAATGTCACTAAGGATTTTCTAGTCTAAGACTGACTTTACATAAGCTTTAATACTGCATGTGTGTGTGTGTGTGTGTGTGTGTGTGTGTGTGTTTGTGTGTGTGTGTGTGTGTGTGTGTGGATATCAATCCTGGGCTCAAATGTGAGGAAACCCAGGTGTTCCACCTACTCTTGCCATTAAAATTTTGGCCTGTGGAACGTGCTCACTGCTCATTGTGGATTTTGACCACAAACCATATAGAAAATATATTTCTAAGATTTATAGACTTCTATACAGCCTATGATTACATAGTAATGATTACAAGTACACTCTAGAGGACTCTGTTCATACTCTAATGCAAATAATTACATTTGATAAAGCATCTGTTAATTTAATTATGCGGCTTCGCAGATTTGATCTAAATCATCTTCTACAGAGGTTCACATGCTCTACAATAAAATTAAGAAAAGGGCTTTTTGCCAAGGGGGACTAGTGGAAAAACAAACAGCAACATTTTTTTTTATTAGTTTCAGTTATGGAGATGTGGTCATGCTACATCCAAGTTTAAGGGCCTTGACAGATGGCTGTTTTATTTCCTGTTCTTTTCCAGGGAGGCCTTAAGTGCTTAAGAAGTTGGTGTATAGTAATATTCCAATACACAAAAGAAGAGTATAAGGAGACAGAGAAAGAGAAAACAGACAATTTACAAGAAGATAGCAAGGTAAAAGATATATTTAGGGTAACAGGGGAGTGCATGAGAAAGGAAGCTCCTTTGTAAATATGAACCCCAGTAGGAAAATATATTGTAGTCATAGACCTCTACTTCGGCTGTAGCATCTTTGAAAAAAAATAAAAGGAAAAAAAACAAAAAACAAATAAAGCGGACATGCTATTGAAAAAACAAAACAGCCCCTACGGTCAGGTCTTTGACCCCTCAGCGCTTTCTGATTTTACAAAGAATTTATTAGCTGATCAACATCTGCAAACCATTTGAGCTGTTGTTTTGAGGCAGGCCTGATCCAAGCAGCACACATCCCTCTGTCCGGGTCACATGGCGAGGTCAGAACATTGTTAAGAGGTGCAGAGAGAATTGTGCCTCTGGCAGCAAAGCCGTCCTCCCATTTCATGCTTTAAAGCATTTTATGGTCTTCTCCATAGCCGTCTATCACCCTAGTTCATTAACAGTGGAGGCTGCATTTGAGGCACATGCTAAGATTCCTGTGACAGACATGCATTCTTGGGCGCTAAAAGAATCAGTCCATGCTTGTCTTGTGTTCAGATGCTGTGGTTGTCTTCCAGTGACTGAGTGATACATTGTAAACACTGAGTTAGTGGAACAGAACATGCTGATGAGAATCATGTTGTATTTTTAAGTGTTATGATGATGATGATGATGATGATGATGATGATGATGATGATGACTGAATGTGCTTGTTTATGCATTTGTTTGCATGTATTAAATTGTAAAAAGCATTACATTTAGCTTTACACAATGTTTACAGCATTTAGCAGACACCCTTCTCCAGAGCAACTTACATTAAACTTACATTTATATTTTATAACTAAGAAGTTGAGGGTCAAGGGCCTTTCTCAAGGGCCCAGGAGTGGCAGATTGGTGGTCCTGCGATTTGAACTCACAACCTTCTGGTCAATAGGCCAACCACTGAGCTACCACTTCCCAAAAAAGCCCTCATACATTTATCTCTAATAAATTGACATATACATTTATGCTCTTATCTGTAGAAGTGTTCTGGAAAACATATCAGATCATTCTAAAGAGCCCACCACTATAAATACACAGTTCATGTTTTGTTTTATGTATTTTATTTTCTAATAAATTGCATGATTAAATTTTATTGATGAGGGATTTCTTCACTCAGCATTAAGTAGTAGGTGAAGCCGAGCCATGCTTGTGGCTGACTTGTGTTGATGTACAGTACAGTTGTGGATTTGATAATTCTGTAGTAGGATTAAGGGGGTCAGTTCATTTTTATTGTGGTAGGCAAATATTAGGGTTTATAAGTTATTAATTTAGGTGTAGTGGCCTGGCAAAACCAGTCAGATATCTTTGAGGCTAAAGTCTGACGAGCAACCAATCAATTACCAAATGACTAAAATTTGGTTTGATTTTTCTGCAAATAGTATTGTAGATTCTTGAACTTTTAAAAATACATTTTTACCATAATCATAATGTGGAAATTTTTTTATTTACGTTTAATCTTGCTTTGCAAAATAGATTCCCAAACATCATGCTTTGATGAAGTTGATGGATAGTCACCGGCTGTTGTGAATCAAAATTGTACAGATGACTGAATGATCTAATAAAAAATGGGAAATTTAGATAACAAAATCCTGAAATATTCAGCATTTTTAGATTAAACGCTGCAAGTGACTTTTATCTCAGGTGAGGAGACAGAGGTCATGTGTTTATGTATTAGTTAAGCATTAAACACAGAAAATATTATAATCTGTAAATCTTATTTATTGTATGCTAAATCAAATGGATATAAAATCAATAAATAGAAGTGGAATGGAAATGGAATATTTTGTACTTTTTTTCCTTTGGACCTTTGGAGTTCTTGAAAGATCTTTATGACAAACCAGATCCGTAAGTGAAGGGCTTTCTCAAGCTGCTACACATAGAACTACAGAAAGAAACGAACAAGTAAGGAGCAGCAATGAGGAACCATCTTGTATGTTGAAAGGAGGAACTAAAGACGAAGAGAAAGTGTGTTTGAGAAAGTTAGCTCTATGAGCATCTATGTGTTCCAAGCGAGTAGAACGCTCCAGGTGTTGGAAATCTTACAGGTACTGAAGGGATAATTAAATGTGTTGTGTGTGGTGCATCGAGTTGTGTGCTGAGTTTCTATGATCCATGCATGGAAACTCTGAGTAACAAATTGACTGAAATGGAATTTTAATTGCACGCTCCATCCTCTGCTGATGTCTTGGAAAAGCATGCTAAAAGTGAATGGAGCAGCGTTTTGAGAGTGCACTGGTGGTCTGAAGAGGCTGGGTATTTTTAGGGGTTGTGGTGGTAAAAGATGCATCAAATTAGTTATGTGTTCAAACTGTTATTTAAATGATTTGTATGAATAACAGTGTGTGTGCCAGTGTATATGCATTATTAGAATATATCCATAGAATCATTAAAGTGGGGGAAAAGAAACCTTCACAAGCAAACTACCTTACAGATTTGAGCTCTACGTCCATGAGTAGGCATGACGACACGGCAGAGAGCCGAGTGTGGGAGTCTAAAAGTCCTGACAGCATGCTTTCAAAACACAAACAGTTCTTTAGGCTCCTGGATCCCTCAGGGCAAGCCCCAAGTCTGCGCCTGTCTGAAGATTAGAGTGACCTTTTAAACAATAAGAGCCTCTCTTGTCTACTGCGAAGGATGCAGTTAATGTAAAGGATGGGAGCTTATGTATGTGTTTGTGTGTGTGTGTTTAAACACTCACTCGTGTGCTTGCTTTTCTGTTTTTATTTAATGGACATGTGCATGCTTGTGTTCTTATGTGTGCTTTTATTCGAGTGAGGTATTTAGTGTAAGTGAGCAAGCATATGTGTGTGTGTGTGTGTGTGCGTGTGTGTGTGTGTGTGTTTACACTGCTGCCTGTGGTCTGGATTAGCCAGGATGAGAGTGGGAAGAACAGGTGAAGATCTTCTTCAATCGTAGGTCTTTTTCCATGACTTCTCCTGAGAATCAACACGTGTGCACACACACACACACACACACACACACACACACACACACACACACACACACACACACACACACACAGATGCATACTCAAAACCTCACTCAAATAAGAGCACACATAAATAACTACACACATGCACACATGTTCATTAAACAGAAACAGAAAAGTACACGTCACACACAAGTCAGTGAGTGAACAGGCACACACACACACAGTGTGAGAGAGACAGAGAGAGAGAGAGTGAGACAGAGAAAGAGAGAGAGAAAGCGAGAGAGAGAGAGTTTCACACAAAGAGGAGCATTGATATAAATTTAGACACATTTCACAGAGCAGGTGTTATGCGACCTTTCGGTAGTGCCACAGCTCCGTTTTCCAAGTGGACCCTGGTTCTGAAGCCAACAAAACAGAAAAAAAGTGAAGATAAATAAAAAGGTAGTGGGAAAATACTGCTCATAAAAATGAAAGAAACATGGCTCACATCCATTGGCTTCCTCCACTCAATCTGCTTACAGCCCCAGATGATAGTGCAGCCTGTGCCAGTTTAACGTTAACCTAATGCTGCTGCTGTGCCAAGGAAATCACTGTCAAAACAAGATCCACCATGAAGCAGACAAGCGCTAGTGTTCCCACACACACACACACACACACACACACACACACACACACACACACACACACACAAAAAAAAAGAGGCGGACAAGCTGCAAGATTCCACTGTGTGCCAAAACTGACCCCATTATTCCACTATACAGCATGCAGCCATGCGAGATGCTGATGTTCATCTTTCACATCTCAGAGGAAGGACCATGAATGAGCTCTGGCAAAGCCGCCACATGTTCGAACATGAACTTCACCTAAACTACTTGCATAAGTCACTTGCGCTTGCCCTATGTTTAGCTAGCTTTTCAAATGCTGTGTTTAACAGGCTTTAATCACAATTGGCCTCTGTGTCAAACATTTCCCTTTAGACTTCTGGGAAAAGACTTGAAACGAGCTGACAGGTTTATCAGCCTCAGCAGATAACTGCATAATATTTGAATAAAAAGCTCACAAGCTTTGTCTTTCAGTCAATAAGCAACGGCTTATTTAGCTTTGTTGACTGAATGAAAGACTTTTTAAATGCTTCCTTGCTTTACTTTGACTGATTCATACATTGTAAAATCCAGGGTTTATCCCTTACCATTTCCTTTCAGAACATCCCATAATTTAGGTAGATGTAGACACAAGGGGTGTGAACGTATTTGTAAATGATTCTGTACATATATACTTTAATGGATGAAATATTCACTAGAGGTCTTGGCGCTGTAAAGAATGGGAGAAAAAAAGTCAGGTTTTAAAATTGTTTTGTAGAGACATTAGATAAGCATACTATATGAGTCATAAAGTCTTAAAGAACAGCAAAGCCTTTTGTGGTGAAACAGGATCCATCTAGATCAAGCAGGGTGAATTTACGCTGAATCTGCTGAAAGGAAGGAAGGAAGAAAGAAAGAAAGAAAGAAAGAAAGAAAGAAAGAAAGAAAGAAAGAAAGAAAGAAAGAAAGAAAGAAAGAAAGAAAGAAAGACTGTGCCAGATTTATCTGGATTCATCTAGATACTTGAGGTTATAGAATACAGATAAACTAATACAACAGGAGACATCAATTAGCTATAACAGTCTTACAAGACAAATATAGTTTGGACTGATGTCCCTGTGGTTTTCTGCCTGGTTCTCCAGTTTCCTCCAACCTCCCAAAAAAATGTCAGTAGGTGGATAATTTACTCTAAATTGTTTGTAAGTGTAACTAAGCTTGTGGATGTGTATGTCCCTGGTGCTGTGTGATATGATTTAGTAGGGTGTAAACCTCAAAATTCCACGATTCAATATTCAGCAATACCATACCATTGAATCAGTCACGGTAAAATAAGATATTATATGATATTATTTCATTTAGTGGTATCTAATCAATATGTGGCCAACTTTTTTTTTGAGAATCTGGGGTAAGCCTACCTTTAATTTATGTATACATACATTTTATACATACTCTGATCAGCCATGAGATTAAAACCACTTACAGGTGAAGTAAGTGAATAACATTGACTAACTCATCATGGGTTCCTCCTACACTGAGCATATGAGCATCGGAACTGGACCATGGAGCTATAGATCATGGTGGTCTGGTTCCTGTGGAGGTGATGGCACCAGGATGCACTATGGTAAGAAGGCAAGCCGGTGGTAGCAATATGATGCTCTGAGCAATGTTCTGCTGAGAAACCTTGCATTCATGTGGATGTTATTTTGACACGTACCACCTACCTAAACATTGTTGCAGACCAAGTACACCCCTTTATGGTAATGATATTCTCTAATAGCATTGACCTCTTTCAGTAAGATAATGCACCCTGACGCACAGTGCAAAAACTGTTCAGGAATGGTTTGAGGAACATGACAAAGATCAAGGTGTTGACTTGGCCTCCAAATTCCTCAGATCACAATCCAATCAAGCATATGTGGGATTTGCTGGAAAAAAATTCCAATCCTTGGAGGCCCCACCTTAAAACCTACAGGACTTAAAGGATCTAACCTTAAAGTCTTGGTGCCAGATACCACAGCACACCTTCAGAGTTCTTGTCCATGTCCAATCATTACACACCTGGATCCACAGCAAACCTGACCAGGATAAAGAGGTAACTGAAAATGAATGAAGGACAGAAAAACAACATTCAATATTCAGAACAAATGAGCTGCAGAAAAGAGCTGAATGTAACTTGGTAAAGTCAGATCTACATCTTTACTCTAAAGATTAAAAAGTAACAAGCTTTTTAAAGAGCCACCACTGTTTAACGTGTTTTACCGTGAATTTGGGAGTCTTGCTTATAACTGAAATGACAAACTAGAGACATGCCTTGGTTTTACATGCATACTTTATTCGATGACCCCCCAACCTGGTTTACAGAAACATGTATAGAAGTATTAGTAAGACTCCAGATTGTTTGAAAAAAGGACGAAGATGTTTTTTCAAAGTCATTGCAAAGAGGTTTATTGTGTTTGAAGTGGGGTCACTCAAAGAGAGAGAGAGAAATAGAGAGATCTGTCTCAAATGAACCCGCTTAGTTTGTTTGTCCAGCCACCCAGTGTCATACCTAAGATTAAATCAAGAAGGATGTGGTTGGACATCTAATTTTACAAAAACAAATTCTCTGAAAGGCTGTGTTTACATTAGGCCAAAGTTGGGGAGCTGGCGGGGGGTAGCATGCAAAGTGGAGGCAAAAAGAGGCTTATTAGTTCACCGCTATATTTAAACCGGCATTACATAGGAGAATTACACACTGTGAAATATGTAGTGGTTTATTTACATTTGTGTGTGTGTGTGTAATGTTTTTATCTTGAATGCTCGGAATAGGTGACAGTTTTGAACTTGTTGTGACATTTGTCTGGTCCCCTTGAGGATTTTTTTTTTAAGAAAATGACAAACAGACAAACAAAAAAGCCAAAAAAACCCCCTAAAGGAGCCCAAAGGTTTAATTTTAAGTTACTGAGGCCTAGCATGTTTAGCTAGAGTTGCACACAAGTCAATGAAAATATTTTACATATTTAAAAATAAAAATCATAAATTGATGTGTCTGTATATGTGTACATGTGTTGTTTTGTTGAGGTCCAGATGTCAGGTTGACATTTTTCCAACAGCTAAAACTGAAACTGTTTGAACACTATACTCTTGCCTCCTGTCAGTCCTCCAACTGTAGCACATCCCTATCACTTTGTCCTTCCTTTCCCACAAACTCTTCAGGTTATTTCTCCTCTCAATAGTATCTCTATGGTCAGGGAGGTGGTGCGTGCATAGCAGCAGTTATTGAGTTAAAAGATTGCAAACATCAAAGGTAAATATTGACCCAATGCATTAGTTAGGAGAGAAGTGTACAGAATCAAGGAAAAACATTTCAAACAGGGTGTATGTGTGTGTTTCCTGCATTGCCACTTGTATATGCCCCACCTTTAATGAGTAGTTACCTGATCTTGCTGTCAGTCAGTACTGCCACCCCCTCTTACCTAAAACTCTCTACCTGTCAATCATCTCCCCATGAGGTGGATGTGCTCATTCGAAATGTAGACCACAGCTCAGGAGATAATGACAGGGAAGGATCGGGTAGCAGGCAAATACACACAAGCACACAAACCTTTACCATGTCCTTATACCCTAAAGCATGCTAGCAATCATTCCATGTAAACTCAGCGGAAAGGATTTACAGACACAAATGAACCCCTGTCAGGTTAAAATGACATGGTTAGTAGTCATTTTCCATTAAAATGCTTTGTAGGCTGAGGCTGAATTAGATTAGGAATGCTAGGTTCACTTCCTTCACAGTGATAATTCAGTGCCCTGCTAAAGCACCATGACTCTATTAACTAGTCAGTCTAATTCTAATGGTTTCCCTAAAGCTCTCTAAGGTTCTCTTCTACAGTATATGCAGTACAGAAAATGTTTCCTTGATCAATTTGTAAAATCTTTTCCTTTCCATTTCTTACTGCTACTTATAGGTTTCCTTTATGTTTTGTTTTACACATACACGTCTCTACTAGTCAAGAGCGTTTGAGTTCCATTGACCACGAGTTCACAAATCATTGCCAAGCCTTCTCCTCTGCTTAGTGTCTATACACATCCACTCCACCTTCCCCCATCACATCCACCTACACTCCTCTCCGTCAAACTTACTGACTAGCACAATTTTGCCTAATCCCTCCTCTGCCATGGCTGCCTGCTTCTCAAATAGCTTTTCCGCTGAGACACAAGAGAAGAAAATGGCATACAAGGCAATTTGGGAATTTTCAAAAGCTGCAAACCATTTCTAGGTTATATGAACATCCTGAGAGCAGAGCAGAATTTAATTGTAGGAATATTTTTTTTAACTAACATGCGGCCAGAGAACCACAGCTTTATGCACACATTCACACAAAGTACTTCGCTTTGGGCATATTATCCTTTCAACATGGTGATTGTTTCTGTAATGCATTTCATTTGGCTTCACAGGTCCAGCTTTCTCGAATGTAAACACTTACATATGAAAAATTCTTTTGAAGAACAACCTATTTATATAATTACCACTTTATTTCCTTTGTTTCCATTTTTTTTTTATCATCCATTACAACCTGAGGCAAAATTCATCTATGAAGCAGATTTTTGACTTAAGTGATGAGAAGTAAGAAAAACATCAAATAGAGCAAGAAGCCTTGAAGGTAACCCACAAAACTCATAACATATAGATATATACACACATATGACTGCAACAGATGATTGGAGTAGCTTTTGAAGATAAGGCTGTTGTTTTATTTTTTTTAAACCTTTAATTCTGTTATGTCACGCATCATGCCAAAGTTGGCACATCATGATAGAGTCACTGATTGCTCGTCAGACCACCCATTGGTAGGAAATCTGAAATGAGACCCAAATGAAGGCCAAGTGTAAAGAAATAAATGAGAGGTTTTCTCATATCTGCTGCAATACATCAACATATTGGAGAACTCACTTTGGGATTCAAGGCTAAATCAGAGGTTTATTCCCCTATAACAAGCAAAATGCTGCTCAAGGGAATGTTGTGGAAATAATAAGAAAGGAAGTAATTTGTCTCAAAAGCAATTCAAACCTACATGTCAGTGTTGATATAAATAGTCATATTTTCACTGTCGGTACTCAAAGCCTAGCGCCGTGTTCTTTTTTTAAAACTGTGTTTTCATTCAGTATTTAGGTCTGTTTCTAATTTTAGTGCTGAGCATAAATGAATGCAGCACACAAGGCATATATAAGGCTTTGTCTGATTTTTGTAACTATAGTCAGAGTTTCAATTATCAACATCCTGAAAATGGTGCTGCTTCAATTACAAACAGCTTTTTAAGGATGTGGTAGCTTAGTGGTTAAGATCCTGCACTATTGATTGAAAGGTTGTTAAATCGAATCCCAGGACCACCAAGCTGACACTGCTGGGACCTTGAGCAAGGCTCTGAACTGCTCAGTTGTATAAATGAGATAAATGTAAGTCACGGATAAGGGTGTCTACCAAATGCCATAAATGTAAATACAAATATAACAGCAGACTTGGCTTCCAACAGAAAAGCATGAACCCTATTGTTAGGAGATCTTAAAGGCCAAATCCCACAGATTCCACAGTGGTCCATGGATGGAAGTCCACTTCTCTAGGTTGATAGGATGGCATATCTGTCTAGAGAGAGTGTGAGAGATCCTTTTTTGCAGAGTTAGCTTTCCTCTGAGTGTGCTTAGCTGCCCTATGATACAACCTGAGCAGCACTTTGAAATGATGGCAGGCTTCACGTATCTTGAATTAAAAAAAATAAAAAAATAAAAAAAACTTTATATTGCACTTGCTTATACTTTAGATTTTGCTTACAGACATCATGTCCAGATTTTTGTTTTGTTTTCATTGTTGTCACATAAATGTAAAATGGCAATGATTTTTTTTTTTTTGCCAGAGACATCCGGAAAACTGGACATTCCCAACCGCTGACTGCTGAGTGTGATTGAGCTAAACACTGCAGGAGTATTGCCGTCAGAATTCCAGGTTTTAGTACTGCAATTACAGTGCAATTTATAGCCCTGCATCATTACTGTGCCAGATATCCTAATTTCATTTATTTAAGTATTATACTATTTACGATTCATACAGTATAACTGCAATATACGTAGTACTAAACATTGCAAGAGTATTGCCTATAAAACACACACACACACGCACACACACACACACACACACACACACACACACACACACACACACACACACACACACATTACTCCTGCAATGTTTAGTAGTATGTATATTAAAGGAAAGAACACAAGTCTTTCTTTCTTTCTTTTCAATTTTGACAGAAGCATAGCCATTGATGGGTACATGTGCTGTCCCAACCTCTGTAGCGTATCTTCAAAGTAATAGTAGTCAGTACATAAATTGAGTTTCCAAGCTGCAGAATGCTGTCCAGTGTTCTTCCCAGAACATCTGGCGAAACAAGCTCGAGTTCTAAGAACCCATAATGTGCCTGGTTATAAAAATAAGGCATGGACTATTAGTTATGAACTATTGCTGTTAATTGCTTAAGGATTATGAAACATCAGACAGATGGATGCTGAAAACATAAGTCACAAAACTCACAATAGACCAACTGTTATGCACAAATACATACACAAAAAATAGACAAATACACAAACAATCCCAGCCTGCAGCACCAGCACACTAGCCATGCAATCATGTGTCTCAAAACCTCTGATACAGCTTCCCATTACACTAATATGAAAATTACAACCATCTGAAACATCTCTTAGGGTTCAACCATAAATGACTGGCAAGCGTACCACATCATTGCCTCGGCTGTTCAGTCCTTTTTTCTACCTCCAGATTAGGCACTTCAAGGCTTGCCAAGGAAAACACAAACGGCAGAGCTGATTCGGCCTGTGCACTTGCAAATGTTACTGTGGTGCTCATTTGTCTTTTCTTTCCCCTTAATCTATTTGTTTTGTTTTTCCCTCTGTGAATGGAAATTTTGAGGTTGATTGGCTTTGCCTGTTCTGCTCCAACAGTTTGAAGGAAAAGTGGAGAGGGGACATGGTTGGGTTATGGAACTTAGCATACACAACCGATTACCCATCTCCACGCTCAGATTTCTTTGAACAGTATCCTACCCTTTTACCCCAGCTTCACACGTAGCACAAGTGATACACAAATACAAATGCCACACATGCATTACATTTTTCCCAAACGCATGGCTGTATGAAAAAACACACTCACACATTCACTTTAGTTAGAAGATTGACCGCTGTCAGGGTTTCAATCAGAGTACTGTTCTTTCCTCCAGTGGCTTCCACTTTCTCATGGATTCCTCACATTCCAGGCCACTGTTCACCCGCTCAATGTCAAATGTAAGGTCAATGTTTCTATATATCTTTCTATCCATGATACTCAGATTACTGTGTGTCTTGCTAAATTGCAGAAACAGAATCAAGTCTTGGCTTCTTTGGTACATCTGTGACAAGGCCTTCGATGGCAAAGTAACTTGGCCTGACAGTAATTGATTTGGGGCGCAATTCACATGCGGCTGGCGCTGTGATTGTAAATGCTGGAATTGTTTTTTAATGGGTCGGCTTTTCAAGCAGGCCCCATTAAAGCTCATGTTTTGTTTTTGCTCAGTAGAAGGCAGTCATGGAAACGACTGTATTACAGTACACATGAGAAGTGAATCATGCTATATTTGTTCTGCCATAAACATTAAAGCATTTTTTATCACATTTAATCTATTTTCCATTTGACAACACATGTTCTCAATCAAGGTTGTCACAAGTTTTTTTTTTTTTAAATTATTTGTATGCATTTTTGGTTGGTTTACTATGTCCACAAAATCTCTTTGCTGTCTAGCGTAAACGTTTTACATAGAGAACAGCAACTGACCCTCACATATGGCTATATTTTCTCTGCAGCATCAGTCAGGCCTCTCCTTCTGTCCAAACACAATGGTTCTCCCAATGGGACAACTAACTGCTTACTCTCAGCAGATATTGGAATGTTGTTCAGTATTTCATCTCTGAAGAGAATAATTATATGAATTAGTTATGACTGTACAAATGTCTCACAGAGATCATGCCACTCTGCTCTGATACACATGCTTTGTTATACTTCCAGTATTTAATTAGAGTTTCCTGTCTGACTGTTTCTTAAAGGCAATTTACACTGACTAAACTCTATTAGCAGTTCCTGTACACCTAATCATTCATGCAATTATCTAATCAGCCAATCATGTGGCAACAGTGCAATGCACACAATTATGCAAATACACAGCCAGCAGCTTCACCTAATGTTCACATCAACCATCAGAATGGGGGATTTTCTTTATTTTACGATTGTTGGTGTCAGATAGTCACCAAATCTGAATCCAGGAGAACACTTTTGTGATGTGGTAGAAGAGGAGATTCACAGCATGAAAGTGCACCAGAAAAATCTGCAGAAATTGCGCCATGCAGGCATGTCAACATGGACCAGAATCTCAAAGGAATGTTTCCGACATCTTATGGAAGTGTTTCTATTGAGGTGTTCAGAGAGTGTATGCAATATTTACATAGTACAAAGGATCCAAGTTGTTACTTAAATACCATTCAACCAGTCATTATATGATCAAAGACCAAATAACTAAATAGTCCAGTTATATTAACAACTCATCCTTACAACAATCTAAGTTTTCCTCGGGCATGTTTATGTCTATCTTTGAACTTGAGCAAACCATAACTCTGTGTGTGTGTGTGTGTGTGTGTGTGTGAGTGCGTGTGTGAGTGCGTGTGTGAGTGCGTGTGTGAGTGCGTGTGTGAGTGCGTGTGTGAGTGCGTGTGTGAGTGCGTGTGTGAGTGCGTGTGTGAGTGCGTGTGTGAGTGCAAAGCATTTTCCTATTGATGTAGCCTGGAACAAAACTGATAATGGGAACTCCAAACAGTCATCCAACTAGGAATTTCCACTGTAGTTATCTAACACCGGTGAATAGACAAAAGTTGTGTTTGGCTCAGGTAAGTGTCGTATTAGAGATGGCAGAGATTTTCCTCTGCTCTCTGAAGAAGTCAAAAGACTGGCATTTAGATTGCATGTCTGTTCCAAGGCCCAAGACTCTGCTCACTCACCACTGTCAGCATCATGGATGAATAAAGTCATTAAATTAATGAGATAAACAGGGGTAAGAAACCCACAGAGCTAATTCACTAATATAAGCTGCTGTCTATAGACTTTGCATGAAGTCAAGTGAAAATAGCAAACCAGAAAATACTGACTTCTTTTCTGGGAGCATTAGTAGTTTTGTGGGCAGTGCTGGGTAGATTTAAAGACATCCAGGGCTTAATTTATCTCAGCACTCTATTTACATTCAACATTTTATTTTAACCCATTCTGTGGCTTTTTAGACCGTGTGCATGCCCTTATTTCCTTATTGCAAAGATTTCTTAGCTTGTTGTGTTTTGGCTTACAGTGTTTGTGGTTTTTAATGCATAGGGTAGAACTATTAAAGTGTAGCTCCTTAATTTTCTTTTTTTAGCAAACCAGTTATTTAGGGAGCACTATGAAGCAATTAACTATTGTTGAAATTATTTCCAGCAATATTATATACACAATCCAAACATACAATCCATTTGTAAACTCTTTTTATTTCAGTATACTCTACAGATACTATTTTGCTTCTACAGATCCTTTTTTCTGTTTGCTTAATCAGATCAGCCACGTGATGAGTTGCTCAGCCCCTTTATGTTGTTACACACATGTCAGTTGAACCTTCAGCCATAAGAGTCTTAACAGTGTATCGTTGTAATGCAAATAGATCTGGTTGATTTGACTTCTAAAATAATACTTATTATTAGCATTATAGCAGTTCACGTTTGGTTTTCAAAGACATGTGAGCATGTATTACTTGAGCTGTGGTATGTGGTTATATACAATGTTATGCCATACAGTATATTGACCTTTTGCCCTTTATGACAGCAACTGGTTGACATTGGCAATTTACAATGTAGCGTATTTATATGGAAAATCATTTATAATGTTTTATTGAGGTGCTTTAGGCTATTAACAGTTAAAATTAACGTAATATCACTTAATGTCAACTATTTCCATGGATGAAAGAACCGCCAAATAATAGACTGTGCTTTGACTGCAGGTGTGTGTACTTATGAGAAAAGCTGGATGATGCCATACAAAAAGAGCAGCTCCTGGTTTAGAAATAAATGATGTATTCAGCAGGTTTGGCTTCATCCTGTTTTACCTCACCTAGCACTCCAAGCAGGTGTGTACACACCTGAATTCTGCCTTTACTTGATTAAGTAGCTAATCAAGGTAAATATGTTGGCACTGGCAGAACATTTTCCAGCATCCTGGACATATTGGCCTTCATCCAAACAGAGAGGATTGATGTAACACTTCAATAGAAAAGGAACTCAAAAGCTGTAATGCAGAGAGCTTTTTTCATGTTTAACTGGTCCTCATTTCTCTTTCTCACACTCTACTTGTTCATATTTTGGCCACTCAGACAAAGCTCTCTTGTAGTCAGGAGGGAAAAACATAAGCTAATCCTTCTTGATTGTGGGACGGGCTTTCCTACAATCCTTGGGTCATCAGAGGGTCACTCTCTTTTTTTCCTGTTCTTTCCTCTTGAGCATGGTTTAGTAATGGCACTCAGAAAGGAGTTCTAATTCAGTGGACAAGCCTGCGGATTAATTGATGGAGGGTCTTTGATCAGGAGCGGCAACTATAGTTGAAAAATTCAGTGATCAAAAAGGGTACAGTGACAGGAGGTAAAGGCTAGAAAAAGTCCGGCAGTAAATCTGTATTGCACACACTCAAAAGAGAGTATAGTTATGTCCCCCCGAGCAGTAATCAGGAAAATAGGGCACAGGATTAAGTGAACATTAACAATGATTAATGGGGAACATGAAGAGGGAGAAAAACAAAGGTTTCAGTTGCCTGACGGAGTTGGAGCTGAGTTTTAAGGGACCAAATTTAGCCACAGCATGTATCCTGAATGTGTCTCTTGCATCTTGAATGCAAGATAGCTATTGCGTAATTGAGTATATTTTTACCGAATATTTTTTATACCATTGGGATATATATACACTAGCAGGAAACATTTGGACACACCTTCTCACAAAAAGGGTTTTATTCTTTTCTACTTCTTTAGAATAATAATGAACACATTGAATTAACACATGAATTATTGGATTCATTTCAGATATAATTATTGGACTCATTAATTCACATATGTAACCTTCCTCTGCTCTTGGTTTTAGGCTGAACTACTATTAAAATCTTCCTGATGAAGCTCTGCATTCATTTATCTCTTTTCAACCAGCTTCATGAGAACACTTAACCTAAGAATTTGTCCTCAAAGTTCCCAATTAAGCCAATTTTCTAGAGGATTTTTGCCAAAGATCTAAATGAAAATGACTCGTTCGGCAGACAATTAACTTTTGAACACAAACTACATGCATAAAAATGAACATTACCTTTTTTTTTGCATTTGCCTTAGAAAGTGTGTCGAAAGTGTGCTTTTTATGAATAGTGTATTTATATCTTTACAGTTACGTGAAGTGAGTATTGCTCCTGTACTGCTGTGAGGCAGACAGGATGTTCCCAGGCTGTAGCAACAGGCAGCTGGAGGCTGGAGAGTTGCCAAGTCAAACCTGTTGCCACTAGACTGAAGGCAGCCAAACTGGACTGGAAAACACTCATGTCTCTACTTCCACAGAGAGAGAGAGAGAGAGAGAGAGAGAGAGAGAGAGAGAGAGAGAGAGCCAGATAACTATGCTGATGATAGAGGACAAAAACAGACAGATCCTCTCACATCAGAAAACAGTTCCATGGAGGAGGGTAAGCCTGGGAGAGTGAATGAGGAATAGGAGAAAGCATTTCCTTCAAGTCGACAGTCTGCCAAGCTTCTTTCATTCTCTTGGCCCTCATCCCTCCTTCCTCCCCTCTCCTCCTCCACATCCCAGAGTGGGAGTGAGAGACGCAGACCCCATATGGAAGCCATTAACCCAGGCATCTGAGACTCATCATGCCGGGGAATGTTTACCGAGATGTGTGCTGTGATGTCAGAGAGCGGCTGTGGAGCAGAGGCGGCAAAGTGCTGTGTCAGGATAGGGGGAGGAGTGGGGTAGAACGGGGTAGTAGGAATGAGGGAGGGGGACAATAAAACGCTGAGCCTCTAGTTTTTTTTTCACCACACCATAAATTAGCGCAATCCCTGATGGAAAACATTCACGCAAAGCCAGGCCACAGGACCTACAAACGCTCTCGAAATACTGTGTGCGGTTATGCATGTTGTTCCAATTAAAACCCGCAAGTAACACCACCATTGAAGTTCCACCCAAAGACATGAGCCCCTAGAGCAGATGATACGAGGGTTGGAAACAGCCTGATGCTGGTTTTGATATAAATTCTTGGATTATGCCTTAATGGACTTGTCAGTTACAAAAAATAGACCCAGTCTATTGAATAACAACAGAGGAAGATTTCCTGCATTAAATTTTCCACTTTGATGTGGTTAGTGAGTTCAACATGAGCTTTCATGACACACAAATAACACATAAAATGTGCACAACTTTAAGTTGCTAGCTTCCTACACACACACACACACACAGCTGACTAGCCTCTTGCTCATTATCCATTATCATGTCTAAACTTTTCCTCTCAATGCTCCAGCAGCCTGTATGCACAGTCCTGGCGACTTTGGTACCACAGCCTTGCTTTGCGAGGCATGATAGCATCAGTCCAAGCACGGCCCTCATAGCCTGTGTCAAACACACCTAAATATAAACTGTTCCCAAAGCGCTGGCTAACAAAGGCCACACCACCGTCAGGAAAAAGGAGGGCTCTGACTCGCTGAGTGGCTCTACAACAACAGGAAACATATGTTTGTGGCAGGGTGACAGAGACGTGAACCCAGAAACAGCACTGGGGCAGGTCAAAGTAGAGCTACATTATGGACATCACTTCCCCTTCCTGTAGCAGTGTGGCTAGAACTGACCACAGGAAAACCCAGGTCAGGAGGGATGC
The DNA here is from genome assembly GCA_033459395.1 of Hemibagrus guttatus. Taxonomy (NCBI): domain Eukaryota; kingdom Metazoa; phylum Chordata; class Actinopteri; order Siluriformes; family Bagridae; genus Hemibagrus; species Hemibagrus guttatus. Next base: position 11,064,710 of record JAUCMX010000002.1, on the reverse strand, counting down.
AGAAGAGGAAAAGGTCCAGGGGGTACTGACCAGGTGAAGGGAAGCAGACAGGTTTATCTCCCAGAGTATAACATCCTATTTGAGCTCAGGATGGGAACTATCGGGATGTTGCCATGGTCATAGTAGAAAGGAAGGTCCTACAGCATGACCTGTGCCATTGCCATTATCAGTCTGTCTATGAGTGTGGGCTGAATCAGTTTGATATTTTTAGAGGTCACTGTATATTGTGTTTCCTCCTTTGCAGGAGTCAGGGATGAATGAGGGAGATATTCATTTCACTCACCTATTATTATTAGTTGTATTATTAATTGTACCTTATCATGAAACCTACTTCTCTTACTAAACATAATTTGCCTATCTGTGATTCAGAACCCTCATCCATTATATCAGGACCCATATATTTCTATATATGTATATTATGTAATAATATTTTTTACATTACGTTCAACTTTACTCTAGAAAGGTTTGTTGTGTCAGTATGGCCAGACCTTAATTGCTGTTACATGCAAGTTTACTTTAAGCCCCATCAAGGTTAAAGGAATGAATAAACCAGGTAGCTGAAAACCAAGCATGAGCTGTCAGTATGCCATAGATTCAGTGTTCTCATTATAGTATTTACTCTGAACTTAAATAAACGATAAAATATTTATTTTATATGTGTATATTTGTTAAATCATAAGAAAAGATTTGCCATGTGTGTGTTTTTTAAAACCTCTGTACCTCCAATTCAAACTCCAAACTCCAGAGGACGAACAACAGTACAATTCTGCCTTAATAGAAGGTCTGAACCTGAATGTTCTATCAGGCCTGTGTGCTACTGAGTTCTGACACTGGAAGCATAACTATTATGTGTTTTGTGATCTTCAATGGCCCTAAACATCAAAACTCTTTGTATGATTACCAGAAATGGCACTACTCCTTTGCCTTGCTGAGTCATAAATATGCCCAGAGAGACAGAGGGGGTTTAGTCTGTTTCCCTACTGAGTTTAGCAAAAGATCCTGGCGGTTCTGAACACTAAACACCGTGCCAAAGTCAATGTTTTTGCAATACAGTAGATGAAAGTGGTCCAAAGGATTAGAGGGAAGTCGCCATGCTTCCTGACCTATTAAAGGAGGAAAAAACAACACACATTCACCTAGGTATGGGTTAGTGAACATAAATCTAGTCTACGTTTACCTCAGACATCAATACAGTGCCGATATTATTATGCGTCAGGCAAGCATGTCTGCTTAGCTGCCTGCTTATTGTGGACAAGCAGTACACTGACATGCAGAGAACTAACTTTACACAAAATGTTTTGTCATGTAGGTCTTGTTGGAACTTGAAGGTACTCAGTGTTGGCCAAAAACAACACGGTAGAAGGCAATGGGTGAGGCTTGTTAGTCACATGCCTGCAGGTGTGATGGGAGATTAAGCATGCTACTCTTAACTTCCAGAGCCACTGCAGGGACTTTCTAGCCACAATGATTGATTTACGATGTGCATTCTATATAGCGAAATCATTATTCAAAATGTAATTGGACTGAGGTTATTGACTTTGGATCTGCTCAAAAAAGAGCTGTAATGTTACATTGAACAGAAACACCACAAGTTGTTCTTGCAGTGCCTTGTAAATTGGGAAAAATGGCCTTTCTCACTCCATGTGAAGTCAGACCAGAGAGACTGAATGTAGCTGAAGTGATAGACAAAACAGAAAGAATTGACACAAATGTTAGACTTGATAAATGGAACTTAATTTAATATGTTTCTACTCTTCAATAAAACTAGTTTTCTTTCACTCCTCCCAGCTGTTGTCTGCTTGGATTGGTTTCCAGTATTGCGTTTTTCTGAGAGCAGTGAAAATAAACACGACTTGGGAATCAACATGCATCCAAGAGTAATTCATCTGTGTAGCAAACTCACTGTTATATAAGACCACTTGGATGTGGAATTCACATGATCGTTTATTTTACTTGATTGCCTCAGATGTGCTTTAGTTGCACAGGCTTCATTAACTGGGATGGTGAAGTGTAACTGGCTACCTGTACACCCAGACTGGAACAACAATGCTATGTTACTATAAGGCTTATGCTTATGACTTTCTAGTGATGGCTAATGTCATAGGTATATGTGGCTTGTCTTGTTTCAAAAACAAAAGTTAAACTCTTTTGACTCTTTAAACTCTCTTTTAAGATAAGGTTGGCTAAGTTCACTGAACACCAGTGTAATAACAGTTCCTTGAATCCACATAGAGGAGGTAGGGTCAGACTTTTTGTTTGCTCAGTTTAAACAGCAAAATTAGAATATTATTCCCATGTCTGATGTGTATTTAATGTTTAACTAAACCACAAACACATCAAGAACGATCTTTTCTATTCCAGTTTGGATCTCAGTCAGATACTTTCATGGGCATTTCACTAAAAAAATCACATAGCCATATCTCCACAACTAAATCTGATCAGATAAAGAACAAAAACAAATTTGAAAGGAGCGTTTTTCTCCGCTGAAACCTGATCTGTTTCCTGGTCTGATGGGAATCAAATGTTGAATAACTGACAGATATCTGGTTTTGGAATGTGTTGCTTTGCTGTCTCGGATAACTCAATAATTACAGTAAAGCTCTGTTTTTTTTTCTGTGAAGTGAGTAAACTACACTACAGATAGTGTAGGCCATAAACTGCAGCATGTTGTGTGACATTGAATTTGTCCGTTATGACCTTTACACTAAACATAATAAATAAAATATTATAAGAAATTGAACTTCCTGTTTGCACGTATATTTGAGGTCATGTCAGAGCAAAGATGACACCAAGATCATTTTCAGAAATAGAGAATCTAAAAAAAATGTCTCCAGTGTTTATAACAAAGACACAAAGACTAAAACAAAAGCTCACAAGAGAGGAAGAGCGAAGCAGAGACCCTGCTGCTCCCTAGGAGTCTTGGCTGAGAATTCATGTCCAGCATACCTTCACACACAACAGCTGGACCACTTAAAGCGGGACACATCCGGATTCCTGCACGATTAACACGCCTGTGTTCCCAGTGCATCCTTCAGGGTGTTTATAATGACATAAGGGGTTAAGCATTGATACATGACAGCATGACTAAGTCTTAACTACATTAGCGATGGGTGTAATTAAAGACATGTTATCATCTAATTCCTATGAAATCTTCTTTGTCTCGACTCGATTCCTGTATCCCTCTGGCAGTGGCTGTCTTAGTCCTTGTCCTCAACTTCCACACACACTGTCTAGGCTTTAAGTGGGAAACAAGTTAATGGTTTAGTCGTTAATCTTAGAGGTCAGCACACTCAAATGGTAAGTGATAGGAAGGTAGAGGTATGTGCATGCACATTTCCACTGTAAGATGGCTTTGATTGAGCTGAGATCGCTGGGTTTGTGGATTGAAAAAAGGCCAACCCTAAAATGTCTCTCTCATACTGAAACTAACATCTGCAGCTTCTCACTCTTTCCACTGCTGGGTTTGATGAACAATGACATGTGCTGGGCTGACCAAGCACCCAATCAGTGGAGAGATGTGGTAAAGAGCTTTGGCGGGTGAGTATGTTTGTATGTCTGAATAGGGGATGTTCTTGGCTCAGAAGCAATTAGAGATCAGATGTTTTACTCCACCAAGGACATGTTTAAACTCCTTGCAGTTGACTTGTGGTAGATGTAAAGAAATCAGAACTCCTTGAAGTTTGTGAGAAAATATAAGCAGCAAAGATCCTCATCTTTTCTCTTAGTTCCTGTTTTTCTTCTTGTTCAAGTTATTGAAACTTAAGATATTAAAACAAGGACCCACAGAATATATTTGAGGTTTTATGTTAGCATCAAAGCCACAAACATGATTTCAGTGATAGCCAATGTTAGTCCTAGAACTGATGTTTCTAAATTTCTAAATAAGGGTTTGATTATGTTCTCCGTCTTGCTCTGAATACAAGAAGCACAGCTACACTGTAAAAAAGCTCTAAACTGTTTACCTGTGTTGCAAGCAAGCATAGGAAGAAATTTGCTACCATTACATTTCAAAAGGTTAGCTGTAATCCATTTTGCATATAAAAGCTGTATCCAAATTATAAGTGTTTTAATGGAATAGTTTTTTTTTTTAATTGTGAAAGTCCAGTTCACAATTTTGGCCTTGACTATTTGTAAAACAGCATGAGTTTTCACTAAAGCCCATGCCAGTATGCGATCATTCACTTTCGTAGCTGACCTTCACTGATGCAGCACTAAGCCTTTGTCTCTCCATGGCCATGACTATAGGATGTTTCAGGAAACTTTGAGGGGCGAAAGTGGAGGGCTATACTGGCTGAAGGACCTCCGTGGTGTTGTTGTGTGATAGTGGAGTCATTATTGGAGGATTAGCTAAGGGGATCAGGGGCTTACCCAGCAGGCAGCTGTGCACTCAGGGATCTTGCCCATAAACAGACTGTGAGAACCAACTTCTCACCAGTTGGCCTTCAGTACTTAAACAGACTGCTGTTTAGTCTAGCCTAGCGGGCAACAGTAATTACAGCTCATCCAAATTAAAAGCTGTCATTTATCAATGATTGTATGAGCCATAAGCTAACGTAAATGCATAATGCACATCAAAATGACAGGGATATCATTTTGTCTGTTAGTGACATCTGTTAATAATCTGACTATTGATATTTTGGTAAGTGAAAAGGAAGCACTATATGAAAGAATGTTTGATGCCATAACATTACTTTCAGCACCAATTGCTGCTATTTTGAGATTCCAGGAAATTATTGACATGTCTTGTTGTTGTGGGCATTCAGATGAAAAATAATTAGAAATAATATTTATTCTGTACTCAGGCAGTCTAAAAAGTGGCTTTGTTCAATGACCTTTATTCTGGTTACTAAAGTGACTGCTGGGAAACACAAACTGCGTAAAACAGTGCAATAAATGCAAATGGTTGCAATTAAGTAAAAGAGCATGAATCCCAAATTACTCTTTCTACAAAAAAGGAGGCATATGGGAATGCACCATAAACAGAGACCAAGACAAAGAGAAAAAGGTTTAATCATACAATTGTCACTTAATGATTGAAATACTGACAAACAACACACCAACTCATAACACATAATCCCATACGCAGAAACAGCTGGACTGGAGTAAAGTGCTTGGCTGCACTCAAGCTCTTTAAGAGTCCCAGCAGTATACACAAGCTTGGTTTATTAGTGAGCTGAACATTCACTGGCACAAAGGCCAGGTCTGTGGTTGTGACTGTGAGGGGCTGTGTAAAGGCTGATTTATATTTCAGCAAAGATGCATGTAAATATATTTGAGACTAAAAGATGGGGTTTATGGGTAAGCAAAACTCACCCAGGAGCCAAAATGCATACCTCATTTTGCATCCATCAGATAACCATATTGACTGGTTGAGCAAGAGAGCAAGCACTGGAGTTGGGTGACCATATATACCCAACTGTATCAGGCCTAACATTGAAGAATAGGTTAGGTCTGATACACAACCTGTTTTCAAAAACAGTACTAATGAACTCTTAGAGTGAAACAGAGAAAACATTGGAGTGAGTACAGTGCAGTCAAGCACATCCATTTATCTATCCATTCATCCATCCATCCATCTTCTGTACTACTTAGGCTACAATGGGCTGAACCTAGAGCCTAGGGGACTCAGGGCACAATGCAGGGGGCATCCTGATCACAGGGTATGGTCATACACAATCACACACCCATTTATATACTACAGACAATTTAGAGATGACATTCAGCCTACAATGCATAGTTGGGGAGGAAACTAAAGTACCCAGAGAAAACCCCTGAAGCACAGGACAAACATGAAAACTCCATACACACGTGGGGGTGTAAATGGAACCCCCAACCCCAGAGGTGCGAAGCAAATCCAGTCATATTTGAATTCACTGTACACTGTTTCTTCGAATGCATCTATTTATGTTATGAACAAGTTGGTTGGGAAATACCCAGGCCAACATCTGTATGTCACCTGCAATGTTTGCAGATTCACAGATTCAGAAGGCTGGCCTTAAAGCAGCCCCTCATAATTGGTCTGAGAGAAATAGGAGCAAAAGCAGGACAAAGTGTGAGAAGATGGATACATTAGTATGGCCAGCTACTGTACTACCAGAACCTGGTTCATGGCACATTTATAGAAATAGTTTGCTCTTCTTATTAATTATTAATAAGGTATATGTTGCATATTTGTACACATGCTTCTCCTCCTTTTCAGTATCGACCTCTTCCCAACCTCTCAGCATGGTGAAGACCTGCAAGAGGGATTTCTTAAGGCTTTTTATAGAGGTGCTGATGAAAATATGGGGTCAGTGGTCTCCTGCAGGGGTGCAGCAGACAGAGGAAGCAGGGCTATGGTAATGCCATCTAAGTTTCCCGAATACAGCACTTAAGTTATGTGATTTTTCCAAGACTTGAAGATTGGAGACTTGTATTCTTCTGGCACAGTTCCAGTGTTCAGCTGTATGACTTGCAGGGGAGGGGGAATGCTGAGAGAAAGAATGATGTGAATATATAAACTGAAGACCACAAGCAGGGTCTGGGTCCCATTTGGAGTTGTTCAGGAGGTGCAGCTGGATTTCATTTATGCCCAACCTCCCCCTACTCAACTCTACAGTACCACTCCCTTTCAAGAGGGAAAAAATATGCACACACACACACACCCACACACACACACATTCATGCTCATATTTAACCCTTTCTTTTAAAGGTGCAACATTCAAGCAATCTGTATATAAAAATATGAATTGAACTCTTTTTAGCAAATGTTTAGGAAAATAGATAATGTTTAGGAAAATAGATCTTCTCTGAGTAGCATGCATTGATTGAAATGTCAGTCCATATGGTGTTACTGTAGACCTGTCCTAGCGTTCTGTCAAAGAAGGCCTGTTTTTCTGGGGATGTGAAATAAACACACATTTATACAGTAAACTTCTGCACTTCACAGAGCTATTTCAGTGCACTCATGTATGCTTTTTAAATATCCGTCCAAATGGTTTTAAGAAACCCCTGTATTGCCCTGTGTGATAAGAGTGAAACCATGTGTGGACTGCTGAATGAGTGAGTGAGAGAGAGAGAGAGAGAGAGAGAGAGAGAGAGAGAGAGAGAGGAGACATAAAGATGTGTGTGTGTGTGTGTGTGTGTGTGTGTGTGTGTGTGTGTGTGTATGTTTACAGTCTGTGTTTGTGTGGATGTATCCTGTGTGTGCAAGTGTTCATTTATCTCACCATGTTTACCCCACACGTCATATATGCGCCATTCACATAATTCTCTCTCTGGAAGGTTGCATAGAAAACACACACAGGTAGTGTATGAATGGAAGCAGCTGTCCATGTGAACAACCAGCCTTTGGCAGAAATTCACATATTACAGTTCAGCAACAGATACACGGTTATATAATCACACACACATTAGACCTAGTCCTTGGAAATAGACCTTTCATTGACTTCCTTATTACTGTAGTTAAATAGTGGTACACCTTACCAAAACCTAACTATAAACAATAAACAGGAAATCCTAAATAAATAATTAAAAAAAATAATAATTTAAATAAATAAATAAAATAAAATAAAATAAAATAAAATAAAATAAAATAAAATTAAATTAAATTAAATTAAATTAAATTAAATTAAATTAAATTAAACACATACACATATTACACATACATTACATATACATGATATCAGTAGTGTTTGTTTCATGAACAGTAAATACACATGTTCACAATCTAAAACTATTTTTTGGCAGCACCAAATGTTCCAAAGACAAAGCCAACTTTATCTGGTTTGCATTTTTTTTTTTTTTGGACAAATAAAAAACCCATAATCCATTAAATGGATTATCACTGATAAATCAGCATCAATATCCTACACACATACCTATATATTATGTTACACATGTGCTTTATTTACTTAAGAACTAAACGTCACTTGAAACCATACTAATTTTGATAATCTCTCTTTCTTTCCTCTTCCGCCCTCATTTGTTTTGCTCCATTGCATTTGATCCCTTGCAGAATTCCTGCCTGATTATAATTGCTGTCTTTATGGGCATATGCATGTACCTGTATACAACACAGTATGTATATGTATTCTCCTCTTTATGGGGGACACCATCTGCTATCACGCTAAGCTCTAGAGGCTACAGATGTGGTGAGATGATTTTACTCTTCATACAATGAAGGAATATCATTTTGTCTGATTTTTATGTATTAATGTATATGTATTCGGGTGAGTTTTCTATGTGTTACTGTGTATTTTAAAAAGTTTCTTAAAATTCAAAAATGTAAATGCACGCACAAATACACACACACACACACACACACACACACACACACACACACACACACACACACACACACACACTCAGGGATACACGTACACAGATACACATGAACACACACACACACACACACACACACACACACACTCAGGCATACACATACACACACAAACACACACACTAATATGTAGAACAACTTAGAAATCTGTAATCTGTCGGAATTCTGTGATAATCCATTATTACATATAAAAACAAGCTTCAACAACAGGCTTTTGGAATCCAAGACACCATAATCATCAGAGGTTACAGTATCTAATGCAAACACAAATTCAATACTGAGCCTAGCTGGCTAATGCCAAGAACTAGTCTTTTTTAGACGCTGAGGTGTTCAACACAAGACTTGTTCTTGATATAATATGGCATGATTTTCATGCAACACTGAAACAAATCTGTCTGGGAAGAAATGTAAGACAAAGCTTGGAGCCAAAACAATGAGTGAGCTGAACGATAAGCTAAAGGCAAAAATGAAAACCTGCTGGAACACAGCTCATGCATGTCAGCTATATTGCTTCATAATCCCTCTGTTATCTACAGCAGGTATGTCCCCTCCCTCTGCCGACGTTATTCCGCACCAGCAGCACACGTCTTTTCTTGAAGTTGTCTATTAACCCTTTGTGCAGCCTCTGGCTACAACTCTTAGATCTCATTCGAGTTTGTTGATGCTGTAAGTTTTTGTTGAACTTTCAACAAAATGGATGTAGGCCTAGCACTTTCCGTTTACATGATTTCCCATCGGATAAGATGCGGATCCGGGTGTGTCAAGCAAATTAAGGCTTAAAAGGAAAGGTGAGCAGAAACAGATTGCTTTGAATGAGGAAGTAGGCTGATTTTTGTCAAAAGAGCCTTGCTGGCTATGGGAACTGAGCTTATGTCATTGTTTTCCAGCTTTTCTTTGTAAACCCTGAGGGGACTTCTGACTTAAAGCATAGAAAAAAAACGAAAAACAAGCGAGAATGGTGTGAAAAAAAAAACGAAAAACAGTCACGTTCCCCAATTTTGAATGAACCTTATGCTCTATAAATTCTCATAAAGCTCTTTTAGTGCATTGCTAGTGGTAGCAGTCTACTCTGTACAACCTTTGCATGGTTTTATGAATACCTCATCATCAAAAAACACAAACCTCATTTACAGGCTGCTTAGAATCTGTGCCTCTATTTGGGAAAGATATGACTTCTTAGGGTGGTTTTTTGGGTGTGTGAAAATCCAAATCACATAATGCTGATTCCTTCTAATGTTTTGCTTCTGGCTCGTTCCCATATCTAAACCTACCTACACTGGAAGCCGTTTCAAGATGGTTAAACATAGAAATGAAAGTTTACCTGACCTGCTGCCTTAAAAACATGGCATCTCAACTCTTTTAACTCACAGGTAGTCAAGAAAATGCACCTTTCATGTTTTACAGTGCATCTTTTGTAGCAGTGATGTCTTCTGAAGTCATATTTAAATTCACACTCTTTCTTTGACATAATATTCCATAACATTAATAAAATATAGAGGAAATTAAGACACACTGTCAGCATTGAGGTCCCCAATGCTCATAAGAATACATAAGAAGCTTGTGAGACAACTTATTTTATTTGTCTTTTTCTAAACACATCAGGAAGCAAAATAATGCTGTACAACGTCATTTGTGAACTGTTACAGGAGAAAATGATCAAACATGAGAGGCTTCTTTAACACAGGACCTGAGTTGTGGGTCATCGGCAGGCCTGCGTGGAACAGGTCTGGCTCCCTCCAGGGGCTGCTGAGGCTTTCAGTCAGGCATGGCCATTCATTTGTCATCTGCCTTATCTGCCTGTTATTATCTGAAATGGATGCCAGATGCCCTGGAGCACAGCCGTAGTAACTGGATTTGCTGTGTGCACAGAAAAAAGACCTGGACTCGTAATTACATAATTTTGAGCATTATATGGACTAGGATAAGGTGTATGTTTTTTTTTTTGTATGTGTGTGTGTGTGTGTGTGTGTGTGTGTCAGTGTGTGTATATGTGTGTTCGTGCATCAAAGGATAAGGTTTCAGGCAGTTTTTCTCTCATGAAAGTGCAGTCTTGTATTCTTTGTAGCTTTCAATGTACATTTTCAGATTGTTTGCATGAATCAAGATTAATCAGGTCCACAAAGTATTCATGCTCTTCCTTCTTTCTAAAACAAAAAGGAAAAGTATCAGGGCTATAATGGGTCACGTTTTATAACAATATGCTTCAATAAACATCAGTGGATAGTTCACTAGTTCCCATAACTTGATGATAACAATTGAGTTTCTAGGTAGGCAATGTTTTGGAGTCATAATGCATTTTCTTGAATTCACATTTAGTCACTGCTTGTTAAAGTGAGCTGTAAAGTTGTGCTATGTTGACTTTACGACTTCCGTCCTGGCTGAGAAAAACTAGCCAAAAGTCCTTAATTTGTCTCAGAAAAAAACTAACAAAAGAATGATGAGATGATTCTCAGATGGTGGGTGTTGCTCTGAGCTGTAGACTGTCTTGGGACTGACCGCATTTGCCCTAGCGCTGGACTTGCGAGCTAGCCTCTCTGCTTAGCAACACGCGTTGTTGTTAGTACAGTTTGTTCTCTGATGTCATTGCGGTGCTCAGCTAAGCCTGTAAACCTCAGCAAAAAAGTACGCTTCCCTGTGAGACTAGATCCATCTGATCATGGGTATGCAAAAGCATCCTAACATTCACATATACTGTAAATTGTAAACAATGCATATATACAATACAGTTATAAATAATGTCAAATATATATATATAGGCATAAGAACTTCCATGCACTAATACTGATGTGCTTGGATTCATTCACAATTAGAAAAAGGTCAAAAGTCCAAACCAAAACAGCACATGCCTGGAAACCTCCTTCACCACACCCTGTTCCTCTGACCTCCTCTGAGGCCTGGAGAAATCCCATTAATCACAGCCACTGTTGCACTGTTGCTGAAGAGTAAAGAGACACTGGTATGGGAGTCCTTTTAAGGTAACCTTCATTCAGAGCATGCTCTGCTGGAGCAGGGCAGAGTAAATAATCAAGAAATAACATAGGTAGCGTTTTGGCTTGCTATGGCCACTTCTTTTCCCATCACTGAATCCAGAAATGGGAACACAAATATCACTGTGAGTGGTAGGTATGACTTCCTGACTTGAATGCTGAGACTAGTGTAACCCTAATCCTACATTCTACACGCTAAGAGAATAATAATGAGCCTGTTTTATTTTTCAAATAAAAGCTGTGGGTTTTGAGTGATTTTCAACATTGCCGTGTATTCTTATTGCAATTGGGACATGTTAGCCAAAGAAATAAATAGTCTAAGCCTACACCCATCCCCCACTACCACCCCCGCAAACACACACACACACACACATACACACACATGCTACAGCCTGCCTGACTCTCTCTTACAAGTATGGTCTTGTATTTGTTGTGGCTTTTCATGCGAGCCAAGATCATACATCATATAAATCTAGCCATCTGAGCAGCGGTGTATGAGTCAGTGAGCTCTGGTTTATACAGCCCTTCAGCACATCATCTACCCCATGTGTATCAGGTCCATCACACGGGACAGGTTTCATTTCACTTTATTTCACAGCTGCATTTAAATTTCTTTTTTTTTCGGAGGCCTCACATTCTTTTTACAAGGTCACACATTTGTTCTTGTTTTTGCATTTTGAGTTTAATGTATGTCTATGGTTCACTCTAATTTTTTAACTGGTTTGTACAGTTCCCCCTCAACAAGAGCCTTGATAATAATAATAATGTCCTCTGAACCTCTGTATTCAGAGTTTTGAAGTTAGCTGTGTGCATTAAGGTTAAGTGCTGGAGAGGAGCCAGTGTCTATTTCATGTACAGGCTCTTGCTCTATAGGCTAAGCGATAAATAAGAGGCTCCAGCATCAGCAGGAAACCCCTGGCCCCTGAGCACTGCCCTGGAGAATGTTGTTCATCCACTATTAATCACAGTGCAGATGGGGTAAAATCTCACCTCATGAATTGTCACCTCATTCTGAACAGACTGTTTTTACAGTGCAGGAGACTGTCACGTTGCACATTTTGACTTTGACACTAGTGTCTCACTGGAGGATCCAATAGTGTTTAGCATTTACTTTTCATATTAACGGTAAAATCTGGATCTGTTTACATTTTTATTAGTCTATATGGAAAAATACAGCAAAGGTTGATGTGTAATATTGTTAAATAATAGGCCTGCAATAACAGGCTTCGTGCAGATGTGTACTCTCTTAAATCAACACACGGCATGCATGACAGGTCTTCCATTAGAGTGCGGAGAAGAAAAGGATATATTACGGTATGTTACGTATCATATCTAAATTATGTGTGTCAGAAAAAAGTCCAAGGAAAATTCTTTCAGAATATCTAATGCTTTTTATAGTGTAGTGTTTAATCACAATATTACCAGCAAAGATATGTTCACACTGCAGTGCTTTGTTCATTTGTTTTGTTCCTTAACCCATTATTAATGCCATAAATTTGTATTGAGATATAATTCATTTACTTCATTTTATTAATAAAGTTTCCCTTGCGAGGAAAGTGACTTGGTGAACTTGCCAATCTCTTACCGAGCCTGTTTCCTGTCTCTTGCTTTCTTTCGCCTTGGCAGCTGTTTGAAGTCATTGTAGATGCTCTACTCGAAAACACAATTCCCCAAGTACTGTGGCTGCCCAGTCCATGATAAGCTTTACAGGAGTACAGGAGGTGTAAGGGAACCCTGGAAACTAGCTAGACATTTTTCCATTGTTGTCTAGACTATCCAAGATCCCATAAAATAAAAATACATGTCCTGACACTTAACACATGACCTGGCTCATCAGGTAGCCCAAGCTCTGGTGCCCTTTTCATTTTTTTGGGATTATTCTAATCACTTATGAACTTACCTATGTGTTTTTTTGTGGTTGATGGTGAAAATGAAATACAAATAAACAAACAACCAAACAAAGAAATGTATTAAAAAATAATATAAATAATAATTACATACTCAATTAGTCAATAACTATAAAATAAACTGTAATGTAAACTATAATGAAAACATTGGCAACAATTCAACTCAGAAAAACTAGCTATAATTTAGCTGTTTGTTTGTTTGTTTGCACAATGCTTTTGAGATTGGAAGGAAAGAAAAGAGCAGCTGCATCTTCAACACTCGTAGAAAATTCTGGATTTCAGGAAGAAGATAAAATCTAACTAAGATACATAACCTACACAACCTCTTGATTTTTAGTGACATAAATGAATTTTTATCAGCTGTTCTCTTAAGAGCTGGACTGTTGGGAAAGTACCAGCTATAGAGTACCAAGTACTCTGCTCCTCTCAGCTTGTGCTCTCATGTCTACAATCTACCCTCCACCCTACATCAGCTCTAATCTCTGCCTCATCCCTCGCCAGCCCCACCAGAGATCAGATTACACCTCCATCAGATAATGTTAAATACTGATTTTAAGGTTTGCCGATGCCCAGACCTGTTAAGCCTCTACTACATTGGATAAAATTGAATAAAAGAACAATAACAACAATTTGAATTTTAGTGATAAAACTGAACAGGCAGTAAAGATGACCTTATACATTCATCGTTAATTAAATAAATTCACAGTTAAAATGGCATTTAATTCATTTTACAGATAAACACTACATGTGAAGCATAATGTACAGTCATTGCTGAAGTAATCGAGTTTTTTGTGTTAATGTAATGAATGTAGAATCTATGACTCTAATTAGAAATCTTCAACTATTAATCTAACTGTAGTCATTTGTTTGCTAAACAGCAAGGAGTAACAGTTCCTTAAGCAAAAATGATGTATTTAATGGCAGTAATTCATATTAATTGTCTAGTCAGTAAATGAATTCTGTGTGACTGTGTATGACGTAGTGTGTGTTCAGGATAGGGGTTATGGGGTTAATCTGAGACTTGCTTATTGAGGGGAATTTCCTGAGGTGCTTGGCCATTCATTACTGAATATATTATATCACCCTTCAGTGCAGACAGGGCTTTGAATCAGTTATAGGGATCTTCAAAAACAGGTATTATGTCATCACATTCTCTCAATAAAAGACCACCACCCCTTTTGTTCAGCCCTAGCCTTAGGTCTGGCAGGATATGGAGAGTCCCCCTTCCTCCCTCATTCATTCTCGTAAAAGCAGCAGCTCCACAAAACAACAGCAACTTCCTCTGAGCTCCTGAAGGATTTTTCCATGCAAATTGTAGGAAACAAACAAATGGGCAGCCAGCTAATGTTATTTCCTTTCCACAGTAAATTGCATGGTATGAGGGAGATATTCTGTTAAAGAACAAAAGAGCAGTGAACTCCCGCATGTAGCCCATGCTTACCCACCCTGATGTTGCCTTATCGCTTTCTAGTATGGGAACTGCCGTGCGCCTGCTCACTGACTCGTGGCAGAAGCCTGAAATGAAAGAGCAGAGGGATCAAAAGCCTAAGCAGGTGT
>JAUCMX010000002.1:10664939-11044939 GCA_033459395.1 Hemibagrus guttatus | reverse complement strand
AAATTCATTCAAGCATGAAAAAAGCAAGCATTTTACTGGGAAATCCAAAGCTTATTTAAGACTATCAGGTCTTGCTCATGATCACAATGGATTGACTGTACAACACATTTGACTCTGGACATCCTCATGCTTTTTCAGTATGGATGAATCTTGGTTCTTTTCACTAGTATTCAGTTGAATGAAGTTCTGTCAAACAATGTTTCTTGGAACAACGTGAGATCACTGGCTCCTTCCAAGGCAGCAGAAGTCCTCACCTTGCAATCTTACTTCAAATAAGCAAGATTGATTTAGTTGATTTAATTTGCCCATATAGCCATTAATAGTAACTTAGTCTCAATCCCTAACCTTAAGCATATTCATTCAATTATTTGTATTAGTTGGCATAAATTTGCAATTTTGAGGCCAGGTTAACCATTAATGTAGCCACAGAAAATAATACTGAAATATCCAAACCACCTTGTATGATGAGGCAACCGCATGCTCTACCCTGAAAACCCTGTAGGTAAAGAGCCACAAGTTAATGAATGTGAAAAATGAAACTGATTAATTGGACTAATCTTTCACTAATACAAAAGAAAAAGTGAATGCAGAGGTAAATATAAATATACATCATCTTTTTTCCTGGAAACGTAAATTACGTGCTCCTTAAACATTACAGACACACGACAGTTATTGTCTAATTTTATTTTGTATGTTTGGTATATTGTTCAGCCCATCATTCCAAAATAGCTTAGCTGAGATGAGCTTAGGTGTCTTGGCAAAGAAAGGTCCTTCACAAGGGAGATATTGGACCACCATCTGACCACTTTCCCACTATCTGGCTCTTTGAACACACATAAATCAAATGGGCTACTTTCACTGAGAATCCATTATTCATGGTATCTGGATGTGGGCAATGAGTCCAAAGGATGTGGTATTGCGGTGTCCTGTTCAATTGCTAAAGCCAAAATAGAAAAGAAAGGACTGTGCATAATGTGTCTATGGCCTGTCAGATAAAAAAAAAAAAAAAAGAAAGAAATGCAAAGCAGGGTTTATGCTGATAAAAGCCTCTGAAAAGCTGCAGGGGGAAAAACATTCCAGGAAGTCTTACACGGAAACTTAAGGGAGGCACTTTTTAAAAGAACCACCCGTGCTGAGATGCTCAGGATGAATGACTGAATGAATAATTCTCTGGGAAGGAAATGAGCTTCTCGTCTGCAGTTATTTGCACTATAAATCCAGAGTTTCAGCGAGCTAGCTCACATACTGAAGCATCACAAGAAAATGCCTGGGAATATGTGCAATTATTTATCATTCGGAATGAACGGTTTTTGATAAATAGAGACATATGCATATACAGAAATGTCAAGATACACCATAAATAACAAGTTTTCAATCCTGAGCTATTACATTGGCACTTTCAGATTTACAAGGCACAGAATACTCTAAAAATAATGAGCCAGTAAGCGTGGGTGTGTCCGCTGTTGATTTAAGCAGACCTGCCAAAGGATTGGAAAGGGAGCAGTGAGTTAGAGTAATAATTAATTAGGCTAAAGAGATTTCTGTGTTGAATGTAGAAACCCAGAAAGCTTCGGAAATCCAGCCTCCCCTATATAATTCACTTACTCTTCCCACACTTTCCTTCTGCCAGTTAGTACAAGCTTGGAACTTTTCTTCCCAGTGGTTTCAATTGATTCCAGTAAGTCAAGCATACTTCATGAGAGAGAGCAGAGAGGAACACACAATGTAGTAATGTAGTACAGGCCAAAAGTAGAGGCATGATATATAAAATGACAACAACAGCAAAAAAGTTGAATATACACTCAACTATTTTTAAACTCCGGTATTGCCTCCAGCAGACATTGTGACACTACAGCTTCAAGAAAAGGAGCAGGAATTGGGACTAATTATTAATCATTTATTAAAAGGCAACTTTTGATAATACTTCTCCTCAGGTCTGTTGTCCGATATTGCCAAGTGTGATGACATCATGTCCATTTTGGATGTTTCATAATCAATCTGCCTTGAGCACTGGGGAAAAAAACAGTCACAATGATAATAATCATATCTTTTAGCATAAGGAGCACTAGCCTGAGGGCCACGGAGACAATAAACTGCTGCAACTCACAACGCAGCCAAGACAGCTAGGCAGAGACACATGAGAATTATAAGCCAAGACTCAGCGCTCTGTCATTAGCTGGCCAGAAATGAGATTTACAAAGGAGACTAAGAGTGCAGGTTGTCAGGTTATGTCTGACATCTGTAACAAAAAAACTCACCTATATTATATTTTCAGAGATTTGGCTGTGTGGATTCACAAAATTCAACAGCCTATATTTCCTTTCAGTGCTAAGTTTACTATTATAAAAGAAATCATACAAAACACAAAGAAACAAAAAAAATTGTACATTTAAAATGAAAGGGAAAGTATTCAGTTATTTGAAATGTTGTAACTTACCTGCTTGCAAAGACAATAATAAAATCTTTCTTTCTTTCTTACATTTCACACTGTAATGTTTATGTTATAAACAAGGACTAACTACAGGTTGACAATGAGTGATTTATTTTCCTCTTGGTGACATGGCAACAAATGTAAGGCAGACTGAGAGAGGGCTTAGGCAGCAGGTCCTATCACTCACAGAGGAAAATTCACATAGCATCCTACAGAATGACTTTCACGGTTATTGTTGTACTGGTACTGACCTTAAAATAATAATCTAATACATATAACACAAAGAAGAAGAACTCAGAAAACCTTTAAAAAAAGAAAAAAAATGATTGCATGAGAAACATTACCGGAATGTCTGGCTAAAGGAACTGCATTGTAGTGATGCATTGTGTGTTCAGTCTTGTCCGTGTTCCAAAGCCAACTAGGCATACGGTCTCTTGACACATCACAAGTGCAGACAGAACACTGTGATGATGGATGCTGCTGACTTGCCATTGACAGAGGGCCAGTATGGGCAGAGCACTGATTTCACAAAAAGTGTGCTTTAAGGGTGCTGTATTTAAGTCTATGAACTAAAAGGACAGGGGTAACGCTCGACCTAATTACTGTCAGTCTGTATGTGAGCACAAATAAACTAGTAAATTATATTGGGAGAGAATGTAATCATGGTGTGGGCACCAGCGGCTTAATGGTAAGCTCTTTTGCCGCACACCTCCAAGGTTGTGGGTTCGATTCCTTTCTCTGTGTGGGAGTGTGAGTGTTGAGTTTGCATGTTCTTCCTGTGCTTTGGAGGTTTGCTCTGTGTACTCCAGTTTCCTCCCCCAGACAAAAGACATATGTTCAAGTCTGATTGGCATCTCTAATTTGTCTGTAGTGTGTGAATGGGAGTGTGAGAGTGTGTATGATTGTGCCCTGTAATAAACTGGAACCCCATCCAGGGTGTCCCCTGCCTTGGGCCCCAAATCCCCTGGGATAGACTCCAGGCTATCCACAACCATGTGTAAGATATGTGTTACAGAAAATGGATGGATGGACTGATGAATGGATGGATAACAAATGAGTTCACATTACAGATTTTGAGAACTGTGAAGAATATCTGATATGTTGTATTTTGCTTTTGTTGTCACCTTAAAGCTCCAGGGTCCTGGTTCGATCTTGAGCTTGGTTTACGGTGTTCATGTGAGTTTTCTCCTGTTTCTCCAATTTCCTCCCTCTTCTCAAAAACAAGCTTTTGGGTGCATCTAAATGTTAAATCCCCCCCTGTGTGAGAAGGAGTGTGTAAATATGCGTTTGCATGGTAGCCTGTGATGGACTAGTGTCCACAGTGTATTCCACATCCTACACTCAGTGTAACTGGGATAGGCTCTGGATCAACCACAACCCTGACTAGAAGAATGTATAAGAAAACAGTTACTAAAGATGAATGAAAGTATGTTCTAATTTTACCACTTAGTCCTCAAAAATGTCTACTGTAAGCAATACTGGGGTTTGAAAATAATTAGTTTTTACTTGCATGTTGTTCTGCTGTGCTTTGTTTGGCTGCTGTAATGACAGTTTCCCTCACAGGATACAGTAAAGTGTATACAATATACAATTATTAATCCATCTGTCTGTCGGTCTGTGTGGAGAACTGTGGGTAATTTTCAGGCACAAAGCACGATGACCTTGATGCACTGAAATGGCTCCATTAGTAGGCATTAAAACACTGAAGCACTGAAAAAAATCCTGATTCGAATACATTTTAAGCAATCTACATTTCTGATGATCTTCACACAACTGCTAATTAAGAGCTATGAGCAGATCCTAACATTTATGCAAACTGTTTTCCACTTCTCCTGTTGTTCCACTGATCTCATGTTAATTGTATCCTGGCCTGTATCCATTGCTTCTGAAAAAAAAAAAAAGGCAAAGTCATATTGTTTACATCATCCGCAAACTCCTGGTCCATTCATTCCAATGTTAGTCATTTAATCAGCAATGGTGAGGAAGTGTTGTTATAGCCAATTGTCTGTATTCAGGCTGATTCATCATGATATCAACTCAGAGACCTCTTACTCATCAAGGACTCTTACTTTATCTACATTTCACACTAGCAGACATGCTTAACCCTCAGTACCTAGTAATTGTATATCCATCTGACCCATTCCAAAGCTTAGAAATACAGACATAACATTAAAATATCTGGTACATTTTCCATAATAGTTTCTGGGAGGAGAAATACAAGACAGGGAACATCTTAATTTCTTTTTATTTCACAGTACAACTATAGGGAGAGAAAAATAAATGACAGCATAATCTCAGCAATATAAATGTGACTGTGACTGAAAGGCAAGCATGTAAATGAGGTAAAATCCCGGTTCATTTTCACTTGAACAAAAAAAGGCACTATAGAGCACATCACTCTTTACATGTGATTCAACAACACGTATCAGCGCAGATCAGAAACCTAGCCCTGTGCTTCCAACTTAGCAGAAGGTGTATTTATTTATTTATATTTTTATAGTGTGGTCCACTAGAAAACCTTGGACAACACTGCCACCACGTGGCTCTGAACACTGAAGGGGAATCTAATGCATTATAGTTGATCTTATAGCGCCTTCTGTTGTTAAATACAGGTATAATCAGTGCCAGGTAAAGGTTTCTGACAACAGCCACACAGTCTAAATGTATACAGTTAAATAAATGTTTATACAGTGAGGAAAAATACAGTTTTGTGAGTTGCACATTTTTGTATATTTTTGAACAAACGTGGAGGGAAATTAAATACAGTATAAAAATATATACTGCTTCATAAAGTTTTTTTTTTTTTTTTTTTTTAACTTTTTTTTAATCTATGTTGGACAGTTGAAGAACTCAGCTTCAGAGACGTAACCCTTAAGCCTAGAAATATGCAATCCAAAAAGCTTGCTCTTATCTGGCAGTATTTGGCCATTGTATTAAGTCGCAGTATTTATATATGTATTTTACAGCTGCATTTTGGTTACTTGTGAGGTAATACATCATTTGAAGCCATAAACGCTTCAGTTATGATCCAGCATACAGAAAGATTGAAAAGAAAATCGTGAGTCAATTTCCAAAAGCTCTGCTCCAGGTGAGGCTCGAACTCACAACCTCGGCATCGCTCTGCATTGTACTGCTGTATAAGTACCGCGCGCTAACCGATTGCGCCACTGGAGCTCCGTCCACCTACTGTTCCTGTAAGCCTTATACCGACTCGCATTTGTGGAACTGTTTTCACACGCCAAATAAATTTGTTATGTCGGCTTTATATAAACGATCGGTGTTGCACAATGCTAAAATCAGTCGTTTTGTTAACCAGGTCAGCTAGCTTCGTAGTGAACAACTAGCCGTCTTCTCCACACTTTAAACGGCGTTTAAATCGAGCTTGCATGACGAAAAAATCACTTTGACCTCAGTAACTGCCCATCATCGATTTTGACCACAAGAAAAGACAAACGCTTTATTTATTAGATAAATAAACAAACCAACATACTAGGAACATAAACTAAATGACTAATAAGATTATTTTTAATCTATACAAATAGCTGACAATGCCGCAGAAATATGCGGTCCATAAAAATACCTCGGTAATAATATACGTTATGACTTTTTAGTAAGCACGGAATAGTTTTCTCTTGTGTGAAATGAACTCTAATAAGGAAGCTTTCTTTTTTTCAGTTTTGCTTTTATTTTTATTTCACGTGTGGATGTTATGGAAGGGTGCGGAAATAGCCAGCATTACTTCCGGTTTAATCAAAATACTTGACATGGGGATACTGTCGTGCGAGATTCTCACAGGATCAACTTCATGCTTGTAAAAAAAAAAAAAAGAAAGAAAAGAAAAACTTTCTGAAAAAAGGGGGGAAATTGTGTCATGGAGAGATGAGACAGACAATCACCAGCAGATCACTTATAACACTCAAACATAACACTCCAAAGTCAGCCATCAGCAGCGCCGATAGTGAAGAACCAGTCATCACCTGCAGTGGTTGATAAACTGAGCAAAGGAGAAGAATGCTATTAAAATTTAACTGTTAACTTACTATAATTGCTACAATTGCTGTAAATGTTTAATACTCAGTGTAAAGAAATCTAGCTTGAATTATTTTTTATAGCATAGAGCTTCTTCTCCAGTTTCATAAATTCTATATTTTTCACTGCCCCATAGAACCCACCACAAGAATGTCAACTTCCTCTGCAGTATCATGCAGTACAAACAGTGTATGTAAATTACGTCGACTTCTTTAAACTTGTTTTTCAAGAAAAACAACAAATAAGATAGATGGAAGTAACGAAAGGAAAGGCAAACCTCAGTTTCAAATCATAAAACAAGGGATAACAAAAACAGATCAAGGAAATGAAAAGACGTTATCAAACCATTCTTCCAAGAACGAATGTATTTTTTCCCCATTACCTTTCCTTTTATCAAATTCACTAACATTTTGTCAAGAAGGGAGTGTATCAACCCTATGGTTTGAATTATTTACACAACAGTCAATAGTAACAGCCAGGTTATAACCAACTTCCAAAGGTCTGGGTTCATGGCTGGTACTATTAGATAACCAGTGAACTGTAAATAAGGAATTCACTGAAGCATAACTTCACTCCTACACACGTGGTCTGTGCTCCTCCCTGCCTCCGTTATCTCTGCCAACAGATACAATGTTAACAAGTGAAGAGTAAATACAGAGCATGATATAAGTCCTTAAAATTGCTGCTGCCATATCTCTATATCCTAAACCAAATAAGAAAACATGACAAACGAGTCTCTTCACATCAATGTAGACAGGTGGATTAAGGAGAATGAGGCTTCTTTCTTACCACCAGTCTGCAACAAATTAATGTAAGTAGATTAGATAATAGTTAAGCCGTTTAAAATTATTATGCTAACATTATCTACACTGAACTCAAGAAGTAAAATATGTTATATTCAGGTTCTTCTATCAGCTAAATATCATGTTTGTTGGTGGTCCGAACATCCGGAAAGATTACCACATAGAAGAAGGTGAAGAGGTGAAGTATGACTTTGCAATGAAAATTTTCATAAGGGCAAATTAAGGCTCTCATACTAATTAGATTTTTGCTTCATTTGAAGACATTCATTGATTTTTTATTTTTTTTTTGCTCCATTTGAAGAAAGACATTGATTTTCTCTCTTTGATGTCACTTCAGCATTTCATTTGAGTTTAGACCGGCACTGTTGGAGATTGCCCTATAATAATTACACAGCACTACCGTTACTATTAGAAAAGCCTGCTCTTGCACTGCATTAAATATTTCTCTGTACATGCTCAAGGAGAACCATCTACGAAATCAAAAGGTCTTGAGTAGCTTTTCAGATGCAATCTCTTTCTTTTGCTCAACTCATTCACTCACACGTCAATTAATTGTTCAGTTATAATAAAACATAATAAAAATTAAGCCAATTTGTAAATTGTTAATGTCATTTGTCTTACTTATTATTAACTATAACAATTCTTAATCTTAGGGTCTAGTTTCTAAAATTAAGTTTCACTTTCCTTACATTTTTGGACATTTAATTCATGATTTTTTCCTTTTAGTGTGTTGGCCTTCAAATACATTAAAAACTGGCCCACAATGTCTTAATCTAAACCTTTCTGAATTAGAAGTGACTAATGCCACTTGAGCAAATGTAGCTGTAACTGTCATGAGTTACATGTTGTATGTTAACTTTCATGAGCCACAAAGTTTACACGCAGTTTAGAGGATTTGGACTTGACCCTCTAAACAACAGTTACGTTACAAAATAAGGACAAAGTCCTTTTTGTCTTTTTGCAAGTATTAACCATTATCAGTTTTTACTGTTAGGCTATGCTCACACTTTACATACGGTGTATAATTTAGTAGTAAGAAAAAAATCAAAAAAGAAATAGAATAAATTGTAGTTTTGTTTTAGAAATTGGTTAAAGAATGTTAACTTTGCATTCTTGAATTCTTGGAATGAAATACAGTCCTCTGAGCCACATCCTTGCAAAAATCCCAGTTCATTAAAAAAATAAATAAATAAATAAATAAATAAATAAATAAATAAAAAAACTGGGAAATGAACCAATGAGTTACACCAGTTGTGTTAAAAAAATTATGTCATTTGATATGCTGAGCACTGGTGTGGTCAGTAGAGGTCAGCACATGCCTAGATATGGTGGCACTTAATTGGGAAATGGTGCAATTAAATGATAAACACAACACTATAATATAGAAAAAGAGTTAAATAGGGTTTCTGGTGAAGATTTGTTTCAGGTAAATTTGTATTATTGGTAATAATTCCCTTTAAATGTAATGGCTGAAATGAAATATCACAGATGGTATGAACCAGCTGTCATATTGTTTTTGCTACTGACCTCCCACTGCCTCTTGTCTCAGTTGTTTTACCAGATCCGGGGAGACATGGTCTTAAAAGTTATTGAGAATGGCATGCACAAAGATGTCCACATCCGTGAAGGAGAGGTAGGAATCATGACTTGGTGCTGACTAAACTGTCAGCTTCCTTTTGCTTTCCCTGCTCTGGCTCTGATACTGACTTGTCTGTTTTATACACTTGTCAGTATTATCACTGGGTGTTTGGATGCAGTTAACTGTCGAAATGTGATGTATGTTATGGTCCTATTTTTTTGCCAGATGTTTTTGCTGCCAGCACGAATCCCTCACTCTCCTCAGAGGCAGGCCAACACAGTGGGACTAGTGGTGGAGAGGAGACGACTGCACTCTGAGACAGACTGTCTCCGGTATTGTAGCCAGATACTATTAAAACTATGTCACATGTGCTGCTTTAATATAATCGGTAGACCCTCAGGGAGTGGGCACAGTGGATTAGTGGTTTGCATGATTGCTTCGCACCTTCAGGGTTGGGGGTTTAATTTGTGTGTGTGTAGTTTGCATGTTCTCCCTGTGGGGTTCCCTTCAGGTACAGTGGTTTTCTCCCCCAGTCCACAGACATGTGTTGAAGGCATTTCTCAGTTGTTGTGCCCTGTGATTGGTTGGCACCCTGTCTAGGGTGTACCCTGACTTGTGCCCCAAGTCTGGGATAGGCTCCAGACTTCCTGTAAAGCTGTGTAGGAGTTGACAGATGCTCCTCAGGGAGTAGTCTGTGTCAAGACATTTATTAGACAATTAATAGACACTTATTAAACATGCAATGGTTAAATTATGTAAAAAAAAAAAAAAACTAAATAAAAAATATAATGCCCCATATATATATATATATATATATATATATATATATATATATATATATATATATATATATATATATATATATGGGGCATTATATTTTTTATTTAGTTTTTAATTAATTTCCCTTCTGCAGCTGTATATAGTCAAGTGCAATTGTGTAAGCAGGAGCTTTTTCAGTATAGTTTGATGAAGAAGACCTGAGTGCAAACCCGACCAAAGGACCTCATTTCAAATCCATCCCCATCTCCAAGTGGTGTTCTTAGATTCTGATAATGGATGAAATAAAAAAAAAAACATGCAAATGAAACAATACCATAATCAAAATCTCTTAACTATGACTTTTGACAAAGAACAAGTAATTTCCCAAATGTTCTTAACTGTGTCATTGGCCAGAGTGTGTAGCCCTTTAATTCTGTTTGTGTACTTACTTTCCAAACAGAGCCTGAAATACCACAGCCTTTAAGCAGATGTATATATATTCACATTTATTCTCCAGCAGCTTGTTTTTTATTCCAGGTACTATGTGGATAACACCACTGACATCCTGTTTGAGCGCTGGTTTTACTGTGAGAACCTGGGCACTCAGCTAGTTCCAGTTATTCAGGAGTAAGTCATTGTTATGAGTCTAAAAATGCTCTCTCAGTGCACATACTGTACAGACAAACTTTGTTTTTGCTGACAGGTTTATGGCATCGAAGCAGCACAAGACAGGAAAACCTGACCCAGGTAACTGCTTTTGTCCTCTGAACCAGTGGTTAGACTTTTAAGTGTGTTTTATATGAACACTTCTCTTTATTATTATGGGTACTGTGGAGTCTATATAAATGTGGCATTTCTGATATTCTGATCATCAACATTTATTTTGTTGCTTTACTTTTTACTTTTCCTGTTGTGGCATGCAGTGGAAGCTTGAACACACACCCATAATGCAATATTTTGCAATCTTTTCAATATGAGGCTGATAGAATATGCAGTGCATTCAGATCATATTCAGATCCCTTCACCTTTTCCTCATTTTTAAAGAAAAATCCCCAACATTTTATAAATTCATCAAAACAATTCACTTCACAATTGCTCAAATGTTCTGAACATTCAATCAGTAATCTGTTAAATTGCACTGGCAGTAAACACAGCTGTAATCTTCTTAAATATGGGATTCTTGGAGATTTTCTTCTCTATCAGTTTTGATAGGCACTGCCAACCCTATGTGGACATTTTACACATAACACATGCTGTATCTGCATCACACAACTAATGCAGAAAGGACATTGTTCATATCACACTCTCCGGTGTCACCCAGATGAGGATGGGTTCCCTTTTGAGTCTGGTTCCTCACAAGGTTTCTTCCTAATACCATCTGAGGGAGTTTTTCCTTGCCACAGTCGCCTGAGCCACCTCAGGCTCGCTCACTAGGGAAAATTTTGTCTAACATCTAGGACTGTTTGTTTGTATGTTTATTGTTTCTTATGTTCTGTAAAGCTGCTTTGAGACAATGCTCTTTGTTAAAAGCGCTATACAAATAAAATTGAATTGAATTGAATTGAATAGGGAGTGTCACTATACTTTATTTTCAGGTTTCTCCAGAAATGTTCAATCAGGTTCATGTCTAGGTTCTATATTTAACTATAATTTAGTAACTATAATTTAGCTGGCATGAATCTATCACTAAGGCATGTCTCCTGTCTGGCCACATTACCATAAATGCCCAAATAGTGAAGTGCTATAGAAATGATTGACCTTTCAGGTTTTCTAATATTTGCACAGGACCTTTGGAGTCCAGTCACAGCAATCGTTTGGTCACCTCTCCATCTAAAGTTCTTCTCTTCTGTTTTCTTGGTTTGGTTAGGCAGCTAGCTCTAGGAAGGAATGCTATTGTTTTGAAATTCTTCCTTTTAAGTATTAAATAAGCAACTATGATGTTCTGAATCTTCATAGCTAAAGAAATTCTCTTCCCAAAATCTTTGCACTGACACATCTCTATTTTGTAATTTTTCCATTGTTGCAACATATAAGGCGTAATTACAGTTTAGGGCAAATATAACAATGTTGACAACATATTCACCAACATGAATATTTGTAGATGATCCTATCAAGCCAGCACCTTTCCCTCTCAACACGATGAATGTGATGACCCCGTTCTGCTTCAAAGACTGGGTGGAGAAGCAGAAGCCTCCACTGGTCAATGGACGACCTCTGAACATGTTTGGATCTCAGTTTGAGACTGAGGTAAGAAGGAAAACTGTATGGTCTAGTACAAATTCAACACTTTTCCTTGATCTTTCTGAAGACTTTGACACAGTTGACCACAATAGTTGTTAAAAAGGCTTCATGGAATTGGATTATCCCATCAAGCTTTTGGTTGGAGATAGATAAAGGACTCAAAGCCATCTGTGTTACCAGTTTTCAAGGAAGTTCTTCAAGGGTCAGTTTTAGGTCAAATTTTATTCTTACTATATATCAATAATATTTGCTGATAATCCAATTCTTTACTGTTCTGCATATTCTGCCTCACAGACATAATATTTACAGTCCACTTTTGACCTGTTTTAGCTACAGTTACATAAACTTAGATTGGTTTTAAATGTGGGAAAAAACAAGTGAGTGTTTTACAAATACAAAAGTTTGGTCATCAATCCTTACTGAAATTGCTAGTGTTAGAGGCGCAAAAATTGAAAACAAGTACCAATAAGTACCTGGGAATTGTCCTTGTCATTCAAGCCACATGTTGAGCATATTGTTTTTAAACTTAAATTGAAATTGGTTTTTTATTTTAGACATTTTCTTTTTCTATCAGTGCTAAAAGGTATTTGGTGTCAACAACATTCTTACCCATACTTGACTTTGGTGAAATATTATATATGCATGCCCCCAGTCCAATATAAAAAAAAATAGACATCCTTTTCACTGCACTTTATGTTCTGTTACTGGTTGTGATTATAAGATTCATCACTGTTCTCTTCATGCTAAGGCTGAACTCCCACCTCTGGACTTATTATGGCACTCACTCTGGTACTGTTTTATTTATAAATCTATATGTGGAACATTTAACCAGACATTATAATCTTCGCTCAGAGGAGTTGCTGTTAAGACTGAGCTGGAAAAAAATCTTTTGAATGTAATGTCCCAGCAACATGGAGCAACTAATGTGCTCCCTTCAGTAGTTTAATTTATGGCATTTAGATAATAAAATAACTGAGTATAGTCATATTGGAAGTTGCTTCTTTGATACTGTTTTCAATGTTTTTTTGTTTTTTTTGTCTTTTGCTGTCTTCTTTGCTGCCTTCCTGGTCAGGTTGCTTGTGAAAGAGATTTTATTTCTATGAGTATTATCCAGGTTAAATAAAGGTTACTTACAAGTTTTCTGTTTGTCCATGTGGACATTAATGCCACACAACTGTATACACTTGAATCCCTATTACAGGCACTCACAATCAACATACATATGAGGATCAAATAATCAGTTTAACTTTTCCCTTCAAGGAAAAATTAGGGACATTAAATGTAAGTGAACATTCACAAGATCTATGTGCAAGATGTTGGCTGACTGAGCTGATTTGTGGGTATTGACACATGTGGCAGTGACTGTCTGGGTTATTCTGGGAAACAGGATTGGCACATGGCCTGCAGTTTTCATAATGCCTAATTTGTTTGATGCTAAACTTGTTAACTGTTCCTGTTATAAAAATATAATTTAATTTAGTTGCATTTTGGAATGCATCTACAACTTACTCCATTTTTATGTGGGCTTTTAAAATGTTCATCATTTGCATGTTTAGATGGTTCTCTCTGTTTTTTCTTTTTTTTTTTACACTGATCAAAGTTATTTACGTATTAAAAATAAGTGATTTGTCAGTTCAAAGCAATTCACTGGAGTCTTAAAGAGAAATTTTATAAGGAGTCTAGTAGATAGAATCAAGGAGGGAATACTGATCACTTCATCCATGATTATTTGATTATGTTTCAGGTTATGCTGTATGGTCCTGGAGAATCAGAGACATCCAAAAGGCCTACTGATGGATGGATCTGGCAGCTAGTATGTTTTTAAAATTTGATTCTTTAATGTAATGTGTGAGGGGCACGGTGGCTTAGTGGTTAGCATGTTTGCCTCACACCTCCAGGGTTGGGGGTTTGGTTCCCGCTGCCGCCGTGTGTGTGGAGTTTGCATGTTCTCCCTGTGCCTTGGGGGTTTCCTCCCCCGGTCCAAAGACATGCATGGTAGGTTGATTGGCATCTCTAAGTTTGCGGGTGTGTGCGTGTGTGTGCGTGCGCGTGTGTGTGTCCTGCCTTGATGCCCAACGACGCCTGAGATAGGCACAGGCTCCCTCTGACCTGAGAATAGTTCGGATAAGTGGTAGACATTTAATGTATGTACTTGGTCATTGTTCAAGTGGTCTATCATATATATATTTTTTTTACTGTCATTCAATTTAGGAGGGATCCTCAAATGTCTCAATGAATGGCCAAGACTACAATCTCTCTGTGGGGGACTGTCTTTTGGTACTTGAATCAACAGAGTAAGTAGTACTTGTAAAATGCAGTTAGAAATAGCACTTCTTTAGGAGATTACATAAATTGTGTAAGTAATTGTTTCAGCCATTACTGGTTGTTTTGTAACACAAGTGTGTGTGTGTGTGTGTGTATCCATGTGTTCTCCTCAGGTATCACTGGCAGAGGGCTGACAATTGTGTTGCCTTGTACGTTGTTCAAAATCCAGACAGGAAGAGACCTTTCTAAGTGGCAGAAAAATGTTTGTGTGTGATCTGCCTTAACAGTAAGTCCTTCTATAAAAGCTATGCTGGTTAGCAGTTTATACATTAGAGGACTGTACAATTACATTTCAAGAAAAATATATTGCATTTATTTCAAAGTGTCATTGAAGATGTGTAATATATTTGTAATGCTCTACATAATTCCTTACATTTTTTGTAAATTAATAAAAGACAATCGGATAAACAATGCAAAAACTGTCAAAATATATATAATATATATAGTATATATATATATATAATATATACCGATCATACACAACATTATGACCACCTGCCTAATATTGTGTTGGTCCCCCTTTTGGTGGCAAAACAGCCCTGACCCATCGAGGCATGGACTTCACTAGATCCCTGAAGGTGTGCTGAGGTATCTGGCACCAAGATGTTAGCAGCAGATCCTTTAAGTCCTGTAAGTTGCGAGGTGGGGCCTCCATGGATCAAACTTGTTTGTCCAGCACATCTCACAGATGCTCGATTGGATTGAGATCTGCGGAATTTGGAGGCCAAGTCAACACCTCAAACTTGTTCTTGTGCTCATCAAAACATTCCTGAACCATTTTTGCTTTGTGGCACGGTGCATTATCCTGCTGAAAGAGGCCACAGCCATCAAGGAATACTGTTTCCATGAAAGGGTGTACATGGTCTGCAACAATGCTTAGGTAGGTGCTACGTGTCAAAGTAACATCCACATGGATGGCAGGACCCAAGGTTTCCCAGCAGAATATTGGCCAAAGCATGACACTAGCTTGCCTTCTTCCCATAGTGCATCCTGGTGCCACGTGTTCCCCTGGTAAGTGATGCACATGCACCCAACTATCCATGTGATGTAAAAGAAGACATAATTTATCAGATCAGGCCACCTTCTTTTATTGTTCTGTGGTCCAGTTCTGATGCTCATGTGCCCATATTGGTGCTTTCGGCAGTGCACAGGCGTCAGCATGGGCACCCTGATTCGTCTGCAGCTATGCAGCGCAGTACGCAACAACGTGATGCATTCTGCCACATTTCTGTCAGAACCAGCATTAACGTCTTCAGCAATTTGAGCAACGGTAGCTCGTCTGTTGGATCGGATCACACGGGCCAGACTTTGCTACCCACTTGCATCAATGAGCCTTGGCCGCCCATGACCCTGTCTACAGTTCACCACTGTTCCTTCCTTGGACCACTTTTGATAGATACTGACCACTGCAGACCGGGAACACCCCACAAGAGCTGCAGTTTTGGAGATGCTCTGATCCAGTCGTCTAGCCATCACAATTTGGCCCTTGTCAAACTCGCTCAAATCCTTACGCTTGCCCATTTTTCATGCTTCTAACACATCGACTCTGCGGACAAAATATTTACTTGTTGCCTAATATATCCCACCCACTAACAGGTGCCATGATGAGGAGATAATCAGTGTTATTCACTTCACCTGTCAGTGTTCATAATGTTATGGCTGTTATCATGTTATGAACATACCACTTCCTCACAAGCTTGATGGGTTGCGGATAAATGCACTTCCTGAGGGCAGCCCACAAATTACAGCTCCTCAGCTTCACCAAACATGCATGTAGCTACAGCTAGAATTGTTTATCATCTTATGATTGGTTCAAGTTAAACTTGTTGGCCATTCACAAAAGAATAATTGTCAAATAAGGGAACTACAGGGGAAGAAATGCATGATACCCCAGAGTAAAATAATATGGTGGATCATTGGTAATTCAGGGTTGTTTTGCAGCTAGTATTTCAGGTCTGATTCCTGTTGGGAACCTGTGGCAATTTGCATACACAGCAATAACAATTTGAAGGATCTTGAAATGTTCTGCATGGAAGAGTGTCTAAGCTCCCTTTATAAGCATTCTCCAAACTTAAGAGGCATTAGATTCTTGTTATTCTCTTTAGGTAAGGCTTTACCAAATCATTTTAAACCAGTGTTTTGCAGGAAAAAAGAAGACATTTGCCTGAAATACAAATATGTCTGAAACATATTATGTTAAAATAAAAAATATATTCAAAATATAAATAATAAATGAATAAAACTACAGCATCCTATTTAAATATTAAAGTGCCTATTAGTTTATTATAAATATTTTCATAGAAATATCACTGTTGAATTCTCAAATCTATAATGGTAAGATAATTTGATGATACAGCATCAGTACAATGATGGTCAGAAGTATGTGGACACCTGACCAACTTCCCATTCCAAAAATGGTTAATAATACAGAGTTAATCCACATTTGCTGTTATAATAACCTTTAATCTTCCAAGAAGGCTTTCTATTAGATTTTGGACCATGGTCGTGTCCTTTTTACTCACAAGATTGCAAGAGATTAGGCATCAAAGTCCCAATTCATGTGATCATCCCAAAGGTTGAGAAGGTGAGATTGAGATCAGGTTTCTATGCAGGCTACAGAAGCTGACAATCTGACTGTCCCTCATTGGGGGAATGCACTTCCATCCTCAAACTGGACACCAGAAATCTTCATAAAAATCTTTAAAGAACCACCTCTTCCTTGAACACTTAACCCCTAACTCCTAAGATGTACTTAGAAGCTGCTTATGCTTGGTGTTCATATATTATACTCATGATCTTTACCACTCCAACTCACAGGACTTTATAGTTGTTGAGCAGTATGATTTAAGATAAATAATTGGTTGTATTTAATAACTCATACTGTCATTTTAACCTTTCCATGACAAATTTACAACTGAACGTATATCTGAAAAAGTACAACTGAAGACTAAAAAAAAATGTTTTTTTGCTCCCTAACTTTTACATTTTGTAATTGGTCTGCCTTCTTCATTAATTTTCACTCAACACCTGTGTCTTACAGACATAGAAACAACAAATTTGAGAAATAATGCAAATAAAAAGCAAAAAAACAGACATTTATTATATTATATTATTAATTATCAAATTACTTTTTAATAAAAAAATTTATTTGCAAAAATAAAATAAGACATAAAGACTTACTAGTATGTAAGACATTTGGATTAGGATATTTAACTAAACACTACTGCAGCTCCAATCAATTATGACTGATGCCCATATGTTTCAATGGCAGTCATGTTCATACTGTTTAACTAACTGCCATTTGGTTATAAGGTTCTGTCACTTTGAGAAATCTCTCAGTCATTATATGGAGAAGTGTCAGTGAGGAAGAAGTGATGCAAAGCTTCCAGTAAAGACTCTTTAACTGATGTTGTAACGGCTAAAACTATGCATCACATTATTGTGCAGTGTGCCCTACAAGAGATTGACTACTTGTAACACATGCTAAGTGATGATGATGTAAGAGAACTTCATGATGGCGTAATGAGAGCCACGGTAGATGACATGTTTGCTCTGCCTTCTTGTTTTAATTTTATTCTTTATTTTTATTATTTGTGATGCAAGAAAGAGTTAAATTCTCATGTATGAGAGAAGTGCATTGCCTGTGCACCTGCCATTAAACATGTGGATTACAGACTTCGAGGAATTTGCCTTCAAGCTCTTTTATTTTCCTGGAAATAATGAGTTATCTGGGTCAGATCATTACAATGTGTTAAAACTTGCTGTCCAATAAGTGTTAATCTTTGCTTCTACTAATCACTTTTTACTTGAACCTGCCTTAGAAGTCCACAGAAGGACATAGAGTCCATAAGGACAGCACAATAAGGCAGTATGATGTCTGACAATTTGGGTCACTAAAATATTGCATGCCACCAAGAGTGATGAATAATGTACACTTTATAGGGCAAGCCAGGTTTCCAGTGTATGAGGCTATCGCTTATGGTTTACTATCATTTGAAAATCATGTCTCAACTTGACTACATTTCTTTGTTATTTCCTGTAAGTCAGACCAGCTTAAAACCTCATCCTGTGCACTCATTTACCTAAGAAGGCACTTATCTCAGCAAAAACCACAACTGCATAATAATTTTTCAAAGCTAAACTTTAAAACTATATTGGAAATGTAAGCCAATGATCTCTTCACTCTGATTTGGTAAGTGAAGTGCTTCCTCTTCCTGAAGGTCAACACCGAGAAAATTAGGAACTTTTCTTAAACAGTGCCAACAATTTCAATCTGATTTTGTGCAGCATATATTGCTTACACATCTGGACTTTATTCAAAATACAGTCGTGCTGTTTCTGACACCGGTCCTTATTATATTTTCTATATGTTTTTTCCTCCTCTCTGTATAGAAGTAAATTACAGTAAATAAATTCTATTTTTATTTCTTTTTTATGCCATGGGTATTCGTAAAAAGCATTTCACTGCATGTCTTACTTTGTATGTGACCAATAAAATTTGAATCTGGCATATTTCGTTGCTGTGATAGTTCTAACAGCAAAAAAAAAGGTTATTTATATAAAAATAAAAGATTAATTAACAAAACTAATAATTTTAGTATTAATTAGCCATTCAATCGTATCTTCAGTGTATATCTAATAACATGCTTCTCTGCTAGGAGAGAAGCCACTGCCCAAGGTATAGCATACTCTAAGGTCACGAGTCCCATGAGATTATATTTGAAATGTGAGTAGTCCCATGGACATGCCTCCAACAGCCTGAGCAAGACCCCACAGCTGAACTCCCACAGATATATGAACAAGATGTAAACAGTCAGCCGGAGCAGTAAGGGGAAGTGTCTCTGCTGTAGCCATGCACTCAAGCCCTCCATGAAGAACATAGCCAAGCTATAGATAAGGAGTGACCACAAGCTAGTGTAGCCAGGAAGCCTTTGGTCATGAGTGTAATACCAATTCCATATAGCAGTAAATGCCACCTCACACACACATCCATGCAGGGCATAGACATAGAGGCGAGCGAGGGGAGAGAGGGGTGAGAGCGTCAGAGAGGCTTGCTCATTAGGATAATCAGAGGCTCCCACATCAACACCAGGATCTGTTCCAAGAAGAAACAGAGGTGCATTGTTAGTACAAATCGATTTACTTTCAGAAACATTCTTTACTGATTAAAATTTGTTCTCTATTAACTAGTGGACAAATATATTACATTGCTTAGTAATGACGTTTCTGTTTTAATCATTTCCATTCCTATTGATGATTCACAGTTACAGTCAGCTTTACCTTTGTGTATTAAGCTGGTTTTAAAAAATAAATAAACCAAAACTAGGCTTGAATATTAATGATGGATTAAAAACCTTTAACATGGGTAACATAAAACATGCAAAAATAATAATATACCTTTCTTTAATTTGTCTTTTCTGTACAAAATATGGTATATCTGCATTTGTGCGATCTTGATATTATAAATGAGTACACTTGAAGAAAACCACATAAAAACAGATACCTTTAATTATTTCTCCTCCTTATTATTTAATAGGTGAGTGTCTATACAAACAAAGGGCTTTATCTTCATGTAATAGAGGAGTTCCCACTTTTTGGGCAAATAACATCAAAACGACTTAAACTTTCTGTGAAGGTAGCATCAGCCTTCACACTTTTGAAACTACATTCCAGTAAATGTTTTAGAATATTTTGTTTGGTTTTTTGTAGGTTTGGTTTCTTGATTTCTGTAGTTCCACTAAGTGAAAAATGTCCATGTGTCAAGATAGTGAAAAAAAAAACCCTCTAAAATATAATCAACACACTTCCTTGAAATGTGGCTTGTTTAAATGCAACACTCTGTAATATTTTTCAAATATTTGCACATAAAATCTGCCATCAGTAATTCAATTAAAATTGTTCATAATATTACATAAATCTTACATAATGTAAGAGCTAGAAGTACAGTACAGATAGAAGGCTTATTATTAGGGTCAGTTTTGAATATTGAATTGTTTATGATGTGCTACATTATACTGCATTCTATAACTTAAAAAAAAAAAGATAGACCAACATTATAAGAATATATTTCTACATGTCCAGATAATGATGGTTTTGGACATGTATTGAACAGAATATCTGATGATGACAATACCATCTCATTATAATATTCTTAACCCAAACATTTTCAGTTATTTTACTAATTACTGTACCCAGTGACACAGTCCCCTTTAACAATTGCCACTTGACACAAATTTAAAACGATGGGTTTTTTATGAGTCAGTATTCTTCCACAGGAAGCGCATGTGAGAGTTTTAACCACTATAAAGTGACATGAATTACATTTCATCAGCAGGGTTAATGACATTAGTGCTTATTTATAAGCACAATATCTATGGGCTTGTGTGAGGAAAGACATTT
The DNA here is from genome assembly GCA_033459395.1 of Hemibagrus guttatus. Taxonomy (NCBI): domain Eukaryota; kingdom Metazoa; phylum Chordata; class Actinopteri; order Siluriformes; family Bagridae; genus Hemibagrus; species Hemibagrus guttatus. The sequence goes on along the minus strand of JAUCMX010000002.1, from coordinate 11,024,373 downwards.
GAAGAAACATTAAAATAAAAGAAAGAACTGTTATAATGTGTATGTTGTACCTATAGCTAATTATTAAACATTTTTATTAAACCTATTAACCGCAATGTTAAACCATTGTTTTAATTGTGTATGTATTTGCCTTTTCTTTCACGGTAACTAGACACTCAGATGCATCATGCATCTCAGGCAAATAACAAAATTCTATTAATCCTATAAAATTCTATGAATTCTACTAATCCTCATTTATACAACACCACCAAGTGCAAAGACATGACCAGTGAGACATGTTCAGACTTGGACTTCTATAGCTGCCTATTTAAAAATGATTTTCCTAACCACTTTTAGCATGTCTTTGTGTGTCTTTAGTGGCATCAGGTTAGTAACTGATAACCATCAAATATAGCAACTTGCATGCTAAATGTCTGAATGAAACCTAAAATTATTTTATCCAGAATATTTTGAATTAAATATGAATATATCTATATTCAGTGCTAACGCATATTATCCAATGGATGATCATGCATTAATATAAGAGTTAAATGCTTTAATGTAATGTCATGCATTAATATAAGAGTTAAATATAAATATATATGCATATAGATCATTTAATACTTACTACTACTCACTTTTTGAGTGCCCTTTCCTTGGATACAGGGTTTTGGATTTCATCTCTATGTCGGTACCGCTCATCAGTGTGCCACAGCTTTCCACATTTTCCTGTTCATCTATGGGCTTTATTTTGCCCGAGCTAAACATTAAGCCAGAGCATGGTAGAGACATCCCTGCCTCAGATTAAAGCACTTAAACATAGAGACAAAAGGAGAGACAAAAACCTTGCTGCCTAGGTCACATCTTCCACTGTGTGCATGAGATAATAACAGTAAATAAGGATAATAAAGCATGATTAACATGGCATATATAATGGAGGTTTTGTAATTTTTTGAAATTTTTGTTACTCAGGGAAGATTTATGCTGGTATGCCGAGTGTGTGTATGTACACTACAGGCCATTGTATGGAAATATATTTTTATAGTTACGTCAACTGATAATAACCAACACAACAAAAGGTTATGTTTTAGTTAACACAGAAAATATTCTACTAGTGTGCAGTGATGTGCTCTTACTTTAACTATAATAAATGCTTTTTATGGGCTTTGTAGATAACAGTTGCTTAGTTTGTCCATCATGTAGTGACTCTTAAATTTACTACCTCTGATGTACTTAAGCAACCTTTATGAGATAAATCAGTCTAGCATTAAAGAATATCGATGACTATAAATAAGTTTAGGTTGTACACTGTTTCTGCCAAATGGTTGACAAAAAGGTTTTCAATATCCACACATATTTGTGTGTGCGGTTGTTTTGTTGGTCAAGTTCCTTATTAAAGTACCACTGAAGAGCTGTGGCTGCAAAGAAAGTTCTGCTTCTAGAAAACGGTAGATGTCACATGATTTTACACTGTTGAGCAAGAACCAAACTTTGCAAACAAATGTTTCCATAAAGAAACATTAAAAAAAATGAGTAAGGCAATGAGGATAAATGATGCATAAGTCCATGAAAGCATACATATTTTCTTAAAAGCATACAGATTTTCTCAGTGGGTGCAGACAGGTTTTCTTATTATGTTGCATTTTGCAGCTGCTTTCAATAAGGCAACCTTTCATAGCACCATTAATTAACCTGCTCTGTTTACTTTTCTGCGCACTATAATAAAAGTGTTAAATAACTTGAGTCACTGGACTCAAGAGTCCAGAATACTTTTACATGCACAAATAAACACACACACACACATTCACACCCATACTCGCATAAAACTACACACCCTGTGTACACACCATCTCATGTTTCAAACGTTGTCAAACCAATGGAATTTCCTGTGTATATTTGCTAATATATAACTATATATAACTATCTTCTAATATATAAAGATGAAGCTTAACATGAAGAGTAATGCAGTTTATTAGTAGATATGTAGTGAGAGGTTGAAACACAGACAGATAGAGGCTTGTTGATGTGTAGAAAAATTGTATTCATATTGACCGGATGATGTAAGTGACTGGTCCTAAATACATTTGAATGGGCAGGTTGCCGGGGAATAATATGTTATGATCTGAAAATGCTAAATTATATCCTCTAATATGAGTATCAGTATAAAACATAAGAGCCACTGTGGGGAGGAAGATTAGTGTTCTGTGTGCTGCTTCCTGTTGGCTGAGGAGGTAGTGATGTCACATTTAAGTCCTTTCCCTTTTTCATCAACATCAAAAACAACATTAATAATTATAACGATTATTGTTATTGTTATTATTATTATTAGTAGTAGTAGTAGTAGTAGTAGTAGTAGTAGTAGTAGTATTAGTAGTAGTAGTAGTAGTAGTAGTAACACAAAATGACAGACATAGAGACAGATGGTTGACTTGAAGACATTTCACCTAGTGACTAGAGGCCAGTATATTTTGTGTTTTAGTGTAACTCAGATCAGCCCCATTTTGTTTGATGCTAAATTCCAAATGGATTCGTTTTCGCATCATGCAGGATGCAGGACCTGTTATGGTTCTGTCATATTAACAACTTGGTGAGAAAGGCCAGTCAGTGTCTATACTACTTACAATTAAGGGATGTTGAACTGCCCTAGGGAACTTTTACACCTGCACCATCGAGAGCATCCTGAGAGGAACCATCCCAGCCTGGTTTGGTAACAGCACCAAGCAGGATAGGCAAACTCTCCAGAGGGTGGTGTGATCAGCTGAGCATAACAGCCACACTGAGCTCTTTGACCTACATTCTATCTACAGCAAGCAGTGCTGGACCAAGGCTAGGAAGCTAATGGTCTCTTCTCTATGTTGCAGTCAGGGAAGTGCTTCCAATCCCTAGAAAGAATGAGGAAGCACTTCTTCCTGCAGGGCATACAGACCCTCAACCAGGACAACAATAAAACAAGAGCTCTGACTTTTCTGGACTTCACCCACTACCTCAATCGGATTTTGCCCAGCACATATTACATATAGCACACATCTGCATAGTGTACTGTGTTTGGTTGTGTATGTAGCATATAAAAATTGGAATATGAATTTGAAATTGAACAAAATAAATGCGCTCATAATGAACAAAATCGAAAGTGTATATGATTATGAAGAAGAAGAAGCTGACTAACAAGCTAATCAGAGGCAAGTGCATTTAGCTGAGCATAACAAGGCATGTAGAGATGCAGAAATCATAAAGGAGTGCTTCTTTTTCATCTCTCAAATGATCCAATCAATGCCTCAAGATCACCACACACAGACACACACACACACACACACACACACACACACACACACACACACACACACACACACACACACACACACACACATACGGGAATACAACTAATAGGAGAGGAAATGGTATCTTAAAATAAAACGAAAGCAATCACACATGGGGATGGCATTCCACTATTTTGGGGTTATGAAACTAAAAGGCTAGCTAGGCAAATCTTTCATTCAGAGATTTCATCCCATTTTATGACCCCATCCTAGTTCAGGACACCAGAAGCAACACACAAACTAAACTTCTGCTCCAAAATGAAGCCCTGCTTTACTTTATAACAAGACATATAGGGATTTCTCCATTAATGGCACCTTTAATGCTGTGTAGATATTTAGGTTTTCATTTTTTTCTTACACTGATACAGACTGTTTTGATTCTTGATACGTTTTCACTTTAGATCGCAGGGCAGGATAATTTGTTCTGCTGTATGTTGAAATACTTCCTTATTCATTCGAAGGCATGTAATGTCACGACATATATTTCCTGTGAAGCCACACTATGCCCGAATTTATATTTCTATCTATTCAAGTCTTTCATAATAAATGCCTGCTTTCTTTCATACTGTTGTGAAACTTTTTACAAGGTTAATTTGTCACGGTTGATATCAGAGTTTGCATCTTGTAATATGTAAATGTAACTTCCTGTATGTCAGGAAACAATAACGTAAATCTACTGTCCCCTCTAGCCTTGAAGAACTTCATGGGTGTTAGCCTACGTGCTGCTCACAGTTTGTAAGATTAATAATTACAGGAAATGATCTATAAACATGTCAATCTCATATGTCCAATTTGTCATCAAAGTCTACAGTAAAAAAAAAAAAAAAAAGAGGTTTGTATGGTCAGTGTGCCTGTAATGATCCGTGAGCATTATTAGATCCAGACTAGCACAGCTAAATACATACAAGTGAAATAAATATGAATTTAAATATTATTAGCCTTTTAACTGCATCAAAAGGCTATTTAGAAGCATATGTGCTGAAAGAGAAAGTAAAAAAAAATACCTACAAAGAGAAATAAGAAGTATTAATTTAGGGTTTTTATAATCACTCAAGATTTGAAATGAATTCTCTAAATTTACAGTGATGTTATCATAGTGTCAGAGGGGAGTAAACTTGCATATAAGTGATCACAGTTGCAGTTTCCTGTCTGTACTCAGCCTTGGGGGACTGACTAAGACTAACAGTTTTCTCTAGTAAGTAGCAGATATATTTCTATGAGATATGCACTGATATCTTTCTATACATATCATTACAAGTTTTTACACAGACTATATAAATCTTATATAGTCTAAAAAACAATTCTGTTTTTTCAATTGAAAAACAGATCTTTTGAATCTTTTTTTTGGATTACAACATAAGGAAGCGTTTGTTTCAGTGGATTGTGTGTTGGCATTGTTCTTAATAATGCTGAAATACAAGTTAGTTGTGTATTATTAATGTAGGTTGATAGCTATTATATTGATGTTTAATATAGTAAAATATAGCAAAATTTGAATAATTAAAACAGTCCAAAAATCCAAAATTATTTTTGGATTTTGCAGCAGAATTATAAGCATAAATACAGACAAAAATAATGAATAAGATATCACAGAAGAAAAAAAAAATTGCCTTATATTTGTGGGATATTACATTGGTGGCATGATCAAATATTGTGTTGTCTAAATGTTACTTTAAGTTTTTACAGTTTAAATGTTGTGTAATTTCCTTTTTGACAGATCTGTACTTTTCCTTTTGACAGATCTGTACTTAAGCTGTGTTCCAAAAGAGGAAGCTCAGTTCACACTTACAGACAAGTGAAAAAATAACGGCTGCAAAAAAACTATCAGAGTCAGCTTTTGAAATCTCATGAGTACCATGCCTTCCAATAACAATACTACTTGTAATACAGCAGAAAGTTTGGCTCCCTCCGTTCTCTCTCCTTTACTTATCGTTGAGCTCCTGTTTGGCCTGCCCGGAAACTTGATGGCACTGTATATCTTCTGTCGCTACATTCGCTCATGGAGACCCAATATCCTGTTTCTCTTTAACTTACTCCTGGCTGATTTTTTCCTCTTGGTGAGCATGCCATTTCGGATTGATGCCTATCTTCGCTCTGAAGAATGGATATTCGGTAACGCTTGGTGCCGGATCAACCTCTTCATGCTAGCAATCAATCGGTCAGCAAGCATCGCCTTCATGAGTACTGTGGCTGTACATCGATATTTTAAAGTAGTCCATCCACATAATAAAATTAACTTCATTAGCTCACGCCAAGCTGGAGGGATCGCTGGTTTCATCTGGGTGACTATAATCTTAATGAGGCTTCCTCTGCTGGCTAGCAACGTGATTACAAATGAGGAGAATCATTCTTACTGCCGGAGCTTTAACCCCAAAAATATCACACTTTCTATTAAGCTACACTATATGATATATATTGGTGAGTTTTTCCTCCCTCTTTTGCTGCTACTCTTTTGCTCCATTCGAATTTCCTGCAAATTACGACAGCGGCAGTTGGACAAAGAAAGGAAGGTGCGACAGGCTATTTACACTGTCCTAGTGATTGTTGGGGTTTTCATCTTTTGTTTCCTCCCTGGAGTTGCCACAGGACTGACAGCACTCTATATGAGAGAAAGGTTGGATATATACTGTAATGCTTACAAAATAGTCAGTCAATTGTTTGTCTTGTCCATCGGGTTCACGTACATGAACAGTGCCCTGGATCCCATCATCTACTGCTTCTCCAGCTCCATGTTCCGAAACGCACTAAAAAGTTCGATCAATCGAGTTGGACTTGTGCAATTACAGCTAAGCCGTCGTCCTAGCACAGTGGTGGGAAGTGATAGTTAAGTAGGTGATGGTTTCTGAAAGGAAGCATAAATTGTAACCAAGTATTAAAAATCACACAGCAATTTACATGTTATAAGACTAGTACAGTAGATTTATGGAAATGCTTTCTTTTTTAATGCTTCCTGAATTTTATTTAACTGTATGACATAAATGGAATTTATGTAACATTTGTAACATGTCCGATAAGATAAATCTGGAATGTCTTGCATTTCTAGTGTGCAATAAATAGGGTTAATATGGCTAGCTTAGATATAGCATGACCTCATGAAAAATACACACATTATACAATTATACAATATAATTATATTATTATACAACTCATTATTTAATGTTAACAAAGACAGGAAATATTCAGACCTAATACACAGGAAAGAACATTCCCAAAGCACATGACAGAATATCCCATTTGAACAAAACGCCTGGATCATCAGATGATGAATGAGATTTCTAGAGAAGTGTTATGCCAAGTAATAAAGCTTAGTATGAGTTTAATAATAACATATATCTATTTTGTACATGTAAAGAAATTTCCTCAAACAATAATATTTGGAGAGTGTGGAGTGCTATTGCTGGAGGAAAAAAAACTATTGACACTAAGAATAACAAAATTATGAACAAGCTCGATCTTGTTCAAAGACTGATCGCAGACTGATATTAAATTATTGATGTTTCTTACCTGTGTAGCTGTATTTAAGGAAACTGTTCAAAATAAAAAAAAACCTTAAAGAAACAAGTGGTATTAATAGGTAGTATTATAATATTACTATCAATATGTTTTAGTTTATTATGACTTAATCTTCATATACATTAGATATTTAGAATTGTTTCAAAATTGCAAGAGGAATCTATTTCTGTAAATCAATTTTTTCTGTGCTGATAAACATTTTGTATTCAGATATCTGAAATTCTTGATCTCGTAAGGAAGTACAACATTTTCTGCAATATTATTAATATTACATTAAACATAATAAGTGCCTACGAGCTCAGCTGTATGCATCTTTATATGTAAAATATTAACTTTGGCTCTATTATTATTTGTATATGTATTGTCTTGTTCTATCAGCCATTAAAAATGCAAAGAGATAGATAGATAGATAGATAGATAGATAGATAGATAGATAGATAGATAGATAGATAGATAGATAGATAGATAGATAGAACTTTATTATCATTGCATAGTACAAATACATAACAAAACAATGCTGTATAAGTAATTAAATCATAATGTTCTAAAGCAATAAATAATACACAAGCAATCCCACTTTTGTAGACCAATTCTATTTTATTTTCATTCATCCTTGTTTTCATCATAAGTGTTTGTGTACAACTTTTCTCTGTATCTTGAAGTTAAACACTCAGCAATAATCAGCTTTGTGATGACTGTGGCAGGAAGAACTGCTTTAGTTCTTCAATTACCCCAAGATCTTGCCTACTAAAATGAATACTGAATACAGGAAGATTGTGATTCAGGAGTTTGGAAATTGAAATCCATATGAGCACATTTGTATTTAACTCACAAACTCCTGAATCACCTTCCAAACTCCAAACTCCAAACTCACAAATCCCACTCACCTTCTTCTTGATCATTAATTTTCAGCAGAACTTTTCAGAACAATTTTCTTTGTCTTTTGGTCCAGTTGCCTGTAGTTAGTCATGCTCTATTTGTTTATAAAGAATTCAATCAGATAAACATTATTCGAGAAACTAGCAAAATCTTCTCACCTCTAAAGATGAGCTCAGCTATATCTTTAGAGTCTTATAGTCTTAGTCGTAGGTTGCTTTGGATAAATGCATTAGTCAGATGAGGTAATACAAGCTCAGAACCTACACAAATGCAAATAGGCATTCAATTCAAGATTCAAAAAAACTTTATTAATCCCAGGGGAAAATTGCTTTGCCATGTTACAGTTGCTCAAATAAAAGTGGAGAAAGAACGAAAGAAAGAAAGAAAGAAAGAAAGAAAGAAAGAAAGAAAGAAAGAAAGAAAGAAAGAAAGAAAGAAAGAAAGAAATATATACTATATACAAGAAAACTAAAAAGAAACTGTAAAATAGAATAAATAAGTACAGATACTGTACAAATACTGTACAAATAATAGTGTAGAACTGTAATATTGCACACAGGGATTGTAAATTGGTGATCATTTTAATACAGTGGTGTGAAAAAGTGTTGGCCCCCTTCCTGATTTCTTTTTTTGCATGTTTGTCACACTTTAATGTTTCAGATAATCAAACACATTTAAATATTAGTCAAAGATAACACAAGTAAACACATCATGCAGTTTTTAAATGAAGGTTTTTATTATTAAGGGAAAACAAAATCCAAAACTACATGGCCCTGTGTGAAAAAGTATTTGCCCCCTAAGCCTAATAACTGGTTGGGCCACCCTTAGCAGCAACAACTGCAATCGAAAACTGTTTTCGATAACTTGCAATGAGTCTGTTACAGCGCTGTGGAGGAATTTTGGCCCACTCATCTTTGTAGAATTGTTGTAATTCAGCCACATTGGAAGGTTATCGAGCATGAACCACCTTTTTAAGGCCATGCCACAGTCAATCAGATTGAGGTCAGGACTTTGACTAGGCCACTCCAAAGTCTTCATTTTGTTTTTCTTCAGCCATTCAGAGGTGGACTTGCTGGTGTGTTTTGGATCATTGTCCTGCTGCAGAACCCAAGTTCGTTTCAGTTTGAGGTCACAAACAGATGGCCGGACATTCTCCTTCAGGATTTTTTGGTAGACAGCAGAATTCATGGTTCCATTTATCACAGCAAGTCTTCCAGGTCCTGAAGCAGCAAAACAGCCCCAGACCATCACACTACCACCACCATATTTTACTGTTGGTATGATGTTCTTTTTCTGAAATGCGGTGTTACTTTTACGCCAGACGTAATGGGACACAGACCTTCCAAAAGGTTCAATTTTTGTCTTGTCAGTCCACAGAGTATTTTCCCAAAGGTCTTGGGGATCATCGAGATGCTTCCTCAGACAGTACAACCTGCTCTGACCTTTCCTGTAGAGCGCTGTTGAGTTCAGTCCAGTTTATTGTCAATATGGACTCCCAGGTATTTGTAATCCTCAACAATCTCAACTTTCTCACAATGGACAGACAAAGGAGAGACTGCGGATCTGGATTTTCTAAAGTCCACTACCCGTTCCTTTGTTTTCCCAACTTTGAGCTGTAGGTGGTTGAGCTCATACCAGGTGACAAAGTTGTCCACTGCTGTCTGATACTCCAAGGTGTTACCTCCCTAAATACATCCAACAACCACAGAGTCATCAGAATTTCTGAAGGTGGCAGGATTCCGATGTGTATCTGAAATCTGATGTATACAGGGTGAAGAGGAAGGGAGAAAGAACTGTTCCCTGAGGTTCACCAGTGCTGAAGATCACGGTGTCAGACACACAGTTCTGTATTCGGATGTACTGGGGACATCCGGTGAGGTAGTACATGATCCATAAAACCAGATGAGTGTTCTTCTCTCCCAGTAGGTTGGGCCTGATGGTGTTAAAAGCACATGAGATGTTGAAAAACATAAACCTCACAGAGCTCTGCGGTTTCTCTAGGTGGGTGTAGGTGAAGCAGATGGATAATGGTGAACTGGTGAACATGCAGTGTGACAGAAGGTGGGTTGCATCTGAGGCTTGACATCAAATCCATTGAAGAATAGATTAAGCTAATTTGCATGATCCGCATTACCCTGTATCACCTGGCTGCTGGTTTTGTAGCCAGTGGTTGTCTTCATGCCTCTCCACACCTCCCTCATGTCATTATGCTGTAAACTCTTTTCCCTCCTCTTATTTTGACAGACAGCAGTCTTTGAGCCCTCTTGACGTCCTCCCTGTCTCCAGACCTAAAAGCCCTATTTTTATCAATGAGCACAGCTTTAATGTCTTTGGTGATCCAGGGTTTGTTGTTGGGGAAACAGTGGATGGTTTTTAGGGGCATGCAGGTGTCGACACAGAAATTGATATATTCCGTGATGCAGTTTGTCAACGTCCTCACCATGTGGCTCACAGAGTACCTCCCAGTTTGTAGCCTGCACTCCTGCAGGGCAGTGTTGGCTTCATCAGACCATTTCCTCACCTTTCTGACATTAGTGGGTTGCTGCTTAACCAGTGGTGTGTATTCTGGCAGAAGATGAATCAGGTTATGGCCTGACCTTACTAGAGTGGGGAGGGCTGAAGAGCTTTAGGCGCCTTTATCATTTGAATACATCAAGTCTAGGGCCACATGTCACCTCTGGTGTGGCAATCAACATACTGCGTGAAGGTGGGAAATGTCTTCGTGAGGGACGCTTGATTGAAGTCGCCGAAGCACCTTACTGTGTTTTTGGATTTGTTCTTTGGATTACCCTCTGGCCTTGATTTATTGATGATATTGTGCTTTGACCTACAATAAACCTAATTATTGGATTGTTTTTTGGGCTGTGTTTGCCTGAGGGTCTTCCGCACATGGATCCTCATTATTTGTCTAAGTCTTGCCATGTTACACTGCTTTTTACCTCTGGCTTCATTAATAATTCTTAATGTACATATACAAAATACAGTTTAGCTATTTGCCTTCACTCTGCACCTATTTACCACGTAATTTCACTCTGTATCTTAAATAGGACATGATATTTATCTTAACAACCTTTTAGCCAACATCCTGTCACAACTTAACACTTGCTGACGATGTTACACATTCTACTATTATTCTGCAGAGTGAGCATAAAGTATCTAAGCAAAGTGATTTTGCAGGCTACACCATCTGGCAGAAATATATTTGACTTATTTAAATTTATTTCAGAGGTTTGGGAGAGGTTAAATAGATCATTAATAATGTAAGTTTATTTTTGGGGAGTACAATTGCTGTACTGTACTGGAATTGCAGAATATACAGTAATGTTAAAATCTTATATCATAATAATATATAGGAATGCATTTTAAGGATAAAATTTGTATTGCATCCTGCCTATATGTTATGTTATATAATTATATTTTGTATAATAATTTATATATTACTAGTATATTTACTCATATATAAAACTGAAACACTTTCTGAAACACTTAAAAAGGTAGCTACATTATAGGGCTTTTCACACTGCGCTTAACCCTGGGTTATTGTCGTTCTAAACACCGCTTTTAACCCCGGGTAAAGCAACGTTTCACACCTGTGATTTGAAAGCGGTGTTAGCAATTTGAATCACGTTTCACACTGCTCATATGATACCTTGGGTTAACTGTTAATCCTGGGTATTCATTAACAGATGTTTCACACAGTTCATTCCTAAACCCCAGGTTAATGTTTTTATTTGCATATTTGTGATGTCGCTGTCACTGATTGGAGGAACAGCAGGCAACCTGTTTACATGGCTTTTCCCACGTCTTGCCAGTTATTTAAAAAATGCTGTAAGATTAATACCGTCTCCTCATCTCTCCAGTTCACATGCTTTCCATCTTTTGACATTTTCTTACTTTTCTTTAACCGGCTGTTGTTTGCATGACGCGCGTTTCCTGTTACTGACGTGACATGAGCCTTGCTGTGCAATTTCTGACTGGCTGTCTGTTGCCAAGCATCCAACAGCAACAAACAAAAATCCAGAAATGGAGCAACTGCTCCATTTCACATTGAACAAACTTAACACTGCCATGTGTGGTTAACACTGCATGTGTAAAAAGTGGTGCTAACACAGATTTCATATTACAGGTGTGAAACATTTCTTTACCCGGGGTTAAAAGTGGTGTTTAGAACGAAGATAACTCGGGGTTAAGCGCAGTGTGAAAAGCCCTTATATGACCAAAAGTCAAATTTACAAAAACTGTTGACTCAACATATCAGTAGGGGTGCAGAGTGGCTTTGTTTTCCTCATACCTCTGAGGTTGAGGGTTTTGATTCACGCCCCTGCACTGTGTGAACAGGGGTTCAGGGGTTTTCTCCAGCTGCTCTGGCTTCCTTCCCCACTCAAAAGACATGCACTATAGGCTGATTGGCATCATTTAAATGTCTGTTATGTGTGAATGGGTGTGAGTGTGTGTGTGCAATTGTGTACTGCCAGCCTGTACCCCATCAAGAGTGTCTCTTGCCAATACCTATTTCCACAAAGCAACATCCAAAAAGACACAGTGTAGAACAAATTGAGTGTCCTGAGTTCAGCCCCACTAACCACTTTCAAGCTGAATTAGAATGACCTCACTTCTTGCTGAATGAGCACAAATAAACAGAATCCGAAAAGGGGACCAAATCAGGTATATGAGTCTGATATTTTGGTCATAGTGCATAAAACTGTGACCATGATCTCCATATATTCTAAAATAAAATTTATGATATATTATTATTATTATTATTATTATTATTATTATTATTATTATTATTAAAAAGTTTGAATATTTAGCAAATTTATTTTTATATAATTTAATTTCATAATAGTTCATATGTTGTCATACATTTTTAATGATTTTTATCTCAACATGAAGATTGACGTTTATTTGCTCTGTGTACTTTGCATAACTGTCTCACTCTCTCACACATACGCACAAATGGTTGATTTCACACTAGCTGCTATGAGCCCAGACTGTAGACAATTGGGCTCCAATCATGCTGTCATTGCTGTAAGAACAGACAGCAGTGAGAGTAGAGGAGGATTCTCTTAACCGTCTTTGGGGATGATTGCACTTCAAACGCTCCCACACACTTTTGGACAGCCTGCTCATCTGCTGTATTGCTGCAGTCTATTTGTAGGGTTCTCAAAATCTTAAAATATTACACTCTGTCTCTTTTTGATTATATCTGTATAAAATGTTCAAGCATACAATACATACATGTTCACGTGCACACATGTGGGTCCACTGCTCCTAAATGACAAGAAAGTTAATAAAAGTTACAATTATAATAGCCCAGTGGGTGGCCCAGAGTGCCACTCTATCCAACAGTACCTGATGAAAGTGTCCATTTTCTGTTAAGTACAGGAGTACTCATTACTGTTGTGTGGACTCCTTATTCTCATAATTTCTTACTCTCCTGGAAAAAAAAAACCTCTACTGTGGGCAGTAGGTGTCAGTAGGTGAGTAACATGGTGACATGTCTGACTGTTGTCATGGGAAAACAGTCACAGTGTCATATGGATATATTATTGATATCACATTCAGTGCCGTGATATCCTCTAGTCCTGTAGTGTCACAACCCTGAAAATACTAATCCCAGAAATTGATCACTTGTTTTGTGGGGGTTATTAAATCCAGTCTCCATTAAAAAAAAATTAATCCAGAAAGTGTGTGCTGGCTTGATTATTATTTTATTTATTTTAATGTTGCTTTATGTTTTAGTGTTGTCACAAAAAGTTATCCGTATATTGCTATCAAACGTGTTTTTTTTGCACATTTATATATAGAATAATACATTTACTGACATGACAATTTCCCCCCAAAAATCATTAGAAAATAAGAAAAGATAGAAAAAAATAATTATTCACAATCTGTCTTCATCACAAAACAAGAAGACTTTTTGCATACATTTCTGTATATTGTGTATAAACCATTTTGCAGTCACTAGATCTCAACCCAACTGAGCAGCTATGGGAGGTTTTGGAGTAAAATGTTAAACAGCAATCTTTACCATTATAATCAAAATACTAATGGAAGGAAAAAAAGAATGTTGTCTATTCATTCATTGTCTACCGCTTATCCGATCTACACTCGGGTCACGGGGAGCCTGTGCCTATCTCAGGCGTCATTGGGCATCAAGGCAGGATACACCCTGGACGGAGTGTCAACCCATTGCAGGGCACACACACATTCTCATTCACACACTACGGACAATTTAGAGATGCCAATCAACCTACAATGCATGTCTTTGGACTGGGGAAGGAAACCGGAGTACCCGGAGGAAACCCCCGAGGCACGGGGAGAACATGCAAACTCCACACACACACACACGGCGGTCGCGGAAATCAAACACCCAACCTTGGAGGTGTGAGGCAAACGTGCTAACCACTAAGCCACCGTGCCCCCAAAAAGAATGTTGTTCTTCTTTTAAATACAGTTCTAGAGACTTTGGGGCATACTGAGATTTGAGCACGCATAATGAGGAAGTTTAAAGAGGAAGTTTAGTATCTTGCAGCTTCATATCATGGTATTGCCAAAGACTGCAGAACTGCATTACCCATCAGCCCCAGCATGTCGTATGCCCCAAATAACCGCTTTTTTTCTCTTTGTTGGTAAGTTTTCCAGTAAATTACCTGCATTTGCATCAGCCTTCTCTACCAGTTCCTGACACCATAATTAACTGCCAGAGTGTAATCTAAAAAAAAATGCAAAATAATAGGAGGTGAGCAAGTGCTATTTCATAAACTGTGAATAAAAAAGCTGGAAGCCATATTGTGAAATTAACCCAAATTTGCATTGATAAATGTCACACAATTCTCATTTATCTATCATCATATCAGACTTTATTATTTATTTGTTTGCTTGTTTGCTAGGAGATTTCAAATGCTTGAACTACATGCAGGTAATAATCTAAATAGAGAGCCCCCCCCCCCCCCCCCCCCCCCCCAAAAAAAAAAAAAAAAAAAACTTGCTTAAACATAGATATGTGCAAGTTCTCCCACATAAATAGCTACATGGTATTATTACGTTATATGATGACTTTAAGTCATCAACTCTGTATAAAGACCTTGTAGTATCTATGTTAAAGGTACATTATCTGACCAAAATTATGTTGAACTTCCTTCTAGCCACACTCATTGCTAACTGGTACATTCAAGCAAGCATATAGCCATGCATTCACGAAGAGCTCAATGACTTTAAATGTGGCACTGTCATAGGATGCCACATTTGGCCAGTTCATGAGAAGAGAGCCCTGCTAGATTTGCCCTAGCCACCAGGAAAACCATGCAAACTCACAGAGGTGGGCTGTCAAGTGCTAAGGCATGTATCATATAAAAATCACATATCCTCTGTTGCATCAATTACTATGCAGGTCCAAACTGCCTCTGGAAGCAATATCAGCCCAAGAACTGTGTGAGTTTCATGTCCAAGCAGCTGCACACAAGCCTATAGTCAATATGCGCAATGCTATGCATTGTGATATAAAGCACATCACCATTGGACTCTGGAGCAGTGGAAAAGTCTGCTCTGGACTCATGAATCATGCTTCACTAGCTGGCAGGTAAATCTGAGCTTTGTGGATACCAAGCAGAATGCACAGTACCAACAGTACATTTTGGTGGAGGAAGCATAATGATCTGGGATGTTTTTAGGGTTCGGGCTTGTTCTCTTGGTTCCATAGAGGGGTAATGTTAATGCTTACATACAAAGACATTTTAGACAAGCATTTGCTCCAAGCTTTATACAGTTTGAGGAAGGCCGTTATTCTGTTCCAGAAAAACAGAATGAAACGTCCATAAAAAACATGGTTTGAGTTTGGTGTAGAGGAACTCCAGTAGCCAGCGCAAAGCCATGACCTCTCAACCCCACAAAACACTTTTGAGATTAATTAGAACATCAATTGTAATTGTCAGCCATCCTTATCTAACACCAGTGTCTGACCTCACCAATGCTCAAATGCTCACAAATATAATAGTTTGATGGTAAGGTGTCCACATATTTTTGGCCATATAGTGTATATTAAAGCTGTTCTGGTGGCACATACTGGTCTGACAACTTTTTTAAATCTTTTTTTCCATTTTTTACTTTTTCACCTGTTTAAATATATCTGGATGTCCCAAGGGATATCTCTGTGAATCTGTCATATTAGTGTGCTCAATGTCCTTCATGTGGAAAGGATTTATTTAGCACTGGCATTGGCATATTGGAAATTGAGAGGCTCTGTGTTCAGTCTGTGGTGCAAAAATCTGCCTGCCACATGCTCAATCCTTTCTCAATGAGATTTCTCAATGAGATCTTCAGCTTTCGCCTATACATTCAGCTAAAATAAATGATAGAATGTAAAACCTGACAAATAATGTCTATAAAAATTTTTTCGAATTTAAGTATGTGATTTTTATAGATCATTTGTATTTGCTGTGTGCTATTTATTGTGTTAGATCTGAGTTGGACATTCTGCCTTTATAACCTTATTCATTCATTCATTGTCTACCACTTATCCGATCTATTCTCAGGTCACGGGGAGCCTGTGTCTATCTCAGGCGTCATTGGGCATCAAGGCAGGATACACCCTGGACGGAGTGCCAACCCATCACAGAGCACACACACACTCTCATTCACACACATTCAGAGATGCCAATCAACCTACAATGCATGTCTTTGGACTGGGGGAGGAAACCTGAGCACCTGGAGGAAACCCCCGAGGCACGGGGAGAACATGTAAACTCCATACACACGGCAGAGGCGGGAATCGAACCCCCAACCCTGGAGGTGTAAACATGCTAACCACCAAGCCACCGTGCCCCCCTAAACCTTATTCAGTAAAGTGTATTTACACTTGGCTGCATCGACCAAGTCAAGTCAAGTGAATTCAAATAGCCGCCATGTACATTTATATTCCATTTGACAAATGGTTCATTTTCATTTTTGGTTATATTATGGTTTGCTAAAAGATGAATAGATTTACTTCTCATATAGTTCTAGGTCGGTATATAGATGATAGTGCTTGGACAGGAGTTACTTAAGTTATTTGACTGATGTTCCAATGAGTTTTAATCCCATTGTAATGTTACTGAATAACACCTATCCCACATAAAATCCGTTAATAACCTAACCACAACCTTGTTATCCTGCTACTATCCTTAAAAATCATTAAGTGACTAAAAAGAGCTAGACGCTAAACAAAGTAATCCAATCACAAATTAGCTGTGCTTTTTGTCATTTGTAATCTGATTCCAGACATCTTGAACAGATTTGCTATCTGACATGAACTCATAATATCAATTAGTTACAGATGAGTGGTGGCTATCATTAACTTTAAATTAAGATTCTAGTAGCACCTGTCATTACAAAAGCAATTAGTCATTCAAGTCCCTTCAAAGCTCCCTTGAATCAGAATGAATGTCTGAGCCATGAATACACTGAAGTCATGTGTGTGTGTGTGATCTTAGCACTGTTTCACACAGAACATGGAGAACTGGAATGAATGGATAAGTGCAACATGTTCAATCCACAACCAGTGGAGGTGTTTGCTTATTTTAAGATCACAATTGTTTCAAAGGGCTTACTTACTATTCTAGACAAACGTTTTGAATACGTTTTGACCGACAGGCCAGCTCAATAAAGGTTCTAATCTGGCCCACTAAATGAATTTAGAATCTGGCCTAAATTAAAATCATTTTGAGGATTGTAATTAAATTGAAAGATTAAAAAAGACCTATGTTTTGTTCACTAGGGGATAAAGTAGAGCAATAAACATGCTAGTTGCTTTCGGCTGCTCCCTGTTCGGGGTCGCCACAGCGGACCGGTTGGTCTGCACAACAACTTGGCAAATGTTTTACGCCGGATGCCCTTCCTGCCGCAACCCTCCCATTTTTCCGGGCTTGGGACCGGCACTGCATCCAGTGGCTGGGGTTGAGGCATTGGTTGGAATCGAACCCGAGCCTTCCACATGATAGGCAACCAACCTACCACTGAGCCACCAATGCCTCTAGAGCAATAAACATGCTAATTATATATAATTATTTATTACAAAGCTAAACGTTTAATGTTACCATATATTTTTTTTAAAACCCAGTTTATGGGTTTCATAGCAGTGGGGTGAATAATTATGCAAACTGTTTTCAAATTTTTATTATTATTATTATTATTATTATTATTATTATTATTATTATTATTATTATTATGTGTCAATAATTTTGTAACCTATCACAAACGTTCACCACATTAATAGGCTATTTTGTGTAGATTTGTGACATAATCCCATATAAGTACAATAATAATCCATTGTAGTAATAATCTACTAAACATAAAGTCTAATACAAATTCCTTTTAATGTACCGTATCTGTAAATTTAAAAGCCATATTTGTTTTATACTCTGGTCTGTGTTGGCCCATAAGACAGCTCTGCCTCATTTATACCTTTAATACATCAGATATCAGATTTTGGCTTATTGTTTGATTAGCTGTATCTGTGAAAGTAAAATCTCTGTATCTGTCTGTATCAGATTATCATAGATATGTTTTTGTTTTGTTTTTTTATACAGTGGTGACATGCTGTATGTAACATTTAGAATTTTTTAAAGTCAAAGTGAAATAATAAATATTTGTGTATTTGTGAGAGTGTAGCTGACAATACCTACCAAAATGGCATAATGTGATCTGACTGGACTTTTGAGAGGATGTACTTTTAATAATGATCGCAATAATGATAGAAATCAATCAATCAATCAATCAATCAATCAATCAATCAATCAATCAATCAATCAAACAAACAACCCCACTGCTGAACCACTACATAGTTTATCAATTATTTATTTGAAAAATTATTAAATGAATTTCAGCTTCTGAGAGAATTGTGTCATACATGGACGTAGGTTTGTGTTGGGAGCAGAATGACGGAGCGGTTAAAAGTGACAGATCTCACACACAGCACTGACGTGTTAGGATAAATGCCAAACTACATCATCACTCTTCCATCATTATAAAAATGTTTAGAAAGAATGCAACACATTCTTATGGTACAAAAAAATAGAATAATTACATAGCCCAATGATTAGTAACTGTATGACAACAGGTTGCATTCACTTAAACTTACAGTAAATGGATATCACTGAGAGGTACTGAGATTACTGTGAATAAGTAAAATTAAAACTGGGTGTAGATAAAAACGTTAACATTTGAGCATGCAGTGTACAACTGCAATAATCTTTAACTAATGGTTATTCAGTTTGTGCTCAGTGTCAGAAAAAAAAGGTTTTTGCATGCAACTTATTTGCACAAGCATAGAAGAGTGTCAAACTTTGTCTTTATATGAGACTCTCTGAACCAACATATTTAAAGCAAGCTAACCTCTACCACTATTCTATTTGAATAAGATCGATATGTAATAAATACATTTACGTCTTTTTTTTGTGATATATTGAGCTTTGCCCACTTTATTCATAAAGATTGTGCTGTACTTTGCATAATATATGATTAGATTTACCACCAGGCTCATGAAAATCTGCTCTTGTCTGCAGACACAAACAGGCTTACAATATAACGTAGGTATTCCCGAAAAAGGAAAGTCTATTTATTTTCAATATCCTAAACAATTTACGGTGATGAATCTATCCACTTTACAAGTAAATAAAATTAAAAAAAACAAAACAGTACTGTTTTACCACATGACATGTGGAAGCCTGCTTGTGCTTGCAGAGGAGAAGAGGTTAAGCCTGAATGTTGATATTCACCTTATAGAAGGTGCTGTTGCTGTTGCATGCCACCGTGTTCTGCAAGAATTGGCTGGTAGTGTAATAAAGCAGTACAACAAGGCTCTGATGACTATCTGTATATAGTTTCTGTGCATTCTGTCCCCATTTCAATGTGGAGTTCTATGGTGTACATCCCAGCTCCTAAAAACATTCCAGTTGCTAGATTGGCTAAGATGAACTGCTCCCTATAATAGAAGTAACTCAATAAATTAGCACTTTTTAGTAAGCTGTTTAGCCTGAAGAGGGTCATGGTGGATATGGAGACCCTGAAGTCTAAATGTGGTGGGAATACACCTGTAATGGAACACGATTAATTGCAGGGCAACATGCACACACATACAGTATGTACACATTTACACCCAGGGACAATACAGCTTTCCTATCCATCAGCCTATCCACTTACTAGTATGTTTTGGAGGTGGGACAAAATCCAAAGAACCCAATAAGAAATCCACATGACATGGGACCATGCACAGAAACTGCACAGTCTCTCTGTCTCAATCCTGGACATCTGCGTCTGTGAAGCTACAGTGCTGCCCACTGCTATACACTCTGCATCAGAAGAAAGAGTTCCTGAAGTTATACCTCATCCCTGTAATAACATTGCACCTATCACTATTAACCTATCAGCTGGTACAGCCTAATAAGCTGTTCTTAACACACAGATTTTATGTGGGCACTAAACAATCTGCACACACATTATAGTAGGATGACAGGTTTCTCCAACAGGTTTCTCCTACTTAAATCTAATTAGCAATTATAGCATCTGGTTACACAATCAACTGGATAAAATACTATATTCTGCCCCTAACTAAACTCTGCTGAGATGTTGGGGTGGAAACTTGCCTTTTAAATATGCAAAACAATCCATTAAATACCTAGGAATCCACATTCCAGTGCATTTAAATGAGCTAAACAAATTAAGTTATGGGCCCCTGCTACAAGAAAAAAAAAAGAAAACAGCTCTGGAAAGATGTAAATCCGTCAAAATAAATATCCAGTCAAAATAAATATCCTCACCAAAAACTTTTCGCTATGACTCCTATCACTCCATCCTTTATCTGGTTCTCCTCTCTTGACAACATGGTTGCCATATATTTTAATAAAAGCCCCAAAACATACAACCAAGCCATCAAGTCCAGACTAAACAGTTCAGATCACTAGGGAATTATTTCCTATGACACCAATTACTCTACATCCGGCACTACACAAACAACACAAACCAACCATGGTTAAAGAGGGAGGATAGTCTAATTAAAGAGTTGTATATCAGAGGCATCTCCTTCATAGACTAAACAACAAAGATCCCTAATTGCTGTAAAAATAACACTTTTAGCTCTCCCCTAACTGCCTAATGCAAATCAAATATTCTTTATCACAGTTTATCTGCGTTTGATAGCACGCCACTATGGAATTACCCCATGGTCTTAATTAACACTAGATGAGTCAGAAAGGCAGTAGATAGTAGACTGTCCCATCCTGGGACCGTTGTTCAGGCTTGTTTATGACCTTGACAACATCAAAGAAAATTATACTTAACAGATGAAAGTTAAGTAACAGATCACTGTCACTTGCAGTATTTCCAAATGAAACACAACCACCCTGTTCTTGTCAAACTTGTCTTCCTGAAGCAAAAAGAAATTAAACAAATTCTACAAATTCATTTTATCTGAGAAATGGACAGCTGAAATAAATAATCAGCTATCTCATCTCAACTGGCAAAATGCATGTAATAATAGAATCTCTTTGTCCTGTAACTCATAACTCCAAGTAATGCAATATAATGTTCTTCACAGAACCTACATTACTACCAGTAATGTGCTCTCACATGGGATTTACACACTAATGCATGCTCACCATGCTTTCTCTAGCTTCAACTAATGATTACTTTGATGCTCTCTGTTCTTACATCTAAGAGAAACTAATATGAGATGAGAAACAAAATATTTTTATTGAAACTATACATAATATGCTCTCTTATCTGATTGACCTCATACTTTCCACTTGTTGGGTTCTAACTATGAGTCAACATTATGTGCTATAAAACTTCTGTTACTGCTGGCCTAAAGACTTTACATTAAATCTAAATATATTACGACATCAGGAAAGAGATCATTTTGAGTCATGAATAGAGCTCGTTTGCAGTTTTCAGTTTTCAGTTTTGTTATACTGTATATGCACTAATGAACCAAACCATTATTATCACCTGCCTAATAAACAGTGCAGTTGCGGCATGGACTCTACAGGACCTCTGAAGGTGCCTTAATGGTATGTGGCTCAAGATATTAGCAGATAATTATAGAACAGTTGATATCCGCCTTTTCATATTAACCCAGAATTAAAATTTTCTGTAACTTGAGCCACAGTAACCCTTCTGTCAGTTCGGAATAGATGGGATAGCACTTTCTGCACTCACATCTCAATGAGACATGGGCAACCAACACCCAGTATTGACCACATGCAACCCACAAGCCTTGCTTTGTTTGAGAGATGCTCTGACCCAATGGGTTGGTTGGAAGGATTTGTCAAAGTTACTCAGGTCATCACACTGGTCATCTCTCCTGTTAGCTTATCATCTAAAAACTCTCTGACCCTGATATGTGCTGTTATTTTGAGATAATCAATGTTATTCACCTATGAATCTGTGGGTAGTCATATTTTTTTGGCTTCTCATAATATTTTATGGAACGTTCTGCTTGATTAGTTTCATTATTAAATTAATTGCAATAATTGGGACAATTAGCAATTTACTCGTTCTCACATATTATCACACAGGCTAGTAGTCCATATCTGAACAAATCTGAAAAATAACATTTTATAACTACTGAGTTGTGTGAATTTTTACAAATTTGAATGCATGAGCCCAAAAAAAACATTGTTGCCCAATGACCAGTGGTCCCACTGTGTTTCATTTGTCACAGTCTCTGTCAAGTGTGGAGAAGGATGTGATAATTAGGAATGTGTGTTTGCGTGTTAGTTTAAGTGTGGTTTGTGCAGAGGGGTGTTATGGCACCTCTCTGGCTCTTGTGTATACTTGCATTGCCCAAACAAGCGGATTAATCAGTTCTGCCATAACCAATTACTACCCAGTTTTATCATCAATCAGGCATGTGAGATTAAACATAATCATGGAGAAAGAGGAAGAAAGACAGAGAGAGGATTTTCCACTCTCTGAAGCAGAGAAATGTCCAATAGGTCCAATTGATTTCAGTGGCAGGATGGCACCACTAATGAGCCAACAGCTACAATTAGCTAGGCATGAGAAACTCAAAACTAAAGCCAGAACACATCAGAGAACCAGAAATCTCTTTCCTTCATCACTGAGAGGATATGGCAGAACAAAAACTTTAAAACTTTAGTCATACTTTCAGATTTTACTTAACAGAAATAAATAAAGTCTACTTTCCGAGAAGTTTTGGAACAGCATGAAAAGAGCAGGTTATTGGTTTGTGAGCAGCTGGTTCTGTTCACCCTTTCTCCTCTAGACACTATCAGCAAATCTGTCCTCAGCTGATATAGTATAGAGCAAGCTGTGAACAAACCTTTCTTATCTGTGTTTGCAGAAGGATCTCAGTGATGGCTTGGGACAAGAACAGCATTGTGGAGTCCAGATAATGAAACTGCACACTGAAATATTGTCCTTAAGAAGCCTGGGACAGCATGAAGTGTCAGGCACAGCAGGCAATCTGACGTACCTTACAGTTCTTTATGGATAATGACATTTCACACACTGCTGACAGATATCTAAACAAACGTTATGAAACACCCAGACTGGCTATCTCTCTCTCTCTCTCTCTCTCTCTCTCTCTCTCTCTCTCTCTCTCTCTCTCTCTCTCTCTCTCACTCTCTCCCAATCGCTCTCTCTCTCTCTCCATTTGTGCATGTGTACAGAGAAGTGGATAGTGAAGAATAATGCCAATATCTATACAGCTCACTAACTTAAATGATTAAGTAATGATAATACAGAACAGTACCTTTGTTTAGTATATTGTAGGTTTTCTATTTCTTTTTGAAATTGTATTTTCATTCAATTAAGCACTTTCAGAATTGGCTATGGTGCAGTAAAGCTCTATCCCTTAAAGTTAATTTTGGGGGTTTACAGTATATTAAACAAGAAGTGTGCACAAAGCGAGCTCCATGAAGAGATGGTTTGACAAAGTTGGAGTGGAAGAAACTGATTGGTCTGCAAAGAGCTCTGACCTCACTGGAATGATTTGGATCATTGACTGCACCCTAGGCCTCTTTAACCAACATCAGTGCCTGACCCCACTAATGTTCATTGATTAGATGAGCACAAATCCCCAGAGTCACACTCCAAAATCTAGTGGAAAACCTTTCCAGATGAGTGAAGGTTATTATAACCTATAAGCAATGTTAATATAAGCAATCATGCACTAAATATGCAATGAGCTGTTCAACAAGCACATATGGATGTGATTGGTCAAGTGGCCACATACTTTTGACAATATAGTGTAGGTAAAACGACCCAGTTAATGTCCTATCTGGAAACAAATAACACTGTTGTGGTATATTATTATTTTAGATTGAAAGATTTGTCATCAATTAGGCAGATTAAAAACTGGAATGAATTTTTCATGTAGAAATAACTGATAAAATTCTGTGTAATTGGTTTAAACCTAATCAATGGGGGAAAAAATGTCTTTCCTAAAGGGTTTAAACCTTATAAATGGATTGAATTACAATATATTTAATTATCACTGTAACTAGGAAAATGGCTTCACTTTCCAAGCCACCTTAACTCAAACCCCAAAGGATATAGCAGTTCTTCCCCAAACTTCAAACTCATCTCATGTGGGAAATATTCATGAGAAGAGTTGTTTTTCATACTCCTTTTGCTTTTCTTTGCTATACCATTATATATCATACTGATGCAATGGCAATAGATGTGTAACAATATAAAAAATCGTACTGTATTGCTCAAGACAAATGCTCACAGTTTGATATGTCTGCATATATACAACACATTCAATAGACTGCATAATAATGTAGGCTATTCTTCAGAAAATCCCACTTTCTGTATATTTCGTGTTTATGTGTTGTAACATTATTTAAAGGTTAATCAAGCCCGCACTACATCCTCTAAAAAGTAGCTGAAATTAGCATAGTCTACATAGGTTTTAAATAGCAAACTCTAAGGCAATGGGTCAACTTACTAGCACTTACTATTATTTCCTTAAAAACAGCATCCCATTTGTTCAACAGCATTTTAATAAATTGAAAATAGTAACCTGAGACTTCTGAGAGGTGGACCACATTGTCACCCTATTCACCCTCTATAAGTTTGAACCCTGGTGATGCAACAGCCATCTGTGGACAGGGGCAAAATTGGCTATGGGAAGGATGGCAAACAATACATTATCCTTCCTGTCAATCAGAGCAACACTGTCCAATCGTGGGTGTCTGTGAGCTCAGGTATGTGGAAGAGAGTGGATAACTGTTCATTTATCTCAGTCCATAAACTACAATACACACACATACACACACAGCCTCAGTATGAGTTTTGATGAGAGTTATCTGTTCCCAATTACACATACACACACAAACAATCTCAGACTTGACCTGTGCCTGTTTTTTATTATGAGATTGCCCAGTATTTTAAATTGTTTGCTACTTCTTTTATAAACTGCCCTACCTGCATTTGCATCTGCATTTGAAAAAGATGCAGTGGCTGTTTTTTGTGTGTGTCTTAGAGGAAGTATTTGCTAGCCCTAGTTGAATTTATGCCAATTTTGAGTATAGCTATATTTGCTTCTGCGATACTGCGAGACTGTATTACTACATATTATTTTCTAGTTATTTTCGATCAATTTTTTATTTCCACTAATTTTTCTCTTCTGGTCGGTTTGGTATCTTTTGTGTTTTGCTGTAACTTTGTGTTTTGTTAATTATCCTGGTTAAATAAAGGTTTCTTTAAACCTGACTGGAACACACTCCAAAAAATGAGACAGTCAAGTGTATAAAATTGTGTAACATCACCAGTTCTTTTAATTAATATTATTAATTAAGCATTAAATAATTATAAGCATTTGGGGACTTTAGACACCATTTGAATAGGCTTAGCAAGCATTCCAATATGCAGGTCTTCAGCTGTGCAGTTGTACAGAGCCATTGTTGCACAGTGTGCCACATATTCTCAGCTGGAGACAGGTCAGGACTGCAGGCAGGACAATCTAGTACTCACACTCTCTGCTTACACAAGCATGCACTTGCACTCTGGGCAGAATTTGATTTGGCATTGTCCTGTCCCTAGAGAAGTAGTTCTCTACAGTGTTGATGTATGGTTTCTACTTTGCATAGTAAAGCCTTAACTTGCATCTCTGTAGACAGTGGAAGAATAGTGTTGACTAACAAATGCTTACTGAATTATTATTTTTAGCGATGACATCTGAGGGCTCAAAGATCATTTGCATTTGAAGGTGTTTTTCAGTCTTGCCCTATACACACCAAGATTTGACGTGAAAAGATTCCTTGAATCTTTTAATTATATTGTACTGTGTAGATGGTGAAATGCTCCAAATCCTACTGACTTGTTTTTGAGGAACATTTGTCTCAAAGTGCTGGATTATTTACCAATGCATCTGTTGGCAAATTGAAGAGCCTCTGACCCATCTTTGCTCTTGAAGGACTAGGCCTTTCTTGTAGGCTCATTATATACTATAACACAATTGCCATATTTAAATAAATAAATAAATACTGCACAAATAATCCACAGCAGAGTGCTATTTTCAAACTGGCGACTTAGTTGTTACTTCAAAAGGAAGCGATTATCTGTATACATGAGGGTGCATACACAATATGCAGCATATCTGCAATAATGAGATCTGGATGACTACACAGGCAAAGCTTTGCAGAAGCAGTTTAAAGCCTGACATACATAAATGCCTCTATTTTCTCAAACAGTGGGGGATCAGCGAGCGGCATAAATAGAAACCTTTCAGGAAGTACACTAAATTAACTGAATGGTTCAGGTTCACATCCTGGCTTTGATTCACAAGATGTTCTTGGGAAAATTTGTTTCTCATATCATCCCAAAGCTCTGGAATAGTGCTCCGAACAATAAGAAATTTTTTTTTTACTTTGACATACTACATTGAGGGAAAAAATTATTTGATCCCCTGCTGATTTTGTACATTTGCCCACTGACAAAGAAATGATCAGTCTATAATTGTAATGGTTGGTTTATTTTAACAGTGAGAGACAGAGTAACAACAAAAAACCCAGAAAAACGTTATACATTGATTTGCATTTTCATGAGTGAAATAAGTATTTGATCCCCTATCAATCAGCAAGATTTCTGGCTCCCTGGTGTCTTTTATACCTTGTTACCTGTATAAAAGACACCTGTCCACAGAAGCAATTAATCAATCAGATTCCAAACTCTCCACCATGGCCAAGACCAAAAAGCTGTCCAAGGATGTCAGGGACAAGATTGTAGACCTACACAAGGCTGGAATGGGCTACAAGACCATCCCCAAGCAGCTTGGTGAGAAGGTGACAACAGTTGCTGCGATTATTCGCAAATGGAAGAAACACAAAATAACTGTCAATCTCCCTCAGTCTGGGGCTCCATGCAAGATCTCACCTCGTGGAGTTTCAGTGATCATGAGAACGTGAGGAATCAGCCCAGAACTACATGGGAGGATCTTGTCAATGATCTCAAGGCAGCTGGGACCTTAGTCACTAAGAAAACAATTGGTAACACACTATGCCGTGAAGAACTGAAACCCTGCTTAAGAAAGCACATGAACAGGCCTGTCTGAAGCTTACCAGTGAACATCTGAATGATTCATAGGAGAACTGGGTGAAAGTGTTGTGGTCAGATGAGACCAAAATTAAGCTCTTTGGAATCAACTCAACTCACCGTGTTTGGAAGAGGAATGCAGCCTATGACCCCAAGAACACCATCCCCACCGTCAAACATGGAGGTGGAAATATTATGCTTTGGGGGTGTTTTTCTGCTAATGGGACAGGATAACTGCACTGCATCAAAGGGTGATGGACGGGTCCATGTACCATCAAATCTTGGGTGAGAACCTCCTTCCCTCAGCCAGAGCATTGAAAATGGGTCATGGATGGGTATTCCAGCATGACAATGACCCAAAACAAATGGCCAAGGCAACAAAGGAGTGGCTCAAAAAGAAGCACATTAAGGTCCTGGAGTGGCCTAGCCAGTCTCCAGACCTTAATCCCATAGAAAATCTGTGGAGGGAGCTGAACGTTTGAGTTGTCAAATGTCAGCCTCGAAACCTTAATGACTTGGAGAGGATCTGCAAAGAGGAGTGGGACAAAATACTGAGATGTGTGCAAACCTGGTGGCCAACTACAAGAAACGTCTGACCTCTGTGATTGCCAACAAGGGATTTGCCACCAAGTCATGTTTTGCGAAGGGGTCAAATACTTATTTCACTCATTAAAATGCAAATCAATGTATAACTTTTTTTAAATCAGTTTTTCTAAATTTGATCTTGTAGCCCATTCCAGCCTTGTGTAGGTCTACAATCTTGTCCCTGACATCCTTGGACAGCTCTTTGGTCTTGGCCATGGTGGAGAGTTTGGAATCTGATTGATTGATTGCTTCTGTGGACAGGTGTCTTTTATACAGGTAACAAGGTATTAAAGACACCTGGGAGCCAGAAATCTTGCTGATAGGGGATAAAATACTTATTTCGCTCATTAAAATGCAAATCAATGTATAACTTTTTTGAAATGTGTTTTTCAGGATTTTTTGTTGTTATTCTGTCTCTCACTGTTAAAACAAAGCTACCATTACAATTATAGACTGATCATTTCTTTGTCAGTGGGCAAACATACAAAATCAGCAGAGGATCAAATAATTTTTTCCCTCAATGTATGTTTTGTATATATTTTGAGATTCTGAGCTCACTTATTATTATTATAATTACCATTATTTAATTTACATTTAATTGGGGCATCTCTTGCATCTCATGTCTGCATCATGTATCACAGTGGTGACTCAGTGTTTTTAAAGGAATCAGGTATTACATACATCATGCTGCAGTATATGTTTACTGCAAAAATACAAGGAAGAACAAAGAAAAAAATTATTAAGATGTGTTTGGAATGTTTTTGTGTCTATCACAGTGCAATATCACAAACTTCTTTGGACCAAACATTTCATCATAGGATTTGACATGACTTGGATTTGTCCACATTGTTCCCATTTGTCTCTACAGAAACTACCTAACTTAATTTCCATTATTTCTTAATTTTCTCACTCTTATGAACCTAAGTATTATTTATACATCAAGATATTTGCTTGGCTTTATATACCCAGACATGACATAAAATAATAACTAAAATACAAAGGTTTATAATGGTTTTAAATTAATTGACTCAGCCATCTGTCTGAGCTAATGTTAGTCAGATGATGTGCTCTGATCTCAGCAAAGCCTGTGTATGTTTAATCTTCTGGAGTCTGCTTTCTTTTATTCATAAGATGCACTCTCCACATGGCCTTGATAGATGCAGAATCACAGCTGCACTCCAAACAGTCTTGAACTTACAGTGAGTTTTGTCATTTTTGTACCAGTTATGCTAGACATTTATCCTGATTTTAATGCATCTGCACCACTAAGCCATTTTCATAATGGGGCTGTTTTCAAGGCTTGGTTTACTTTTTTGTGCTTGTGTATTTGTAAGCATTTGAAGGTGTCACATGCAGGTGGTCTCTGAGGCGCCTAGTTTCATACTTGCATACAGCATGAATGTGTTTTCTAGGGAGCAGAAAATGAGCAGACCATTTTTATTTTAATGTCATATTTCACTGCAGAACAAATGGAAGAAGACAATACTTATTTAAGGGTTATAAAACCGTTTCTTCAGAATTTCTCCACAAACAATTTCACAAAGAAAATATTGTATTTTAATATTAACATACAATATTTAGGGGCAATACCTGTTAAGTAAGGGCAATTTTTCTTTGCCAGTCTGACTACTGCAATGTTTTTTGAGCTTGAGGGAAGCCAGAGAATCCTGAGCAAACCCACAGAGACATAGGGGAGAATATGCAGGATAGTAAACTGACACAGAACTGTGGAGCTGTGAGGCTAATAGGATGGAAGCTACTACTGTCAATCAGTGCCAAAACATACACTACATTGTCATTTCATAGATATTGCACATGCATATAAATTCCAATAATATTGCACATGTATATATGCAGTGGCTACCCGGGCAACCTTGTACACCCTTGTGAACTTTTTCTTTTGTTGTTCTTTCCATTTCCCCCTATGATTACACTCATATGTGTGTTATTATCACGTTAGCACATTATTAAAGTTCCTGTGTTTTGCTCTGTCTTTGTCTTGCAACAGTTGTTACTATGTTGTGTCTGTTGTTTGGTTTTTTTTGCTAACCATTGCCTCGTTCTAGTCTTTATGCTTTTTCAGCCATAGCCTTGCTAGTTTTTGTACCTAGCTTTAAGTTTTGCTACCTCAGTTTATGTACCATGGTTTGTTTGTTCCTTTGTACATGATTATAATAAATATTACAACTGATAAAACGTAACTGATTGCAAGACCTACAAAATGGATTTCTCATAACAGAATTTTTTTCAGGGTTGGTGTATCCACAATGAACAGTTCCTAGAGAACCAGAAACAGATCAACAGGTTTGAGGTTCACATGAATCAACTCATGAGTGTAAGGTTTCTTCTTGGAGGATTTCTTGGGGAGGAGGTGGCCACCCTGACTAGAGCCCTTTCCCACCCTCTCTGCACTACCTTGGACATCTCTCTGCCTCCCTGCTCCACTGAGGACGCTGCTCGACTTTCTTGTTCCACTGAGGATGCTGCTCCACTTCTCTGTTTCACTGAAGATGCCGCTCCATTTCCCTGTTCTGCTGAGGATGCCACTCCATTTCCTTGTTCTGCTGAGGATGCCCTCCATTTCCCTGTTCTACTGAGGACACTGCTCCATTTCCCTGTTCTACTGAGGACACTGCTCCATTTCATTGTTCTGCTGAGGATGCCCCTCCATTTACCTGTTCTATTGAGGACACAGCTCCGTTTCATTGCTCTGCTGAGGATGTTGCTCCATTTCCCTGTTCTTCTGATGACACCATTCCATTTCCCTGTTCTACTGAGGGCGCTGCTCCATTTCCTTGTTCTACTGATGACGCCACCCCATTTCTTTGTTCTGCTGAGGATGCCACTCCATTTCCTTGTTCCGCTGAGGACGCTGCTCCATTTCCCTGTTCTACTACATATGTGAAGGGTGCAACAGCAAGGACAGCATGATTGGCAGATATAAATCTCTGACTTTGAGGTTTAAGAGATCATGAGAAAATGTGAATTGTGATTTTCCCATTTGGCTTTACTAAAGCTCATAGGCTTAGTGAGAATGGCAAACATGGCATTTATGTGGGGAAATCCTCAGTACTGAAAGCTTTAAAGTTAATCTCAAAAGGCAGTGTACAAAGAAACACCGACAGTATGAAAGTAAACCCAAGTGGAAAGCTTTAAAAATCATTTGCCAGTGGCAAAAATCAGTTGCACAGCTCCAGGCTCCCCATATCGATCCAGAGACTTTAAGTTTTGCATGTACTTCCCATGTCTGTGTGGGTTTCCTCTGAGTTCTCTGATTCCCAAAAACATGCCAGTAGATGATCTAGTGTCACTAAAGTTCTCAGAGTGTGTGAATATGTGTGTGCTTGGTGCCCTCAAATAGACTGGTATCCTATCCTATTTCTGTATCATTTCCAGTGTTCCTGGAAAGGCTTTGTGACCCTGACTGGAATAAAGTGCTTACTGAAGATTATTACTGATGTTTTTACGTTTATATGTGTCAAGTGTACATCAATACATTAGTGAAGAGCAAATAAATTTGACGCAGTTTAAGTCTTCCATAATGCTGTATTTCAAGTGATCTCCACTACAGAAAATGAGGCATGTGACATATGATTTGACTATAAACAGGATGCCTGAGCTGCCTAGTCAACAGGCCTTATCTCCGCTATTCAGAGTTGATGGAGGCAGACAGACTGGCATACTGAATGTTTACCAGAAAGAAATGTGACTCATAACCAAGGATAACACTGACAGATGGGCACACACTCTCTCATTCCCTAGTCCCTGTTTTCTCTCCTTTTATAACTCCTTTATACCCTTTTCATCAGGCTTGGGTGCGCAGGAACACACACAGACACACACACAAACATGGGGGAAGAAAGAGTCAGCAAAGGAGTCATCTCCAGTCATTAAATTCAATTTAAGATTATGTTCACTGCCTGGAATGTGAAAATGATCAAATCAGTGCCATTTCAAAACCTTTCACGTGTGAATTTCTTTGACAGCAGTGTGACTTGCCGTGCCAGATGGCATCGAAGCTTATTTGAGTCCAGGGTGACATTCTTATCAACATCACACAGCTCTCAACTTTCTGAAAGAACAGTGGGTCTGCCGCTGATTACTGTGGTCATCCACACTGTTTGGGATATGCACTGGCACAAAGCTGGCTAAAAAGTACGAGAAATGTTGCTTATTGCACTTTGAAAATAATACTAACAACTCACAGCAAATTCTAAAGCCATGCTCTTCGGCTTTTTTTTTTTTTCCCCCAAATGGCTTGAAAGGCGCCTGAAAATTTTCAAACAATCTTAGTAATATATTCTAATACAGCCTTCATTTTATTTGAACCAGCCTACAGTAAACAACATATTAAAAGGAAAAGGCTTCTGAATACACCACACATCAAAGCAGACCAGCACACAGAAGTTCATAATGCATGTCAGTGCCTCTGTAAAACACCAAGTGATGCGTTACATTATGAAAAGCAAACTAGAAAATAATGCTGCCAGTTTAGATTATGCCTGAATATGTGCAAAGAAATATCTATCTGCCTTAAATTGGTGCGCAAATTTTGTTATTTTGCTCAGAAGGTCATGCATACATTTCTTTTCCAAACATTATTCACATTTTTCAGGCTATGATAATATGGTTCAACACAGCAACTGTTCACACTATAAACTGGTGGTCAACAGACTAATGCGCAGTATGCATATATACTGTATATAATTATATTTTATATATAGTATTCTAATAAACTTTAATAAAAATATTGCTTGAATGTAAGTGCTACATGTTAGTGCCAGGCCAGAGATTCACAAACTACTGTCAAATCACTTATTCCCAGCAGTGGCTGATAGGCATGCTGCTCTCAGAACCTTGCATTCAGCCCACACACACTCAAGACTCCTCTACACCTCTCTATTTGTTCAAGTTTGGCCAGAGAAGCAGAAACATTCTCTCCCTGCTCCTCTTTACTGCTCTTACCTCACACTTTTCCCCTATACTAGCCCTCCTCCACACATCCTTCAGTGCACTCTGATTGGCACATTGCTCAGCTTAGAACCTGATCATTCTGCACATCGTCTTCATCTTCTGATTGCAAATTAGCGCTTCTCTTCAATTTTGTCTCATTAAAAGCAGTCAATTAGAAGTGAAGCAGTGGAAGTTAAGTTTGTCTAAATTACGGGTCACACATAATTGTCATCTTTTGCTATTTCTTTCTCTTTTTTTTGCTTTTAAGCTCCTGTGCCTACACAAGTGTTGGACAAATGAGAACAAAAATCACCATTGATTATTGACTGACCATTGACTAAAGTATGCTGGTTAAAATCTCACAGTTTCATAGCAGACATTAAACAAATTATGCAAATGGAATAGATAGATAGATAGATAGATAGATAGATAGATAGATAGATAGATAGATAGATAGATAGATAGATAGATAGATAGATAGATAGATAGATAGATACTTAAAGGGTGAATACTTATGCAATCACTAATCTATGATTTTTAATCACAAACAATTTATGTTGATTTTCTCCCTTCTTCTGTTCTATGGGACGTTTTGTGTTGCTCCATGACATTTTTGACATATTGCCAATTATTGCAATTGTAAGACTACAAAACATGGAAAATAATGAAGCATGCGAATAAATAAATAAATAAATAAATAAATAAACAAATAAATAAAAAGCAGTGTTTAATAAATATGTCTTAAAGTAATTTTATCCATTGTATTTGGTTCAGTCAAATAAATAAATATAGTAACAAAACAAATTACTAAAATTGAAATGTATTACATATTTTTCACACTGAAGATTATAAATGTTATTGAATATACTATTAATAGACATTGTTAGTAGACATTATACATTTTTATACATATAACATAGACATAAAAGGAACATGTAAGGAATGTGTGTTTTTTGTTGTTGTTAGGTTTTAATCTCCTTTTTTGCTGAAAAGATTTGCCCATAAACATGCAACAAGTGTTGACCCACTGCTGCTCCGCAGTCATGTCCTCATCCCTTTGTACTGATCCATAAATTAAAACCTTCTACACCAGTGTAGAGCAAATGATTCATTCTCATTTAGGAATAATGACTGCGAGTGTGCAGCTGTTCATGTATAACATATGCGAAAAATACTTCATTAAAATGAACTGACAGCAAAGCTGCAAATGAAAGTACTCAGATGTCACCTGGATAAATTGGCCATTTCACACTGATCCATGTCCATGAATATAAAAAGGACAGGAAATGAAAAGCAGTAGATTTAAAGGTCAGAGGATGATCCAAATACTCTGGAGACCATGTAGTTCTACCTGCAAAATCAACTCTTGTATAAAAACTGAAAAAGCTGAAAAGAAAGATTCTGCTCTGCTCTTTGCTCTTAGAGTTTACTGTGAATAAAATCACAGGTTTTGTTACATCAACCTGAACAATCCTTTGAAATGTAAAAAGAAAGGTTTTTTTGAGTGCAGAAAGATTGCCTTGCTTTGCTGTGTTATTCAACACACTACTGATGCTTAGATATAGAGAGAGATGGAGTTCAATATTAAATAGACAGGCCAATAATACACAGATACAGGTTAGTAAGAGGCTCTAAGTTACAGGCACAGGGAGATCCAAGATCGGAAGATAAAAAAGCTAAACTTACCCAAACCATCCATTTACATTTATATTTACGCTATTTGCCAGACACCCTTATCTTACAAAAGTGCTTTTGAAGTCTCTATCAATGAATATATCCATATTGGTTCATTTGGTCATGGTTTCTCACTAGTGAGAGTCATACTTGAGAATGAAATATAATATTTGTTGGGAATAAAATTCTGTTGGGAGTTAATACAGCAACATTTTTAAATAAAAAACAGTGCTAGCTTAAATATTTCAACAAGAAGTAGGTCTTCACCCATTGTTTGAAGACTGGCAATAACTCAGCTGTTCATATCTGTAGGGGAAGTTTATTTCCACCTCCTAGGTGCCAGAACAGAGAAGAGTCTGCCTACCTTGTACCATGAGAGATGGTGGGACCAGTCGAGCAGAGCTGAAGCTTTGAGGTAAGATGGTGCTGGTTTGTTTTTGGCTTTTAGACAAGCATCAGTGTTTCAAATCTGATCTAGTTTTAAATCCATTTTCACTCACTATGCTCATCAAAATCTTTTTCAAATGTTAATGAATTACACAAAGATTGATAGAATAGATAAAATAAAATATATATAAAGAACCTCTTTAGTGTCAGGGATTTAATCAAATTAATCAAGACCAAAGTAAAAGAAGGACCAGTCATCAGTCCTGATCTGTGGAAGTTCTTCTTAGGTCTGCTTGGGTTTGCTTCACATTCTTTGTTTTTCCCACTATAAAAAACTGTGCCATGTTAATTGGCTATGTGAAAATTGGCCCTAAATTTGAATGAGTGTGTGAAAACTGTGATGAAATTGACTGTGATGGAGGTGTCATTCCGGCATATTCATGCCTCATGCCCAGTTTTCAGCCAAGGATACAACACTTCCTCAAGATGAAGACATGACAATGATATTAGGTTTAGGTAATGAGGAAAGCAGTATGAAGTAGACTAATCCAATGAGCAGAAGGCTAAATAAAAAAAATGTAAAACAGGAGAGACTAATATGCAGAAACAAGGATTAGCATTTCACAGTAATTTTTCTAGAGCATGTAGAGTTCATTCAGGTGCAGAGAGACGAGTACTAAGGGTGTGCTCAATGATAAACTTTTATTTTAGAATAAACATCCTTTTACATAATAATTCCTTCACCATGGAGGGACAGAGAAACTTCTCTAACTAGAGGGTAATATGGGCTAAAAAAACTGTAAATGGAATATAAGGTTTCTTCTCAGTAGTTTGTACGTTATCCATCATTGGACAGAGCACTTTTTAGAAACTAACTTATTACTCAGGAGATCATGGTCATGTAATATACTGAATCCAATTTAATAATTAAAGCATGCATCAACTTCAAGCTGGGCACAATGCTGATACACTAGCCACTCTCCTAAGCAGTGTAAACATCCACTGTTATGGCTTTCACACTGAGAGGACTATGAGTGACAGAGCACTTTATTATCTTTTCTTTTATTCATTCTACCTTAATATTACATTTCTTGTATACACATTTATTACACATATTTAATATCAAAATCTGCCACAGCCTGGCCGGTTCTTCAGTTATTCCTCTGGAAGAAACCTTAAGAATTCCAGCTAGAAGCCTTCAGCAGTGTTTCCTCATTAGAAAAGGCTTCAATTAGCACTTCTGGATTACACTAAAATGCCCTAATCATCCAATAAATCCTAAAAGAGCCCTTGAACTTTTTTCTAATGGTCAAATGGAGCAAACAAGCATGGACACTGTCCTTAGACTGACAAACCCTTTCTCTCTTAAGAGGTAAGACTCAAGAAATAAACACAGTTCAGGGCTCTGAAACATGACAGCGTGCTGCATTGTACCTCTTTCATTTTTTATGGCTGGCTGGTCCTTCTTTAACAATAATATACAGTTGGATTCCCGGTGCTCTGTTGCTGAACTCATCAGAAGCCATTGTTCAAGTTTCAAAAAACAAATGATTGTTGTGTTGCTGTATACCTCCTAGTGTAAGTGTTATCTCCATCTTACTGTTCTCCACCCTGTCAGTGTAGCTCTAAACACTGAATACCGAGGTGTAGAGATGCTGTCTGGTAACACTCACACTATATGATGAATATATATATATATATATATATACACAGTGGTGTGAAAAAGTGTTGGCCCCCTTCCTGATTTCTTATTTTTTGGCATGTTTGTCACACTTTAATGTTTCAGATAATCAAACACATTTAAATATTAGTCAAAGATAACACAAGTAAACACATCATGCAGTTTTTAAATGAAAGTTTTTATTATTAAGGAAAAACAAAATCCAAAACTACATGGCCCTGTGTGAAAAAGTGTTTGCCCCCTAAGCCTAATAACTGGTTGGGCCACCCTTAGCAGCAACAACTGCAATCAAGCGTTTTCGATAACTTGCAATGAGTCTGTTACAGCGCTGTGGAGGAATTTTGGCCTACTCATCTTTGCAGAATTTTTGTAATTCAGCCACATTGGAGGGTTTTCGAGCATGAACCACCTTTTTAAGGCCATGCCACAGCATCTCAATCGGACTTAATAAAATAAGAATTTCTTAAAATAAGAAATCAGGAAGGGGGCCAACACTTTTTCACACCACTGTATGTATATATATATATATATATATATATATATATATATATATATATATATATATATATATATATATATATATATCAATCCATAATACTTGAATTATTAATTAATAATTAATACTTTTAGGCAGTCGGCATTAAGCCCCCGCTCTGACCAGAGAGACATACAGTGAGAGAAGAGAAACGATCGAAACGGAAGCCCATTATTCAAATGTACTTTCCCAGGCTTACAAATGCAAATTTCAAAGTGCAATAATTTCTCGCTTATGTTCATGAATGCACTGCAGTTAGCTCCCACAGTCACCTTTCAAAATGACTTTACTGGAACAACACACGCTTTTAGTAACTATTATGTCATACTCCTCACAGAATGAAACATGTATTGGGAAGATGTAGGAGAACCATCTGGCTGTGTATTTCATTGTTGAAGCTCATCAAAGAACATCTACAGCTCAGCACACTCTGATCTACACTCATCAAGGTGGCTGAATATGAAGGAAAAGAAGAGAAGGAGAATCTGAACAAAGACACATACCTATTAGAAATCGATATAGCACTGTGTGAAATGAGTCATCAGCCTGAAGCCTGAAGAGAGTCAAGGCTGTTTCTTACTTTGTCTTTCTCACTACATTTATCATATCATACTGCACTCTCCCACTAACAACGGGTCATTTTATCCTTTAATGTGTGCTTAATCTAGCTTGAAATATCAGACCTTGTGATATACACTGGGGACTTTTTATTTCTTTTTCTGACTGTGAAGCCAATCGTTAACATTAGGTCTAATGGAAGAAGTTGCTTTCTGCTGCTCCCAGTTCGGGGTCGCCACAGCGGACCAACTGGTCCGCACAACAACTTGGCACATGTTTTATGCCGGATGCCCTTCCTGACACAACCCTCCCATTTTTCCGGGCTTGGGACCAGCACTGCATCCAGGGGCTGGGAATCGAACCTGGGCCTTCCACATGATAAGCGAAAAACCTACCACTGAGCCACCAATGCCCCGTAACATTAGGTCTAATATACTTGAATATTATAGAGAGTGTTTTAACAATAATTTTAGTATGCCTGCCGTGCAAAAGCATGACACATCATATACCTGAATGCAAAACATCAGTGGTGACTACCATAATTACGCACTGCACATATGTTGAGAAATATTCCAATTTTCCAATTCCATTTTGTGTTCAAGTAACAGCCTGTCAAATCCATATGTTAAAGTCAATACACTGGTATGGATGGATGTTGGAGCAGAAAGGAGAAGTTTTTTCAGTACAATCACAAATACATTTTACATGTACTGTATATATTTAGCAGTGGTTTTCATATTTAAAAAGAAAAAACCTAATTAAGCAGAATATGGTCCTGGCCTAGAGCTGTTAGACTGACAGTGACACAAGTTTACCAAAACATAATGAATCATAATTTTAGAAAGAAAACAGAAGCCCTTGCAAATAGTTGGTCTGGCAAATAGCAGGTGCTAATAGTATGTGAGTGCAAGGAGATAAAATTTGTATACAAATTGGGTATGCTGTGGGTGATTTACAAAGAATAATTGCAGCATTATGTCAGTTGTAGGAAACGATATGCAAATTAGGTTTCTGGATGTTCAATTTGTTCTTGATAGCTGTGGAAAACCTGAAACTAAACTTAGCATTTAAGTGAGTGTCCAATATCTCATTGACTAAACATTGTTAAATGTAAAATACTATAGCAGTGTAAAAGCAGAGTGAATATTCTGTTCATAGTGTGCTGTATTTAATTACTGTTGTGGTGTACATGGAAATATTACACCATTTTATGGAAGTTGCTGACCATTTTGAGATACTGACCATCAAATAAATGTTTGCTTTCCAGATCACATTACACAGAAATTCCTACAAATAGTGACAACTCAGAATACTATGCAGCCTGCAAAACACT
This sequence comes from Hemibagrus guttatus, assembly GCA_033459395.1. NCBI lineage: Eukaryota > Metazoa > Chordata > Actinopteri > Siluriformes > Bagridae > Hemibagrus > Hemibagrus guttatus. The sequence continues at coordinate 10,985,443 of JAUCMX010000002.1, read as the reverse complement.
GAGGACAACAACATCATGAATTCACAAACACTACACCCAAGACTACTGTACAACATTCATTCATTGTCTACCGCTTATCCAATCTATTCTCGGGTCACGGGGAGCCTGTGCCTATCTCAGGTGTCATTGGGCATTGTTAGAACAAAATAAGGATAAATCAGTTCTTCTCAGAGGTTGTCAACTCTTGAGATCAGTAGACACAGGTACCCAGCAACTGAAGATCTGCAAAAGACAGGCCTGGAGAGATATCTCAATAAAGAGGCTAGAGTCTCAGCTTACTAAGACATCTCTGATTTTATTGTTGCAAGGCATGAGTATATATACAGATACAAAGGGAAAAGGCGACCTTGTGCTTTTACAAGATAAACGTTTGTCTCTGCAACAAAGATTCCAGCCGTTACTCAGAAAAGGCACTGCCTTGCTGCAATAACAAGTTTCTTCCTGATTCTATGCGTGCAACAGAGGCAGGATGGTCGTGCAGAATAGATGTTCAGGTATGGAAATAGGAAGTTGTGGTCTCAGACCAGGGGTCATGTGTGTGTAGGTACGATACTAAAGATAAGAAGGAAAAGAGCACAGGATACAGAGGTAAAGAATGTGTTGTAGTAGACAAAAAGATGTACCATTATGTACAATTATTCTTACAGTTCCCCCCTTTTATCCATGATGAACTAAGAATGGATAAACAAAAGACAGACATCCATAATCACTTAATAAGCATTGCGAACTTATCTTTCTTGCATAGGATAATAACCAGGGTCTCTAGAAACAGGTTGATAGTCGGAAATCATGCGATAGAACATTGATTCCACACAGCGAAGAATACAAGGGCCACAAAAGCATAACAAAAGTAAAATGAACAGTATAGGAACAATCATGGACAGGTACGGAGTCCATTGGCCAAACAGAGTATGCCCACCCACTCCGATCTCCTCTCTCATCTTCCTTGAGGGCCTCGGCTGTCGTTGCGAGGTTTCAGGGTAGTTGTCGCAGTAGATGTAGGGAATACGTGACACACATAACAGGATTCATTGGTATGTTGCCGGGCAGTCTATTTGGCAAATTGCCAGAAGGTGTTGTCATGAGGATGCGCTTGGACGGGTAACCCTGTCCCAAGCAGCCAGGCGACGAGGAGAAGTAGGATGACAGCCATACTGGTCACTGACTGTGTGCTCCGTTTCCAAGGAAAGGATGCAGGGAGTGGCTGTGAGATCGGAGACGGTCTGTCTTCTCTTTATCATTGTTTCAGCGTCATAGCCAGGAGACACAGCTGTCAGCACGCGTTTCCAGCCCCCCTCTTTGCGGTTCCCCTCTTTCAGTCAACGCGTTCTTTCCTCCTTTTTTTTCTCTGCACAGAAAATAGGTTATACAACAGCACATAGTTCATACATTTTTTAATCTGGAAGCATGGATCCACTGGGGAAAAAGATCAGTTAAGACAGCAGTGCGGGTAACTGCCACCACCTCGCACGGTCCTTCATAACGCGGTTCTCCTAATTTTGCTGGTTTCAGTGATTTCACCAACACTTGATCCCCAGGTTGATAGCTTTGGGTAGGAGAAGGGTTAGGCACAGGTTGATTACTTACGACTTGTTGCTGTAAGCGAGAAAGCGTGTCGACAAGAGCAGAAGCATATTCATCCATGTGAACATCCAGTTCAGTGCCCGCTATGATGCTTTGATTCTTGCGCCAAGGATTAGGAAAGGGTCGTCCAAAAATTAACTCATGTGGCGAGTAGCCAGTGCTGTTTGGTGTCATTCTTATACTAGCTAACACTGAAGGTAGAAGATCAGGCCAATTAGTTGAGCCTCGTGTCTGCATAGCCTTAGTGAGCCTATCTTTAATCGTGCGGTTCATGCGCTCAACAATCCCAGAGGATTGTGGATGGTACGGAATGTGAAAGTGCCAAGATAGTTGTAGGTACTTGCAGAGGTCTTGAGTGAGTTTAGATGTAAATGGCGTCCCTTTGTCTGAGTCTATTGAGAGAGGTATGCCATATCGTGGAATGATTTCCTTAGCGAGTATTCTGACGACTACTTTTGCATTTTCCCTTGCACAAGGAAATGCCTCAACCCACCTACTAAATTTACCAACCAAAACTAGAACATATTTAAACGGTCCGTGTGCTGGCACGTGAGTGAAATCTATCTGCCATTTTTCAAAGGGACTTGTGGGAAGAGGAAGTGTGTCATGCTTACTCTTACTTTTTGTCACATTGTTCTGGGCACAGACAAGACATCTGCGCAGAATTGAGTCAACGCGAGCATTCAGATTAGCAATACAAAAAGTTCGAGACATATCCGTGATCACCCCCCTTCGTGCGCGATGTGAAACACCGTGAAATTCGCGCACGAGAAACGGAATGGAGGATTCAGGTAGGCAAAGACGGCCATCAGGGAGAACCCAAAGACCACGCGAGTCAACATCAGCATCACATTTCTGCCAATACTCTGTGTCGGAAGGGGTAGCAAAGGATTGGAGCTCAGTGAAATCAATTGAGGGGATCACAGAGCTGACCAGGGAACATGTAGAGATTGTATGAGAGGTGTCAGAAACAAAAGGCGCCATGTGTCCTGCTGCAGCGGCTAACTTCGCAGCCTTATCAGCATGAGCGTTACCCAGGGCTTCAAATAAGCGGTCCTTCATATAAGCCTTAACTTTACAGATAGCCAAGGAGCAGGGAAGGAGACAGGCTTGCATGAGTTCTGTAATGAGAGAGGCGTGCGAGATAGGCTTACCTTCCGCGGAAACAAAGCCGCGGGTTTGCCATATTCGACCGAAATCATGCGCGACTCCAGAAGCGTAGCGCGAGTCAGTGTAAATGGTGACATCCTTTTCAGCAGAAAGAATGCAGGCTCTAGTGAGCGCTACAAGTTCCGCAGCCTGAGCAGAATTAAAAGGAAGAGCATAGGCTTCTAAAACAACACCTTCCTCATCACAGACCGCATAGCCACACAAAAAGAAAGAATCAGACAGCTTAAAACAGGAACCATCTACAAAGAGAGAGAGACCGCCCTGAAATGGGGTCGACTTAAGGTCGGGCCTAATGCTAGTGTGAAGGGTAATCTCATCTAGACAGTCATGATCGGAGAGAAGTGGATCAGACAGAAGTGTGTTATCAGAAGGAGACTGTGAAAAAAGAAAGCGAAGTAAAGCGTGAACGTGGGTGTCAAGGGAGGATGTGGGTTTAATTTTGAGATTAGCAGTGGAACAGAGAACAGTTTCATAGCCAGATCTGCGTTGCGCAGTCATGTGTTGTGTCTGCAAATTTTGGAGGACGTATTTAACCTGATGGGGAGTATGGAGGACAAGAGGATGTGAGAGAACAATTTTTCAGCGTCCAGTACCGCCAATGCACAAGCAGCAACAGCCCGCAAACATGGAGGGAGGCCAGCAGCCACAGGGTCAAGGGTTTTCGATAGATATGCACAGGGACGCAGCCCAGACCCATGTTCCTGGGCAAGAACAGCACAGAAAGTACCGCCATGTTCTGCAACAAACAGATGAAAAGGTTGAGTGTAGTCCGGAAGCCCCAATGCGGGGGCGCACATTAAAGAGTGTCTGAGAAAGTCAAATGCTTTCCTCATTTCACCAGTCCAAATGAGAGGTTGTGACATAGGGGCCTTGTGGTCGATGGCCGCCCTAAGCACTTTGTCATGGAACGAGCAGTCAGGAATCCATTGTCTGCAGTAGTTAACGAGGCCCAAAAAGGCCATCATAGCATGTTTAGTCATTGGTTTGTGCGAGCGGTAAATGAGTTCAACACATTCGGGGGAAAGGCGACGTGTACCTTGTGTCAGGATAAATCCAAGATATTTGACCTCTGTTTCGCAAAACTGCAATTTGGACAGCGACACCTTGAAGCCTTGTTGAGCCAGACGATTGAGGAGGGACCAGGTGGCTTCTTTACAGATGTCAGCAGTCTCAGCAGAGATGAGGAGGTCATCAGCGTATTGTAGAACAACAGCTCCCTCAGGAAGTACGAGGTCCTGCAAAGAGGAATGAACAACTGCAGAGAATACAGCAGGTGAGTCAATGAACCCTTGTGGCAGACACGTCCAGGTGTATTGGGCCCCCCTATGTGTGAAAGCAAACAGCGGCTGCGTGCACGGGGAGACAAGGACACTGAAAAATGCAGAACAAAGGTCTACAACAGAAAAATAAATATGAGAATGTGGAATAGAAGACATAATGCCCAAAACGTCAGGCACAACCGGTGCCACTGGAATGATCAGATCATTGATCTTTCTCAGGTCCTGTGTGAATATCCACTCACCATTAGGTTTTGGTATTGGATTTACAGGGGTGTTGTAAGAAATATGGACAGGAACAACAACTCCTTGATCTAGGAAAGCAGACAGAATTTTGTCAATACCTCGAGCCTTGTCCTCAGATAGAGGATACTGTTTTACAAAAACAGGGTGTAAATGTTTCAATTTTGCAACGTATGGTTCACACTGAACAAAACCCACATCATCCTTATGCATGGCCCACAGGGACCGCGGTAAAGTGTTTTGCAGAAGTGACAGTTCTTCAGAGACAGAGGAGGATGTCTGTGCAGTTTGGGTGATAGCCAAAGCTGCACAGTTCGCAGAAAAAGGAGAATGGTGTATGTGTGAGTTATGTTGTGGCGATCATTTAATTTAAAGCGCATCATTTTTTGTACGTCAGGGCAGCAATTAGCAATAAAGGTCTGAGTGAACATCGGGTTTGGGGTTCCTACAGCTAAATCTAGCCCTCCCAATAGACGCCAGACTTCAGAGAAGCGATCCAAAAACTTAGCAGGGGATTCTCCCTTGTTCTGCTTACAGTTAGTGACTTGAGTTAAATCTCTACTGCCCTCCTGTTTACCAAGGAGATATTTAGTCAGTTGTTCATGCAGCAGTTTGAGAGTATCAGCGTGTTCTGGTCCACCCCAGACAAATTTTGTCTCGGTATAAGCTTTTGCTTTCTTTTTTCTTTGAGTAGGATGTGTGGGGGACTCACCATCCGTACCCTCTGGCTTAAGTTCCTCAGAAGCCTCAGTATGTTTAATGTACAGCACTTCATCAGACTCAGGATCTAAAATCTTCACCTTAGCGACTAGCTCATCCTCGTCATACATGGGACCCATTTTAGTCATCAAAATAAACTTATAATCAGCCCCACAAAGCTGAGCATTACAGGTGGTCTGAATCAATGTTTTGACAAAATGTATGGGATTGTCTTTAGGATTTGGCAGGAGGTCTAGGATGTCTTTAAGATCTGAAGCAGATGTGGAATAAATGGTTGACTTACCTCCACCTTGTACAGTAAAAATGCATACAGCATTCGTGGATTTAAGAGAGGAAGGATCAATTGCCGACCCGGTATCAGGGCCATCATCATCATCTGATGAGTCAGTGTCATCATCCTTATTGGATGGAGAACGGGGCGCAGACGTCCCCACAGTCTTTTCTTTCAAAGACATTACTGAAGAAGCAGCCACATTAGGCGTGCTTTTGCCCCCGGGTCATTTACTGGGTAATACATCAACATATACCTCATCATTCCCCTGTCCTTCATATATCATACGAAAAGCCATACCAAGATATTCAGACTTAAAGCTACCACGTCTAGAGAAATTCCCCATCTGAGGAATGCTTTCTGACCATCCCGCCAAATTATCTATAAATGAAGTGCAATAATAGGCAAGACCACAGCGCTCCATCCAGTCCCTTGGGGTTTCTTCTGGATGGGGCTTAGGGTAGTCACTACTACCTTGACCCATGATTAAACTTAAAAATTTGGTACACAGGCACAGAAGCTAAATGTTCACAGGATATCACAGAAACCAACACCGAAAGAGAAAACCACCAGATGCTTCACTTACAGTTGCAGGGTAACCACAAAAGAATTCAGTGCACAGTCAAGGGTGAGCTTTTTACTCAAGAGAATTTCACTACTACTTTCTATGAAAGTCTTCCGTACTGGTACTAACAGCAACGGGAATACAGTCTACAAAATTTTATACAGACAACCTCAGCCGGTTTCAGATGCAACACACAAGGAGTGAGACCTCTCTAGATAAATTAAAGAAAGGTTTTCACTCACCCTTGTCTGTCACATCCTGGACGAGCCCCCAAATTGTTAGAACAAAATAAGGATAAATCAGTTCTTCTCAGAGGTTGTCAACTCTTGAGATCAGTAGACACAGGTACCCAGCAACTGAAGATCTGCAAAAGACAGGCCTGGAGAGATATCTCAATAAAGAGGCTAGAGTCTCAGCTTACTAAGACATCTCTGATTTTATTGTTGCAAGGCATGAGTATATATACAGATACAAAGGGAAAAGGCGACCTAGTGCTTTTACAAGATAAACGTTTGTCTCTGCAACAAAGATTCCAGCCGTTACTCAGAAAAGGCACCGTCTTGCTGCAATAACAAGTTTCTTCCTGATTCTATGCGTGCAACAGAGGCAGGAAGGTCGTGCAGAACAGATGTTCAGGTATGGAAATAGGAAGTTGTGGTCTCAGACCAGGGGTCATGTGTGTGTAGGTACGATACTAAAGATAAGAAGGAAAAGATGTTGTATTAGACAAAAAGATGTACCATTATGTACAATTATTCTTACAGGCATCAAGGCAGGATACACCCTGGATGGAGTGCCAACCCATTGCAGGGCACACACACACACTCATTCACACACTACGGACAATTTAGAGATGCCAACCTACAATGCATGTCTTTAGACTGGGAGAGGAAACCCCCGAGGACATGCAAGAGAACATGCAAACTCCACACACACACACACACACACACACACACACACACACACACACACACACACACACACACACACACACACACACACACACACACACACACACGGCAGAGGCGGGAATCAAACCCCAAACCCTGGAGGTGTGAGGCAAACGTGCTAACCACTAAGCCACCGTGCTCCCCCCAAGACTACTGTTTCTATGATATTTTGTTTATGGGTGTGACCACATTTCTGGTCTTCTGGTTGTCTCTTGCCCATCTAGCTCTGCACATCAACTGACTTCTGCCTGTTTGTTAAATAAGGAATCTTAACCTACAACTGTTTTCACCACCTGAGACTGAGGTATAATATTAATACAAACATAATAAAACTTTTTCTTATTAAAACCTAATGGTATAATGTTGTATAGATCTGGTACAAATGTAATAGATGCTCTCCAGATACTTTCATTTGTCCACACCATTTCCTTTAGTCACATTTAGCAAATCAAACTGCAGATGCACATTCCAGTCAATTTTATTTGTATAGCACTTTGTCACAAAACAGCTTTACAGAAATTCAGAAAATAGATTATACATTTTATATTCAATCCTGATAAGCAAGCCGGAGGTGAAGGTGGCAAGAAAAAACTCTCTGAGATAATATGAGGAAGAAACTTTGAGAGGAACCAGACTGAAAATGAAATCCAATCATCATCTTCATCTCAGTGTGATTGTAGATCATTTCCCTTCTAAAACTGTGCACTAAATGGTCAAAATGTTCAATTGTGTAACCAGGAAAAAAGTTTTAACATGAAGTTTATTTTGTTGAAGTTATCAACTGTTCACGGAGATGGAAACTTGAGTGGTTCATGGCAATTGCAGTCCTAAAGCCATCATAGCAATTGTAATCCTAATTGCTATCCACCATAGCAAAACTGTTCTTATCAATTGCAGTGCAAAGCCATCATCATGGTTTCTAAGTGCTACCATCCACAGTAATCTCATGTATCTTTAGGTTGTCCATGTCAGGTTACCCTTAGCAGCAGTGAGAGGTTTATGATGGGAACTCTACTTAGAAGTCAGGCAACAGGAATTAAATTCATATATTTTCACTGACTGACTCTGTAATATATCTACATTACATGGTGATTTTTTTTTTCAGGTTTTATCAAGTTTGCATATGTTTTTTATAGTAAATCAGTGCAACTAAACTTAAAAATTAGATTAGTGCTTATAAACAGGAATGCAACAAATATTACTCACAAAGCACTGAATCTCTATTCAGTTTCTAGGAAACCCTCGAGAACATGCAAACTCCACACACACATGGCGGAGGCGGGAATCGCACCCCCAACCCTGGAGGTGTGAGGCAAACGTGCTAGCTACTGTGCCCCCCTAATCTCTATAATTATCTAACTTTATTATATTTAATTATAAGAAGTTTACTCTTCATCAAAGTACAATTAACAGTTAATATTCTATATTATTAGTCATTTTATTCTCTATATTTCCTGTAATTCTAAGCGATCATAACCATTTCTTCTCTCAGCTTCCAGTTAATGCATATATCAATTTACCATGTTACAGACATTAGAACCATCATCTATGTGCAATGATTGCCCATTAAACACACACACACACACTGCACACATACAGTGCATTACTCATATATTACACCTAAGTAGAATTTAAGACTCATTATGCATAGATTTTAACAAGTGGGAATTTCATATTAATGAAGGTTAAAGAAATGCATGTGAACTAACATTTTTCTTTGAGAATGTTTGTTTACATTTATACACTGAAGTTTTAAAACTTTTATTCAAGTGTTATTTTAATAAGCTACTTCCACTCTTATTTTTTTTATTATCTTTTTTATTTTTATTTTTTTCTTGCATTTATTTCCTAAGAAAGTAGCAAAATGACCTGCCAAAAAAACTAGACAGTTTTATGCTACAGCAATGTTGGAGTGCTTTTGGGGTTTCATGATAACTTTTAAGGAAAGCAAATGAAGTCAATTATACAGGAGAAAGTCACAGATTAAAAGCCACCATTGATGTCAGACAGAGACTTTTAGACTCTAAAGTGCCAGAATGGTTGTTTTCCCATAATGGCGTGATACATATATTATGTCTACATATCTTACTCAGGTTATGGGGTATGGCCTTTTAGAAGGCAGGGACAAAGTTTTGAGACTAATGTTATGACCACTTACTTCTAAAAACTTCAATAAAGAAACAAAGTCTTCAAGACCCGTGTCTACTCCAATTTCTCCGTAGCAATAAAAGGCCACAATCCTCTGCATGACCACTCCCACGGACACCCTGGCAACTCTCACCTGCACACTTATTTCTGTTCATACCCAGCTGCAGAATTTTCTTGTTTGCCCACATTTAGGCTGGTCAAATAAAATTCCAAAATAATGAGTAATGTAAACACAGATAAGTGCATTTTTATAATGAGCAGTTTTCATGTTTAAGCCTGCTAACTTGGTAATAACAAAAAATGAGTGGTCTGACCAAGCATGAATAAACTTTGCCCAGTAAAAAGAAAAAGAAAGAAGAGAAAGTGAAGCAGGATTTCTTTCTGAAAGCCATTAATACCTTTTACACCTGAGGTAAAAATGGGGTGTATCAAACTCAGGTCCAGAAGAAATAAATTAATTCTATTCAATTCATTTTTATTTCTAAAGTGCATTTAACAATGGACATGCAGCTTAATAACAAGAATATGAACAAATAATATGAGCAAGCCAAAAGAATGTGAGCAAGCCATAGGCAACAATGGCAAGGAAAAACTCCCTGAGACAAGACAAGAAAGAAACCTTGAGAGGAACCAGACTCAAAAGTTAACCCATCCAATTAAATTATTTCATTTCTACATCTGTATTTAGTTAAGTGAAATTGTCTGCTGAAGCCAACAGATGTTCAGTGATGAAGACCCATGCACAAAACTGACTGTGGCAACAGCAGTTCAAAGCCATCTCCATGGTCTCCAAATACTACTATTTATAGCAATCCAGTGCACTCCATTTAGAGCCATCCTCAGCAGCAGCAAGCAAACTCCAAGTGATGAGACTCAAACCCGAAGTAGTGCATCAGGATGGATCAGGCAGGTCTGTGGAACAGAAGCAGTGATGAAATCTGGGAGCTCAGGAGTAGCATATGTAGCTAAAAAAAAGAGATATGGGGGGGCAGAATATTAGGTTATGTATGTAATGATTAAGTACAAGGTTCACTTTGTGCAGGCAGATACTCCAACAAGACTAGTTATGACAGCATAACTAAAAGGGAAATCCAGAAGTTGACATAGACATAAGGGCATCCTGGGGCATAAAGCGGTCAGCCACAACAAAACTGAGTCTATGTGTGAGAGTGGAGGTGGGGGACAACATCCAAACATACCAGTTCACCAAACGCTCTATGCCCATTAACCCTCCAGATCTACTCCTTCAACTAAGAAAAAAACATTTATAAAAACCTTGACTAAACAAATGTGTTTTCAGCCTGGACTTAAACACTGAGACTGAGCTACAAACACTAACTGGAAGGCCGTTCCATAACAGCAGAATGTTGTAAGAAAAAGCTCCGCCACTTGCTGTAGCCTTCACTTGAGGTACTACCAAATAGTCTGCACCTTTTGATCGAAGTAGGCGTGGTGAATCATAAACAAAAAAGTACTGGTACTGTTACTGGAACATCCAGACAGTAAGGCATTATAATAATCCAACCTAGAGTTTCATCTGGCTTTGGTGAAACATATAACTGTGTGTCATCAGCTTAACAGTTGAGGTTAATATGATTATATACACGAATAATTTTATACAGAGGTAGTATATATAAGGAGAATAGCAGTGGGCCTATAACAGAACCTTGTGAAACACCAAACTTAACCTTAGTATGAGTAGGGAACTCACAATTTACATCTACAAACTGATATTGATCAGTCAATAAGTCAGTCAAGCAACACCAGCAAGGAGACACAACCCTGATCAGAGACCAGTAGTAGGTCATTTGCCACATTAACCAGCACTGTCTCTGTGCACTGATGAGGCCTAAGACCTCACTGAAACATTTCATTAATGTTATTTCTATGTAGATATGAGCATAACTGCTGTGGTAAAACATTTTCTAGGATCTTGAAGATAAAGGGGAGGTTTGATATTAGCCTATAATTGGACAGCTGACAGGGGTCAAGATCAGGGTTTTTAATCAGGGGTTTGATAACTGCTTAGTGGCTTTGGCCATAAAATGAATAGTTATATCAAAGGTGTTACATGAGACAGCACTTTCTTTAGTGCTGGAGCCTCACACGCCTGACCTAAGTGAATGTTTACCCTGTGAACTTTGGCTTTTCTAGTGTAACACAGATCATTTAATTTATCATCTAATTATCAAGCTACTCAGATGTGCTTTTGCATCCTGTCCACATCAAGATACTGTGGATAAGTTTATGGCTTATAAATAAATTATATATTTGCTCAAAATGTAATGAGCTACTAGCTCATACTAGCTCATACTTGCCCCTGATTAATGGTGACCTTAACCAAAGACCTCAGCAACCTACATAAAAAGAAGACGAGGAGGGGGGCAGATCTTTGATCTCACTCAAAACTTTAATTGTCAAGTCATTAACTTGCAGGCCAAAGATACAAATTGAAAGGACCTTCTTATTCACATCTAACTGCTGGCCAGTGACAGAACGACACTGGACAGACACAGCCATGATTAATACTGTGCTTAATTATGCAACTGGTGATGTGGTGAAAGCTTTTATTGAGACTGGGCTCATTAATAGGAGACAGCAGTAAGACATGGCATACCAAGCACTGTGAAAAGATAATTAAAGGCACGAAGAGCCTTCATGGATTTCCATAATGTGCCTAATTAGTGCTCATGGCACCAGGATGGCTGACCACGTACACAACCTCCTCAGCAACTGATTTTCCCCATGTGAGGCAATAAATATCAGAAATAAATATTTCGTATGCTGGCCTCTTAATTAACGTGTTAATGGTCTTTCATAATGGTGAGGTTTCTTTGATTTCTGCTTACTGATGAAATGGACAGTGTTGGTAATAGTCACATATTAGCAAAGATGAAGACAGCTTTTAATCATAGATTACAAAAGCAGAACTTATGACTTATGACTTAAGATTACATTTATTTTAAATATGTGAATGAACAACTGTTCAGTTTGTACCTTACATCTGCAAAAATACATTTTGATTTAGTTGTAGATCTGTTTTTAGAATGCTGATTGGAAGATGATTTTTAGTCCCAAGCTGCCATGTTGAATCCTTGAACAAAGTCCTTAAGTAAACCACTGATCTAACAATCAATCATGCACAAAATGAAAGATTTCATATGAAGAAAGTCATGATGACTTTTGCAGTCCTGAGATTTTGCCAGTTTCTGAGTAAACAGAATATCTTTTGTATATGCTCAAGTGAAGTGGCTAGAAACTGGATTTTTTTTCACCCATGCCTACAAGAACATTGATCTGGTTTACATTTTCGTAATAGTGTATTAGCACTAGTTTACACAGTAGTTAGCCAAAAGTGTTCTATCCTTTTGAGTTAGAAATTATTCGTCAAAATCTATTCGGTCTGAAGTGCTTTGATGCTCTCTTAGTGAGTCAGACTACACTGAATTCTGTTTGAAATAGTTAGAGAGAAGAAAGCAGCTTTCCTGTTAGTTAAAGCACTTCAGCATTAATTCAATCTTTAATTAAACATTTTAATTAAAGGATTAGCAAACAGTTCATTTATTTATTTGCTTGGGATAATAAATGCCCTTGCTAGGAGCTGGAGGTTGCTTATGGGATATTTTAAATATCTCTAAGGTAATATTACCATAATTAATCAAGCAAGGTTATGTAGGGTGAATTTCAGTTCAGTTTTACTGCAAACTGAATTAAGCTTTCTTGCAAATTAATGAAATGGGACCCATTTTTGAAATCCTTAAAGTGTTGTCACATGGTTTGTTTGTTTTGGACCTTCAGTTCTATCCTCTGTGAAACATTTAAATGTTATTTAGTTTAGTTATTTAGTTTAGCACACTTATTCATGTGGACACAAAATTGAATTTCAGTAACAGGACTTGAGAAACATTGCATCCAAATCCAGCATCAACATATTCTAATAGTGTACGAACAAACTAGACTAAATAAAATTGACTGCACATAAGGATGGTAGTCTAAGTAGTATAAGTATCTTATAATGCATTTCCTACAGCAAGACCAATTACATCTACATACAGTAAACAATTCACTGAGTAAGAATCTGTTGTAGGCCAACGTATTGTTTTTGTATTTCCCAGTGTTATCCCCTCCTTAAGCTGTGTCATAAAAACACAATTTAAAATGTAGCACTTTATCACTTCACTAAAGCTGTTCCTTTTTGTTTACTCACTCCATGCATTGTATATAAGACTCAATACACCAGATGTCACACTATACCTGAATTCAAATGCAATAAAGATCCTGTCTCCCTGGGTATAATTTTAAGAAGGTTTACAGTCGTGGCTGTCAGCTGGGTATGAGATGGCTGCATTGATTCAAAGGTGCGTTTAGCTTCAGTTGGATCAACGTGTAGGTGTGAGGAATGGGACAAATAAAAAGTCAATTGAATACAAAGAGAGCAATGAGGGAACACAGGGAGGAGGCGCCCTCTAGCTGTGCTGCTGTTGTGCAAAATCTGCTCTGCTATTCCCCAAAACTCTGTCTTTAACCCGTTTGGCTTTGGATAGATGTGCATGTGCGTTCACTTATCTGTACATAGTGTGATTGATGCAATTTAACACTAAGTATCTATAATCACACAATCTGTAGTTTAGTTCTAATCTTGAAGATACCATGAACTTGCGTGTACACGTTTGTGTGTGTGTGTGTGTGTGTGTGTGGGGGGCGTGTGTGTGTGTGTGTGCGTGTGCTTGCGCGAGCGCGCAAACGCGCCTGCCTGACATCACTCCTGCTTTCCTCGAGTTGACAGCGGCACGGTGACGCCTCAGTGAGACGCGTAATGGTGCGCGCCTCCGTACTTTTTTCCGCGTCGGCGCTCGCGTTTCCAAGTTTACTCTCCGAACCTAATCTCCACGGAGACTGCATAGGGGTCTTTAGAGCTTTTGCCAGCCTTTAGCGCTCCATTTGAAGACGGCCAAAACATGCGCTCTGAGACTAAAGCGCAGCGACGGAGTTTCTCCATCTGCCTGCAGTTTGGCAATTTTGTCTCGTGTGCTCGCTGAACGCTCCCAAGGATGAAGTTTGGCCAAAGCGTTTGCATCTTAAACGTGGGCGGCACGCGGTATGCTTTTCCCATGGATGTGCTGAAGGACTTCCCTCTGAGGAGAGTGAGCCGCCTGCACAGCTGCGCGTCGGAGCGAGAGGTGCTCGAAGTGTGCGACGACTACGATAAGGAGCGCAACGAGTTCTTCTTCGACCGTCACGCTGAGGCTTTCGGCTTCCTTATGCTCTACGTGAAGCACGGCAAACTGCGCTTAGTGCCACGAATGTGCGAGCTCTCCTTCTACAACGAGATGATATATTGGGGTTTGGAAAGCTCACATCTGGAACTGTGCTGCCAGCGTCGTCTGGACGATCGCATGTCCGACACATGCACCCACTTCACCGAGGAGGAGCGCCGCGTCGAGGACAAAGATGACCAAAAGGAGCAAGAGCAGCGGAGGCAGCGAGGCACTGGGCGCGTAAAGGACGCCAAGTGGCTCGAGAGCATGCGCAGGACCTTCGAGGAGCCCGCATCCTCAGTGGCCGCCCAGATTCTCGCTGCCGTCTCTGTCCTCTTCGTGATAGTGTCTATGGTGCTCTTGTGCGCGAGCACTCTGCCCGATTGGAAAACGGCCGAAAGTAACATGGTGGAGGAGCACAGGTACACAGAGTCTATAGACCATCCGGCCGGGTACTTATGCCTTTTTTTCTAGTCTCTTTCATGCACGATGCACTGCTGATAAATTGTCAAAGCACGTTTTAAATAGTCCTGTTTTTGCTGATCATGTGCATGATCTCTGACCAAGACAGTTTTAGAAACCACACACTACTTCACGTGTCCAAGCCTGTTGACTTGTGTTTTGTCTTGTGTTTTTGTTACAGTTTCTAAATGTTCGTCTTTTGTCTTCGATCATAAAACATAAATCAGTTAACGTATCAACCTCATGGTTGAATGAACTTTTGACTTCTATAAACGCTTAATGTTTAATTAAATCCTGAGATTTTGGAGATCAAAACTGACGCTATAAAATGCATTATATATATATTCACTGCACTTAAGAACATATGGCATTAAAATGTCCCACCGGTTTCAAGTGTAGTGAAAGTAAATAAAGTAAAACAACATCTATATGGCTAATTGTCTGGTCATAATCTTTACTGCGCAAATTCGTTAATTCGATCACAATTTCCCCTGTCCAAGGTGCTGAAGCGTCGTTGTGTTTAATGTGGGCCATGGAACAAAACTCGGGGAACAAGTACTAGAATGCGCAATTCATGGTACAAATTCCCGTCCATGTAGTGTGTTACTTGTGTAGTGTGCATTCAGACTTATTGTAGGAAACATAATTAGCACTTAAGGACAACTATTATGTCTTTTACATTGTTTGTACATTGAAATAAAATGTAGTTGGATAGTACCTATTTCCAACAATATAGGTGTGAACTCAAAAATGAAAAAAAAAATGTTGTATAGACATTATTTTTATACTAATTCAGTGATGTATCAAACAATTACATTATTGTTTAATGGGTAGATGGACTGAATGGGTAAAATTCACTATTAAGTCTGTCACTGTACTTTTAAATATGTAGCATATCATAATAAATTGTTAACATTTAAAATCTTATTAATGTTATAGCTGTGCAATTAATTAAGTACAATTCCTTTCACATTTCTGGAGTTGTTTTTTCTGTCCTTTTAACCTCTTCATGTGTCTGTCCTATATCTATATTGCCACGTGGACTGTTCTGAAGGTGCTGGTGCTGGTACCTGTGGAGCGGCCAGGCTTTTCTATGTCTATGTGTGTTTGTGTGTGAGAAAGAGAGAGAGAGAGAGAGAGAGAGAGAGAGAGAGAGAGAGAGAGAGAGAGAGAGGAGAGAGAGTGGTGTGTGTGTGTGTGTGTGAGAGAGAGAGAGAGAGAGAGAGAGAGAGAGAGAGAGAGAGAGATTGTGTGAGACAGGTCTGTTTAGGTGAGATGTCAGGTTTGTCATTCAAACAAACAACATCATCCATACATTATAGAGGATGTAGTTGTGGATTCTCATTGTAAAAAATGTGTTTTTATTCCAGTTCAGTGCTTGCACAGTAAGAATTCTTTATATATGGACATGTGCTCTCTTTGACATCACCATTAGTTCCACACCACTTGGCATAAAGATTTTTCCTGGTTAAATATACCACCATTTGCAAGTTAGCCTAAAAAAATTACATATGGTATACAATTTGTGTTGAGGATTTAATTTGCTACAGGCTCTGTCAAGTGGATGTGAAACTTCCCTTATAAGATGGTCATCTCTAGTAAAAAGACATCTGTAGAAACATGCTTCAGCCTAGCTCACGTTACCATGTGTCTGTTAACTCCTTTTCAGATTGCCCAACATTGCTCTAATCATAATAAAGAAACATTAACTCCCCTCGCTGGGAACAGTGATGTAAAAAGTGCAAAAAATAGAAATTATTATTGACTGGGCTCTGAACTGGACCTACTCTAAATCCTTTGAATTGCTGTCTTTAAGACCTAGCAACACTTTAACATGCTTTTATGCATTTTTATTAAGTCTCAAAACAGAAAACAGAAATTATATATATACATTTTACATATTTGATCAAAACAGCTTTGAGATGCTGTTGTTAAACAAATTTATTTGGCATCTTTTAATCACTATCATCTATTTAATTAAAAACCACATACACAAAACCTTGTTAAATAAAATGGCATTATTAAGATAAAAAATGTTTCTAGGTCTTAGAGAATGTTCTGACATTTGCATGACTAACACTGTTACAGTCTCCACAAGGTAATAATAATTCAATTTCACACCCTAATGAACTTGATTGTTTATCTTGTGTATAATGTCTATGTTAATTAGGGATTAGTAAATACTTAGTTAGTGTTCAGTTTTCAACCTGATTATCATTGTTGTACTTTCATCCACAGCCAATAGTCTGAAGAGGAAACCTCTTTTATATACTGTAGTGTACCAAATAGATGTCTGATTCATAATTGGGTGGCTATGATTGAAATTCAATTACTCAGAGTCTGCTTAGAAGTTCATATTGATCAAAATGCTTGCTACAATAAATGTATGCTAAGTCAATGGCTTCCCCTTTATTAATGTCTCTTTCCAATTTCTCTCACATAATTGTGCGTCTGCTTAGGATCATCGAGGCGGTGTGCATTGGCTGGTTCACAGCAGAGTGTATCGTGCGTTTCCTTGTGTCACGTGACAAGTGTGAGTTTGTGCGACGTCCACTGAATATCATTGACCTGCTGGCCATAACGCCTTACTACATCTCCGTGACCATGACAGTCCTGACTGGAGAGAACTCGCAGCTGCAGCGGGCTGGTGTGACATTGCGTGTGCTACGCATGATGCGCATCTTCTGGGTGATCAAGCTGGCTCGCCACTTCCTGGGCCTGCAGACGCTGGGCCTGACACTGCGCCGATGTTACCGCGAGATGGTCATGCTGCTGGTGTTCATCTGCGTTGCCATGGCCATCTTCGGGGCCCTGGCCCAGCTACTTGAGCATGGCCTTGACCTGAAGTCCAGCAATGAGCAGTATGCCAGCATCCCTGCCGCCTGCTGGTGGGTTATTATCTCCATGACGACTGTCGGCTATGGAGACATGTACCCCATCACCGTGCCAGGGCGTGTGCTAGGAGGCCTTTGTGTGGTGAGTGGCATAGTGCTGCTGGCACTACCCATTACTTTTATCTCCCACAGCTTCGTGCAGTGCTACCATGAGCTCAAGTTCCGCTCTGCTCGTTGCACCAGGAGCCTCTCGGCTGAATTCCTCAACTGACTGTGTCTCTGTCAGACTTGGACATGTTTCTCATCATTATTTCAACAGATTCAGTTGGTTCTCTCAGCTCAGTGAATAATCTGAATCAGTCAAATATCTGGTCTCAGGTAGTGCTTAGGGGCTTGGTCTTAAATGAGTTTACATATGTCTAGCTCATCTGGTACTCAACTCAGTCCACTGAGGAACTCAGTGTCTACAGGGATTAGTTCCAGCCCTGTTCCACATAGATTCATTTCACTAGAAACACAGACTGGAACCCATTCAGTCAGGTCATGTGTGGTGGTGCAAAGTTGGAACAAATACTGTGGGTGCTGTGTCCCTCCATGGTCCAAGTTGAGAATCCATGGTTTACCCAGCAAGTCCACCCCGACATATACATTTTCAGGAAGTCAGGACTCGGTCAGCTGTGCTGTTTTTACAGTAGTGACAGTTACTGGGCTTTCACAGTCGTAGGCATGGCTACCATGGAAACATTGACTTTCAGTCCAGATATCCCAGTCAGGGGCAAACTACCGGAACTGCTGGTGGGCAGCTTTGACTTGTCTACCAGAAACCGTTAGCACACTCGACACAGACTAAAAAGCTTCATCCTCCCAGCCAGACAGACAGTGCACTTCATCCACTAGACATGACATGCAGCCACTGAAAGATTTTTGCTTCTGAATGTCATCTAGACAACCTACAGTTCTGGCAAATATACAGGAGAAAAACAAATGAAACTCATTTCATTGAGTTGTTTTTTTTTTTTAATTATGATAGCATTGTTTGTATTAAAACAAGTTCCCAGAGCTCAGCAGTCCAGCTTTCCCTGAAACAAAATGTTATATTAGGGTGAAATGTGCAAACACTCATTGAAATTATTGTGTAAAATCCAATGATGTGTGACACAAAATCTGCAGGGATATTGGAAAAACCAAGTGCGTGTGTGTGTTGTGTGTGTGTGTGTGTGTGTGTGAGAGAGAGAGAGAGAGAGAGAGAGAAAAGAGAGAGAGAGAGAGGAGAGAGAGAGAGAGAGAGAGAGAGAGAGAGAGAGAGAGAGAGAAAGAGAGAGAGAGACAGTGCAGTAGAGAGGATTGATGCTTAACTGTGTAGGTAACTGTGCAGCATCGGCAAATATGTAAAGTGGAAAACAGAGAGCTACCGAATGAAAACACTTTTAGATGGTTTGATTGGCCATGCAATACATATAAAGTTCTCCCAAATCACCACCAGTGTGCATCCATTCTAGCTCAATATGCCTTCATGTTTAAGCAGTGAAGAGATTTGATTATTGAGTTATATTATGGCAACAACTGATTTTCATAAAAAGACCCCTGGAGGGTTTAAGAATAAGCCTAAAACCCAGTTGCCTCTAGGCACAATACTGTTGATGAATTAGGTTCAATAAATGAGTTTCCTGAGAAAAATTTGTTACAATAATAAAAATAATGAAACCAGAATAACATAATATAATGTACATGACATTAATCTTACAGGGCTAAGCATTCTATTCCCTTTATCTGTTCATTTTTTTTATTTGAGATGTGGACATCTCTATCATTTCATATCAGATGCAGGTCTCATTTCAAAGCAAAGCGAGGTGTAATATCACACCCAAGAAACAGGTGAAAAAGACTCACACTCTGTAAAAGGAAGTGAGCACCACAAATTCACCTCATATCCAGCTATGTTTCCTCAAAATGGGTGATACTCCTCCCTGCTAATGCTGTTATTGTCACTAATGAGCATCTTCACTCATTTGCTGTCATCTCACTGCTTTCCTCTTGAGAAACTGATGTCTTGATTGGGAAACGATCCATTCAGTGGGCCATAAATAGAATGAAGATGTATCTGATGTGCTATATGGTCCTTTATATATTATCCTTTTTGACAGTTAAGCCCCATGTCACTTGGGAGGTCTAATTTCACAATTCTCTCTCAATTTCTCTCTCTCTCTCTCTCTCTCTCTCTCTCTCTCTCTCTTTCTCTCTCTCTCTCTCAATCTCTTGTCATTCATTTCTGTACAAACACAGAGATGATAAAGCTAAAGAAAGGAGTGTGCAAAGACAATTTTCTGACTCCAAGGTCACAATGAAAGACTTTTCTCCTGATAATGCTGAAAAGCCAGTTCAATATATATGGTAAACATAATTCTCGTTTACTTTACATGCTCTGTCAACCAAAACCCTAATGAAAAGCTCAGGATTTCAATGAAAATGAATGTGGCCATTGATTTGAGTGCCAAAGGTTGTTTATTCAACTGCCTTCTTAAGCCATGTGATTTTAAAAGGAGGATCATTTACTTAATTGATAATACTGCCGGAGTCCTCACAGGATGTATAAAACATTATTCAGTGCTATTTTAAAAATATTCTGAAGAATGATATTCAGTATTTCCCTTTAAAGTTTTTAAGGACATTTATAACTCTATTGACTCATGGAACACTTAAGTAATCAGTATGCATACTGGGTTACAGTATGTTATGTACAAATATACCTTTTTATACTATTCATTTAACTGATAATCTAAAATCAGTGTTTTATGATATTGTGTTCTCATACTGCCACAGTTCACTGTGATGAATCTACTGCCTATTGACTGTATAATTTTCTGTCATTTGTTATTTTACTTATAACCTCATACTACGTCATTCACAGAGAAATTCCAAATGTATTCACTGGAACCCGCATTTGTGTAGGTTTTTGGCATTTGATGTTGAAACCTGTTTGCCACGTTGTGCAACAATGTCCACAAAAACTGAAAAGTAAAACTTTCAAAAAGCAAGACTGTTTTTGAAAAGAAATTTAAGGGAAAAAAAAAAAAAAAATCTTTATAAAATTGAGATTCTTGTAGGGGAATTTGAAATTGAAAGTAATTTAGGAATTAGATATTTTGTTATAGCCTATTAATAGTTAGGTGGCTAGGCTACTTTTGTAAAAGTCTAGTTAATCATAATGTTGAAAATTCCAGTAATCTTTTTTTTTATTGTTTTTAGCTCTCCCTATGTTTTTAAAATAGAGAATCTATTTTGTATAAAGTAGCATAAAATATGTGTCTGTGAAGGCTGAAACAACTCTGTGATAAACTATGAATAAATTTATCCTTGATGGCTAAATGTGATGGTCTCTCTGTTCATTTTATGGATATTTTATTTTACGCAATTGCTTTGAGAATTCGTGCAGATGCAGGATGTCTGAGAGGGTTAAGAGTTAAGAATTAAGCAGTGAAAGATGTAGGTTAGTGAAGTCATTTAGTCAGTGTGTTGTGAGAAATGTGTGGTGGCTTGGGTAAAGATATTAGATGTCTCTGTGGTTGAATTCTGTCTATAATATACTTTGATTTCTAACCCTTAATATCTTTCATCCAGGATCCAAGTTCTAAAGATGTTAAATCCTTGCTACATTTTACATTTACATTTATGGCATTTCAGTATTCTGCAAAATCAAACTTCTTAATGAGTTATCTCAGATTTTCTGCAGATTTGAACTAAGCTGTATTGTGTCTCATCAACACATCCCGTTCAGTCAAAGCCCTCTTCAGTAAATGTATTGAACATGAGAACATGGGTTTTTTTTTGGGTAGTAGTGAATTCTGTGCTTGTAATTTTGTAAAATTCAAGTAGTTTTTTTTCCAAAACACAAAAAGCTCAGCTGAAGTTGCATTGCAGATTTTGAACAATGCCGCAATAATTAAAAAAAGAAAAAAGAAAACTGTGAAATATGAACAGACTGAGTCATTTAAGTAAAGGGGGGTGGGTCTTTAATGGGTTTGAAGATAGCTAGTGACTCAGCTATTCAGTCACCCAGGGGAAGATCATTCTACCACCTAGGTATCGAAACAGAGAAGATGCAAAAAAGAAGATGCACGCCTTCTATGTACCCTGAGAGATGGTGGGATTAGTCGAGCAGTGCTGAAGGATCAGTTACAGCTTTGAGGTAAGTAAGTACTGGTCCAGTTTTTGACTTTGTAGTTAAGCAGGCAGCAGAGGGAAGCCAAGCTATAGGACTATAGCAATAGAGTGGTTTGGGAGAACTTTGAAAGATTGAAAACAAGTCAAGTAATGGCATTCTGGATCAGTTGCAGTCGAATGGCACTCAAAAGGATACCTGTCTGGAGTGATTTGCAACAGTTCAGGCTCAAAGTAACAAGGCCTGAGTGAACAAGCACCTGAGGCGCCTCTGTAGATAGAAATGAATATTTGCCTGTATGATCTTTCGTCATGCAGAGAATAAATGTCACTCTTTGATCAAGATCGATCCTGTCAAAATGTTTGCACTGTACCTGTGCCACTGTTACAATAGAGAGAGAGATGCAGGTGAGGTAGTTTTAATGACACGGTGGCAAACAAATCCAAATCAATCAAGGTAACCTCAGGGTCAAAGAACAGGCACAAATCAGATGATCAACAAACAGAATAAACCAGGCAAAAATCAGTAACCAGTGACCTGAAACTAGGTAGACTATAAGAGCTTACACATTCTATACTGATGACAATTACCAATGTTTTAAAATGTTTAAAGAGCATAATAAATCTGGAGATATTTACCGAACAGAACTCAATGTAGAGGCTGAATAGTCTATCAATTTAAATAAATACTGGTATAAATAAGAGACATAGTTTTCATGGTCATATTTATCACTTCCCTGACTGCTGAAGACTTTGCTTCCTTTTACAATGAGAAGATTGAGAAAATCTGACAGACCTTCACTTCTACTGAGACTATGCCTACATTACACAATCAGGATTCCCCTTCTTCTTAAATGTCACCTTTTTCAACTTTAGCAACAGAAGAGATCTTACAAGTCATCCTGCCCTGCAGTCCTACCACTTACCCACTGAATCCAATCCCTTCCACAATGTTCCAGACCATCTTGCATGACCTCCTGCCATTCATCACTACAATCATCAATGGTTCAATAACATCTGGTCATGTGAAAACTACTTTCAAGAGAGCAAAGGTTATTCACATCCTGAAGATACCTGCTCTGGATCCCTCATACATCAGCAACTACAGACAGGTATCACTTCTCTTTTTTCTTTAAAATCTATTCACATGCTTCACCATGACTGTGTGGCCTCCCAGAACCACACCAGCATCATCACGATGACATGACAGTCACTGGACTGATAATGGGAGGCAATGAGTCAGCATACAGGAGGGAAGTGGCTGACCTAGTGCAGTGATCCCAGGAAAAAAACTGTTTAAAATCAACCCCGAGATCCCAACCAGCCAAGCTGTCATTTTGATGTCCTCATCCTCCTCAAACTTTCAGCAGCGTTTGACACAGTCAACCACAAGACTCTCTTGTCCACCCTCAAGAATCTTAACATGGTAACACGGAGGAGATTGACATCTGCACCACACAGACTCTCCACTGGTGCCCCACAAGGCCCAGTACTTGGTCCCCTTCTTTACTCCCTCAATACTCATTCTCTTGGCAAAGTTATATCCTCACATATGGTCTCTCTTACCCCTGCTATGATGTTGACACTTAACTTATCTTCTCCTTCCCTCCCTCAGACACCACGGGTTCTGCTCTGATCTCAGCATGGCTGGCAGACATATCATCATGGATGAACAGGGATGAATTACCAGGTCAGGATCTTGCAATATTCAACTGGCTGTTTTCAATGTGTGAAGAAATTACTTAAACTAGATCTATAAACTCTTCCTAAAATACTTAAACTAGAACTTATTTATTAATTAATTTATTTATTTATTTATTTTTATTACTAATACTATATTAGCTCAACAGAGTTTAAGACTTATGGTGTCCTTAGTCTGCAACCTAGTGAATCAGTATCAATGTATTTATTGACAGAAAATTCCAAGTACAAGTTTGTGCTCTGGAAATGCTTTCTGAATGTGAAGTCTGTTAAAACAGCTCATGATAGAAATGGATGTAAAATGCTCTGTAAAAATAAATTCACTCTTTTAGTCTTAAATCGGTCTATTTAATAAAAAGATGAACTATGATAAAACTCTCACACTGAGCAAGAATACTGTAAATGTTATGTTACACCAGGTGAGATTATCAGTAATGTGAACATTTGAAGCTGCTCACTTTGTCCACCTCTGTATCACCAATATGCGATGTTGAGTGCTGCTTCCTCCTCCTCCGTGGATCGACAATCATCTCCGTTATTTTGTTGACATTCAGGGAGAGACTGTTGTTCTGGCACCACTTCACTAGGTCAGCCACTTCCTTTCTGTATGCTGACTCATCACCTCTTGTTATCAGTCCAATGACTGTCGTGTCATCAGCAAATTTGATGATAATAGTGCTGCTCTGAAAGGCTACACAGTTGTGGGTGAAGAGTGTAAAGAGCATGGAACTCAGCACACATTTCAGTGGAAATCCTGTGTTTATGTTTATAGACCTGAATGTGTAGCACAACAGTATTGTAAAGCTTGTTGGTAAGCTGTGATGATATCATTATATTGAATGCTGAGCTATATATAATCAATAAGCAGCATTCGAACATAGCTGTCCCTATTTTTCATGTGGGTGAGAGCAATATGTATTGTTGTGTCCTCTGTAGATCTGCTTGTTTTGTATGCTAAATGGAGAGGGTCCAGAGTGTCTGTAGTGACGGTCTGAATGTAGCTCATGACGATTCTCTTAAACACTTCATCACTATTAAAGTCGGTGCAATGGGTCTGCAGTCAATGAGGCAGGATGTGTTGGTTTTTTTTTTTTTTTTTGGCAGCAGTACGATGGTAAGGTGGGAACTGAGGCCTGTGTGAGGAACGAATTGAATATATCTGTAAAGACATCTGCCAGCACTGATCAGCAGGTTCTGTCCAGGGGTACCCATTCAAGGATGTTGGCTGATTTCTGTGGGATTATTTTCCCAAAAATCTTTGCCACTGCAGATGAGACTGTGAATGGTGGGCTCTATTCTCCCACCAGTCAGTTTAATACTCAGTGGTTCATTGTTGAGAATCTCAAAACGGGCAAAAAATTTGTTGAATTTGTCAGGTGTGATGCAGCTGTCAGTGATCGCACACCTAATGAACAAACTAACAAATAGGGGACAGAGGACTGTACTGAGGTATAGAAAACTATCCCACTGCCCTTGTGGTTGGTTGTGCAGAAATAGAAATAAAAATATTATAATAATAAAAAAAAAATACGTCAGGAAGATTACAGATCATCACTCTACAAATATTACATTTAATTGACAAGCATTACTCCAAATACAATTTTAAGCCGTCACATAGTATACCATGGATGTATTCATTGATAGAGACTTCCGAGCACTTCTGTAAGTCTCTCTGAATAAGGGTGTCTGCTAAATGCCGTAAATGTAAAATGTAATTGTGACCATAAAATATGCCATTTTGACTTCAAATCGTTTTAGAAATCACATATTACAAGGAGAACTCTGTAAGAGAATTCTGCAAAGTGTTATTAACTAGTACAACAGCAAAAAAGGCCCCGTCTTTTAGTTCAGGCACACAGAAGCCTGCTATGTGATTTCACTTCCGCTCAGCTGGGCCCTCGTTCTTCTGGTGTGGGGTGAAGCCGAAGCGGTGTGGTGTGGCGTTATCTCTGTTTGATTTATATACGTTTGTTTCAAAATGTACTACAAAATCAGCGGAGTGACGGGAAAACTGACGGGATCTACACCGGCCAGTGCATACTGCCCACAGGTAGACATGGGCTCGGTTATTCTGTGAAGTCGGTAAACGTGACCTTCACTGTGGTTTGTACCGTAGGAAGTGGCTTTAGCAGAGGGCTAATTGTACAAGCTACAGCGGAGAAGTTTACAGCTGAAACACTGATGAATGTGTGTACACATGGGGAATTTACTAGTTTATATGATGAGTTTAGTTTGCCTGGTTTAGGAAATGGCGTATATAAAGTTAATTGTGTGTAGAGAGAAAGAGAGGGAATGTGTGTGTAGTGTTAGAAAACCCTTAGCACATCTACTTGTGGAACTTGTTATGGTTTGTTCAGTGGTCAGTTATTAGTCTAGCAATATATTCCAATAAGTAAGATTTATAATATTATTTGATTCTGTTTCCCGTTCATACAAACGATAAATAAGTAAAATTAGACTTCTGTGTATTAGTGGGGGGGACGGGGACGTTATTGATGTCATCTGTATATTTTATTTAGTTATGTTTTTTTTTTCTTTCGTATTTTATTATTTTGCCAGTTTTGGTATTGGGCCATGTTGATGTGGGTCGCACTGGTGGCTTCCATATTGACCTTGCTTTCATCCTGCTAAGACAATAAATGTGTGCTTCATGCTTAGCCTTTAAAAGCAAACGGTTTTCACATCTGGATTATTTTAAGACTTCTGAATATAGTATGTATGTATTTTTCCCAGGGGCTGAAACCCACTGTTCCCTCACATCCCACCCCCATGATCTTCGCCTTACCCACCAAGGTGGTGTCAGAAGCAGGACCTACAGCCGAGTACCTGGGAGCCAACAAGGTCCCTGAGTTTCAAAAGCTCTTTCAGGTATTCCACTGATTTCTTTGGGTTATATATATTTTTCATTTTCTTTTGTCGAGGTCCCCCCTCCCCCATCTATATAATCATTATCTGCATAACAATCACATATAATCTCCTTACACAGCTAGCTGCTTGCATTGTATCCTGTTTACTTTGCAAATGATTAAATAACAGTAGCCTTCAAATGCATTAAAAAAAATCAAAATCTATAAACAAGGTCTTGAGAGCTGGGAATGTTTAAAGGTTTCAAAAATCAAATAGTGTTTTATAAGCATTTAACCCTGCTGATAAAATGTACACAGTTATGAACAAATTTGAGTCTAACTTCATATACTTTGAAGATATTTATAACACATGCTCCTCATGTTCATTATTCTGTATGCCTTTTCTTAGCTGTCGTATCATGTTTTTGCAGCTTTTGCTCATAATTCCCATTGGTTCTTGACTTTTTGGACAACCTATGTGATGGGGAGCTGGCATGCTAACTGAAAATCTAAAGCATGACTCTTGTTAGGGTGGCAACTAATGATTTGTATCAACAATTAATCTGTCGACATTCTTCTGATTAATTGATTTGTGGAGTGGAAAAATTTACCAAAACATTTAAAACTGTTTGCTTCCAGTATTTAAATTTCAACAATACAACAGGTCATTAACTACAGTGCAGTATTACTGATATGTATCTGTCTGTCCTTGGATGGGAATACAAATTCACTTTAATCACTTTTTTAACCACCATCAGATAGGCAAGCTAATGTATATTTAAAATATCCATCCACTCCATCCATCCACCATCCACTAAGTTCTTGTAGCCCCAGACATCAAATTCTAGGCCTTGATGCTCAGGTACACAACCTTGTCTGGAACAGCACCTACTACCTCACCACTCTCTTTGAGATTTATGTTCCATCGCAACCTGCGATCAGATAACAACTGATGCCTGCTAGAGCCTACTCAGTGAGGTACAGGGTCCCTTTCCATCTCTCACTATCTTTAAAAAAAGTCTAAAGACTCCCCTCTTCCACGAAGACTTAACTAACCACTAAAAAAAAGCTGTACTTACACCAGCTCTTACACATTGACTCCAAGCAGTCAATTAAATATCTTGTATTGTCTGACTTAATGCATCTTATTGCTTGTATTTCCACTTTAAAACCATCTGCGAATTTTACGAATAAATGTAAAGTTTATG
The DNA here is from genome assembly GCA_033459395.1 of Hemibagrus guttatus. Classification (NCBI taxonomy): domain Eukaryota; kingdom Metazoa; phylum Chordata; class Actinopteri; order Siluriformes; family Bagridae; genus Hemibagrus; species Hemibagrus guttatus. Next base: position 10,958,048 of record JAUCMX010000002.1, on the reverse strand, counting down.
CATTTTACTAGTTCTGTTTTTGTATATTTAAAATGATTTTAATATCAGAAACTAAGGCAAGCAATGGCATGCATTGTGTTTGAAGAGAGAAAATGTTTCATAAACTGATCAGTCAGTTCAGACCAGGTTCAGTCATTCTTTTCCATCAAGTTCTCATACAAAATACTGATTTTTTTTTCTGTTAAAAACATCAGAGCAGATTATTCCACAGCTGAGTTTAACCACTTGTAAATACTTCACAGAAAGCTGACGGCGTTCCAATTCACCTGAAGCGTGGAGTCATCGACCGACTACTGTACAGGACTACGATGGGCCTGACGATTGGAGGAACATTGTACTGCTTAGTGGCCCTGTATTTTGCTGCTCAGCCTAAAAAAGTTGAGTAACCTGAATAACCTTCCTCCCCCGGAGCAACAAAACGGACCATAACGACTGTATTCCCAAAGACACTTTGCATAATTGCTTTGGTTCTGCTATGTTTTTCCCACATCCCATTAACCCTTAATTTATATGGCCCTCAAGAGGGTTTGCAAGTTCATGTTTTAGAAACAGGTCAAAACTATCACTCTTCTGTGAATGATGAAGTTCAGGGATATGGTGTAGTTATAATAAATGCTTTGTGTATTAGGTACCATTTTTGGTTTGGGAAGCTGCTGCTTTGGACATGGAGACAGTGGCCTGTATGCACAGATGCTTACAATGACAACAGTGTAAACTGATGAAATAAATGGGAATTGTACTAGCAGTTTTTGTGTGATCAAAAAATTCTTTGACCAGTTTTCTGTTTTATCCACAGCATACACTTACAACAGGCAATTATGCAATCTCATTCTGATTGAAGAACAAAATGTCCTTTTCAGATGCTTCTGTGTTCACGCATTATTTACATGGCAATAAATCTGTTTTCCTGTGTAATTTGACTGTGAATGACATACTTGTAACTTTTCTTGAGAAAATAAATATTTTGTTCATAAAAATGAAAGAATAGATTGAGTGTAGGAATTTGTTTGACTTTTCTGTGAAACAGTCCACTTTATAAGGTACACCTGCTTATTTATGCTGTTATTTAAACCTTCATTCTGCATAAGCTCATGCAGAGACATGTCACGAGCTTCAGTTCATGTTCACACCAAACATCAGAATGGAATGAAAGGTGTGGACTATGTGATTAACTCTGGTATGGTTGTTGTTGACAAAAGGGTTGGCTTGAGGATTTCTAAAACTGCTGAACTCATGGGGTTTTCACTCATAATATTGTCTAGAGTCTAAACAGAATGATGTAAAAAAAAAAAAAAAAAAAAACATCCTGTGTGTGGAGAATCTGCAGGCTGGAACAGCTTGAGATAATCAATGTTATTCACTTCACCTGTCATTGGTGGTAATATTATGGCTGATGGTTGTAGATGATGGCTGTTTGATGAGGACACAGACAAACACACCCATTATTTTGTCTTTGTCTTGTCCTTCATGTGCTTTTTTTGTGCCTTTTTTCCTGTGCCAGGGTTCTCAGGATAGGTTTAAGGTCTATGGCAACTTTTTCAGACTAAGAGAAAGTGCTTACTGAACATGCATGAATGAATAATTCATAAGGAACAGATTTAGTACCCTTTTAGTGACTTTATTTATTTATTTATTTTTTAAAAAAGTGCTTTATGACAAAGCTAGTGATTTTTAGAGCAGACATTAGTGGTTGAGTTGAGAAAGGAGCAGCTTCAATAAACTGAATATGCAAACTAGTCATCATCTGGTGACTTGTAGTGACTTTCTGAGAATGCATTAGCTAATTCTGCTGGAATGAGCTGGCAAAACTGGAATAAATGATTTCTGTAGAAATCTGATGGTGCTGTTGTTTAGGCAAACTTCTGCCTGCTGACAGGCAACATAATCTAATGGGATGTTAGAACATCTTTCTTATAATTCTCAATGTGTGTGGTTTTTAATTGAAATGAAATACTGTGGGGGGGCTTGGTGGTTAGCACGTTAGCCTCACACCTCCAGGGTTGGGGGTTCAATTCCTGCCTCTGCGATGTGTGTGTCTGGAGCATGTTCTCCCTGTGCCTCAGGGGTTTCCTCCATGCACTCCGGTTTCCTCCCTCAGTCCAAAGACATGCATTGTAGGTTGATTGGCATCTCTAAATTGGCTGTAGCATGTGAGTGTGTGTGATTGGGCCCTGCAATAGACTGGCATCCTGTCCAGGGTGTACCCTACCTTGTGCCTGTAGTCTCCTGGGATAGGTTCCAGGTTCTTTATGACTCAGTAGTAGGATACGCAGGTATAGAAAATGGATGGATGGATGAAATACTGTGTGTGTGTGTGTGTGTGTGTGTGTGTGTGCAATGCCCTGCCAAGAACTGATGTCTTATTCAGTATTTATATTACTGTGTTGTACCTGGTGATCCCTGGATAGATTTGATCCCCCATCATCCTGATCACGAATTAATGAATGAATGAAAGGGAAAAAATCTGCAATGCATCAGTTGCTCTAAATTGCCAATAGGAACAAGGCTCTATGTATTCATTTATACACATCTTACAAGTGAGGCAGGATATAATAATAATAATAATAATATAGCAGTTAAACATGTTTTGAGACAAAATGTCAATCAAGGAGTAACAACTGGGAGAGTAAGAGCTACACATGAGGGTTAAAGTACATGCTTTTGGACTAGAAGTGCACCATTTATTCCTCAAAGACAGAGTGCTTCAAACTACAGAGGATAGATATACAGAGGAGGACTTACTTGACCAAATTGTAGTAATAGTAATAATGATACACAAATGGCAACAATAATGCAGCCTAATGGAAGCACAGATATTGAATAGCAGCTTTGGCAGGTAACAGTGAGAAGTGAAAGTGTGGGCTGAAAGGTTCTGTTCAGCACTGCTGCCATAGTAAGTGATTGAAGCCTGCTGGGTAATTACGCAGCTAAACCCACTCTGATCAGTCTATCACACACCATGCTTATTGCTGTTTTCAGGGGTTGGATGGATTGAGGCTGAGATGCAGTTTACCCTCTGCATTTAACTCCAAACTCCAAACAGCTTAGACCCATTTTTCAGACAACAGCTTCAATGCTGTTTTTAGACCACTTGGTCAGAGTTTACCATCATCCTCATCAGCTCATTGTAGAGTAGAGTAATTGCTGGATAAAGCAATATTTATTTGCAGCTGCAGTGAGAGATATAAAACATCTCTCTTTCAGAGTTCGCATGGCAACGGACAGGGTGGGTTGAATAGGCTCTAAGAAGTAAAGGCTCTGCAAAGGTCTATGAAAATCGTAAGGTGAATTCTGACTCATGCTGAGTGAATAGTCCATTTATTGTCTTGGCGCTTGGAGAAGGTTGGCTTTTATTTGCTTTTCTCTCCCATTCAGAAGGCATGTCTCCAGAGTTAATTCACTCCTGGTATCTGGCCCCATGGAGCAAAACATCTCAGGGTTTGACAGTGATGAAAAAGAGAGAGGTGAATCACTGGGTGCAGCATTTGCTAATGAATACATTTTTGAACAATGAGTAATCTTTGTGTCCTGAACCCATCATCCACAAGGGACAGAAAGCCTTCATAGAGTCATGTTTATCAGCGGCGCTTCCCTTACCTGAGCAGAAACATTAGACAAGTATCTGTCACCCATGTAACATCACACTTAATGTATGTAAATAAACCACTAACAGCCAACTGTGTGCACTTAAAACTATGAAAAGTGAAAATCTATTTTAAGCGGGCTAGTAAATGTTTTCATTCCTTTAGCATCATTTAGTCCAAATGATGAATTATGCAGACTAAACACAGAGGTTGGAAATGATTTCACTAATTTACACACTGAAAACTGAAAATTCGATATATTGTTGTGAATCCAACCACATTCCTTTTCTCATGGGCATTGAAGTAGGCTTATGTACTATGTTCATCCAATATTTTTGGTTTTTTGGTTGCTAGAGACTGTAAAAATCTATTCTTTATAACATAAACAACAGATGTTGTTTTTGGCCATTCCATCGAAGCGGAGAGGAAGTTCACCTGTTGCCTGAGTGAGAGAGAGAGAAAGAGAGATAGATAGAGAGAGAGAGAATTCTGAACTGTTTATTGAGGGATTGAAGTGTTGGACAAGCACAATCTGCACTCTTAATCCCTTGTGTTTAATCACATTTGGGCTTGGCTGCTATCTGCATGGTGCATGGTTAAATGTTTTCCCCTCTCATTTCAATGTTTTACCACATTTCTCTTGCCAAAACGTCCCAGGGCTAAATAGTGAAACGTTACCATCTTTATTTTATCTCCTCTGCTTTGCCTGTCTGCTATGCATCATTTCTCTTTGCCTCCTACACCCCCTACATCTCTCTTTCTCTCTCTCTCTCTCTCCCCTCTCTCTCTCTCACTCTCTCTCTCTCTCCCCTCTCTCTCCCCTCTCTCTCTCTCTCTCTCTCTCTCTCTCTCTCTCTCTCTCTCCTCTCCCTTTCTGTCTGCCCACTTCCACTTCCCATCACACATTAGGTGTTCTAAAATGGTGAGCCTCGTGGCTGGGTTTTCACTGTGGGTGTATGTGATGAGAACTTGAGTTACATGAGTCACATTGATTGCGCTGACACTGACAGTGTGTGTGCATATCCATGACACATTAGGCATTACAGATAAAAAAAAATTAACTACTTTTCATGCTGTATTCAGTATATTGTTCTTCTGATCACAGACAACCTGATATTATTGCCTGTGGGAGACAAAATGTAGACACTTTATTTATTTTCTCTTCTCCATGCTGAATCTGTAACAGAAATGCAGACAGACTAAGGGGTTTTCATGGAATAAACCACCAAATGCAAATAGCAAATAAGGCTAGGCTGAATGAGCTGATGTTAGAAGCTTATCAAATATGACAGGGTAGATTTAAGTCTTCCTTAGTTACTCAAGTGTAGTCCCACTCCCCTCTTTATTTCATTATTCACCACAGGACTCTTCAGAAGCAGCCCTTAAGCCTCCTCACTCTGCCTGGAACTTTTACGTTCCCTGCCCTTATGAGAAAGGAACATGGGGTAGCCGCTGACAATAAAGGAAAAGAAGAACAAGAGAAGGGCAGGTGTTTTTGTGAAAACTAATATAAAGAGAATGAAGAGTAAGAGCTCTAAAATCTCATCATACTGCTTGTTTTTGGATTAGATTTTAGCTATAAAACAGCTAGTGATCCTGAAAAACAAATGCAGCTTTATTTATGTACCTACCGTATGTAGGAAAAAGCATGAAATTACCAAAGAACCCAACTGCATGGCATGTACATTTATAATAATAATATTATAATATTATAATTATAATAATATATATAAATAATAAATAATATTATAATTATAATAATATAATAATATTATAGCATTTATAATAACAGTAATAATATTGACATTGTGCTGGTTGCTCCTCATAAAGAAGAGTAGACACCTTTTAGATAAAACAGACTCACCTAAAAACCTGGTTTCCTGATTTCCCTCAACGTGAGGTCAAAGACAACTGCATTTTGAGCACTGCTCTAATTAGGATACTATCTGGGCAGCTGCCCAGAGACATGTTCCCATGTCCTCGCTACAGGCTCAGTGGTTTTGGGACTATATGACACAAGTCTTGTTATAAGATGTCTTAACAAGTCACACATTTGGCTTCATGCAGTCTACAGTTAATATCCTGGAGTTGGGAGAGTCAGTGTTATTCTGGATGGACATATAGCAGAAGAGGAAAGCAGAAAAATCGCAACAACTTTCTTTAGATTACAAACATACAGATGTGCAATCTATTAGCACACTACAATGAGGCACTGAGTCTAATTTATTTGTCCAGAGAGCCATTAATGGTTTGTATTACTCCTTCAAATACATTCCAAAGATACAGCATTTTTTTTAAAAAATCAGTGAGAGTATACCAAAGAGAAACAGTTTTAATATCATTTCCTCTTCTTCTCTTCTTGCCTTGTTGACTCTTCCCCTTTTTTTCACAGCTTCCTCCTGCCTCCACCACCCCATATGTGCATACACACATTTGTGTTATTCACATTATCCACTACAGCTCTGAAAGGATGCAGAAATAAGGGATTGCCATGAGAAGCTTCATTAATGAAAGGATTTATTGTAATCAGAGTTGAAATAATATCTTACACTCCCTAGGGGACTATACAGTGTAGAAAACATTGTTTTGTGATTTGCAGCTTTGATGAGTGGGGATTAGCAAGCAGGCATGTTTGTTAAGACAAACCAGTTTCATTTGATTAAAAAGATTTCCAGACCAGCTATCTCTGCTACCTATTCTCAAAAACAACGCTAATAATTGAGATATCCAACAAGGCCATTTGTTGCGATCTAAATGTGTAGCCTTTTATAAGGGTGTGTTACACTTTTTTTCAGCTAGACCCACTTAGACTTTGAGTCTGTGAAGCATAACACTCACTTTCCCTGTAGTGTCATGCAGGCTTTGCAGATCGGCTCTAAGATTCACTGAATTAATTAAAGAGACAGCCAATTGACGGTCTCTAGTGGCTTCTTGATGCTAAAGTGTTAACGAGTGAAAGGAAGTTACAGGAATCACATGGGTAAACTTTATGGAGCTCTGGCCAAAAACATGCTTCTTATTATGTGGCTTTGAGAGAGAGAGAGAGAGAGAGAGAGAGAGAGAGAGAGAGAGAGAGAGAGAGAGAGAGGAGAGAGAGAGAGAGAGAGAGAGAGAGAGCGATAGAAGGCATGCAAGAGAGATACATTCTTATTAGGCCAACGTTTTGGCTCTGCAGAAGTGACATATCTGGGCCATGGAATCCCATCACAGCAAACTTGGTGGTGTGTGAGTATGTTCAAGTGTGTGTGTGAGTGTGTGTGTAATGGTGAGTCCATGCATGCTTTCCCACCCACTGTCCTACATACTGTACAAGGTCAGTGGCAGAGTTTTCCAGTTTGAATTTGTGTTTCCTAGTGGTATTCATCTATGTAGTATTTTTCTAGTAATGTTCATATTCAGTTCAGCTTTCAGTAATTATCACATTGATCCTGTGGATACGGGTCAATAATTATTCAAAATGATTAAAATGGGTCAATAAGTAAATGCATTACTTATTCACTACACAGCTCAGTGCAAGTAAAAAAAGGAAAGTGCACAAAGCCACAATTCCACAATTTTTTCTTTCAATTTACATGCAACATGCGTGACCTCCACATGGAAAGGATGCCTGTAATGGAAGGTCACTGCTCCCCATCTCTCCTACCTTTCTATCTCTCCATAGCTGAGCAGGCTGGAGTGGGGCTCTAATAGGTTTGTGTAAAAATAGCTGAGAGGGTTTTATTTAGAGGGTCTGTGCCACACATGGCTGATTCCCCATTTATCCCTCTATCAGCACCAAAGCAGAGAGTTTTTTTCCCTCTCTGAGCACTCACAATCCTTAGGACTACAGCGTCCACTACTTGGCAGGGTGAGCAGGTAAGTTAAAAGACTTGAAGAAATGACCAGGAAGAAAGAACAACATTTAGGGGTGGGAGAAGTGTGTGGGAGGTAGTGTGGAAATTTCTTCCTGTCACTCATTTCTGTTTTTCCAAATGCTTGGAGGTTTCTGCCACAGGTGAATAGAGGATACCATGTTCATGTATCACAAGTTCTATGTTTGTGGCAAATGCTCAATCAGGCATTATTAGCCTTCATGTGCGCTACGGTAAGAGGAATTCTCCAGAGAGAAGAGATGGGCAGAGATGAACCGGTGCTAGGGATGTTGGCACAAACACCACATGGATCTCATTGAAGCTTGAAGCACTGGGGACTGGAAGTCACTCCTTCTTGCCTTGCTGCTGGAGCTCTGAGCTTTAAAGGCTGTCCAAAAAGAAGGCATTTGCCACTCATAGACTTTTCCTTAATAGCAATTCAATTTTATTCAATTTCAATGTAATTTATTTGTATAGAGCTTATAATAATAGACATTGTCTCAAAGCAGCTTTACAGAAGTATAGAAACATATAATAAAAATAATAAAGTTTAAAGTTAAGTTACTATTTATCCCTAATATTTATCCCCAGTGAGTAAGACAGAGGCAAAACTCGCTGAGATCATAGGAGAAAGAAACCTTGAGAGGAAACATGCTCAGAAGGAAACCTCATCCTTATTTACATTTCTGGCATCATGTCCAGAGTGACTTACATTTTTATCTAATTTTATACAACTGAGCAATTGGGGGTTAAAAGCCTTGCTCAGGGGCCCAGCAGTGGCAGCTTAGAGGACCTAGGGTTCAAACTCACATTCGTCCGATCAGTAGTCCACCAGCTTAATCAGTAAGCTACCACTTGGTCTGATTTGAAAAGGGCAGAGGAAAACTCTTTTAAAACACTTTTAAATGTGAATAACTGTCTAAGGTTCATGGGCATATTAAATATGCAATTCTAAATCCTAATTTTATCAACAATGGACACAAAGAATAGCACACACAAGCTGCCATTTTCAAACATTAAGGCAGTAACACAGATAAAAATTAATTGCACTTGGTGCTCTTTTCCAAACGTGCTGTAATTTAATTAATCTCAACACGCTAATATAGTGTTTGCAGAACGCAGTAACCCGAATTGTGCTAAGATTGCTTTGAATACTGAATACCATGCTTTAGCTTGCATGATTCTTGTTTTGCATTTGAAAGTCCTTTAAAGTGTAGCAGCAGCATTCACAAAAGAAGTGTCTCAAAAGAACCTGGACTGTCTTTAAGCGATCGTGATGTCTCTGCATGTGTTCTGAAATACAGGCTTTTGTTTTTCACTGTGAGGCTTACGATACAAATTGGAAAACCTGTTTCAAGGCTTGTCATAAAGTAATGAATGATTATCATGTGTGTGTGTGTGTCTCTCTCTTCTCATATGGTGATCTATATCATCATGACATGACATTTTCCCTCACAATCTCTCGATTCATAAATGGCCAAGTAAATTACAGCCAGAACAAAGCAGCTGTGTCAAGATTCACTGCCACTCTTGGTGTATTGTTTAGTAAAATGTCATCTCTTCCTCTTTTATCTGGACCCACTAACATCTTCCCCACTAAGGGGGTTTATGGGGCAGCCAGTGGTACAGATTTGGGGTCACTGAGTACCCTTTTCTGCCAGCTGCATGTAAGCCAATGAAATGTCACTCCTTAGAAGTCTGACACACTTCTTTCACTGAGAGGCAATCAAAGTGAGATGCACAGGGTTTGAAAGAGCGAATATTTAAAAGGTCAAACCTTATTCATGAGAATCGAGGAAACTGTATGTATACTGATGCAGTTTTATAATACAAGTAATAGTGATTCGATCAGCTACAACGGTAGTTTTTCACTCATTGTTAGTTTTAGTAATAAAATGCTTATTATAGAGTCAATGGCTTATTATAAAATAATAATGTTATGTTGATTTACAATTAGATACTAGACCTTCAGAGGTTCAGCAACATTCACAATGATGGATGTGAGACTGCACGCACACAGACACACACACAAACACTCTACTCGCTCTTCTCTCATAGTAAATTATTCACCAAATCTACGCAAACAAGGAAGGTACAATTTAAGTGTTGAAATGGAAAGTGCAAAACGCAGAGATGACAGGATGAGAGGTGCAGTGAGAAAGACAGATGGAAGTAGCAAAGAGCACCTGTCATCCTCTCCATTTATCTCTCTTTTTTTTCACCCATTAATTCACTACCTCTCTTGCTCCTTCTCTCTATCCCCATACTCCCTTTACACACAAACATCAAAGGGGACAGGGTTTGGAAAGGATGCACCAAAGAGAATAGAGGTGTTTGTGATTAACACTGGTTGGGTTTTTACCACTGCTGTTTTTTCTGTCATGATTAAATGCTTTTAGAATGATCATAAAGTCATTTTGGAATATAGTATTTTTTCATTAATTTCATTACAGTACAAAATATACTGACTCTAATTTAATTACACATGCTTCATCATATTTGTATTGTAAAGTGCACTCCCTTTTTCTTATTACATTTCTGTTTAGTTTTTCGTGAATGTGATTACATGCTCATGCAAATGATTCTGTCTCTGATTCCTCTTTTCATCGCTAACTAAAACAACATTCACCCGATGTTTACTCACCCAGTCAAAAAGGAAACTATATTTACACAGTACGGCACTACTGCAGCCATGGAAACTTGATTTGCAATTTGGTACTTAGATGACAGGATTTTTATTAATTTTTTATTTGAAACATTTTGACATTACATTTTGAATAAAATCTGTGGCACTTATTCTTTTCTCTTCACTGCATGATTGCACCATTTGCTACAGATCAAGTGATGAAGTGAGATGGTTTGTCAGATGAGTGCTTAATTCTTACACTGATAACAAAACACTATGCTTTTTTACACTTGATGTGGGACAATCATCAGCCTGCATGTGTCTCAACAAGATAACAAGTTGGGTGGCACAGAATGTAGATCAGAATTGACAGAAAAGACCGAGTTGTTCTAGGAATTCAACAAAGCCTTGCTTTCTGGGTTCCTGTCTATTTTGTGCATTAAAATATTTTGGCAGATTATATGTTGCAGTTTATATTTCTGACATGGACACATAATAAATTCAAATGATATAAATCCATGCCCATATAAAGGAGGAATTTCTAGCCTTGTCACTTCCTAAACATTATATTTGACCCAACAATACAAGAAATACTAATATGAGAAGGTTGCTTCAGGGCCCAGTTTAGCTACAGCCCAGTGATCATGTCAAGATCAAATGAGCTCTCTGAGAACATAAAAGATCAACAACAGATGGACTTGTACCCAGGAAAGGCTTTAAAATAATTTCAAGAAAATTTCAAAACAATAAATTGACTGGGTTGTTGTGGAAGGAAGGGTGGGGTTGATTGCTGGCTGCTGAAGGAAGAATTCAGTATAATGTAGCATGTATGTTCTCAGTAGGAAACTGAGAGACAGACTGTGAGGCTAAATCAAGTTAAAGAGTTTAGAATCATGCTGAATTAAGCCAAGTAACAGAACTCTTGGCAGAAGTCTACACAGCACAAGAGAACAGTGCTGGATGTGAGAACCAGTGCAAATAACTGAAGAAAATCAAAGACAGACCTGCCTACTTCTTGTATACTCCTTCCCACACAGCCAATCAGGGCTATTACAGTGGTGCTACAGTGAGGTTTTTGTCCCTCATATTTGGGCATAACAATACCTACTTTGAAGCACTGGCAAAAAAGCAGATCAAAGATCAACAGGATGTTCTGAAGCTTGCTTCATTCATCCAGAGTTCCATGTCAGTCTCACAAAAATGCCTTCACAGGATGAACTGGAAGCCTTTGGAAAGTGTTTTGAATTTGCTGCAGCTGCATGGGGGTTGACTAAGACAGAGTTAGTGGTGTTGCTGCTGCCAGTACAGACACAGCTGGAGTATGACTGCGTAAAGTGAGACATCCTACAGCTTTTACACCAGATCCATAAACAATATTGACAGTATTCCAGGTCCGTGACACACAGCAAGGTCTGCTTCTACAATGAATGTGTGTTTGCTGGTGGAGGAGTCATCCACATGATGGTGATGGAACAGTTTCTCTACTGGCTCCCAGAAGATGCAGATGAGATGGACTACTGCCACATACTGGCACTGCTTAAAGAAGAAATTACCTTGGTATGTTCATTGGCAGATGGACATTTTTTTATTTCTTTCTCTCTACTTCCCAGAAATAAAGTCAGATTAAACCACAAAACCCACAGCCTAATCCCTGCATTCCTTCCCTTCCCATACTCTTCCTCCTCCTTCTCAGTCTCTGTACCAAATACAGAAAATGACCACCAAAATGTGGAAGACCAAAATCCATGAGATCTAGAGTATGGATTAAACAAAACTGGGGTATGAATTCTACTGACATACTGTATAGTATACAGGGTTTATTCACTGGATCTCAATGCAAGTTAATAAAAGTGGACATTCCCATAGAATTGCTATACCGATCAGCATATGATGACTACAGGTGTGTCTCAATGAGTTCCCTATAGCTCCTTCAATTGTGAATCAGTATATCGTGCACAGAAGTTCAGGCACTTATAAGGAGCCTGGCTTACTATAAATTGGGGCACTGATGACTCAATTTCTGGCGACATGACCCACAATACCGAAACATATAAAATATTTAAGTTTAATTTACCATATGAGTTTGTTAGCCTAATCACACTTTTCTGTCACTGTACTCCAAGCAGGATCGTAGGCTAGTGGATTTTTTTTTTTAATTATTAAAACCTTAAAAGTCTTTAAGACTCAAACAAACCATATACAGAGATTAAATAAAATTAAAAATCACTAACATTAATAATCATATTAGATCTACAGCAACAATAACAAGCTACTTAGATTTGTAGACAAAGTTGGCTGAGAATTCATCTGCCATTTTCCAGTTGAAAGGCTTCAGGAAACATAGGGAACATAATTTTTTGTTGCATTGTGGAATTTTTAGGGACTGTATGTGCTGGTGTCCTGGAACGATTGAAACTACTGACTGATTATGATGCACCCCATAACACAAACCACACATATATAAAATCCTTCTTCATGAGAAATAACTCATCACAAATCTAATCAAGCACTGCACAACAGTCCTGATCATCCAAACACATCGACAGCCATCGTCTTGATGAGAATGAATGAGCACCTGGATACTGTGCAATCAGCACCTGCTGAGAGTATCTTACAGCTCCAAACTCAACCAAACACATGGATGGCTGTATATTCTTCATATAATACCAACGTGATTCTCATAATCACAAAAACGGTTTCAAAATCAGTTCAGACTTTACAACAATAAAAAGAAACACGTTTAAAATGAACTTGAAAGTATGAGATAAAATAAGCTGGATTCAGGTGTGTTGGAAGCACTACCATCCCTTATATTAAGGTGCTACTGAAAACGCCTTGCAGAAGACAATTACATAAAGTTAGAACCACATTTCCAATCTCCATACAGAATACAGTATTGAACCAAATTACATCTGTGATCAGAGAGGAATATCTGAAACATAGCATATATTTTTACAATGAAATATATTTTGGGAATGATGATAATGTGGCATATGTATACAAGGATGTGGCAATGAAGGCAGGAAACAATAGCATGGTATTTCTTTTAAAAATGCCTTTCAGTGATAGCTCACATTTTAACTGAGCCCATTGAAAAAAATGTGATGTATTGAAATTCCTATGTGTAATGGATCTTGCAAATGGGTGCCTGAACATCCAGCTTTTAGCACATTCAAGGACACAGTGTTTATATGTGCTGAAAATATTTAGTCGAAACAATGTCCTCCTTCCAATAAAGCACCAAAGTACATAATGATGGTTTGCACGAAAGAGAACGGTTGTTGCTATGGAGAATCTCACAAGACCTTGTGAATTGCATTATGGATAATGAGCCATAATAAAATGCTGATTGATTTTATTTGTAAAGTTTCATTTATACCTAGAATTTTCACAGACATTGGCAATAAATAATCAAAGCAATTATCTTGCGGTGAAAAAAAAAAAAAAAAATTTTAAAAATAGAAAAAGAAGAAAACAAATTTGCTGTTCAGATCTCACTTCCAGCATGGACAACTCTGGCTGCTCCTTCACACTAAACAGTTAACCCACAGTAACCTCTGATGAGGCACTGCCAGTCATGTACTGACCAACTCAGTGTGCTCAGATCTCAGACACACTCCGGGATCTTGCTGCTTGTCGATGCTGCAGGGTTCATCTTCACCCATGGGAAGTCCAGGAGATCAATGGCTCATGTGAAATTAAGCAGACAGAGTGGGTTAGATTCATCCTGAATAGTGGCTAATTGACAAAGCCAATCCATATAAACCACACATTCTTCTGTTGGACCAAACCTTCAGTAAACAAAAAAAGATGAGACAAGATCCTGGGTCTCCAGGGTAAATGGAAAGGTTCAAATGCATTGCTCTTTCAAGAATGTATTGTTCTAGAAGCTGAGTTCAGTCTGGTTCAGGGTACCAGGTGTGTGTTTTAAGGTCAGTGAACTGAGTGAAGATTTTCTACTGTTCATACAATATTTTGCACTATTTTTAGATAGGTTTCTGGGCTAGATCTACCACTAACACTGATATTATGAAACATGTTTGGCTGAACAAAATTACAATCATAGATCTCAGTTCTCAGTTTTAGAGGGTGAAAAATACTTGAGGAAATGTACTTTGTTACAATACTTAAAATTTTTTTGGTGTAAATACAATTATTTTTGTTATTCAATGTATTATTAACAGTGAATGCATTTACTCTTACTTAATTCTGACTTGAGCACTTCTCAGCTGATCCAACCATCTCTCAGGGTATGAGTGGAACTGTATGAATATTTCTTCTCTGTTCTGGTGGTGGAATGAACTTCCCCTAGAGGTCACAGGCTGTCTTCTAATGACGTACCTCTTCCTGAAATGCTTTCTACTTAGAAAAAAAAAAATTCTGACTGATAGTATTCTTAGTCTGTGACTGAGTGAACCAGTATAAGGGACTGAAAAAGATCATTCATAGATGGAGACTTCAAAGCACTTGTATAAGTTGCTCTGGAGAAGGACTTATGTTAAACGTTATAAATGTAAATGTACAGGTAATTTCATAAAAAAAAAAAAGATTATTTTTGTTCTCTAAACTAGCCAATGACTATACTCTACATATCAATAAAATGGGCTTAGTTTATGGCTAGTCATGGCATTTTAGCATCAATTTCAAAACAAAACAGTCAAAACAAATCAAAATTGTGCAATAGTCCACCTTCAATTACATTGACATTGACTATACATAAAGTTATGCATGGTTCCTGGTGGTCCAGTGGCAGGATCCCACACTCTCACCTCCACAACCCGTATAAAATGGGAGGGTTGCATTAGGATGAGCATCCAGCATAAAACCTGTGCCAAATCAAAATATACTGATTGGATGATCTGCTGTGGTGAAACCAAACAAGGAGCAGCCAAAGGATGACAATAACAACAACAAACTAGAGTTATGTGTAGCACTGAAAGAGATATTTCATAGTCATTTTTCTGTGAATACTTTAAATGATCGACCATGTAAAACAGTTACTCAAAGCCAAGCATCAGATGCTTGTACAATTACGTATGAGTAAGCAGATCCTGACTCTTGAGATTGCTTATCTGTGCCAGACATCCTCAAGCAACAGAAGCAGTGCATGTAGTAATCTGCCATCCACCCTCATGATGCACTTGGCTGACCAACAACAGCATACACAGTCATCAACTCTCCTTTAAACTTCTGCTAAGTTATGATTTGTAATTAACTACACATTATCTTGACAGTCAATCCTTTTCATGAAGTTTAAACTGCATTTTAGGACCATTCATTTAACACTTCTTGCTTCCCATGTTCTTTTCACTGCTTGAAAAGTCCCTCTTTTTAATCCATTTTCTACTCAAGCTTCAAGATTCTTTATTTGTCACATACATATTACATATGTGTGATGTAATTGAACGAAATGGTTTCCTTAGTTACTCATCCCACAGTCCAACAATGAACAGAAAACAGAAAATAGAATAGAATAAAATATAGAAAATTATATTACAGGAATATAGGATAGACTTATAGGATAGATAAGAACATAGCACACATATGTTATAATAGAGGAGAATGTATCCATGGAGAATATAATGAGTATAAATAGAGTGCATTGTAAAGTATACAGAACCATGTAGCATGCAAATGATTTTCTACATTGCCAACTGTTTGTGAGTGTGCCTCTCTGTGATATGTAGGAATATGCAGACTCTCTCAAGTGTCCTCATTCTGTAGCTGGATTGCCTGAGGGTAGAAACTCCTCCGGAGTCTGTCTGTGTTGGTCGTCAGGATCCAGTAGCGCCTCCATGATTGGGAGCACTCTGTACTTATCCACTTCTTGCTGTAATTCTCCTTCCTGTGTGACAAAATAGCATGAGTCTTGAAGCTAAAGATGCTTTGAGCCAACTAAGAGCACTATTTCAAAGTACAATAAGTAGTCTGAAGGTGGAGGAGGTGATTTTATTAACACCTATCCCTCTGAGGTTGGTGCACATAACTGCAGATGGAGCTCTAGTGCCTGTAGAGAAGAACCACAAATGACCATAAATGTGGTCATTATTAATACTTAGCAGTTAAGATCATAGTAGGCCAACTCCAGGCCTATTTTCACAGTAAGCAGTAAAGTTTAGTCATGCTCGGCAGCACTGGAGCCACAGAGACCAAGGATAATGCCAGGAATAAACCACAGAGAAATCTCTACACTGATCCCTTCAGCCTTCGATCTGCTACACTGAAAGGATTTTCATTTTTTTTCATTTTCAGTATATTTACCTTATTTCTTGGCTGACTGTTCCAACCAAGCCAGTTGAATAATATCTCATCCAACATCACTTGTCAGATAGCTCTGTACATAATGAGCTTTAAAGCAGTAACTGAATTAAATGATCGCTTTTGATTACTCTGTGTGGGCGAGCTCATTTAGATATACTGTATCTCAAATCTAATGGTTTAGCACATTATGCATGTCAAACAGGTTATAAATAATACATGTGAATTGATGTTATATATGTAATTTGGAGGTATTAATTTAAATAAATAATTCTAGCTGGTACTGAGAGAAACAGGTCCT
This sequence comes from Hemibagrus guttatus, assembly GCA_033459395.1. NCBI lineage: Eukaryota > Metazoa > Chordata > Actinopteri > Siluriformes > Bagridae > Hemibagrus > Hemibagrus guttatus. Next base: position 10,941,428 of record JAUCMX010000002.1, on the reverse strand, counting down.
CAACACATCAGCAAAATCAGTGGAAAATGCAGGACAGGCACATGTAAGCTTACCCAATAATCTGTTCTCACACTTTCCTTCTGTCTTTATCTTTCTGTCTCTAATGACTTTGAATCATACTATCCGTTGTCACCCATCCTTTTGCACTTGGTTCCTCTCAAGGTTTCTTCCTTATGTCATCAGTTTTTCCTTACGACTCATTTAATATCTCAACCTGGATTTCTGTAAAGTTGCTTTAAAGTCCTTTTACATTTACACTGATGGCATTTAACAGGTGTCCTCATTCCGAACAACTTACAGAAGTGGAAAATCAAGATATAATAATTAATCAAGCATTATCAAGAGTGCTATATAAATTTAATCATGCACAACTATGGACCTGCATGATGTTACTGATAAAGTGAAATCCCAGTCACTAGGAGCAGCTGGTATAAATAGTTTATCCCCAGGATTATGCTCCACTGTCTTTCAAAACTTAAATTGTCATCAATGTAAGGTCTCATTTTTGGCTTCCACATCAGATATTTGCTGTAAATACCTTGGTACAGAAAAGGATGAATCTTGGCCTAGTAGATTTATTCGTAGCCCAGACTGTAGATTCATGCAGCCTGTCATTGACAGCCATGTAGGTGATTACACAGAGTAAAACTCCCTCATATTGACTGCTGACACATTCATAACACATCATCATGTGTTACTGACAGTTGTAGGTGCAATGAATGAGAAAAAAGGTTGACTGTCTATTCTATCATGCTCCCACCCCATTTTTAAAGCAGATACACATAAACCACACAAAATGCCAGACAGCAGTAAACGTTTTTGTTCTTATTATTGAAAATTTAAAATCAATTCACAAATGCAGCTTCCTCATTCTTTAAGTGTAAGTATGTGTGTAATAGTTTGCCCCATATTTATATACCATATTATCGCATCCCAGATTTCATGATAAAAAAATTCTCATCTTTATTTATTTTTTTAAGTCAAGTAATTGACAAATATTAGATATTAGTCTTCCCATCTAATGATATCACCTGCCATTGATGCATCTATTAACTAAACCCTTCTTGTTTGTGTTACAAGTGCCAGTTTCTTTTAGTTCAGATGCTTTCAGATGTGGACATAACATGTAAAAATGTATGAGACACTCCACATTTATCCCCAAATCCAATCCAGCCTTGATTCAGACAGCTGGAACAGAACCTGGGGAAACAGTATTTTATTTAAAGCTACAGTTGTCACTTTTTTGATTCCTAATTGTAGAATTAACATAGAAAATATGTAGAATATGTTAAAAATTAATTGTTGTTTTAGCAATTTCTGCATAAATATATTGTATGGATGACTTAACGCATTTTAGCAGCTCCGATAATTAGATGTTGGCTATACTGCCTATCAAACAACAATGGTATTTATCTACTTGTGAGGAAATATTATGTACTTTAATGTGGTGCAACAAACATTTGGTACATTTATCATCTACATCTAAATAAGGTAGCTTTATTTAGAAATCTTTCAATTAGCTTTTGAGAACACTTATAAATTATCATCATTTCTGAGATAATTTTAGATTTAACACTAATTCCTTCTTGCCGATGCCATCAAATGTTCAATCATGGAGACCCGAACAGAGAACCAACCACTGCAACAGCAGTTTAAAGCCGACACCATAGTCTCCAATATCCATAGAAGTCCCATATGTCCCCAGGTTATCCATGTGGAGCCATCCCAGGCAGCAGTGAGCACCACCAAGCTTCGAGACTTCAACAGAAGTAAAGCATCAGAGTGGATTAGGCAGGTCTGGAGAGTAGAAGCAGTCACATTGGGAATTTAGAAAACTGGGAGCTTAGTAGTATCATGTGTAGCTCAACAGAGAGAGAGAGAGAGAGAGAGAGAGAGAGAGAGAGAGAGAGAGAGAGAGAAAGAGAAAGAGTGTGTGTGTGTGTGTGTGTGTGTGTGTGTGTGTGTGTGAGAGAGAGAGAGAGAGAGAGAGAGAGAGAGAGAGAGAGAGAGAGAGAGAGAGAGAGAGAGAGAGAGAGAATATTAGGTATGCTTGTGATCATGTAACAGTTAAAGACAATGTATTTACACATAGTGTGCATTTACATTTACATTCACAATTCTGGCATTTGGCAGACGCTTTTATCCAGAGGGACGTACAAAATGCTTTAAAGTCTCTATCAATGAATACATTAACACTACTTCAGTAGGACACAGACTTAGGATACCATTAGCCTAAAAACTGTGTTGGGTATTTTTCTTTGTGCAAAGGTAAAGACTCCAGCAATACTAGCATATTAAAAGGGAGAGCCAGAAAGTGACACATATACTTGTAGTTGCCTAAACTGGATAAAATAAGTTATAATTAGGGATGTTGCAAACCAATCACATTCAGTCTCATATTCAATAGTAATTAACATACAACTGTCTGATTAACCTCAAATAAAGATCAGCAGTTTCAGTAGGATTTTCTTGACATCTTGGTTTCATCTGATTGCTGAAGCCATGGTCCACATAGATCTTACAAAGCATGCATCTCATTTGTTGAAAGGCATTGATCGAGAGAGGGGTATAAAAGAACTTCCGAAACATTAAAGGTACCATGTAACACCGTAAAGGCCATCATCTTCAAACAGAGAAAATGGAACAGCACAGTGACATAAACAAGAACAGGATGTCAATCCAAAATGTATAAAAAAGGACAAGAAAACTTAACAGGGAAGCTGCCAAGACATCTACAGCAACATTAAAGGACCTGTAGGGTTATCTGACATGTACTGATTCATCTCTGCATGTGGCGACAATCTCATATTCATTAGACAGCTAGGTTATAGGGTTGGATGGCTAGACAGAAACCCTTTTTAACAAAAACCATACCAACTTCACTAAACCAGCTCAAACAATGTGGCAAAATGTGTCATGGTCCAGACCAATTCCAAAAGTTATAATTTCATAATTCCAAAAAAAAAAAAGCACCATACGCACAATGCAACATGATGATGGCAGCATCATGCTGTAGACTGGAGCTTTTATCAAGGTAAAAAGAATCATGAATAACTATAAACAACTATTGATTTTAGAGTAGGTGTTAATTTTAGATGTCTGAAAGTCAGCTGAAGATGAAAATTGCACCTTTTAGCAGGACAATGACCCAAATCATACATCCAACAGTGTAACCAAAAGAAGATCAATGTTTTTTAAATGACCAAGCCAGAGACTAGACCTGAATCCAACTACAAATCTGTGGGGTGACATGAAGCAGGCAGTGCACAGGAGATTTTTGCAAGAATGACTGGGAAAATATTGGCAACTCAAGTAGTCATCTACCAGCAGGAACTAGGGACTGTGCTGGTTTTCTTGTTTGGCCTTGACCCATTCTATTCAGGATATGGAACAGCAACAGCTGGAATTCAGTTTTCTACCCAGTTCCTAAGCTGTACCATATGTGGTATTGACAATGAATGCTGTATTAATAGTACTACTATAAACCCCACCAGAATGTGTCAGAAAACCTCTTTGATGTAAAAAGAACACATTTTAAACACCTCTACAAGCAAAAGGATTTTTATTTAATAATTCTGATAATTTTATTCAATAAAGGATGAAAATTTAACAAATAGGTTCATAAATAGAGTATATGGTCTATAACATTTATTTCAAGTATCCCAGTAAACAAGCAAATAAAACATCTTATGTGTTTTTTAAAGAAATGTTTTAAAGGTTGAGCAGCAATATAACAGTCAATATTTTTTCAATATTACAGTACCAGTGACTTTTCTGCACTAATGGTATACTGGTTATTAGTAAACCGAGCCATGTTAAACAATGGCTTACCATGTAGTTGAATACAGATAATAAGGATATTCAGCAAAACATTTACATTTACAGCATTTGGCAGATGCTCTTATCCAGAGTGACTTACATTTATATCATTTATACAACTGAGCAATTGAGGGATAAGGGATTGATCAAGGGCTCCCAGGATTTGAACTCACAACCTTCTGATAAGTAGTCCAATGCCTTAACCAAAATGTATTTACTTAATCACTTAAAAAATAATTTTAGGAAGAAATTTAGTTTTATACAGTAATTGCATACAGTTCTGCATGTTGTATAATAACTCTCCTTCCCTCCTTCAGATACCATGGCTTCTGCTTGGATCTCAGCGTGTCTGGTGGACATTTCATCTTGGATGATGGCTCATCAGCTGAAACTCAATCCCAGCAAAACTGAGCTGCTGGTCATCCCAGGTGATCCATCCCCAGCCCAAGACTTTGCGCTATCTCTGAACAACTCCATGATTTCCCCTTCAGCCACTGCTCGCAACCTTGGGGTACCATGGACAATCAACTGTCCTTTTCCTCCCATGTCACTAATGTGACACGCTCATGTCGGTTTCTTCTGTACAACATCAGAAGTATTTGGCCATTTCTGTCCACACAGGCTACTCAGGTGCTTGTTCAGTCTCTGGTCATTTCGAGATTGGACTAATGCAACTCTCTTCAGGCAGGTCTACCTCTGAACGCAATTCACCCACTGCAAATGATCCAAAATGCAGCTGCACGACTTGTTTTCAACCTGCCTAAGTTCTCCCACACCACCTCACTGCTGCATTCCCTCCACTGGCTTCCGGTAGCTGCACGCATCAGATTCAAAACACTAATGCTTGCCTACAAAGCCAAGAATGGATCTTACCTCAAAGCTCTCGTCACTCCTCGCACTTGTCAGGAGTAGCTAGACAGTTCCCTGCCAGGCCCGGGGAGGGCACTGGCAGGAGAATCCTGGAAGCCTGTTTGTGTCTGTGTGATTTCCTGCCCATTGTTCTCCACCCTGATTGTGTCACCTGTCCCTTATTACCCTGTTGTGTTTCCCCATAAGAGGGAGCCTGGTGTACATGTGTGGCGTGGGTCAATGTTCTGTGTATAGCTGTCTCGTGGGTGTTATGTCGGGTTGGGGTTTATGGTTTATGGTTTATGGTTTATGGTTTGATGTAACCACGAGTCTAGTGTTATGTTCGTCTTTCCCCTGTATTGTGTTTATGTAAATAAAACAGTGCTTCACTGAATCCTGCATTTGGGTCTGCGTTTTCACGGCGTGCTGGAGCACGCGGCACCATGGAGGTCCGGGTTCGAGCCCCGCTAGGGCGGGAGTGGCGGCCGGTCGTGACAGCACTGCACCTCGCTCCCTCAGATCCGCTAGCACTGCTTGACTGGTCCCACCATCGCTCAGGGAAAAAGGTAAGTATACATCTAGACTCTTCTCTGTTCTGGCACCGAGTTGGTGGAACAAACTTCCCCTAGGTGTCCGTACGGCTGAGTCTCTGACCGTCTTCAAATGGCAACTGAAGACTTACCTCTTCCTGAAGTACTTAAACTAGCTCTTATTTTTCCCTGTTTATGTATTATGTTGTTTTTAAAATAAAATAAAAATATTAAAAAGTAAAAAAACCTCAGTTTTAGGCTAATGGTATCCCAAGTTTGTGTCCTATTGAACCAGTGTTAATGTATTCATTGACTGAGAACTGAAGCACTTTTGTATGTCGCTCTGGATAAGAGCGTCTGCCAAATGCCAGAAATGTAAATGTAAATAAGAGAAACAAGGAAGAAGATTGAAGCTGATGTGTAAATATATTTCTGATGAGTGTCCCGATATTTAGAGTTTATATTTATATTCACCATAACTAAAATGTAATTATACAACTAGTGGCAGCAAAAAAAAAGAGCAAAGATATATAGTGAAGATAATTCTTTTTTCTTTTTTTTTGGTCTTTTATTCTTATTTCAGATTTTTATATATTCCACTTTGAAAGCTATTCTCTTGCTTTCTTTCAAATAAAACAAAGAAAACAATTTCAGCTACTAGCTATTACTAGCTATGTCAGATAGTAGTTTGTAAAGAGTACATGTTTTTACTTCAAAACTTATCTTTTCCAGACAAAAACAGACAAATAGTATGATCCAAAGAACATAACATTTTAATGTGTCATTTTAATTGGACAATTGCTTAAAAAATCAGGCTAGCTATACATATTGGAAGAAACAAAATGGCCTTTTATTCCTATATTGAAATTCATTGCAAAATCAAAATGAGGAAGTGTGTCTGAAGCTCCGTGTGCACACATGCCATTCATTGGCTCAGATAGGACACGTGATGCGGGAATACGCGCCAGCATGTCCACATTAGGGCACCTACGTCACATTTATTCAGCTTTTTTGTCTTTAGGGAGAGCTCCGTTGTAAGAAGTGTCGAGTATCTGTCTGAGGCAGGTATGAAAAGAAAAACTTTTCGGAAGTGTGTGCACCCGTGTCTGCGCTTTCTTACGGAGGGTGACACACACGCTCTTTGCGTGGTTTGTTTGGGTGAGGAGCATGCCCGGGCGGCTCTCGCCCCAGGGCTTGTTCGGCGACACAGTCAGTGCTGTCATCGACCAGCACCAGGAGGTGAAGCATCAGTCGGCGGCATTTAAAGAGTTCATTCCCTGCCGCAGCGAAAAGCCTGGGCCGTCATACAGCCTCACCTGCCCCCCTCCTGATAGGACCGAAAAGAAGACTAGTGTGGCAGCCTGTGCCCCCCTACCAAAATATAGGGAAGCTGGCCAGTGTTACGGGGGCAAGTGCCCCCGATGGACCACTAGGGGGCCTTCAGCAGGGGTTTTGTTCATTTAGCCATGTGTTTGTTCTAGCCACGCCTTTCCCTAATGTGTTCATGCCTGTCACCTGTTCCTAATGTGTCTGTAATCATGTTCCTTATTTATAGTGGCCGTCTGTCTTCGTTACTTTGCCAGTTCTCGTCTTTGTGTTACGTCTTTGTGCTACATGTTTTTTTGTTCAATAAAACCCCTGTCCGCCGTCTAACTCCGCGTTGGGTCTGATTCCTTTACACCGGCTCCATCACCTCCGCTCATCTTCAGCAGCGTTTTGTGACAGCCAGCGGGCTAGGGCTCCGGCCCGTCAGGCGAGACCTGACCTGAGGACGGTAATCTCGGCCAGGCGTGCCATGAAGGAATCCTGACGCCCGAGGGCTGGGGTTCCTGGGAGCACCGCCCTTAGTGGGGCTTTCCCTACCCTCTACCCCGCCACGTCCAGCGTTTCGGGGTCGGTAGGGCCCACTCTCACTCCCACTTCCCCCTTAAATCTATCTATGTCTGTACCTGAAAGTACCCCAGGGGGGCAGCATGAGCTTAACAGCTCTCTCAGACAACCTGGCAGTGTGGAAGCTTCTGTCAGGTGTCTCTCAGTGGGTCCTGGATACCGTAAAGAAAGGGTACAGGATCCAACCTATCCCCTCAATATCAAGGAGTGCTACCCACTATAACTTCTTTCCTCCAAGAGGAACTTCTCTCCCTTCTGAGCAAAGGGGCCATAGAATATGTTCCCCTTCCAGATCGGGATTCGGCCTTTTACCACCGTTATTTCATTGTGTCAAAGAGGGACGGGGGCTGCATCCAGTTCTGGACCTGCGAGCTCTGAACTCTGCCCTAAGGAAGTTCAGGTTCAAGAGGCTCACTACGAAACTGATTGCGTCACAGATCAGAGCCGAGGACTGGTTTGTGACAATAGACCTGAAGGATGCCTATTTTCACATAGGCATCCAGCCAGAACACCGGAAGTTCCTAAGGTTTGCTTTCGGGGGCAAAGTTTACCAGTTTCGGGTTCTTCCTTTCGGTCTAGCTCTGTCGCCGTGCACCTTCACGAAGTGCATGGATGCGACTCTGGTACCGCTGCGTCTCCAGGGCATACGTGTACTCAATTACGTGGACGACTGGCTTAGCCTGGCCCACTCCAAGGCCATGGCAGCCAGTCACCGGGATGTGGGGCTCGTGCATATGAGGTCGCTAGGCCTCAAAATCAACCCAGAGAAGTGTGTGCTTTCTCTATCTCAGAGAAACTCCTTCCTGGAAGCGATTTGGGATTCCACCAGGATGCAGTCCTATCTATCTCCTGCTCGGGTGGCTTCCATACTGTCAGCAGTAAATGCCTTTAGGCTAGACCAGAGCGTCTCTGTCGCCAAGGCGCAGGACTGAGAGGCAGGCATCCTCTCAATGCCATCAGGGTTATGCAGGCTTCATGCCCTACTTATGTGGACAAGACCCTGGTTTCTGGCCTTGGGTCTCACTCTAGGGGCATGTCACCGTCGCAGGGCTCTTTTGAGGGACACCTCACTTTCGGGCTGCAGTGCAGTCTTGGATGGCCGGGTGAGGCCAGGTGAGGCCCAGGGTCTTTGGGAAGGCCCTCAACTCTCATGGCACATAAATTGCTTGGAGATGGGGGCTGTGTTTCTAGCGCTGAAACACTTTCTCCCATGCCTCAGGGCCTTCCATGTGCTGGTGCGCACAGACAGCATTTCAGTGGTTGCTTATATAAACCATCAGTGTGGTCTGCGTTCGCGCCCTCTGGGCAAGTTGGTGCAGCAGATCCTGCTCTGGGCAGAGACCAGACTTCTGTCGCTGAGAGCAATTTTTGTTCCAGGGCTCATGAATCGGGAGGCAGACTTCCTGTTGAGACAGGTGCTGAGGCCCGGGGAGTGGCGGCTCCACCCTCAGGTGGTGGAGTCCATCTGGCGGATTTACGGCTGGGCGGAAGTGGATCTGTTCACTTCCGAGGAGTCGACACACTGTCCGCTTTGGTACTCCGTCTCTCCCAGAGGGCTGGATGCTCTGGTGCGGACCTGGCCGAGGCTGCGTCTGTACGCCTTTCCTCTGGTAGCTCTGCTCCCACAAGTCCTAGCCAGACGGGGTCCACCTCCTTCTAGTGGCTCCCCGCTGGCCAGCTCAATTTGGTTTGCGGACCATGTCTCCCTCCTAGACGGCACTCCTTGGGAGATTCCCATCAGGGAAGATTCTCCACCCCTGCCCAAGGATGTGGAAGCTCTGGGTCTGGCCCCTGAGGGGGACCGGTTCCTAGAGGCAGGCCTCTAATTGGAAGTTGTGGAGACTCTAATGAATGCTAGGGCTCCCTCCACTAGGAATCTGTATGCCCTTAAGTGGAGGCTTTTTAGTCTCTGGTGCCTGATTGGTATGGTGCTGGGTTTCCTAGAGTCTTGCCTTTTTTGGAGCCTGTCCCCCTCTACTCTAAAGGTGTTTGTAGTTGCCATTACTGCTAACCATGCCCTTGTCCTCGGGGCCACCCTAGGTAGGCACCCTCTGGTCTCTTGCTTTCTGTGCGGTGCCAGGTGGCTGAGGCCTTCCTGCAGACCACGCCTCCCCTCCTGGGACCTCTCGGTGGTCCTGGACGGGTTGCTGGAAGCCCCCTTTGAGCCCATGGAGTCAGCCTCAGAGAAGTTTCTGACCCTTACGACGGCTCTGCTTTTAGCGTTGGCCTCCTTTCGATGGGTTGGGGATGGCGTAAGTCCCACTCCTTGTTTGTTTGCTTTGGTGCAGTGCTTGGCACACTGGATGGTAGAGGCCATTACCCAGGCCTACGAGGCGCATGGTATCACTTCACCTCTAGGGGTCAGGGCTCACTCCACTAGGGGTGTCACCTCATCCAGCGCCCTGGCTAGGGGGGTTCCCCTCCAGGAGATTTGTGCTGTGGCGGGTTGGTCCTCTCCGCACACCCTTTATCAGGTTTTATAACCTGGACCTGGACCCCACTGGGCTAACGGGTGCTCTGTTCCTGGTCTGCTTGTGCTCTCTCATGGCCCCTGGGACAGACATCGACTGGTGTGTGGTGGCGTGGGTATTGACATTCCCATAGCGTCAATTATGACGTCAGCGTTCCCTCGAAAGGAACTACACCAGGTTATGTATGTAACCCGGTTCCCTGAGAAGGGAACAAGACGCTGCGTCGCTGGCCACACCCCAGGCATCCTTTTGCGCTTCATTCAGACAAAGGCAAGCTGAATGAATGTGATGTAGGTGCCCTTATATGGACATACTGGTGCGTATTCCCCCGTCACATGTCCTATCTGAGCCAATGAATTGGCATGTGTGCACACGGAGCTTCAGCCACACTTACAAAGTGTTCCCATAGCAACAGTTATGATGCAGCATTTCGTTCCCTTCTCAGGGAACCGGGTTACATGCGTAACCTGGTGTCATTTTTTCTGATTTAGACATGGTTTAGCTATCGCTTCTCAAACTGTTTAATAAATTTACAGAGGAGCCTGGCAGATTAGATGATAGAGATTACTTTGCAAATCCATGGAGTAATTGGAGATTATATATAGCAGTTTTTAATAACTGCATGGACATCAGATAAGCCAAAACCTATATCAATGTTAAGAAATAGGAGGAAACGTGCTAGACTAATGATCAAAGAGCATTTATAGGAGAAGAAGATTATGAAGAAAGCCACCAACTGAGATAACATATACCAATAACTCTGCTGAAACCAAAATTGACTCAACTTTGAGGCAATTTGTCATGGTCTGATTAGAGAAATTGTGAGATATTGTAAGTTCTATTGTACCCCCCCTTGAACCGCCACCTTATTGTGGTGGAGGGGTTTGAGTACCCGATTGAACCTAGGAGCCATGTTGTCAGGGGCCTAGTGCTCCGGGTAGGGTCTCCCAAGGCAAATGGGTTCTAGGTGATGGGTCAGACTAAGAGCGGTTCTTATGGACTCTTATGGAAGTAAAATCAAGGACCGTTACATCGCCCGGACTGGCGTCACCGGGGCCCCACCCTGGAGCCAGGCCTGGGGTTGGGGCACGCAGGCGAGCGCCTGGTGGCCGAGTCTTTGCCTGCGGGACTTGGCCGGGCACAGCCCGAAGAAACGACGAAGGCCCACCTTCCCGTAGGCCCACCACCCGCAGGAAGGAGCATAAGGGTCCGGTGCAATGTGTTTTGGGTAGCGGTCATGGGCAGGGGCCCCGGCAACCCAAACCCTGGACAAAGAATCTGGCTTTTGGGACATGGAATGTCACCTCACTGGGGGGGAAGGAGCCCGAGCTGGTGAGGGAGGTTGAGCGGTACCGGCTAGAGATAGTCGGGCTTGCCTCCACACACAGCCTGGGCTCTGGAACCCAACTCCTTGAGAGAGGTTGGACTCTCTTCTTCTCTGGAGTGCCCCATGGTGAGAGGCGTCGGGCTGGGGTGGGCTTGCTTATAGCCCCCCAGCTCAGCCGCCATGTGCTGGAGTTTTCCCCGGTAAACGAGAAGGTTGTTTCCCTGCGCTTTCGGGCCGGGGATAGGTGTCTCACTGTTGTTTCGGCTTATAGGCCAAATGGCAGTGTGGAGTACCCAACCTTCTTGGAGACCCTGAGAGGGGTGCTGGAAGGTGCTCCGACTGGGGACTCCATAGTTTTGCTGGGGGACTTCAATGCCCATGTGGGCAACGACAGTGATACCTGGAGGGGCGTGATTGGGAGGAACGGCCCACCTGATCTAAACTCGAGTGGTGTCCTGTTGCTGGACTTCTGTGCTAGTCACAGCCTGTCCATAACAAACACCATGTTCAAGCATAAGGGTGTCCATCAGTACACGTGGTACCAGGACACCCTAGGCTGGAGATCAATGATCGACCTTGTGATCGTGTCATCTGACCTTCGGCCACATGTCTTGGACACTCGGGTGAAGAGAGGGGCGGAGCTTTCAACCGATCACCACCTGGTGGTGAGTTGGATCCGCTTGCGGAGGAGGATGCCGGACAGACTTGGGAGGCCCAAACGTATTGTGAGGGTCTGTTGGGAACGTCTTGCTGATCCCTCTGTTAGGGGGGTCTTCAACTCCCACCTCCGGGAGAGTTTTAACCAGATCCCGAGGGAGGTGGGGGACATTGAGTCCGAGTGGACCATGTTCTCCACCTCCATTGTTGATGCAGCCATCCGGAGTTGTGGCCGTAAGGTCTCTGGTGCCGGTCGCGGCGGCAATCCCCAAACACAGTGGTGGACACTGGAAGTAAGGGATGCCGTCAAGCTGAAGAAAGAGTCCTATCGAGCCTGGTTGGCTCGGAGGACTCCGGAGGCAGCTGAGGCATACCGGCAGGCCAAGCGGACTACATCTGTGGTGGTCTCGGAAGCAAAAACTCGGGTCTGGGAGGAGTTCGGTGAGGCCATGGAGAAGGACTATCGGACGGCCTCGGGGAAATTCTGGCAGACCGTTCAGCGCCTCAGAAGGGGTAAGCAGCTCTCTGCCAACACTGTTTATGGTGGAGATGGAGAGTTGCTGGTCTCGACTGGGGATATTGTCGGACGGTGGAAGGAATACTTCGAGGATCTCCTCAACCCTACTGACACGCCTTCTGTAGAGGAACCAGAGGCCGGGGACTCAGAGGTAGATTCATTCATCACCCAAGCTGAGGTCACTTCAGCAGCTCCTTGGTGGCAAGGCACCGGGGGTGGATGAGATTCGCCCTGAGTACCTTAAGTCTCTGGATGTTGTGGGGCTGTCTTGGCTGACACGTCTCTGCAACATAGCGTGGTGGTCAGGGACAGTGCCTCTGGACTGGGCGACCGGGGTGGTGGTCCCTCTTTTTAACAAGGGGGACCGGAGGGTGTGTTCCAACTATAGGGGGATCACACTCCTCAGCCTCCCAGGGAAAGTCTATTCCAGAGTACTGGAGAGGAGAGTCCGACCGTTAGTCGAACCTCGGATACAGGAGGAGCAATGCGGTTTTCGACCTAGTCGTGGAGCACTGGACCAGCTCTATACCCTCCACAGGGTGCTCGAGGGTTTGTGGGAGTTTGCCCAACCAGTCCACATGTGTTTTGTGGACTTGGAGAAGGCTTTCGACCGTGTCCCTCGTGGGAGGTGCTCATTCTGTGGGAGGTGCTCTGGGAGTACGGGGTCCATGGCCCTCTGTTAAGGGCTGTTCAGTCTCTATATAACCGGAGCAGGAGCTTGGTTCACATTGCCAGCTGTAAGTCAGATCTGTTCCCAGTGCATGTTGGGCTCCGACAGGGCTGTCCTTTGTCACCGGTTCTGTTCATTGTTTTTATGGACAGAATTTCTAGGCGCAGCCAGGGGCTGGAGGGAGTCCGGTTTGGGGACCACAGGATTTCATCGCTGATTTTTGCAGTTGATGTTGTCCTGTTGGCCTCTTCAGGCCTGGACTTACAGCATGCACTGGGGCGTTTTGCAGCTGAGTGTGAAGCGGCTGGGATGAGGGTCAGCACCTCCAAATCGGAGGCCATGGTTCCCGACCGGAAAAAGGTGGCTTGCACCCTTCAGGTTGGAGGGGAGGTCCTTCCTCAAGTGGAGGAGTTTAAGTATCTTGTTCACGAGTTAAGGGTCTTGTTCACGAGTGAGGGAAGGATGGATCGTAAGATTGACAGACGGATCGGTGCAGCGGCAGCAGTAATGCGGTCTATGTAATGCGGTCTGTTGTGGTGAAGAAGGAGCTGAGCCAGAAGGCGAAGCTCTCGATTTACCAGTCAATCTACGCTCCTACTCTCACCTATGGCCATGAGCTCTGGGTCATGACCGAAAGGGTAAGATCCCGGATACAAGCGGCTGAAATGAGCTTCCTCCGTAGGGTAGCAGGGCGCTCCCTTAGAAATAGGGTAAGGAGCTCTGTCACCCGGGAGGAGCTTGGAGTAGAGCCGCTGCTCCTCCACATTGAAAGGGGGCAGTTGAGGTGGCTCGGGCATCTGTTTCGGATGCCTCCAGGACGTCTCCCTGGAGAGGTATACCGGGCATGCCCCACCGGGAAGAGGCCCCGGGGAAGACCCAGGACACACTGGAGAGACTATGTCTTTCGGCTGGCCTGGGAACGCCTTGGGGTCCCTCCGGAAGAGCTGGAGGAAGTGGCTAGGGAGAGGGAGGTCTGGGCATCCCTACTTAGACTGCTGCCCCCGCGACCCGGCTCCGGATAAGCGGAAGACAATGAATGAATGAATGAATGTAAGTTCTATTTACATATGAAGTACATAAGAAATGTGTTTTTTCATTGATTTTCTGTACCACATATCTTACACACTACAGGCAATTTAGAGATTCTAATTAGCCTAAAACACATGTCATTGGACTTGTGAAACTAGAGTAAACCCTCAAAGCATGGGGAGAACATAAAAGCATTGCCTCTGCACAAACATGGCAGAGGCAGTAATACACTAGAGGTGCAAGTCAAACATGTTTACCATGTTTGACCATTTTATGATCATTGATTGACCATATTATGCCAAAAGAAGGTGAGTTCTCTCTTTGAGATTTTAGTCACCTCACCATAAAGTATTTTCCTTGCTTTTGAGCTTCCAAAATAGCTATGAATTTAATATGCTAGAATTTCTTTACCTCAACCGTAACAACTTGGACCACAGACAACTAGCATCTACAGTATAATTACAGAGTGTTGCTGGCAGTAGCCAAAAGTCTAGTTGTCACCTGGGTGACTAATATTGATTTTTACTTGTTTTTCATTAGTGAGTTTAGAGATTTTTTGAAGACACCAAATGTAGCCGTTTCATATATGCATTCCTTGTTTGGTGTCAATATCTGTCCCAGTTAATATATTACAAATTATAACAAGAGCAAAGCAAATCTGATCACATTGCTCCAAATCATCTTAGGCAAGCCAGAAAATAAACCTTGTATGATGAAGTAACGATGATGTGCCTGCCCCATGAACTGCTTATACAGATGTGTTAGGGAACTCACTTTAAACCAACATTCAAATCTTTTGCATTTGCATTCATAGAATTTAGCCACATTCATGTTTATTCTGGTTCATTTATGCACATTTAAATATTTATTTATTCTGTAACACCATGGTCTATGTGCTATTCACAGTTCTTGAAAGGAAGTAAAGCCTGCTTTCGCTCTTTGCATTATTGTGAGGATGTTGAATACATTGAGAATTTGCACAGTGAAATGTCTTCCTCTGTCTGATTCAGCTGATAATGATGATAAGTAGGTAACTGCATCTACATATCACCTGTTCCTACAGGATTACCCTATGCTGTCTGTTTTTGTCTCAAACAATTTTGTTCTTTTAGTCAGTGTGTCAGCTACAATCAGTAGGTGTCTCATCCTCCTATCCACAAGTGTCTTAGGCTTACAGGCTGTGGCTGTAAAGGAATACTGAATATCCTTGAACAAAAATGTGAACTTAATTGTTTATGAATAGTGGATGTGTAACATTTTTTAAATTAAAGAGGACGAGTCCTCAAATTGGAACAGCAATAGACATTATAATGATTTTGTTTGTGATTATATGTCATAAACCTGGAAAAAATGCTGATAATGTAGACTTTTTTTTTAATTTAAAAAATTCATTTAAAAAAGTCTTTGATATGCATTAATCCCCGTTGTTGTGAAAGCACTAAATTAATTGTGGGTCATATCACATAATTATTTGAACAGAGTCCTCTTGTGTACAATTAAATTGTCTTGTGACCTCAATATAAATACCTAAACATACAGCATCTGCCTAGAGGAGGCTGTCCAAAGCCAGGTAAAAAGGACCTTGGGATTAAGAACAGCAAAACATCTGGAAGAATCACTACTGGTAGTGGAGTGGCACTGTATTTCTCAGTGCACTGGCCAGAAACTGTTGTTTCTTAATTGGACAGATAGAGTTGTTACAAAACCATATTACACAACTCAGTGAACAAATCTTATCAGTGCTCAGTAGTATACTGAAGGTAAAGATAAACATTGAAGTGATAATATTATTTCTGATGGGCTGTATCATATGCCTTTAACTGTAATAAAGTGATATAATAAGGCACAATTTATCAATCATGTTTGTCTAGTGGAGATTATACCAATTCTAATCATCATGAACTAATAGAGAGATACTCTTAAAATGAATTGTTAATAGTATTTCCTTTCCTTGTGTGTGTGAAACCTGGAATCTATCCCAGGGGACTCAGGGCACAAGGCAGGGGACACCCTGGACAGAGCACAATCACACCCACATCCACACACACACATTCACAAACTATGGGCAATTCAGAAATGCCAGTCAGTCTGCAGAGCATATCTTTGGATTGTGAGAGGAAACAGGACTACCTGGAGGAAACCCCCAAAGCACAGGGAGAACATGCAAACTCCACACATACAGGATGGAGGCGAGAATTTCTTTTAAATAATAATAACAACTTGCCTATTAACTTCTGAGAAACTTTCTGTGTTCTGCTCCATGCTGGCTTTCCAGCACTCTGGTGCTATTGTGTCTAAGATGGGGATATCTTGATGTATGACACATTTATGGTGATATACAAACCAGCAACTTTTTACTTGAAATAAAACAACATGTTATAGGCTTTCAAAAGTGACCTACAGTATCATTATAACACTGTTTAATAATCACTGTCTCATGACTCATACTTTTATTTATTCATTTATACTTATTCAGTTTTTTTTAGATTGACACAATCGTTAAAACTGATTTTGGACCTTATCCATACAATTAAAAACATGCAGAATTGTCCTTACTGACATCACTATCTTGTAGATAACCAACTAGCTAAGTTTTGCACCATAATAAAACATTAGACACAGACCAAGTGCAGAATAATTAAAAGAAAGAAAGAAAGAAAGAAAGAAAGAAAGAAAGAAAGAAAGAAAGAAAGAAAGAAAGAAAGAAAGAGAAAGAAAGAAAGAAAGAAAGAAAGAAAGAAAGAAAGAAAGAAAGAAAGAATGAGGTTAACTGTTTTGAAAGACTTTAACTCAGGGTCAACTTTTCCTCCTCAGAACATTTAAAGCATATTTGGAGAGCCAGGGCAACTAACATGTTATTCATAAAAGCAGTGACCAAGAGAGTTTGAAGTGCTCAGTAGGAGTCTTAGTGGAGAAGCTGATTGTTCAGAGTGTAATTAACAGACATGAAAAACTGAAGAGCTTTTTTTGTGCCTGTTTTTGCTACAGGGGCTACATTTTAGTTATAATTAGTCTTTAATGGACATAATTAGTACCATTAATATTACAATTAGCGTTATGTAAGTCAAACTCTGCTATTAGCTACACCCTAACTTCCACCCACATGGCCTTGTCATTCAGTGATACACAAGAAAGAATTCCCATAAAAAATATCCATCCACAGCTTAGCATTCTCTTCAACTCCCAGCACAGCACACAGCCTTATCACTATGCTAATTGCTCATTTATGTATTCTCCAGTCATCCAGTCTGATTAAACATGCAGTCACATAGATTTTTCCCCATGCCAAATTACATTCGACTGCAGTGTTTGTACTGCAGTAAAAAATGTTGCATATAGGTTATTAGAGGTAAAAAAAATTTCTGGTCTAGTGGGTTTGCAGAAATAATATCTGGGTTGTGTAGTCACTGTTATTCCCAAAAGACAAGCCCTGTTTTAAAGTTCAATATGGCTTTAATCTGTATTGCGGGTTAATACAGAATCCAGTAAAAGAGAGGCTTTAGGTTTATATTAGCAGGTTGATGTATTAGCAGAGTAAAATAATAATATGTTTTATATTGTAATGGAAGAACAAGCGGAAGAGCTGAGACAAATATCCACAATGAAAGCTTTTTGATTGGGATATGTTGCATAGTGTTTACATTTACAGTGTGTGTGAATCAGCTGAACAGTAGGGCTCTCACTTGAGGCTAACACAAAAGTATTTTGCTGATTGACATCAACACGTTGCTATTTTAGTAGGGTGCAAGATGTTCATTTGTGATTTATTTTTTTGCACAATATATCAGTGAAATATGACGATCACAAACATAAGTCTTGC
Organism: Hemibagrus guttatus; assembly: GCA_033459395.1. Taxonomy (NCBI): domain Eukaryota; kingdom Metazoa; phylum Chordata; class Actinopteri; order Siluriformes; family Bagridae; genus Hemibagrus; species Hemibagrus guttatus. The sequence continues at coordinate 10,923,849 of JAUCMX010000002.1, read as the reverse complement.
TACATTTCTCACAAACAAATTTTATCACCCTACTTCAGCATAAATAGCCCACTCCAGAAGTAATATTAAAAACAACAGACAAATTAAATGAAAATATATTAGTCAGCCACACAATCATACAAAGTACAATGACTGTCCGGTGATATAAAACAGAATTTATTTACAGGGAAATAGAAAATGAATGAATGTATGAATGTTAAAAGCATACAGATGTGTGCAGTACAATGCTGCGCAACATTAAGCTTAGGGAGGTGCATTAAAAACGCTACAATACAATAAATTAATAAAAACAATACAATAAATAATTATAAATGTAGGATATGTCATGTGCATTGTTGGGTGTTCTGTGCATTGAAATTCAATGTCTGTCTTTGTATATAGGCTTATATGTTGATCTAATGGAGGGCTTGAATGACCTGCGGGAGGGAGCTCTCTCCGTGTTGGCCTTCATGGAGCAGTGCTTCATGGAGAAGTGCTTCTCTGACTATAACAGAGAGAAGAGTCTATTGTTCATGTGGCTGAGGTCCTTCACAATCTTCCTGGCCTCGGCCCAGCACCACTTGCTGTGCCCTCTGGAGAGGTTTTCGATACTGCTTGGTGTTGTTCCCAAAACAGGCTGTTCCGGCTTCTTATCAGGATGTTCTCAATAGTGCACCACCAGATGAATCATAAAAACATACACCCTAAATTTTGTACATGTATATAAGTGAAGTGTAAACTCCATACAAATGCATTCATTAATTTAACATTACTTTATTAAGATTTGTTAAAATAATAGCAGTATTTGAGCTGTTGCATTTAGAGATGTTGCATGGAAATGATTTGCATTTAAATAAACTTGAACTGTTTGTTGTCATACTGTCATTTAGCTGTAATTTCATTATTCTGTTCTCAAATTTTGCCAAAAGTTTCCAAAAATCAATTGAATAGATTTTTGTAATGGTGGAACAGCATTTCACGTTTTTAACAAAATTTTACTAGAACTGTTCTTAAAAACAACATTTTTGAGGCATGTTAGCTAAATGAATGTTCTGTAGTGACTGAAATTCTATGGCTATGATTGTGTCTTTAATATCTAGCAGATTGTTCAAAGGTGCAGTGTAACGCTCTCACCACCCATGGCCAAGAATATGGGAATGTGTACACAGTGATTCTCAATGAACACCTTATACAACTGCCAAGTGCAAAGTTAAAAGCTTTGACCTTTCTCTAACCAACCATAACTGATATATTCCTCTCAGGATAGAAAAGCCTAAAATCTCACCAGAGATGTTGAGTACACATTGAATTTTCTCTTTTGTTAAACTTTTTTTAAAAGTATATTAGCATCATACATTTGCTGATAATGCGGCCATTTTAGTTGAAGGCCTCACTGCTCACAAGCTTCATCTCAGGCCTTCAACATATATAATCATTAGTGGTTTCTGATAGACTTGAGTGCCGGTTCAGTTTATTTTCATAGAATGGCCCTATAGATGGCAGAGTGGAAAAAAGGGCATGCGTAATTGACTGTGCTTGAGTTTATCAATTTGATTGATACTTGCATGCATTTGTTTTTTAAATAATATTATGCCTAAGGAACATTTCTGTTGACCACAGTGCGATGGTGAACTCTTTCTTTCTGTCTGTATTCATCTTTGGGTTTCTGCTCATTTTCTGTTTTCATTTTCTATTTTTTATTTTATGCTTCATCTATTTGAAATTGTTGATTTGAAATTTGGCATTCTGTTGTGATAACATTAGACATATAGCATAGTGACAGAAGAAGATGACAATATGAAGAATATCATTGTCTGCCGCTTATCCGAACTATTCTCGGGTCACGGGGAGCCTGTGCCTATCTCAGGCGTCATTGGGCATCAAGCCAGGATACACCCTGGACAGAGTGCCAACCCATCGCAGGGCACACACACACACACTCTCATTCACTCACGTAATCACACACTACGGACAATTTAGAGATGCCAATCAACCTTCCATGCATGTCTTTGGACTGGGGGAGGAAACCCCCGAGGTACGGGGAGAACATGCAAACTCCACACACACGGCGGAGGCGGGAATCGAACCCCCAACCCTGGAGGTGTGAGGCAAACATGCTAACCACTAAGCCACCGTGCCCCGATGAAGAATATGTCTCATTTAATTCCCAAGCACTGATTAGAGAATTGATCATTTTAAGAGCTTTCTCAATTGCAAAATATTTTTAAAAAATCCAATAAAGTACAGCAAAAGCATGGAGCATCGATGCTCACTATGTTCCTTTGATGTCATATTTTCTGAATCCTCTCAGCTTGAAAAAGGCAGATAAACTCTCGGCCAACTTCATCTATGAATATAAATAGCTTGTTATCAGTGTTGTAGCTCTCAGGTGATTACTTATGTTAGTGAGTTTTTATTTTATTTGACGTTCTATATACAATTTGACCTAAGAGTTATAACAATGCGGGTATGTAGTCATGTCATTGGAAACTGAGTCATCAGTGTCCCAATGTGTAAACAGGGTCTTTACAAGAACCTGTACACAATACACTGATTCATAACCTAGGGAGCTGATTAAGACACATCCAATGAAGATGTTGCTTTCGGCTGCTCCCTGTTCGGGGTCGCCACAGCGGACCAACTGGTCCACACAACAACTTGGCGAATGTTTTACGCCGGATGCCCTTCCTGACGCAACCCTCCCATTTTTCCGGGCTTGGGACCGGCACTGCATCCAGTGGCTGGGGTTGAGGCATTGGCTGGGAATCGAACCCGGGCCTTCCGCATGATAGGCGAGAAACCTACCACTGAGCCGCCAATGCCCCTATTAACACATCCTTCTACAAATCTCTTAAAACCAGGAAGTAGTTTCAAATGTTCTCTACTCAGGGTGATCTGAATCAGTTGTGTTGGGAGTAAAGAAAGATTGAAGCTATACAGGACAACCATCTTCTCTACAGCTTCAACAATCATTGTAGTTTTAATTCTTATTTTCTTAAAAGGAAATGCTGCATGTTTCTCTTACATGTCCTCTTACTAAATGAGATACAGGAGTGTTAAGGAGCAGTGACTAAAGGTTTTATTTCTGTTTAGAAATATGCCTTTACATGGAAGGATGCTTGATGACTAAGATAAAGCCATTCATCAGACATTACGGGTCATTTACAGACTTTGTACAGATCATATGGTCTGTAACAAAACACTTATTCAAGTGTTCCTTTACCTGAAAGCATTTTCTATGAGTTCATTACTCACTTTGAAGCAAATGACAAGATACATGTGAAGAAATAAACTGCTCTGCATTTTCACAGTGTTCAGCAAAGTTTTGCATAAAAGATAAGCAGTGTTAGAATGCAATTAATTTGATATAAATGTGTTTGGACATGTTGAGGCTCAGGTAATTGATGGACGATGAGAGCATTTCAAAACCAGTGACCTTATAAGTGTCGTGTCCGATATCGCAGGTGCACATTAGACCCTTTGGGATTTTTGTCCATCCCGCATCACTCTTTTCCTCCTCTCTTGTCCAGTCATATAATTTATTCCTTGCTGATATGAAAAACATCCATACAACCAGTGTTTAGTGTTAGGAGCACGATCCTGAATGGGTTACTTTTTATAGTTTTATCAGAGCTTCTGATACAGAAGTAGCTTAGTTTGCTGTAGTGACCCTTTCATCTCAGAAGGCTCCACTTTTTCTTGAAAGCCCTACATGTACTAAACACCAGACTAAATTTGGGACAATACAGGATCATACTGCATCCTGCTAATGGAAAAATCATAATTTGAGATAAAACATTCTGAGTCTATCCCTTTGTACAAAATCGTGCACTCCTGTAAATCGTGGTATCCTGTACCAGCTGAGGTACATCACTTGGACACTATCCAGCTGCATAGCATTGTGTGATATCATGAGTACCTAGGCCAAAACAACAGTAATAAAAAGTTTTTGGTGGTTGCCTGATAGCGCCAATTGTTCCTCAAGTCGAACCAAGAAGCTTTTATTGTCATTTCAACCATATATAGCTGACGCAGTACACAGTGAAATGAAACAATGTTTCTCCAGGACCATGGTGCTGCATTAAACAACACAGTGCTAAGGACTAAAGAAGAAGAAAAGCATGGCATATCTGTATTTTCAATACTAACACACCTAAATTTGAACTTCTTTTCTTATTCGTTTTGCCTTTCCAAACTTTCTGACCTGTTGAACCTGCACTCTAAAGTCAATCAATCTCAAAACACTGTTTTTGCCTTGTAGTATACCAGGCAAGCCATATCCAGGCAAATTCTTACTGTTGTGAACAAATTCTGAACATACTCCTAGAGAGGTGCACCTATCTACCAATCATAACATTACAACGTTTTTTATTACATATTTTATCATTCACTTTTTATATTCTAACCAACTACCCTGTTATCTGGCACTAAGTAATTAGGGCGATGCTAACAGGGCTGACATTTCTCGTCTATGTTCACCATTACTGTTCATTCTCCTTGGTTACCATATAAGAAATTCAGTCTGTCTATAGAAATAGAAAATGAGACTTTTAATTAACTGTGTTTTATTACATGGAACCTTTTAATGATTGCAAAAGACAATATCTTACATTTAGATTTACTACTTTTTCAGCTATTACATCAAAGTATGTTGGATGTACTTAACCGTTATACTAACCATTACTTAACCATATACTAATCTATTATAGAAAATGATCAATTATCACAGCGCCGTGTGTACTGTCTTGTCAAGTTCCATTATCAAGTCTACAGTGTTTGGCTTCTGCAATTTGACTTAACTAGTGCAAAATGCATCAGTGAAGTCATGATGAGATATTCCTCTAACCCCTTCAAAATAAAATAAAGAATGATTCTCATAAAAAATGGCTTTAAAATAACATTAGTGCATGTGAAACAGTGCTCTCCATACACCATCAACATCAAAACACCAGCTGAGGCAAAATCTTTGGGAATAATAAGAGAAAGATGTTTGGGGTTTTTTTTTTTCCCTTTAGCGTATGTACCATTTCCCTTGGCTAAAATATTGTTTTCTAAATCCAGGCTAGCTGAAGCTAGTTTGCCAATAATGAAGGTGGAACAGGGGTAATCCTGTGCTTTTCCATGCTTGATGGCTCTCCTTAGGCTTTTGTTCCTGTTTATGTCTGGCACTGCCTAGCAAATTGAGTCTGCAAAAGAAAAAAGGGGTGAATAAGAAGAAGCAAGGAATGTGGAACAAGTAATGAACAACATGCCGTATATATAATACATGCAATTAAATCTAGACATCAGCATGAGCATGTTTTTTTTCTCATGCTTATTTGACTTTCAAATGTGATTCAAAGCGAAAATGCTGAGCCTGTATAAAAAGCAAAAATGGCAAATAGCGTTTTGTACGCTTCATCCAATGATGTTTTCTTCTACAGCAGAAAGGCACAGCATTTTTCAGCAAATTAATTTCCACAGTAACCCTGAGATGTTACACAGTGGAATGAGTGGAACGTAATCTTTTGTTGCTACCTTTGTAAAGACCAATAACAAAAGTAATGCACATTGCTGGAGTTACAGAAATAACTAAGGCATTCCAGCTAAATTCTGAACCATTAGGTCATGTATGTAATCAAGTAACTCAATATTTAAAATATGTTTTTAAGCTATTTATGATTATGAGCACATTCAGTGTGTTTTGAGTGCATTTTCATGTTTAATGAGGTTTGATAAGCAGGCTATGTTTCGTTCAGTTTCCTTGTTGTCATCCTTCTGTCTTGAATAAATGAAAGAAAAGCATTACAGGCATCAAAGTAAAGTGCTCCGGCACTTCAGACCACTTTTGTTGAACACCAATTTGGCTTAGGTGTGCTCCTTTTCCCTCTTCCAGTTGTTCTCAGTAAAGTAATATAATTGCACAGCTGCCAAGCTAATCAATAAAGAAACGTCATGAAATGTGATTAACTGTTCTAGTTCTAGCTGTGATTAAAAATCTGCCCTCAAACACATTTGTGCTTTTACTGTCAAATTCCAGTATTCACCATAGCAACAAGAAAGTTTCTCCTGTCTGAGAGCAAATAAACAGAAGAACTCTTCCAAAAGCCGGATATTCATATTCAGTATTGAAGAAAATGTCATATTTTCCATTTATGTACAAGAATCAGAATCAATGACAAGTTACAGAGGTTTTACATAAAGGCAAAATAGTATAAGTAACAAAGCTGAATGCAACATACACATGTATTACATACATGAATTAAAACATTATAGAGGAAAGTCTTACAATATTGTGAGCTGTGTTTTCACTTGAAGGAGACGCTATTGTGGACTGCTGAAGAGCATTCCAGAGTTTTGGAGTATATAGGGTGGTGAGAAGATCAGTACAAGATGACCTAAGAGTGCATGGAGATGGAATTTGAAGTTTTTTGTGTGTGTGTGTGTGTGTGTGTGTGTGTGTGTGTGTGTGTGTGTGTGTGTGTGTGTGTGTGTCCTAAGAGGGAAGCAAATCTTGCTAGAATTTCGAACTAGAAATCGATAGAAAGCTCTGACTGATTCCCTTTAGTGTATGATGAAATATTTTTATTCTGATGGGAGAGATCTCTTCCAGGATGACCCAACTCCCATGCACAGGGCACACGTGCTGAATGGGTAAATCATATGCTTTTACAGTTATTATATGTCTGTTCAACCCAGTTGAACATCTGGGAGATTATGTATAGACACGTGAGATAGCACTTACCACCACTGCCATCAAAAAAAAAAAAAAAAAAAATCTGAGGGATCTCTTTGGAAGAATGAAAAGCAAGCTTTTATTACCTTTGACATGCACTTGCATGCATTTCCCTTGGATATATATATGAGGTGACCAAAAAGCCAGAAGTTCCACAAGGAGTCAGGTTCAAGACTTTGTACCTTCAGTGCGATCTCCACTGAAGAATTCTGCACAGTGAGTTACAAAGATCTGGTCCATGATCCCTGAATGAGCCAGAACATCTGAGTGAACAGCTGGACCTTCGTTGTGATTCCCAATAAAACAAGCCCACACAGAGTTATAAGCCTTCATCTGTGATCCCTGGGGAGGCAGACTTGCTGCTACAGTTGGACAATCAGAATGATCTCTGCTGAACTGCTCAACACTGAGTCTTTTTCTCTGTGATTATCCATTAATGCAGCAGCTTACTGGACTGAAGTCACTTGAGGATGTTAAGTCAGTTGAGGATCAACTATGAAAACATGACAACTATAATATAAATCTCCAGTGAAGAATTCTGCACAGTGGGTTACATAAGAGTTCTCTGGAAGATTCATTCTGGGATTGTATTATGAATTGGCTTGGTGCCAGAATTATTAAAACACACACACACACACACACACACACACACACACACACACACACACACAATAATTTGTAATATTTAATAGTGACCATTTACACACCTCACCTACCCTACAAAAATCCTGCTCATCATTCCTGTTGTGTGTCAGGGGCAGATGCAAATGCAGGTAGCATTATTAGGAAAGCTTGCAACAAATCTAATCTTTTGTGCAGCAAAATCATGAACAAGGAAGAATTGGACAGGTAATTGGCAAACAAAATAAACATGGTAAGGTAAGGGACGAAAACCAGAAAATGAGAAACCCTGAATGTTGGAATAGCAAGATACAGTGACTTGGTATCAACTGACAACAAAAATATACTTTGCTGTACTTATATACCTATAGCTATAAATTATAACTTATATAATTATGATATGAGCATATACTCTATGATAGAGAAGTCCTTAAATACTGTGGCTGTGATTGCGCATGGATGAGGATGATCAGCAGGATGAACATGACTGTTAATGGGTTTCGTGCACTATAGTTCATTGTAGGCCACACTGAGTTCTGGGAGATGTAGTAACAACAATTCCAGCGTTGACATGACAGGTCCATGATCTGAAGCTTAAGCACAATTTGGTTAATCTCAAGCGCATATCCATATCTAAATGGCTAAAATAAATAATTCCATAATTTGAAAGGTGGCACAACCAGTTATTAAGATTACGTGGCAATTACCTTTTTCATGTTTGTGATATACTAGGTGTTGCAACCTTTGACTTTTAATTAATGAATCGATCACTTAAAAATGGTATTATCTGTTTATTCAAGTTGTCTTTGTTTTATATGTTTTGTGATTACATCAGGATGATGTAAAATACACATTTTGAGATGTGAAAAAATAATCTGTGCTAAATATAAGTAGCATAATGCTGTGCCAAAGTAAGGTTTGGTAAGTGAGCGAGCAGCACTTAGTCATTGAGTGTGTATGCAACCCATTTCAATAAGCACTGGTGGTGTGTGTGTGTGTGTGTGTGTGTGTGTGTGTGTGTGTGTGTGTGTGTGTGTGTGTGTGTGTGTGTGTGTGTGTGAGTGAACAGGTGTCCACTCCAGCTGTGTGCACTGAGAGGGTGTTAGAGTTGATAGGTGAGAGTGTGGGCGGGTCGCCCCAAGAGGGTCTGATGGTTGCCAAATTTAGAATGCTTTTTGACTCTGGGGTAGAATTTCAATTCAATTCAATTTATTTGTATAGCACCTTTTACAATGGACATTGTCTCAAAGCAGCTTTACAAAAATAGAGAAACAGAAAGGAGATGGAAAAAAAGAATCATTATATTATTAAACTATTTTATCCCTATTTATCCCTATTTATCCATAATCTGTTACTCAGTCTGGCAGTGTGACATTAATTCACCTGTAGCATCTCCCACAAGGCAGGAGAGTGAAGAGGTGTTGCAGAGATGGGTACGATCTATGGAAATGGTCAGTGCTTGTGTAGGCATCAGGTGCTGTGCCTCCTCCCTATTAGATGATTTTTGATGTTGTCCAAAAAGAGACCTGTCATTATGGTGTTACCTGCGTATTTTATGACGGTGTTGTCATTATAGGCAGGAACACAATAATGGTTCTTAAAGGAGTACAGAAGGGGGCTTAGCACACAGCCTTGTTGAGAACAGGTGTTGAGCATCAGAGTGGACAATTGGTGTGGACTGAATGACGTAGAGAGATTTGTCAGGTAGTCCAGGATCCAATTACCGAGTTGACGATGAAGAACTGGGACACGGAGATTGTAGACCAGTTTACTGGGGATTATTGTATTGAATGCTGCACTGCAGAATATCGTTCAGACATACATTTTCTGGTTTGGTGGCAGTATGTAGAACAGTGGAGTTGACATCAGTATATTCAATTCAGCATATTTTAAATACTATTAATTTTACTTAGATTTTTACAGAGAGGACACATTTTCTTTTATTTGTACCTGAGAAGAAGGTTTAGGTCATGTACATGCTCACTGGTGTCTCTTTGACTTCACCTGTAAGCAGCGATTGAAGCTCAGCTGCTCAGTAAAAACAGAGGACCTACCTATATAAGCTTCCTTCAAATGCACTTGTAGTGTTCAATCTAAATGCAAATGAACTCTCCCAGAGTATGCCGCTTACAGAACTACTACTACAAAAACTGTCACTAAGGACAACCTGTGCAATCTTTATAATCATGGGACTACAGACAATGGGTTGGAGAGGTCAGTTAGGTCATTTCCATGTTGGCAAAAATCATCTGTAAACTAAGAGCATTTTACATGAAATGCCACCTGAAACGTGACAGATGGATAAGGAGGGTTTGTCAGAGGGTTTCTTCTTCCTGATATGGTCAATTGAGCACTGCAGGAAGGCAACAATTCTCATTTATTGCTTTATTTTCAATATTTGAGGTTTGCATTAAAACTTTAGTATAGTTTTACTGTAGAAATACTTGGGTAGTTAGTTCGAAACCTCAGCAGGTCAAAGTAAATAAGCTGATGCTTTCTGACTCTCAGTCACTCTCTTCACAACAGCAATCAAAAAACAACAAACAACCAAATAGCCTCCATAACCTGCAAGCATTCACAATCAAGATAAGCTATTCTCTCAGTGCCAAGATACCAAATAAGCAACGAGTTTTCTGTGTGCAGAAAAAGAAATTCCTACATGGCTGATTAAAAGAAAAGACAGACTGAAAGCTAGGCTGATGACAAACAAATGAAACAAATTTCAGAGATAAATTAAGAATCAAACACCCAGATGCCTGCAATTTCTTCAGACACATGAGAAGAAAGATTTAACTTGGCTTTTAATTAGCTTGGGTTTCACATTCAAAACTTCATCTGTTATGAACATTAGGTTTCTGTCAGCAATGCATTTTTATTGAAACTTTATTATGTGTAGGAACAGTTCCTCACTGGTTATTTCTCTAATATAATTCTACCACATTTCATCAGTTTCTCACCTGTTATCATTAACTATTTTTTTTCATTGTTTTGTTTACATTACCATGTGTGTGTTTTTTTTATTCATGTCCCAAGTCCTGTGATTGTTTGCTTTCCTTATGTGTCCTTGTTTTAAATTTTGTCTTTTTATTTAACCCTTGTGTGTGTTCAGTTTTGTGTGAAGTATTCTTTCTGTGTTATTCAGTCTGCGATGTTACTAAGCCCCTAATTTTTTGTTTTGATTTCATTTACATGGACACATTCAGACCACAGCCTGTGAATTGTCCTCACCTAGCCCTTGATACAGTTTTTGCCCAGATTTGACACTGTTTTTGCTTAGCTCTTGATGCTCTGCCTCATTTGCCTTTGTGACCATTGTCTATTTTGATCTGTCTTTGCCATTGACCTTTGAATTTGTATATTGGCATTAAATAAAATCCCACCTGCACCTGAGTCTCACTAAGATGGATACAAGTGCAGGTTTGGCCCTTTATGTTTGGCCAAGCAGAAGGCAGGCATTCAGCAAACAACTTGGACTAGGTCAGGCAGGAGCAAAAGAGAAAACCAAAACACTGTCAATTAACTAGGAAGACATTCACAAAATATCAAAGCTTGGTAATGAATGTGGTCATTGACTGTGAGCATGTCTGTGTGTGTGTGTGTGTGTGTGTGTGTGTGTGTGTGTGTGTGTGTGTGTTTGTGTGTGTTGTTCAGAATAGAGCCCATGGTGACCAGGTCTGAAGGCTGTGGTGTTTGCTGGGAAATGGAGTTTGGGGTTGTTGATGACATGACCCTCAGCATGTAGCAGAAAAATGTAGACAAAATTTATTCTATATGAATAATACTGTAAGAATGTGATTTTTTGTCACTGATGAAACTGCTTTCAGACATTAATTCAGTTCTGCTTAAATTGGTAGCTATTTATATTCAGTACCTTGGTGTCTGTCATTAAGACATAATATCAGATAAGTATACAAGCTATTGTACAGTGTTTTTTTCACACTATTTTATTTCAAATGTCTTCTTCTTCTTCTTTCGGCTTTTCCCTTCAGGGGTCGCCACAGCGAATCATCTCTCTCCACCTATCCCTATCTTCTGCATCCTCAACACTTGCACCCACTAGCTTCATATCCTCATTAATTCCATCCATATACCTCCTCTTTGGCCTTCCTCTTTGCCTCCTGCCTGGCAGCTCCATGTCCAACATTCTCCTACCAATATACTCACTCTCCCTCCTCTGAACATGTCCAAACCATCTTAATCTGGCCTCCCTAACTTTGTCCCCCAAACGTCCAACATGAGCTGTCCCTCTGATGTACTCGTTCCTAATCCTGTCCAATCTTGTCACTCCCAAAGAGAACCTCAACATCTTCAGCTCTGCTACCTCTAGCTCTGACTCCTGTCTCTTCCTCAGTGACACTGTCTCTAAACCATACAGCATGGCTGGTCTCACCACTGTCCTGTACACCTTCCCCTTGATTCTCACTGATATTTTCCTATCACACAGAACTCCCAACACCTTTCTCCACCCATTCCAACCTGCCTGCACTCGCTTCTTCACCTCTTTCCCACACTCTCCATTACTCTGGACTATTGACCCCAAGTACTTAAACTCCCGTACCTTCTTCACCTCCTCACCCTGTAACCTTACTGTTCCACTTCCCTCCCTTTCATTCACACACATGTACTCAGTCTTACTATGACTGATTTTCATGCCTCTCCTCTCCAGCGCAAACCTGCATCTCTCCAGGTTTCCCTCCACCTGCTCCCTGCTCTCACTACAGATCACAATGTCATCTGCAAACATCATTGTCCAAGGAGACTCCCGTCTGACCTCCTCTGACCACTAGTCCATCACTATAGCAAACAGGAAGGGGCTCAGAGCCGATCCCTGATGCAGTCCCACCTCCACTTTGAACTCCTCTGTCTGACCTACAGCACACCTCACCACTGTCCTGCTCCTCTCATACATGTCCTGCACCACTCTGACATACTTCTCCGCTACTCCTGACTTCCTCATACAGTACCACAGCTCTTCTCTTGGCACCCTGTCATACGCTTTCTCCAAGTCTACAAACACACAGTGAAACTCCCTCTGACCATCCCTATACTTCTCCATCAAAATTCTCAGAGCAAAAATTGCATCTGTTGTGCTCTTCCTGGGCATGAAGCCATACTGCTGCTCACAAATTTCCCCTACCTTCCTTAACCAAGCTTCCACTACTCTTTCCCATAACTTCATTGTATGGCTCATCAACTTTATCCCCCTATAGTTGCTGCAACTCTGCACGTCACCCTTATTCTTAAAGATCGGCACTAACACACTTCTTCTCCATTCCTCAGGCATCCTCTCACTCTCTAAAACCCTGTTGAACATACTAATTAAAAATTCCACTGCTGCCTCTCCTAGACACTTCCAGACCTCCACCGGGATGTCATCAGGACCAACTGCCTTTCCACTTTTCATCCTCTTCAAAGCCTTCCTGACTTCATCCTTTCTAATCTTATCTACTTTCTGTTCCACAGAGTTCACCCCTTCTACTCTTTTTTCCCTCTCATTTTCCTCATTCATCAGCTCCTCAAAGTATTCCTTCCATCTCCTCTGTACACTCTCCTCACTTGTGAGCACCCTTCCATCTCTATCCTTAATAACTCTAACTTGCTGCACATCCTTCCCATCTCGATCCCTCTGCCTAGCTAACCTGTACAAGTCCTTCTCTCCTTCTCTAGTGTCTAACCTAGTGTACAAATCGTCATATGCCTTCTGCTTGGCCTTAGACACCTCCCACTTCACTCTACGCTGTAACTCCTTGTATTCCTGTCTATTCTCTTCAGTCCTGTCCATGTCCCACTTCTTCTTGGCTAGCCTCTTCCTCTGAATACTATCCTGAACTTCCTCATTCCACCACCAAGTCTCCTTATCTTCTTTCCTCCTTCCAGATGACACACCCAGCACCTTTCTCCCTGTCTCCCTGATCACTTCTGCTGTAGTTTCCCAGTCATCTGGCAGCACTACCTCACCACTAAGAGCCTGCCTCAACTTCTGTCTAAATTCCTCACAACATTCCTCCTTTTTCAGCTTCCACCACTTGGTTTTCTTCTCTATCTCTGACCTCTTCTTCTTACAGACCATCAAAGTCATCCTACACACCACCATCCTATGCTGTCTGGCTACACTCTCTCCCACTACCACTTTACAGTCACTAATCTCTTTCAGATTGCCTCTTCTACATAGGATGTAGTCTACCTGTGTTCTTCTACCTCCACTCATGTAAGTCACTCTATGCTCCTCCCTCTTCTGAAAATAAGTGTTAACCACAGCCATGTCCATCCTCTTAGCAAAGTCCACTACCATCTGTCCTTCTAGGTTCCTTTCCTTAACTCCAAACTTGCCCATCACCTCCTCATCACCTGTGTTCCCCTCACCAACATGTCCATTAAAATACGCTCCTATCACCACTCTCTCACCCGTGGGAATACTCTCCATCACCTCATCTAATTCACTCCAGAATCTCTCTTTCTCCTCTAACTCACAACCTACCTGTGGGGCATAACCACTAACAACATTCAACATCACCCCTTCAATCTCTAACTTCAGACTCATCACCCTATCTGACACTCTCTCCACCTCCAGAACATTCCTCACAAACTCCTCCTTCAGGACCACACCTACCCCATTTCTCTTACTATCCACACCATAATAAAACAGCTTGAATCCTGCTCCTATACTACGAGCCTTGCTACCCTTCCACCTGGTCTCCTGTACACACAGTATATACACCTTCCTTCTCTCCATCATATCAGCCAGCTCTCTACCTTTCTCTGTCATAGTACCAACATTCAGAGTTCCTATTCTCAGTCCTACACTCCTACCTTTCCTCTTCTCTCTCTGTCTGTGCACTCTCCTCCCTCCTCTACTTCTTCGACCAACAGTAGCCCAATTTCCACCGGCGCCCTGTAGGTCAACGGCGCCGATGGCGGTCGTTGTTAACCCGGGCCTCGACCAATCCGGTATGAAATTCGTACTGACGATTTGCATGGTTAAATTTGGCAATGTTTTACGCCGGATGCCCTTCCCTACGCAACCCTCTCTATTTATCCGGGCTTGGGACCGGCACAGAAGTCACTGGACTGTGACCCCCATGGTTAGATTATTTCATTTCAAATGTAATAATGCTTTATTAAAATGTCTACTTTAATTAAACTGTATCCACACCTACAGGGAATGAACTATGTAGAAATGACAAACTTTTTTCGTGTACATTAAAAGCATTTGGATATAATGAACTCATCACATTTAGGTTTTGACTGCCAAACCATTGCAGATGATAACTTGTTTTGCTTCAATAATATGCTATTTGTATGAGTAATATGCATAAATGGTACTGGTTATGAAATTGATTTGATTGACCAGTAAGGTATATTCCATCATTCGACCCCTTGTGGTTCTACATAGGACAAATATGTAATTCAGGAGTCATATTCATGCATATTCCAACACTGACTGTGTGTCAAAGATGTAGTGTAAGCTTTTCCTAGGAGCTTTTAGCTTTGAAAAGGATTTGAAACTGATCAAAAAGTGTGCAGCTGTGGCATGATTACATATTATTTTATCTTTGCCAACAATTGTGCCTTCACCATGTGTGAATTGGTTCTATGCAATTAACACCCCTGCATTTTACTTTCCCAGCAGTTTCAATTCCAGTTATAAAGACTCAGATTCAAAAATTTGAGTCAAACACAATCAAGGCATGGTTCAAAACATATACTGAGTTATAATGACATTTATTAATGTATTTTTAATAATTTTCCAGTAATATCCATTGGTAGGATTACATGGTAGCTAGCATTTGCTCACCACTCACATACACTATATGGCAAAAAGAATGTGGACATCTTGTGGACATGTGGGCATGTGACCATCACACAGGAAGTATGCAATTGTCAGGAAGCATGCAACTATGTGGCCCAAAATTATTCCAGTTTAACAATGCCATTGTGCACAAAGCGATATCAATGAAGATGTGGCGACCTGCACGTTGTCAGGGCTTAAACAACCCAACACCTTTTCTCGCTAATATTAAATTAGGGCTGTTAACTAAAATAGGCACCCAGGGGCCTATTACCGGGGACTCACCCTTCACAGGACACACAGGTTTAGGTACGGCTGAGTCAGGTATCAGACCAGAATTGACAACACAATAAGCTTTTATTTCAGATAATAGATAAAATCATTTCACATAAAATAACCCGAACCTTGCCATTATTACCTCTCCAGAATTGGGTGTTAGCCTCCCTAAGCCAGAGGACACCAAACTCACCAAACTCATGTGGTAGCTTAGTGGTTAAGGCATTGGACTACTGATCGGAAGGTTGTGTGTTCAAATCCCAGGTCCACCAAGCTGCAACTACTGGGCCCCTGAGCAAGGCCCTTAACCCCCCCCCAAAAAAAATGCTCAGTTGTATAAAAAAAAAATTAGATGAAAAAAAATGTAAGTCGCTCTGGATAAGGGTGTCTGCTAAATGCCAGAAATGTAAATGTAAATGTGCACCACAGCACGTACACTAAACCACTGTGAGCACTGCAGCTGTGAGATACACCACCACCAACATGCAGAAAGGGACCCACTCGCACTATAGCTGGCTGCCCCAACTCTGAAAGGAGATATAACACGTTTAAGGTTTCAGACATACACATTCAACATTCATTCCAGAACGAAAGAAAAATTCCAGTTATCAGCAAAACATGTAACATTAACAAAAATAGAAGAAAAAGAAGAAAACCAGAAACCAGTAGCAAACTGATTAATAATAAAGAAAACAAAAAAAATTTAAATAACTGAATTAAATGCACTTGTCAGAAGAATAAACTAATCATAAACACTGCTTAACGAAGGTACAAAAGAAAAGGGAAAATTAAAAGAAAATGAAGCCAAAGCAAAAATTCCAATGACAAAACAAAATGGTGACGTCTTGTGTGCAGACTGAATACACCAACATGTGCCACTTCCAGCTACAATGTAATGTTATGCCTGCGACCGTTTGACTTGGAGGATTGAACAGAAAATAAGAATTAAATCACACCCAAGGCGCAAATCCAGCGGCAAGTCCGATAAATACTGCCGCACCGATGGCCTATTCCAGTTGGACAACCACGCCAACCAATATCGCAGAGTCCGGATGATCGGGTACAATGAAAATGTACCCGATCACACAGTCCGGCGTCCTAAAAGTTACCACAAGTGGACACAGAAGCAACTCTCAGACGGTCCTACGAGCCCAAAAGCCTGAAACCTTCTGCGACGTTACTTAGCCAAGCATTAGCTGGGTAGCTACAAAACAAGCCGGCAAATTAAAAGTTGCTAGTTAAGCTATTAAAAACAAACCTTTATTAAAAAATAATGACATACCTGTTAACCGTTAGTTTAATCCACACAAGGATGCCCTTTAGAGATCATTACAAGCATCCGGTCCCGCTCCTCAGTCCACACTAAAGATAAAGCAGTCTCAGGTGAACCCTGCATAACAAACAATCCACCATACGAATATAACGAACAACTCTTACCTCACAGGCATTCACACGGCACTCCGGAAATGAGGCAATGCTAGGTAGGGGTGCTTCCCAATGATGTCACTAGTGCCAATTTTATACCCTCAGAACGAGACCCCAATTAAAACTCACCCCGCTCACTTTTAAAGGGACAGTACTGCTACAAAGACATAGTGTGCCAGTGTTGGAGTGAAAGAATTCAAGTGTCCTGCACACATCCCTGACCTCAACCCCACTGAACAGTTTGAGAATGTAATGAAACACAGACACAGGCCTCCTTGCTGACATCAGTGCCTGACTCCATTAATGCACTTGTGGCTGAATGAGTACAAATCCCCACAGCTCTATTCCCAGAATAGTTGTGGTTATTACAGCAAAGATGAATAAATCTGGAATGGGGTGTTTAAAAAAAGCACAAATGACTGTGATTGGTCACATGACCACATTCATTTGGCCATATAGTGTATATCTTATTGAACTGTTAATGTATCATCATGAATATGATTCATTCAGTTCTATCTTTACTATTTCTTAATTTCAAACAAAGAGACATGTGTGGATGTTGGAGAAGCTTCAAACAGCTTTAGTGTGGGATGAAAGTGATGTAGCAGTGATATCTGTTTTGTTTTCAGTTCTTTTCAAGTACTAGCGATGCCACAAATATTGTTTGAAATGCTAAGCTACTAGCAATGATTTAAATAATGACAGTGAGAGAAGAGCCTTTTTGGCACAACTCGATATGTAGTTGATTTAATTTTGCAACTTAAGTTCGAAGATATTAATATTTGCATGGGGAAAGTTTTCTGAGTCTGAATGATTTTATTTTTTTCAGCTTATTCAGATTATTAACATTGTGTGAAGTTCATTCCTCTGGAAGATGTTTTTTCTATAGTGTCTAGACCACCACCTTTAAAAGCAAGCACTTGGCTTTAAGCCTGGATGTCACACAACACACAACTTCAGATCAGATTTTATTTACAAAATCAGAGCAGTATGCTCTATGGAGCTATATGGTAGATCAAGAATAAGATTCAGACAGACTGTTAGACAAAAGTCTAAAACTTGGCAGATGCATAGAGAAACAAAAAAAAAGAAGTAAAAACTAGATGTTTTGTGTAGATACAAGCACATTTGAGGTGTTCAAGGGCCAAGGGGAGTATAAGCAAGGATAACTATATCCTTGTATGTAATTATCATTGTATATCCTTGTTATAGTACTGTGGAGGCCTTGGTAATGTTTACCAGACAGTAGCAGCACAGGTCAGTGGTTTGAAACTCTAACTCGAGTTAAATCTTAACTTTTAACTAGCTCTTGTGTCGAGAGCACAGTGCTACAGAAGAATGCCCTAAAACACCCCCTCCATGCCTGTGAAAATGAGTAAATCCCAAACCCTAGAAAGAAAAGAAAATACACATCTTTATATGCAAATTGCAATTCCCATACAATTTACTACCCAACTAATACAGGTTGAAAGGACAAGTGATGCCTAATAAATGAGTTCTATTCAGAAGTTGGAGGTCACAATATTAGACATCAGAAAATTTAATAAGATGTCATGTAGTATGAGCAGGGTCACAATCCAATATACACACCTGAACATTCACTTGTTATCTTTGTTATTATCAGGGTGATTTGGTTGCTCGGTAACGATGAACAATGGAGCACGGTGGCTTGGTGGTTAGCACATTTACCTCGATAGATAGACCTGTGATAGACTGGCATCCTGTCCAGGTTGTACCCCAGAGATTGGATGAAAGCAACCATATTCATGTGCAGTAGACTATTAACAATGTGTGACCAGTTTTGTTTCACAGGTTTAAATTCCACACCAAAATATGGTTGTCAGAGTGACATTCACAGGGGAAGTGGTAGCTTAGTGCTTAAGGTGTTGGACTTCGTAAGGTTGTGACTTCCCTTGACCATCAAGCTGCCACTGCTGGGCCCTTGAGCAAGGCCCTTAACCCCCAATTGCTCAGCTGTGTTAAAAAATGAGATAAAAAAGAAAGTAAGTTGCTTTGGATAAGGGTGCATGGCAGAAAGGTAAAATGACATCATATGAATTTAGTTTGTGTTGTGAGGAATTCATTTACAGTTTGAGTAACTTTTAGTGTCAAAAGAGTGCAATGTGAGCAGTAGACCAATGACAAGATTTCACCTTGTACAGTGTAAGCTCAGCTTAAACTGAGTTTCTCTTATAATGCAGATAAAGCTGCATTCATGCACACAAGACACTGAAGTTATGAAGGCATCTACTGAGGTACATGCTTTTATGGGAACATGAATCAAAGAAAACGCTGCCTTAGGTGCCCTGAAATGTGGTGAAAAGAAAAAAAGGTTTGACTGAGTTAAAAAAAAAAAAAAAAACATGACTGAGAACACACTTCCTGCTTTGAAGGATAAAAATGTTCATTTTTGGCCATAAAACTGCTATCATCTTTGCCAGCATGCTTGGGCTCATTTCACTGTTAAGGTAAATCACCTAAATCATCTTTTATTGGAGGCAATTGGTTCGATCTCAGAATTATGATGTTTTTATACACTTTCACTATTCTGCTCTATTAATATAAATTCAAAATACATTAATGCATTAAAGAATGAAACAAATTTGTAGTGATTTTGTCTCTGATGTGTAATTCTCTGCACAATCCATCCACATTGATCCAATATACAATAGACATAAAAAAAAAAAGTTTACACATTCCTGTTAAAACAGCAGGACGTTGCAATGTAAATAAATGAAACAAAGATAACTCATATCAGAGCATTTCCACCTAATGTCAAAAATACAACCAACGCAACTGAAAACCATAGTGACACATTTTAGAGAAAAAGGATAACAAGCTTAGAAGCTAATGGTGTAACTGCGCACACTCCTTTAGATGAAGTACCCTGTGATTTTTCATACAACATTCAGTTTTTTTTCTGAAGAGTTTATCAGCCTGGTACATCTTCTACCAATTTTTTTTTTTTTTTTAATATTTTGAGATTTTTTTTTAATTTAAATATAAATGTGAATATTTTTTCATTTTCCATTGCTCCAGATGTATGAAATTGTAAGGGCATCTCCTGTGCACAGCCTCTGTGAAAATGTATTTATTCATTTATATTCTTCTATGACTATGTGATGATTGCATTATTTAATACTATTAAATAATATGATTGCATACTATGTGATGATTTCATTATTTAAGATCAAGTTAATGTGATTTGTGCTTACACATGATGTCTGTTCTTTGCTCACTCATATTGTTTTTGCCATTGCTTCTGTTTTTGTTTTTGTCTTAGTTCAGCTTCGAGCATTATCTAAATGGTCTTGAGTGTGTCCTTTGCACGTACATCTCAGTATAAAAGTCGACTGTTTTCAGCGATTGTTTATAATATGGATTGCCCAGGCTGTCTAAACTCTCTCTTTGATTATACCCTGTCTCTTCTTCAGTCATCTTACCTCTGGTGAACTGCAGTGTTTTGATCATCCAGAAAGATTTAGAACACCTGCTGTAGTGCAGGTCACCACACAGATTTTCTGGAGGATTCTAGTCTCTGGGCTCTGGCTAGGTAATTCCAAAACAGTGAGCTTTATTTATTTATTTATTTATTTATTTACTTATTTATTTATTTATTTATTTTTTGCTGAAGCCATTCTTTTATCAATTTGAATTCATATTATTGATTATTACAGTAATACCCCAAAATTCGCTTGGGTTACGTTCCTAGACCCCCCGCGAATTTTGAAAATGCGCGAATTTTGGACGGAAAACAAAGGCCTATAAATATCTTCATATGTTAAACACTAAATATATCCTCAAAACACTTCAAGTTCATTTAAAAATTGATGTTATAATTTACATTACCCTTTAAAATTGTACAGGTAAAACTAAACATATACAGTACTGTACTATAAAGTACATACAGTAATATACGTACACACTGTACGTACATGTACGTCTACTGTCCACCACCTTGTGCCCGCTCGCGTCTTCTCCGAGACACTGAACTCTCGTGAGCGCATTTTCTATGAGACACTGAATGCTATGCTACCATTTTCTTTGCTTACAATATGGTATTGTATGATAACATTTTGGTACAATCTCTCTCTCTCAGGCAGGTATGTACTGTACATACATTACAAATAAATTAAATGTTCAGGTAATAAAGAATAAAGTATAAAGTAAAGTAAAGAATCAAGAAAGTAAAAAGATATATACACAGTACTAAAATGTATGTTACATAAAACAATGTTTATTGATGATGATGAATCAGGCTGTGCAGTAACATTATGATGAAGGGTGCTGCACAGCAGAGGAGATGATTTACATCTCCATGGGCGCCTCTGTAGGCGCTTCCGAAGAAGATGATTCTTCTGGCTCTACTACAGGAGCTGTATCTTCTGGTGGGGTTTCTTCCTTGCTTTTTTTGGTCCTTGTGAGGAACATTGTTATGGGAGTCTGCTGCTGTTCTTTCTTCAGGGTGCCTAGGAGATTTTTAAATGGCTGGAACAGCGTATCATAAAGCCATTGTTAATTTTTAATGCCCGAATCATGTGAGGATCCCATGACTCAACCATCGTTTGCACATACCTTATAAGAAGCAAGGAAATAATAAGCAAGGAAAGATTGAAGATGCGTTCTGATTGGCTACATACACACAAGCACATTTCATCTTCTTCTCATGCATATGCATTCTCATAGCATATGAGCATTCTGTTCTAATATTATGAGGGGCCTTAGGGTTTCCTCTACAATAGGATTAAAATATAATAATTTACATAACTGTATCGTATTGCAGTAAATTTAGCTTCATTTATACGTTAATACGTGCTGTATTGTATCAAAACTAGTAAATTATACTGTACTGTATTACAAAACATCATTACAAAACATTATTTTTATGAAATCATCTCTATTTATTATTATTATTATTAACAAATTAACGCAAAAAATTATATATACAACTTACCGGTCATTATAAACTCTACGGATTGCATCTGAAAAATGTGAATTCGTGAAGCCACAGATTCAGAAGCGTGGATTTTCAGGGTATTACTGTATACAGATTAGATTACAATATTAATTAACGTCTGAAAGGTGAAAGTCTTCTTCATTTTTATCTTTCAGACACCAGAAGGTTTTGCGCCAAAAATTGACTGGTACTTTGAGCTATAATGATTCCCTCCTTCACTAAAGCCCCAGTATTGGAGATAAGCACCGTTGTACTGTGCACTGTGTATATGGTGTTCTTTTGCTGATGTGCTGTGTTGTTTATTTAGACCTTTTATAATTATGGCCAAAACATTCAATCTTGGTCTCATCAGACCATATTGATATATGTTTTTGTAAAGTTTAGCCAGGCTTGAATGTTCTTTTTTTCCTTTTTGTCAGAAAAAGATTGCATCCTGCCACACTGGCTCACATCCCACATAGAAAACAGGAGATAGTTGTCACATGTGGGGAACAACCTGTACTTGCCAGAAAGAGCTGCAGCTCCTGTAATGTAGCTGTAGGCCTCTTGACAGCCTCCCTGACCACTTTTCTCATTAATATTGGAAGGACGTCCTGTTCTTGTAATGTCACCATTGCGCCATATGTTCTCTTCTTGTTGGTGACTGTCTATACTGTTCCATGGTGATTCCATCTAACGCCTTAGAATTTGTAGCCCTCTCCTGAGTAATACCTTTGAACAATAAGATCCTGTTGATGCCTTTTAAGCTCTTTGTGACTCTTAGCTCTTGTAGTAGAATGCAAATGTCAAAAAAGAAAATGTCAGAAAAATCCAACAACAGTTTACTCACATTTGTTAAACAAGATCAGTTTAAACACAAATAAAACATTTAAGACCCATAGAAACTGATTTCTGCTATTTTTTTATTCCGACAACTCTTCTAACTACTGGTTCACATAAACTTGATGATTGGCTCATTTTCAATACAGCCATATGCTCAGTTATATAGGAGTGTGGTCATTTATGCAATTTGGTTACTCTAAAAATCTTTTTTTGTCTCTGAAATGCATCACTTTGGTTTTTAGTGTCATTTTTGCATTAAAAGTAGTGTTTTCATATGACTCATCTTTAATTTATTATTGGCTTTTTTTTACATCACAAAATACTACTGTTTTGTGGACTTTTTATATCCATCGTACATCATAGACATGCACACCTGTGAAGCTCTTAGTTTTATTCCATGCATGGATTGCTTTGTTTGATCTTGTTTCTCCCAAATTTCCCCTCCGGGATCAAGGAAGTGCAGCTATTTACAGTATCTAGCCTTATGTTCGTCAGTGCAAGACTATTCTCAAATTACTGTCAGTCACTAAGGCTCAGAAATTGTCAAATACCGGATTTACTTAAATCAAATGTGTACATCAGTTTCACGTGATTGAATTGAGTTACATTAACACAAGCTGTCTGATTTGATTATGTCTTTGCAAAGTGCTGAATGAAACCAAACTCCATGCACTCACCCGAGCTGAGGATTTAACAATGCACTATTCCAACAGCTTAATGACATTTCATCATGTAACTGGTTTATGTTAATGTAATGTGTGGAAACTGCTGAGGTAGAAAATTTCCCTGAATTCAAACGTTGAGATATACACGTTTTACAGCTGTCAAAAATTAGTAGGAAGTGTAGAGGCACTTGCATTGAATGATTTCAGGACCTCTGTGGCTGTAGGGCCTCACTACTTTCTAACACTGCTCTAGTGTGATCTTGGTTCATCCTTTTTCTGGTCTCTTCTACAGTTCAGTGACTGTAGTGGGTTTCTTAGTAACCCACATTTGCATTCGCCCTGCTATGTAGCTGTACAAGAGGCCCAACTCATGCTGCAGAAAACATCCACCAAACCAGTCAGTCAGTCACTAAGGCTCAGAAATCGTCAAATACCGGATTTACTTAAATCAAATGTGTACATCAGTTTCACGTGATTGAATTGAGTTACATTAACACAAGCTGTCTGATTTGATTATGTCTTTGCAAAGTGCTGAATGAAACCAAACTCCATGCACTCACCTGAGCTGAGGATTTAACAATGCACTATTCCAACAGCTTAATGACATTTCATCATGTAACTGGTTTATGTTAATGTAATGTGTGGAAACTGCTGAGGTAGAAAATTTCCCTGAATTCAAACGTTGAGATATACACGTTTTACAGCTGTCAAAAATTAGTAGGAAGTGTAGAGGCACTTGCATTGAATGATTTCAGGACCTCTGTGGCTGTAGGGCCTCACTACTTTCTAACACTGCTCTAGTGTGATCTTGGTTCATCCTTTTTCTGGTCTCTTCTACAGTTCAGTGACTGTAGTGGGTTTCTTAGTAATAACTTTGTTGGCAAGGATTTTCCATAGATTTTTCAGTTGGGTTTAGATCAGGACTCTGGGCTGGCCATTTCATTATGTCTATGTTCTCAGCTTCAAGAAACTGCTTTGCAGTGTGACAGGGCATTGTCTTGCATGAAAATTGTGGGCTGATTGGGAGATTCTTGCAGGGAAGGAGCCACATGTTTCAGTAGAAGGTTCTGATAAACATTTGCATTCGCCCTGCTATGTAGCTGTACAAGAGGCCCAACTCATGCTGCAGAAAACATCCACCAAACCAGTCAGTCAGTCACTAAGGCTCAGAAATCGTCAAATACCGGATTTACTTAAATCAAATGTGTACATCAGTTTCACGTGATTGAATTGAGTTACATTAACACAAGCTGTCTGATTTGATTATGTCTTTGCAAAGTGCTGAATGAAACCAAACTCCATGCACTCACCTGAGCTGAGGATTTAACAATGCACTATTCCAACAGCTTAATGACATTTCATCATGTAACTGGTTTATGTTAATGTAATGTGTGGAAACTGCTGAGGTAGAAAATTTCCCTGAATTCAAACGTTGAGATATACACGTTTTACAGCTGTCAAAAATTAGTAGGAAGTGTAGAGGCACTTGCATTGAATGATTTCAGGACCTCTGTGGCTGTAGGGCCTCACTACTTTCTAACACTGCTCTAGTGTGATCTTGGTTCATCCTTTTTCTGGTCTCTTCTACAGTTCAGTGACTGTAGTGGGTTTCTTAGTAATAACTTTGTTGGCAAGGATTTTCCATAGATTTTTCAGTTGGGTTTAGATCAGGACTCTGGGCTGGCCATTTCATTATGTCTATGTTCTCAGCTTCAAGAAACTGCTTTGCAGTGTGACAGGGCATTGTCTTGCATGAAAATTGTGGGCTGATTGGGAGATTCTTGCAGGGAAGGAGCCACATGTTTCAGTAGAAGGTTCTGATAAACATTTGCATTCGCCCTGCTATGTAGCTGTACAAGAGGCCCAACTCATGCTGCAGAAAACATCCACCAAACCATAACACTTCCAGCATGTTGTGTAGAGGAGAACTGGTCCAGGTTTAATTTATTTAGGTCTGAAACATTATGTTCGGTGTCAAACTGGGGAAAGACAGAACCCAAAGTTCTATAAGGGGTTTGGCCTCTTATAGAGCTACATGGCAGAGTGAATACAAATGCACCTTCTACTTGCACTGGGCTCTTGTGAAGGGAATCTGCACCTGCCAGACCTGTGTGTTTCTAGTCCATGAAGTGTTCTTCCCTACTGAGGACAAATTCTCACACAATGCTGTGGTTGTAGCAAAATAGCTTATTTTATGGCAATGAATGTGTAATAGATGGAAAATATGAGTAGAAAAGATCCCTGAATACAAATGTGAGATATATGTGTATGTACATTTTCTCTCATTCATAATTCATGTGTTGTAACAGTTTGAAAAGTTTAACATGTTGTTAAAAAGAAAAGAGAGAGTTTTTATCATTATTCATTTCACCTTTTGTTAAGGGTAACAAAGGTACTTTGGCAGGTTGTATATGATTACACAACAGACAAACTTAAGTTATTAAATTCCATCTTTAATGTGATGGGGCCTTTTTTTGTCTCATTTATAGTAAATAGAGAGAAAAGAAAGCTTGAATATTACTTAAATGACTCTGTTATTACGTTCTACTTACTGTCATTTGCATGTTTTTACCTGTTCATTCACTATCAGCATAGTACAGATGCACTCTTTTCATTGTTAGCATAGACGTAAAAGGGTAAGAAGCTCTTTCTAATGTGGAGAGTGAGGAATGAAGTTTCCTCCAGGGCTGAGAATAACACATGTAGGCAGTGGGGTATGAACATTAGTTGTTAGGAGAGTCGTTCAGACAGCAGCGTGCATGCTATCCAGACCTTTCTTCTGGCACCTTGTGGGGAAGTAGGGAATACACTGCACATGAAGGATGAATGACAGTTTGCTCTCGTCTCATTCATTATGCAGGCTACTCTTAGGAGCAGAACTGTGTCTACTTTGTAGTCTCTCTCTCCCTTTCTCTCTCCCTTTCTCTCTCTCTCTCTCTCTCTCTCTCTCTCTCTCTCTCTCTCTCTCTCTCTCTCTCTCTCTCTCTCTCTCTCTCTCTCTCTCTCTCTCTCTGACTCATTCTCACTCGGACTTGCATACATACACAAGCTTTCTCATATTTGTACAAAGAGTGATTTCCTTACTGCAAAGAGGAGACATGTTGAGAACATGTTGAGTTGAGATATAGAGAGATGTAGAGATGATTCAAACCCAAAAACTCTAATGCTGGCCTATTTATATAATCTCATTACAGTACCTTAGGCATGTCAGAGGGGAAATATGAGGTGCAAATTACAGAGACTAGGGAAGATCTGTGCCTGTGGTCTGACACATGGCAGCTGGTAGGTCTCATGACTTGGAATTCATTTTTATAACCCAGCTTTCTTGCAGTGAAAGGGCTATGCCACTACATTTAAAGTCACACAAGCACAGACTAATGTCTGCACATGTTGGGCCAGTGCGATGCTCTCTACCTTGTGAACAACATGTGAATAGAGCAAGTGCTAGAACGATGTGCAGGAATTAAGTGGAGCTGCACAGAGCTTTTGCTTTCATACAAGTTGTGAGTCATTGCGTGGTATGTTGGCGTATTTCGTGCATTTTTCTAGTTGCACAGTGCTTGCAGAAAGTAGCAAAATCAGGTAAGATTTGCGTTTCTGTGTACTCCACTGCTACTTCTCCCTCCAGTTCTCTCTCTCTCTCTCTCTCTCTCTCTCTCTCTCTCTCTCTCTCTCTCTCTCTCTCTCTCTCTCTCTCTCCTGAGATATCAGTGTTCCTGACCACTTCTGCTCTCTGGATCTTGCCTGATCTATTCTACTTCTGGTTGGAGTTTTCATCACTTGGTGGTTGCTCAGTGCTGCTGAGGATGGCTCCATGTGGACAGCTGGGAGATACATGGGATTGCTGTGGATGATACCACTTAGAAACCATGAAGGCTTTATCATGATCAGTTTTGCACTGAAGCCTTCATCAGATAACTGCAAGAAGATAGTGTTTATGTTAAAACTAGAATAGATCTCCTGGTTACGCATTTGCAATTGAAAATCATTTCTAATCACTTTATTTGGTGTCACATAGATGAGGATGTGGTTACCTTTTCTTCCTAATATCATCTCAGGGAGGTTTTCCTTGCCACCATCACTACTGGCTTAATCATTAGGGATAATTTAAAAAATAACAGTAATGTATATACTGAATTTATATTTTTTGTAATGTCCATTTTTTTATCTGCTATACAAATAACATTGAATTGATCTCTATTGAATTCAAGCAATTTTAAAAAGCTACACTGAGCATGGCATTGTATCATGTAGAAGCAGCACAGATGTCACTTCTGTCTTAATAACATTCATTAAAATGAGCTTTAATCTCTAATCCTTCTCATTTAACTGCTTACTCTTCTGCTGCAGTGACTGGTTTATTAATATTTCAGGGCTAGGGATATCACCAAATCCATAAATCCATCATATAGACAAAGAATAAAAACACTGCCACTGTCTTGTGTTAAAGTTTAAATAATGACTATTACAAAAGCAGCCTTGATGTCACTGGTACCAGATATCCAAATCATAGATAGATAGATAGATAGATAGATAGATAGATAGATAGATAGATAGATAGATAGATAGATAGATAGATAGATAGATAGATAGATAGATAGATAGATAGATAGATAGATAGATAGATAGATAGATAGATAGATAGATAGATAGATAGATAGATAGATAGATAGATAGATAGAGTAGTTTGCTGATCCCTGGGGAAAGTTTCTAAAAGAAAAAGGGTCTTATTGTAAAAGCAGAATTTCAGATAAATTCACTAAAGTAGTAGTAGTGGTAGTGGTAGTTAAGTACTACTTAACTAAACAAAAGAATCTTGACCAATAACAGAGCCTCTAATATGTTCATGTTTCACATTTCATCTGTGTTTTTCTTTCCAGGTCAGGACCAGTGAGAGCTGGCTTTCCTCTAGCAAGGTTGCACTGATTGAGCGAGAACTGAGGGGAACAGAAGCATTATGCTGCACAACCTAGGATAACCTTTCACTAAACTTTCTGTCTTATAAAAGCTAAAATAAAATAAAATAAAATAAACCAAACTAAGCTAAAATTAAATTAAATTAAACAAATAAATAAAATAAAGTATAAAAATAAAATAAAATAAAATAAAATAAATAATAATAAAATATGTACTATGTGGTACCAAGGAAGTGGTAGCTCAGCGGTTAAGGTGTTGGATTACTAACTGGTAGGTTCAAATTCCTGGACCACCAATCTGCCCCACTGAGCAAGACCATTAATTGCTAAGTTGTACAAATAAGATGAACGTAAGTTGCTCTGAATAAGGGCATCTGCCAAATTTTCTTCTTCTTTTTTTTTTTTAGTTTCCAATCACAGCTTCATTGATTACCAATTACTTTTAGTTATTTAGTGTCACATGCTTAATGCATGTAAACAGGCTTAACATCAAGCCCTTAGACCCCTGAAAATCGAGTGGCTTACTGTGAGATTTTATATAATTTTATTTTGTTTTATTCACCAGTTTAATGCAGTGTGCACTCTAGTGGGTACAATAAAAACTGCAGATCTCTCCCCCAGATTTATTATTTATTTATTAATTTTAATAAATCTTTTGGAAATGAATGTAAAATTGTTTGAATAAAAGCTTTTAAACATTTACAAAGGCAATCAAGCATTCTGCTAACTGCTAACTCTTATTAATGAAGGACTTACTGCTGGTTTTATTGTAACTATATGTGAGATGGAGATACAGATAAGCAACATCATCCCAAATTGTCCAAAATGTGTTTAATAAGGGTCTGAGGGGTCATTGTGAAAGTATACAATTTACTACATAAACCATCACATAAGACATCCACTGGTTTTCCTTACATTTGTCCTAGTCTTTACATATTGTAGGATCAATGCAAAATATTGTGAGCTGTTTTTACAAGCTGGAAAAGCTGCCGTGTCATCATGTTTGGTGCATGTATACAGCCCTCATGCATTTGGAAAATCATCTTTGAACCTCCATTTCCAAAGAGAATGAGCATTTTTTTATTGGGAAATCATTTGTGCCTCCCACACGTACTTGACGGAGGATCCGGCCATTATATCCAGAGAGACTGCTTAGCTGCCAGTTCAATCCCTCGTCATCTTGAAACTGGTCCACTGCCACACACTTCTGCCATATAATCCCACCCCTGCAACTCATGCTGGTGCAGAGCTGCACCACTTCTTTTAAATCTCCCCCAAATTCATTCTATTTAAAATTTTGATTAAAAACACTGCTGTTTGCCTTCAAAAACAAAGAATGTCCCAGCCCCTATCTAACTGCAGGCACTTATCAAACCTGCTCTGTTCTAGTACAGTTGAACTTGATCCACCGTTCCTGAATGTTCAAGGACAATTTGCATCATGAATCTTCTCTGTACTGACAGCCAGGTGGTAGATTAAAAATTTCCATACCAAAAGAGTCACTGACCATCTTTAAACAAAGACTTAATATCTATCACTTTGACAAGTTGTAAAATGTGTACTAATTATTTTTTTTTTAAGTGGGGAAAATTACTTGCTTTCTTAGTGCATTAATGTCTCTCTGATATTCCTTGACCCTTGAGATTACATAAAAAAAAGTTCAAGTTACTCTGGAAAAGTGAATCTGCAAAATGTATATGTAAATACTTATTATATTTCTTCTTCTTCTTCTTCCTCTTCTTCTTCTTCTTCTTCTTCTTCTTATTATTATTATTATTATTATTATTATTATTATTATTATTATTTTTATTTTTTTTTTATTTTTTTTTATTATTATTATTATTATTATCATAATCTAGCCATGGGGGTCACAGTCCAGTGACTTCTGTGCCGGTCCCAAGCCCGGATAAATAGAGAGGGTTGCGTCAGGAAGGGCATCCAGCATAAAACATTGCCAGATTTCATCATGCGAATCGTCAGTACGAATTTCATACCACATCGGTCGAGGCCCGGGTTAACAAGGACCGCCATCGGCGCTGTTGACCTACAGGGCGCCGGTGGAAATTGGGCTGCTGTTGGTCGAAGAAGTAGAGGAGGGAGGAGAGTGCACAGACAGAGAGAGAAGAGGAAAGGTAAAAGTGTTGGACTGAGAAAAGGAACTCTAAATGTTGGTACTATGACAGGGAAAGGTAGAGAGCTGGCTGATATGATGGAAAGAAGGAAGGTGTATATACTGTGTGTACAGGAGACCAGGTGGAAGGGTAGCAAGGCTCGTAGTATAGGAGCAGGATTCAAGCTGTTTTATTATGGTGTGGATAGTAAGAGAAATGGGGTAGGTGTGGTCCTGAAGGAGGAGTTTGTGAGGAATGTTCTGGAGGTGAAGAGAGTGTCAGACAGGGTGATGAGTCTGAAGTTAGAGATTGAAGGGGTGATGTTGAATGTTGTTAGTGGTTATGCCCCACAAGTAGGTTGTGAGTTAGAGGAGAAAGAGAGATTCTGGAGTGAATTAGATGAGGTGATGGAGAGTATTCCCACGGGTGAGAGAGTGGTGATAGGAGCGTATTTTAATGGACATGTTGGTGAGGGGAACACAGGTGATGAGGAGGTGATGGGCAAGTTTGGAGTTAAGGAAAGGAACCTAGAAGGACAGATGGTAGTGGACTTTGCTAAGAGGATGGACATGGCTGTGGTTAACACTTATTTTCAGAAGAGGGAGGAGCATAGAGTGACTTACAAGAGTGGAGGTAGGAGAACACAGGTAGACTACATCCTATGTAGAAGAGGCAATCTGAAAGAGATTAGTGACTGTAAAGTGGTAGTGGGAGAGAGCGTAGCCAGTCAGCATAGGATGGTGGTGTGTAGGATGACTTTGATGGTCTGTAAGAAGAAGAGGTCAAAGATAGAGATAGAGAAGAAAACCAAGTGGCGGAAGCTGAAAAAGGAGGAATGTTGTGAAAAATTTAGACAGAAGTTAAGGCAGGCTCTGGGTGGTCAGGTAGTGCTGCCAGATGACTGGGAAACTACAGCAGAAGTGATCAGGGAGACAGGGAGAAAGGTGCTGGGTGTGTCATCTGGAAGGAGGAAAGAAGATAAGGAGACTTGGTGGTGAAATGAGGAAGTTCAGGATAGTATCCAGAGGAAGAGGTTAGCCAAGAAGAAGTGGGACATGGACAGGACTGAAGAGAATAGACAGGAATACAAGGAGTTACAGCGCAGAGTGAGGAGGGAGGTGTCTAAGGCCAAGCAGAAGGCATATGACGAGTTGTACACTAGGTTAGACACTAGAGAATGAGAGGACTTGTACAGGTTAGCTAGATGGGAAGGATGTGCAGCAAGTTAGAGTTATTAAGGATAGAGATGGAGAAGGAGTACTTTGAGGAGCTGATGAATGAGGAAAATGAGAGGGAAAAAAGAGTAGAAGGGGTGACCTCTGTGGAACAGAAAGTAGATAAGATTAGAAAGGATGAAGTCAGGAAGACTTTGAAGAGGATGAAAAGTGGAAAGGCAGTTGGTCCTGATGACATCCCGGTGGAGGTCTGGAAGTGTCTAGGAGAGGCAGCTGTGGAATTTTTAACTAGTATGTTCAACAGGGTTTTAGAGAGTGAGAGGATGTCTGAGGAATGGAGAAGAAGTGTGTTAGTGCCGATCTTTAAGAATAAGGGTGACGTGCAGAGTTGCAGCAACTATAGGGGATAAAGTTGATGAGCCATACAATGAAGCTATGGGAAAGAGTAGTGGAAGCTTGGTTAAGGAAGGTAGTGGAAATTTGTGAGCAGCAGCATGGCTTCCTGCCCAGAAAGAGCACAACAGATGCAATTTTTGCTCTGAGAATTTTGATGGAGAAGTATAGGGATGGTCAGAGGGAGTTGCACTGTGTGTTTGTAGACTTGGAGAAAGCGTATGACAGGGTGCCAAGAGAAGAGCTGTGGTACTGTATGAGGAAGTCAGGAGTAGCAGAGAAGTATGTCAGAGTGGTGCAGGACATGTATGAGAGGAGCAGGACAGTGGTGAGGTGTGCTGTAGGTCAGACAGAGGAGTTCAAAGTGGAGGTGGGACTGCATCAGGGATCGGCTCTGAGCCCCTTCCTGTTTGCTATGGTGATGGACCAGTTGTCAGAGGAGGTCAGACAGGAGTCTCCTTGGACAATGATGTTTGCAGATGACATTGTGATCTGTAGTGAGAGCAGGGAGCAGGTGGAGGAAAACCTGGAGAGATGGACGTTTGCGCTGGAGAGAAGAGGAATGAAAGTCAGTCGTAGTAAGACTGAGTACATGTGTGTGAATGAAAGGGAGGGAAGTGGAACAGTAAGGATACAGGGTGAAGAGGTGAAGAAGGTACAGGAGTTTAAGTACTTGGGGTCAACAGTCAAGAGTAATGGAGAGTGTGGGAAAGAGGTATAGAAGCGAGTGCAGGCAGGTTGGAATGGGTGGAGAAAGGTGTCGGGAGTTCTGTGTGATAGGAAAATATCAGTGAGAATCAAGGGGAAGGTGTACAGGACAGTGGTGAGACCAGCCATGCTGTATGGTTTAGAGACAGTGTCACTGAGGAAGAGACAGGAGTCAGAGCTAGAGGTAGCAGAGCTGAAGATGTTGAGGTTCTCTTTGGGAGTGACAAGGTTGGACAGGATTAGGAACGAGTACATCAGAGGGACAGCTCATGTTGGACGTTTGGGGGACAAAGTTAGGGAGGCCAGATTAAGATGGTTTGGACATGTTCAGAGGAGGGAGAGTGAGTATATTGGTAGGAGAATGTTGGACATGGAGCTGTCAGGCAGGAGGCAAAGAGGAAGGCCAAAGAGGAGGTATATGGATGTAATTAATGAGGATATGAAGCTAGTGGGTGCAAGTGTTGAGGATGCAGAAGATAGGGATAGGTGGAGAGAGATGATTCGCTGTGGCGACACCTGAAGGGAAAAGCCAAAAGAAGAAGAAGATTATTATTATTATTATTATTATTATTATTATTATTATTATTATTAGCAGTAGTTTCTTTACTCTACATTTGGCATTCATTTTCCTGTCAGTATTTGTAACAATAGTTGAACATGAATCAGTGTTGCTATTTGTCATCTTTAGTATTCTTTATCTTTAATATTTATCTGTAAACACAAGACACTTTGAACCTTGATTTCCAAGAATGGCAACAATTCCTAAATAGCCTGAAGTGGAGTTCAGTTTCAGGGCAATCTGGCAGGGCTGTAGGTGAAGGACAGTGCACCTGCAGCTCTGGCTGTTTATTCTGTAACCCAAGAATTAGCTTATACACACAAATTTAACAAGTAACAAAAATAGATCACTAGAGGTATTTGAGTATATTTTTATTTAATGAAGAAATGTGAATTTATCTTTTTGGTGAACTGTTTTGAAATTCAATAAATGGGAATATCAGAGTTTGAGTTTTATGATGTCATAGATTTGAGTAATATGTTATTCCTACAATGAATATTACAAATAAGATCAAAATCGACTAGGACATTTGAGTTTTAATAATACTAGAATTTCATTTGCACACCTGCATGTTCTTGGCAACAGTTATTAGTTCTAATCATTCTTAATGATCAAAATAAATACTCTTATGTTTTACTATAGTATATTATCAATAGTCCATCATTTACGATTCATTCATATAGTGCAATACAATTGCTGTATGTAACTATAGGACAACCAGTGATCCAATTGTGTAAATTTAGTCCATAGTGTACAAATAAAAGACAGCACTTGAGACTCAGGGATTCACTCACGACTCCTAGCAGTTTAGTTCGGTCACAGTTCAGTACAGGTGCACAGGTGAAGGAGAGTTTATCTACAACTTAAACAGTTGATAACAACAAAGGTGATATGGGTGGATAAAGAAGATCTAAAAGTATATATTTCCTGAGCACAAGTGATGAGGGTTTTATCTTAATGGTTTATTTACAATAATAGAAAACCTACTGAGAAGTGTACCAACTATGTGCGTAACAAAACAAAAACTCATAGGTTGACTGTTTATACAGGATGTGCTTCTGTCAGCAAATTTCATTCATGTCCGTTGGCACGTAGCTTAAACGAGATAAGTTTCATGTCAGACTGAATTGTTACATAGAAATCAATCATATAATGAGATCACTCGAAACTTATTCATTCAGAACATGAGCCCCGATGAATAATGGATCATTTCTGTAACCTGTTATCATCATATCTGTGCACGTAGACCAAAAACAGATGAAGTTAGAGATTAACTCAGAGATACACCATGGATGAACAGTAAAAAGTACAAAGTAGTCTATGAAAAAAGTAGTCATAGATTAACACTAAGATGAGGATGATTTCACTTTTTAGTCTGGTTCCTCTCAAGCTTTCTTCCTCATTACTTCTAAGGGAGTTTTTCCTTGCAATCTTCTCTGGCTTATGCATTTGGGATAAAATGATATATTTCTAAATTTAAAATGTATATCCTGAATTTATACATTTCTGTAAATCTGCATTGTGGCAATGTCCATTGTTGAAAGTGCTCTACAAATAAAATTGAATTGAATTGAACTAGTTATGATTAGCTATCTAGCATAAGCTAACTCACATTTATAGAAAGCAGCAATGTTAACACTTCCACTCCATTTTCTTTAAGGTGCCTTTAATTAGTCTTTAATTAATGCCTCCAAAATGTATTCACCTCTAGTAATTCTTTTGCTGATCAAATGTAATTATATTTTCAGATCAATTTTCAGATCACGCCACAGATTTCCGTTTAGATTTAAGTCTGAGATTCAAAACACAAACCTTCTTCTTTTCAAGCTATTCCTTTTGTATTTTTTCCCTGTGCCTTTGGTCATTGTTCTTGTTTTGATGTAAATTTTCACCTCATACACAGACGTCTGGCTGTCTGGAACAGGTTCTCCTCAAGAATTTGCTTATATGGCTTCATCCCTCTTGCCCTTGATGGCAACAAGATTTTTCAGTTCCTCCTGCTGAAAAGAAAACCCAGGGCATGACGAACACCATTTCTAACCACAAGAACCACCACCATTCTTGAGGGTAGAAATGGTGCTTGGCTATATTCGGTCTGAGCTAAACATAACATGCTTTTAGACCAAATGGCTCAGAAATACTTTTCAAAAGCTGTCACATGACTTCTAGCAAAATATAGCAATGCCTTCTTAGACCTGGCTTCCCTCTGGCCACTCCATAGGGCCCAATCTGTTAAAGAGCTGATGATGTTGCTGAGGTTTACACAGGTTTACCTATTTCAGCCCTAAATCTCCGTCAGCACTCTAGCTAGACTCTTGGACACTTTTTCTGTCAATTTCCTATGTTGCATGAGCATTCAGCTGTAAAGGACCGTCTGATTTTGGTAGTATCTGGATTGTGCCATATTTTTTTTCCACTTTGTCATAATGGATTTCACAGTTCTCTAGGACAGTTCAAAGCTTATTTGATCTTTTTATAACTTTCTAAGACTTTCCAAAGTCAGTGCTATTTATTGTGGGACACAGATGAAAAATGTGCCTATTCTAATGTGACTTTTAATGATGCAATACAGCAAAATGCGCAATAATCACTATGAGGGAAATATTTTCTGGAGAGATAGAATACAAAATGAACAACACAATAAAATTAATTGGTTTTTAAAATGATAAATAGCTCATTTAAAAACTATCAAATTTTTTTTTAATCTAAAACAGTTTGAAGCATAAGGCCTATTGAACTTGTACAGAATATGCGCAGTGTTAATCCATCACTGACATTGAGCGTTATGCTTCATGACCACTGTGAGTCACTCTGGTGCCTGTAGTGTTGTGTGTAAACATTGCTGAACAGAACAAAGCACCTTTAAGCACCTGGTGTAGGCACAGTCTGGCATCTATATAAGGTGTGGGTTTTCATCAGATCCATTACAGAAGGGACACACCAGACAGAAATGTGAGTGCAAGTCTAATTCATTTTGATCAGATTGATATTAAAAATATTCCATGATTATTTATTGACTAACAAAAACGTTAAATCCTAAATAATGTGTTAGCATGTTAGGCAGGGTTAGGGTTAATGGTAAGTGAAGATTTAGGAAAGCTTTATTTCTTTAATTTATTTTAAAAAATGATAAAAGCTCAGGATTTTTTTTTTACAACGAACTCTATCACATTGTGTTATTTAACTGGATATATATCTTGGAGTTTCTTCCTAATATATTGCAAACATTGAGAATTGCCACATTGTTCACAGAATCCTGAAAGAAACAGACTTCCATGTTTCCAACTAAAACAAACTTCTCTCTGAAAGTCCATGGAGACCCACAAAACACAGGACACTATTATATATTAATTTGATATATCATGCAATCAATTTCTGATTTAATATGTTGCCAAGGTCAGACTTTAAACCGCTAGGCACTTGCGTAACGACATTGTTTAATAACACTGTTTCAAATGGAGCTTCACAAAAGAGAGGAATGCAGATGTTACACAGTGTAACCAGACAGACCTGTCTATTATGTAAGACACAATTTCAGTTAAATCAAATAGAATTCAATTAAATGAGCAATAGCATAATATTAGCACAAAGACTGAATAATATTGACATTATTACATCTCCATCATGATCTCCTATTACAAACAACTTTATGAGTGGTAAAGCTTGGTGTTTATTATAATTATTACTTTGCACAAAATCAAGTTACATAAACTATTACTCAAGAGGAGCAGCACACTGATCAGACACAAGTATGATGTGATTATTATAGGATTTGTGTGGTGGGTTGATTGGAAGGCAAAGAGACAAGGTACATCCTTGACCATGATTCTTTCGTGCTGACTCGTTTGCTTGGGGCCGTATAAAAAGTAAACCTATTACCTGTCTCACCCCAAGTCTATTCTTTCAAATGCAGACATGTTTTATAATCCTGACTCTCAAATGAACCGACTGCCACTGCCTTTGGAGATAAGCCTATTTACTCTGTGTGTGTGTGTGTGTGTGTGTGTGTGTGTGTGTGTGTGTGTGTGTGTGTGTGTGTGTGTGTGTGTGTGTGTGTGTGTGCGTGTGTGTGTGTGTGTGTATTCAGTCACGTGCCTCATGCTCAATCCAAAACTGTATAAAGTTTCTGTTTTCTTTGTTTCAATCCAACAGAGCAGTGAACAGAGAGCGAAGATGAAGGTCTGGTTTCTGTTGTTTGTGCTGTTGCCACTCTGCCTAGATTCTACTGGTAATTAAAACTTTACTTAACTCTTTAATAACTTTCGTATTCTATAGATATATAATTAAACATTTTTAGTATTAGTTGTAGTATTTTTATGTAATAGTAACTGTATTTTAGATTGTCTTAAATTTTAGATTTCCAAACATTTTTTTTTCCAAGAAATAATGAAATGTTAAAGAAAAATGCTTTCCCAGTTTAATGTTTCTATTTATTTTATTTTTTCATAATTAAAAAAAACAAAACTATTATTTACAAATCAAATTATCTGTAAAATGTAATATATTTAATGTATTTAACAGATTTGTAAAGCTCACAGGAATCACATTTTTTCTATTTACTAAAAAAAATTTGTAATCTTCCAAAATTGAACATGTTCATCCGTTTCCTGAAGTTTTGTATCTATTTAACAATAGTACAACCTGTGATCACTAAAACAAACAACTGATAATGCTGCACCATCATGTTTAACAGTTCTAAATATCATAGTTATGAGGGATAGTATCCTGGATTATTACTACGGTTCTTAACATCTCAACAGCTGGTTTATTGTTGTAATGGTGTGGAAGATGTTCAGTAATAACTTGAGGCAGTATAGAAACATGAGACTGTAAAAAGTACATTGTTAAATGCAACAGTTTACTATGGCTCTTGAGGAATACTGAAGTCTGTTAACACCCAGACAGTGAAATCTTTCTTTTCTGTGGATGACTGTTTGAGACATGAGGGTGATTCATGATGTCTTTTAACCATTGGTCCATAGGTGTTGCAGCACAATATGCAATTGACTGCTATGGGGAGGATTTCCTAATGGTGCGGAACATGGTCCTGCATTGTAAAAGCAAAGTTCAGCAGGCGTGTTACACCAGATGTAAGCAGCACTGCACTTATGCTGATCATTGATCCAGTATAAATGTTACACTGTACACAAAAGCTATCCAAATAAGCATGAGAGAGTATTTATGATTATTAATTTAGTCCCATGTGATTATGTTCACTGTAAATCTTTCAGTAGTGATGGAAAGGGATTACACAAAGCATAAAACATTTTTTGTTTATTATTTGTTAGCATCAATTAATTTATCCATGCTTCATATGTCTTTATTTCGGGATGTGTTTTCTCTAGCATCCGGAGAGAAGGGCTGCATTCGGACGGAGTTCTGTAAAAGACCTGGCTGGAAATGTTGCGAAACAAACCTCTGTAATGCCTAACTTTAACACCAGAGAGAGCTAAACTGGCATCAAGTGCTAAAAAA
The DNA here is from genome assembly GCA_033459395.1 of Hemibagrus guttatus. NCBI lineage: Eukaryota > Metazoa > Chordata > Actinopteri > Siluriformes > Bagridae > Hemibagrus > Hemibagrus guttatus. The sequence goes on along the minus strand of JAUCMX010000002.1, from coordinate 10,885,263 downwards.
AACCCATCTTTCTAAAAAATATGTCTTTCTGAACTTCTTCAAAGATCTCTTTCTTTTGCATTTTGTCTATAAAACACAGGCGATATGGATAATAAATAAAGTCAAAAATTGTGCACATTATTTCTGTATGAGTCACGTTGGTGTTAAAATGCAGCATGCTCATTTTCTGTGTGTGTGTGAGGGAGTGAGGAATTCATGTTACCCATATACTATATAAGAGTTCTGGTAAAATTAGCAAAGGTACAGATTTACATCAAATTCCTTGCTTACAAACATTAGGAGAAGAAAATAACATGACATAATATTCATATTGTGATATAATTTTTTTTTTTTTTAATATACAGTTATCCAGTTATCATTATTACATGGCTATAAATAAAAACTTGAAATGGTGTTTTGTAATCACACCAGATTAAATGCAGACTTTTAATTCATGCTCATGGACTCAACAGATTAAACCTTTCGAATTTGCATCTACATTTACATTTCTGGCATTTCATAGACCCCCTTATTTAGAGAGACTTACAATTTATCTCATTTTATACATCTGAGCAATTGAGGTTTAAGGGCCTTGCTCAGGTTACTTTGTTTTCTCATCATCTACAGAAGTTAGTGGGCACTGGTTCTGTGGCTAGGGGCCCAATATTTTGTGCTCCGGTGCTGTTTTCTTTGTACATAGGGGCATTGACAGGCAGCAACAGATTTGGTCCTCGTAGTTCCAGTGCAGAGAAATCTAAATGCTACAATATAGAAAAGACATTCTAGACAATTGTGTGCTATTTGTTTACATTAAGAGCATTTGTATCAGGAAAGAGAAGAAAAGTTGGGTTTCTATGATGAATACCATGTAAAGGAAGGAGAAATTAAACCCAGTATATTTGTTAGCTTTGTGTATGAGAGCTGTTATTTATTTGCCTGTGCTGAGAGACAAACCTCAGCACACAGACTTTGTTCTGTTTATTTGTGCTGTACATGTGCAGACAGTCTTGCTGAGTCAGTGTGGCTTTGGTCCACAGTAAACTCATGTCACCTTCCAACATGTGCACTACTGACACCTCCTCTAATTCTACTGCTCTACTGATCCACTGTTGTGCTGTTTATCAAAAGTGAAAGCAAAATTCATTATATGTCAATGTATTAACATAAACTGATACATGTACAACGTATATACATTTCAAAACGGTTAGACTTACATTAAATAATAAATAAATCAAGTGGAGTTAAAGAAAAGAAATAAGTTCAACACACACACACAAACATGTTATATACATATATATATATATATATATATATATATATATATATATATATATATATATATATATATATATATATATATATATATATATATATTTTTTTTTTTTTTTTTTTTTTTTTTTTTTTTAAATGTATATAAAAAAAAAACAAACACAGTTGAAGCACAGCAGAGCTACACAGAATAATCACAATGTGCAAAGCACCTGCTGATCTATTACAGGACGACGCAGCAGGAAGTGCTGCCACCTCACAGCTCCAGCACCCCTGCCTACATCCTGAGCTCAGCTTGTTATTGCTTGTACAGCGTTTTCTTCATGTTCTCCACAAGTTCATGTGGGTTCATTCCCAAAAACATTTCAGTAGATGTGTGTGCTTGGTGCTCAAGCTGTTTCTTGCGCTCGCGCTCTCTCTCTCTCTCTCTCTCTCTCTCTCTCTCTCTCTCTCTCTCTCTCTCTCTCTCTTATATATATATATATATATATATATATATATATATGTATATAAAAAGTTTATGTATCAGACAGTCACAAGGGGCCCTCTTGTGGTGTGAAATGATGGTGACTTTCATTTAAACAAAATGTGATTGAGTTTAATTATTTGTTATTAAAATTCAAATTTTAATTGATCAGATCTGCCGCTACATCTGTCAGCTTGCGACAGCAAGGAATTAGTGCCTATAATGAACTCAGAAACTACACTGACCTAATAGTTCCCCAAAAGCCCTTGGTTGCTGTTGTAGAAAGGACATTATTTACTGTCTAGTGTCACCCAAATGAGGATGAGGTTCCATTCGGAGTCTGGTTCCTCTCAAGGTTTCTTCCTCACATCATCACAGGGACTTTTTCCTGGCCACCGTCACCACAGGCTTGCTCATTAGGGATAAAATAGGGATAAAATACTAACTTTAATTTAAACTTAAACACACAAACAAACACTTATAGCATGTATAGTATGTATGTATTTATTTATTTAAAATATATTATAATACTTTTATTATTATTATTTATTGGGGGCGGGGCACAGTGGCTTGGTGGTTAACACGTTTGCCTCACACCTCCAGGGTTGGGGGTTTGATTCCCACCTCCGCTATGTGTGTGTGGAGTTTGCATGTTCTCCCTGTGCCTCGGGGGTTTCCTCCCCCAGTCCAAAGACATGCATTGTAGGTTGCTTGGCATCTCTAAATTGTCTGTAGCGTGAGTGTGTGTGATTGGGCTCTGCGGTAGACTGGCATCCTGTCCAGGGTGTACCCTGCCTTGCGCCTGTAGTCTCCTGGGATAGGCTCCAGGTTCCCTGTGTCCCAGTAGTAGGATAAGCAGTATAGAAAATGGATGGATGGATTATTATTTATTTATTTAAGCTTGTATCATTTTCTTTAAGGCATGGGTGTCCAATCTTATCTGCAACGGGCCAGTGTGTGTGTGTGCAGGGGTGAAGCCACACCTACTGAAAGGTGTGTTGAAAGCCAAGATCAGCTGATTAAACAGGTGGAATCAGGTGTGTCTCCTGCACCCACACCGGCCCTTTGCGGAAAAGATAGGACATCGCTGCTTTAAGGGTTCTCTCAAAGGGACAGGCAAAGCACCCTTTAGGTTTTTCTATTTTAAATAGAGTTTGATCATAAGAAGAAAAACACAACCATATAATTTTAAAATGAATGTTTATTTTCTAAAATCTTTAGTATTTTTCTGCCCATTGACAGGAATGCATGAAAGACATAATGGCTCAAACACTGTTACAAGAAAAAAAGGTTCATATTTGTCAACATAATTTTTCATCATCATCGCTGCAACCAACTTCATCACGTTTATCACAAAGCTTTTTATATGAAAACCGGCCCCTCTCCCACTCATCCAATGCGGATCTGATGGAGCAAACTAGCAAAGCATTCTGGGAATTTGATTCCAGGGTTCCTGGTGTGGAAAGGGCCACTATCTGGAGATCCAGAACATTCCAGAAGAGTTTTAATTTTCCACTCCAGTTTTGCATTGTCTCACTCTTTCCTTCTTCCTTTCTCACCCACACTTATTTTTTTAATTTATTAATACAAGACCATTTCACGCACTGCAAATGTCTGTAGAAACACTTCAGATATACAGACCTTAAAAAAAAAAAAATAAAATAAAATAAAAAATAAAAAATCCCAGTCTGATTTCTGAATGTCAGACACGGATCTGGCCTGCCCTATGAAAATCTCTGCATTTATCCACAGTGCCATTTCAATTATATAAAAAGTACTTCTGAATATCACACCTGCTGTCATAAAACAAAACGCCTCCTCAAAAGCCAAAAATACAATATATTTACCAATATCATATTCCACACTCACCCAAAGACACATAGCAAGGCCACTCGTGACATTCAAGAAACATTCCTAATGAAGCGCCTTATTTACACACCAATGTCAGGTGAGAGAGTCGTGAATGTCATTTTCACTAGACGCAAAAAAACCCCCAAAAAACAAGTGAGTTTCACGAGTCCTAGAGGCAAGCTCTATCCGAGTGAATGGAAATGACCAATAAGAGCATCCCCTTCACATCAGAGCTGCTTTCTAACTGCAGATTCATGATCATGAGCAGGTTCCTCATCAGATTTCTTATCAGCTAGGTTTTCGGTGTGGTTCTGCAGCAAACCATCCAAGAGGCTATTCTTGATGAACACGGCCGAGTTATTGTACAGGATGCATTCCCGCTGAGTTATATACATACCGAGGAACTATTATATACATATAGTATCCACATGTGAATGTACAAATAATGGTGTATGGAAATGGCAGCCTGTGAAATCCCTGAACTTAGCCTGAAACTCATGCCGGTCACAAAGACCTAGGGCATGTTGTGTTGTATTGTATTGTATTGGTGTTGTGTGTGTGTGGAAATTTGCTGTCATTTTAAGGAGGTGATAGAACAACACAGAGGCAGAAGTAGGAAAGGAAGGTGACCAGGTCTGACCCTGAGCAAAGGAACAGTGCTATTTTGCACTAAAGCTAAGTATTACAGCAAAAGCAGGTTTGAATAAGTCTACAGAAATCCAACAGATGTATTCTCTCTGAAAACACCAAAACTATTATTTAGAAAAATGATGGCAATCCCAAAAAGCCTTATAAACCAAAGGGTTAGAAAAACTGCAGACCAGCTGGAGAAGAGCGGCTGTAGTACCAGCACTGCTGCAGCAATACACCACACTGCACCACTTGGTAGCAAATCATCGTCTTTACATTCCACCTATAAAACACTTCCGATGCCAAAATGGCTTTTGAGAACATGCACACCACCTACAACTAGACCAGTATCAAATACACTCAGAACTTTAGATACTAAATGCTTCCATGTGTATAAAAAAAAAAAAAAAAAAAACAACCATAAAAACACAGCATAAGTTCATCATTCACATACCAAAATCTTTAGAAAAGATAACCCCCCGACTGTTAATACTCCTAATGTCTTCATTATTCTTACCGTTTAAAGAGAAATCATGCATTACCACCAGACTCATGCCTTTATACATACTCATCCCTAATATTCAATACTAAAACGTCCATCTGTCCAGTTCAATACCTCGCAACGCTGCACGTGTGCAGAAGATGTCGCCAGCAACACGTCTGAGACCAGACTGCTGGCTTTCTTTCTTTTTTGTTTTTTGAAAAGTGTAGACTTGTATATAGACCTATGTTTTAATGTTTTCAACACACACTTATCACCTTCCTTTTGTATAAGCGCGTGTTAGCTATATTCACACATCGTGCAGGGAGTCAGTAGGAGCTTATAAAAGTAAGAAAGAGCTTATAACAAGGAGTAGAAGTAGGTGGTTCTAACAGGTAGGAGGAGTAAAATGTTACATCAGAGATCAGGCTCCAAGAGACAACAGGAGTTGGTAAGATGTTTCAAGAGTGAGCAGGAGTTAGAAAGAGGTTATAACTGTGGGCAAGAGGTTATAACTGTGGTCAGGAAGATATAATAGTAAGCAGGAGTTACCTTAAGAGGTTAAAGTTGAGTTATAAGTGTGAGCAGGATATTATAATAGTGAGCAAATGTTAGTAAGAGGTTATAAGAGTGAGAGAGGTTAGAAGAGTAAACAGGATGTTATAACAGTTCGAAGGAGGTTATAACAGGAGCAGGAGGCTATAAGAGTTCGAAGGAGGTTATAACAGGAGCAGGAGGCTATAAGAGTTCGAAGGAGGTTATAACAGGAGCAAGAGGCTATAAGAGTTAGAAGGGTGTTATAACAGGAGTAGGAGGTTATAATAGGAGCAGGAGGTTATAAGAGTTAGAATGATCTTATAACAGGAGCAGGATGTTAGAACAGGAGCAGGAGGTTATAACAGGAGCAGGAGGTTATAACAGGAGCAGGAGGTTATAAGGGAGTTAGAAGGATGTTATGACAGGAGCAGGAGGTTATAACAGTTAGAATGATCTTATAACAGGAGCAGGACGTTAGGACAGGAGCAGGAGGTTATAAGAGTTAGAAGGATGTTATGACAGGAGCAGGAGGTTATAAGAGTTAGAATGATCTTATAACAGGAGCAGGATGTTAGGACAGGAGCAGGAGGTTATAAGAGTTAGAATGATCTTATAACAGGAGCAGGATGTTAGAACAGGAGCAGGAGGTTATAACAGTTAGAATGATCTTATAGCAGGAGCAGGACGTTAGGACAGGAGCAGGAGGTTATAAGAGTTAGAAGGATGTTATGACAGGAGCAGGAGGTTATAAGAGTTAGAATGATCTTATAACAGGAGCAGGATGTTAGGACAGGAGCAGGAGGTTAGAAGACTCAACAGTGATGTATATATGTTTTCTGAAAATCAGCTCCAGTTGCAGCACCTTAGTATTTTATATTAGTGCTAAATAACAGAGGGAAGGTGATGAATGCATGTTGAAAACAGGTCTAGATTTAGGATCATCATTAAAGAGCATGTCTCTAACTGGGAACAAGAAACAGTGAGAGTGAAGAGCCACCAAGGGCGTTACTGAAGACTGCTCTTCTGTGCTGCAGCTCAGGCTTAAAATACATCAAACACTTCAATATTTAATCCTTTAACCCAGTATCTTCGTCACAATGCATTACTGAAGTGGTGAAAAACACTCTGAGAAAGAAAAAAAGGAGAACAAGGACAGATCTCTCTCCCACACTCTGACTAGGAAGGTGACCTAAAGAGTGATCCTGAGTTCCTATGGGAGGGAGGAAAGGAAGGTGCACCAACATCATCTTCTGGAATGAAAGATAAAAGGGAAAAAAAAATAATTCAGCTCACTGATCAGCACGTGATCTCATACACACACAATCACACACATTTAAGACTCATTTAATCTACTCTCAAAATAAAAAAACAGTTCAAAGAACAGAATAAAGGCAAAAAACTAATCTCGAACGGAAAAAGAACAGCGCTAAAGAATTCAGGCTAAAAATGTGGCGCTTAGATAAGAGGAGTTCAGATGATCGAGGATGTTTCTGCGAGACGATCCGTGCTGAAGACTTGAGACAGCCTGCTGATCTGATCTGCATACGCCGTGCTGGCCAGAGCTTCAGAGATGCACGAGATGGAGTCCAGAAGAAAAATTTTTAACAAACTGCAGCCTCAGAAAAACTGTGTGTGGATGTGTGTATATGTGTGTGTTTGTGTGTGTTAATAGTCTGATTGATAATATACCTAGTCGATCATCAATTATTAGCTTCATGCCATGCTTAAAATTTTGTCCATGATGATGAACTTGTGTAGAAGACGCCAATGAGCTCAGTGAGTGAGTTTGAGTCCATTCAATGAGTCAGTGTTACCTGCCTGGCATTTTCAAAAGATTCTTGGCTCAGGTAAAGATGCTATGCAGGCATTTCACAACAACAACAACAACAACAAAAAGATTTTGAATCCTCATTATTCACAAAACAGAGTAAATGATTAGTTTAAAAGTCTTAACATAAACCTATATTTAATTTGACTAATTTCAGCTATACTTTGCATTTATACTGGCAGATATTTTATTCTATGTTAAGGTTCATTCGATGATCTGCTAAATCCTTGTTTTTTTGGTATGTGCCCCTATGTGTGTGTGTGTTGGAGTAAGCCTCATGTTTGTGTAGTGTTTGTGTGTATCAGTGTATCCGGGCATGCTAGTGTCTGTTTGCGTATTTCCGACAGCTTTTTTATCTACGTAGTCGAAGAACGATTCCTCCTGGGCAACACAACGGCGATACTTCATTCATTTTTGCCTCTTTTCCCCCTCTCGGATTAACGACATACAAACACATGTTGAAAGAAACATAGAAAGAACCTGAAAAGATTAAAATTTTAAGGAGCCCCTGTGCATGCGCTGCAACCTTCACGGCAAGCCTAGTGCCTGTGGGTGAAGCACTCTAATAGAGACCAGGGCTAATCACCTCGGCCACCAGTTTTAAGAGGGCGGAGTGAAGGGTGTGCCCTCGTCACTGGGCGTGGCCGTGTCATCGCTTGGCTCCAGACTGTCCTTTGGGCTCACGGTGCTATCGGAAGTGGGCGTGGGCTCATCTGCGGGAGGGGGAGTTTCGTGGTCTTCTTGCTGTCCGTTAGGGGTGGCGTCCAGCGACTCAGTGGGGGTCGGGGGTGGCGTATTGGTGTCAGGTTCCATTCTGGCGATAGGCAGAGAGGTGGGGACAGCAACCACAGGGGCCTGGACTCGTGTGCTTGAGTTCTGCATGGGATCGCTCATGCCCATGCAGCGCCACTGCATGATGCTGGTGTCCTTGCCGCCTGTCGACACCAGGTGCCTGTCGTTGTGCATGAAGCTAACGTTGGTCACGTGACTGCTGTGGGCACTGTACTTATGACTTGGGGCCTGTGATAAGAAAAGTTAAAATGAGTTTGTCACTTGTCCACTTTGTTAGGAACACCTCTACACCTGCTCATTCATCTAATTATCCATATTGGTATCAGAGGGGCTGAGCTGAGTATTTCAGAAACTGCTGATCTCCTTACATTTTTAGAGATAAGTAGAGATTACACACAATGCTACACAAATCATTATATAGAGATCTTTCTCCATTGTACAGGACTCTATGTGCTCTACATGGACACAGGTTCACCAAAACCTTTGTTTGTATCAACTGCCCAGTTTCAGCGAGCTTGTACCTACTGTAATGTCCCAGATGCTGTGGTTGTCCCAGAAATCATTTTTCCCCATTCTGATGCTTGATGTGAATATTAACTGTCACTCTTGATCTGTAACTTGATTTTAAGCATTATGCTGCTGACACATGATCTGCTGACTGAATACCTCCATAAATCACTAAGTGTATAGGTGTTCCTAATAAATTGAATGGTAAGTATATGTACTGTGCTGTTGCATCAGTTCTGCTGAACTTAAAACATCCTCGAATGGCTAGAAATAATACATTAATAATGGGATTTTTTGTATAAGATGGCAGCGTGTGCTCATTATGAGGCTCGGGTCTCACTAAGTTTAGCAAAATAGTGATAATCTACATAGAGGTTTTCAGTTTATTTATTCGATTCAATCATGTCATACAGCCGGCAGTCGCTTACTGCAGTTCACTGTCTGTGTACTTGTATTTTGATGATGACAATAAAGCTGAATGTAACCTAATCTAACCTAGAGTCACTAGTGAAGGTATTCACTAAAAGTAGTGTAGTGTAGTTTGCTTAATACCTCAGTCCTCTGAATTCGCTCATGTGTGGTGTTGATTTTCTAATTTTGTAATTTTCTATAACAGCACAGCTCTAACAACAATGGTGACTGTAATTCAAACTCCAGATGTATACGAATGTGTTTGTTTATATATTTAAGTTACCGTTTTTATAGAAACAGCAAGTTCACAAGGAGATGTATGGGTACATGCTCCAGATAATTTAAGCCTAATAATAAACAGATGAAAGCCATGTTATTTAACAAAGAAGGACATATAATTACTGAGCGGTGAAGCTAGTAGATATTTAATTAACATATATGGAAGGAGTTGCGGGCATCGGGACTTTTTATGTCGCCTGTTTATAGCGGCTATAAGGGAAGTGATATTTACTCTGTGGATGTTTTAACACATTTAACGTATATGATTATAAAAGAATATATATCGTTTTTGGTTAATAAAAAATTGCTGGCAACTTGCTGTGATATAAAGATAAACTATTATTGAAAACTAATCAACCTCAGATTAGTAATGCATCACATCAAGCTGTTGTGGTATATTCCTAATCTCCACCAGATTAGGAACCAGTGCTATGATTTGCCATAATTTGAGGAATTTGGACATTCAGATACATTCTGATTTCACACATATAATTAATAGATGTATAAAATACAGTATTGGTTTATGATACAATATGTGTTTGTAAATTAGAATTATTGTAAATGTGAGCCGCAATAATTAAAGATAAGACTGTTTAAATAATAAGTATCTTTTGACAGTGTCTTAAGTATTCTGAGCTGTGAATTACTATATAAAACATATTTAGAGCAGATAAGAGAGAAAACTGAATGAATTTAGAGTGGGAAAGTGATGTCAAAGTTATGGGCATATACTTTAATCTAAAGCTGTGCTACAACACGACTGCCTGATTTGGGAACATAGCTAGTAAAGGCAATTTACATTATTGACAGTGAATATGATATTAAGGTGAGACACACAGCTCTTGTAGCATCTGTGTTGGCACTGACCTTAGGTCTGGAGCAGGGGTACTGGAACAGATGAACCTTGCAGAAATCATCAGCCAGAGCGATGACTTTCCTGTTGTGAGATCTGACCAGAGCATTGATATCTGTTCCATCTGAACCCTCGGGCCACACTCCTGTTCGACGACAAGCACAAAACACCAGGAGCATCATCAAAGTCACGGTTTATCACTGTTTACTGCATGAGGTTAAAATTGAAGACACTCATAGACACTCAGATACGCAATAAAACAAGCATGCACTTATGTACACTGATATACTGGGGACCATCAATTAGACTGAATAAGTGTCACATGCTCTAGAGCCTATTTATTGGAACTTTGCATAGAGAGGCAGGACTTTATGATCTCTATTCTGATCTCTATCTGAATATCAGGTCACACACACACACACTGAAGCTCTGTGGTAGAAATCTGCAACATGTTATCAGTGAGAATTTCGCTCCCTAACCCTAACCATAGCTGAAGCGGAATCTGCAAATCACTACCAGACTGTGTGTGTGTGTGTGTGTGTGTGTGTGTGTGTGTTACTGCTGACCCTGTTTCTGTTATTTCTGAATCATATTCACCAGATCAACAAGGCTACACATGGAGCAGTTGGTGGGGTTAAATGAAAGACTGTTGAAAGAAGAGTAACAATAAAAAGGCGAACTAACAAGAAGAGACAATTGTGGAGCAGAAAAACCACTGGACCATGAAAACAGCTCTATACACAAAGCAAAAACACATAGAAACTCAAAGAAATCCGGTCAGTGGAACTCAAAATCCAACATTGCTTGAAAAACTCGTCATACTGACCGAAGACATGGAATCCCAGCACACACGTGTATGTGGCCCAGTCGATGTCCTTACAATCAGAGCGGTTACGAATCAGCTTACAGCCATTTGGAATGTCCCCTGAAGGAAAAAAACTAAATTGAGGGAATGAGGGAAAGCGTGTGTGTGTGTGTGTGTGTGTGTGAGTGAGTGAGCTAATTGTATTGTACTTTAGGGTGCAATACTTTAAACTGTTGAGTAATTGCACAAGAATAAAATAAAATTTGTGTGACAGACTTATTTCATTTTTCTGTGTGTGTGTGTGTGTGTGTGTGTGTGTGTGTGTGTGTGTGTGTGTTCCTGTGGCTGCACACTCACAGTAGAGGATTTCATAGTCTCCTGAGTTGGACATAATGAACTTGTTGTCGGGGGACCAGTCAAGATGCGTAATGTAGCTGGAATGTCCCTGTAGAAAAAAGGGAGGGGAAAAAATATCAGATTGTGAGAAACAGAAAAAAAGATGTATGGCCATGATCCAATGGCAACAGAGCTAATAATCTATATCTAAAAGAAAATGTTCATTCAGGTTATCGGTGGTGTTCATCTGCTTTTAAAGTCAATTTCCTCTTCTTCCTGCTTTCTCAAGCTCAATTAGACAGAAGATAAGTTACACACAACCCATACAGAATCAGAATCAGAGTCAGAGTCGGTTATTCTCTGGCCTGCAAACACACTGCAGAGCCACAAACACACATTGTGCAGAGAGAAGAATTCGGATTTAATTGTATAATATTTAATTAAATTGTTCCCAGGGCAGCGAGGCAGTAGAACAATCGATTGCTAACGTCTAAATATTGGATAAAGGAATTAGTGTGTTCATGGTATTAGCTGTGTTTTATTGTCATCAAAATTTTCTGCATACTTGTGCACGCTTGATAACATAACATTTCTGTGATTTTGTTCAGTCTACATGCTCCAAGTGAACATGTGAGGTTCATTCCCTCTTCATTCCTGCTGGACCAGAATGCAATTTTGACAAATCCAATGTTTAATGAATCAGTCAGTTGTGTAGTATAGGGTGCCAAAACTTTTTCTTCTTAAACTGGAGAAGTCAATGAATTTCATACTTAGTAAATTATATTTAGACACCAGGTTTTAGACATCAAGTTTATAGGCTGTCAAATATTAGAAGTTTTTGACTCCTGACAGACAGACAGGAAGAGAGAAAGATAGGCTCTCATCCCAGAAACCCTCACTCCCCTGATTAGAGAGAACCTTGATTTGTTCCTTTCCATACTCTTTGATTCACTTTAATAGGCCTGCTTTCCATTTCATCACATGCAAATATTCACGCACTTGCATGCACACACCACCAAGCCTGGGGCAAAATCCACTGGAGTCACACTGCGCGCACGCACGCACACACAAAACTGTATCATTGAACTGAGAGTATGGGGGGAGAAAAACAGCACTCCATCACTATATACGCTAGCCCACGTCACCAACATCGGCCTTCTGGGAAACTCCAACCAGACCACTTCGTCTTCCTCTGCCTGGCTCTCATCCACACACACATATCCGTACCTTCCCCAGCCCCGGCCCCGCAGTGCCAGACACTGTTTTATTATACAGCTGTTGTGCAGCTGTGCAGCCCCCTCCTTTTGTATACTGAACTAGCTTGATGTGTGTATACAGCCTTTGGTGTGAATAAAGCCACAAAGCAGACCTCGCCACAACGTCTCTCTTTCCTCTACTGTGGCTCGTGCTTCTCTCTGTCTCATGAGAGCTTGCTTTGACGGATACTGCGTCACTGCTTTGCCACATCTGCACATTTCCATTCAACAGCACAGCATCCACGTTACAGACTAGCTCATATACACACACACACACACACACACACTCACACACAATGACACATAAAATAGCTCTGAACAGCATACAGTGTATCTTTCCTGTAGTGTATTGTATTGTCTTGTCTGCACTGTATGCTGCCCTCACTGTTTGCACTAGATTGTACACTTTATGTGGCTGGGACAACTTACTTTATATTCTTTAACTCTGTGTTGTTTTATGTAGCACCAGCATCCTGGAGGAACGTTGTTTCCTTTCACTATGCACTGCGTCAGCTATGTATGGTCAAAATGACAATAAAAGCAAATGCAACTATCCATAACCTGTGATTCAGGCCAGAAACGTGACTCAGTAATGGGGATTAAGAAAGCACCAGACTGATACAGAGCATCCATATCAGACCAGAAATACTGGATCACATTAACAGAAGTGGATTCTCTATATCGACTGTGAATGCACGTGATATTATGCAGCCTTTAAGTTCTTTCTGCAATACCATTTGAACAAGCTTTGGAGTAGTTCAGTGTAAACAAGCCACTAGCAAGTCTAGTGATTCTTATTACGTAAAAAAAAACTTAAATTATACTTCAAACATGATGGAAGCTATTAAAGAAAAAGTAGTCCAGAAAATCTGATCTCGCTGGAAGCTTGACTCAGATGCCAGAAGCTGACGATATGACATTCATCTTGATCAGTTTTTAACTGATGAAAAAAAAGAAAAAAACATTTGATTTGACTTCGGAGGTCACCCTGAGCTGCATGTCCAGAAATTTTAATCAGACTTCATACGACTCGAGTCCAACTAGAAAAAAAGTGTTGCTTGGACTGTAGAAAATCTGTTTTTTGCTCAAACTGTATCATAAAATTTGATCTGAGCTTCCTGCTTCCTTAATTTCTCAGGCAAGATCATGAAGTGAAAGGTTGAGCTACGAGAGAGAAAACGCTGGCAGAAGGAAAGTGGGAAAGAAAAACAGATCGAACAGAGGTAGGATTCATAACGTTCTGGCGAGTTCCACCCCAGTGAGATGTGAAGCAGGTCACAGCCGTTTGCAGTATCATGCTCCATAAACGCTCACCTCGACCGAGCCTCGACTCTCCTGACCTTTCCAGAGCTGTTAATAACATTCTGCTGTAGTCGAAGCTACACATCTGACATATGTATTGCTGACAGCAAAAGCAACACCGCTCCTGTTATCTCAGGAGACAATAACTCACGAGTACATTTCTATCAGCGCTTTTCAACCTGCAACGTCTCACCATTTTTTACGTCCTCTTACATTAAGATGTCAGATGTTACAACACCTGAGGGGGAAATACACTGACTTCAATAAAGCTGAAGTCCCCTAGTGAGGGCAAATATTCACATAAAGGCACATATAAGCATTCACACACACCTTGCTGACTTACACAAACAGACATTCTATATTATAACCATCTTCTGTCTAAGAGTTGAGAAAGACACATTCCCAAGAGACTCACAGAGCATTTCCCGTATCTGCTGTACTTGCGTCCGTTATCCGACACCGTGTAGAGGTAAATGAAGTTATCATGTGATCCCACTGCCAGCAGTGTACCATCTGGAAAAAAAAAAAGAAAAGAAAGAAGAAATGAGAAAGGAGCTTGTGGTTTCCACTGTGGATATGTGGGTTTGAATATTTTTTACATAGTAATTATTAAGAAATAAGCCTAGCAGTTTATATGCTAGAGCTGCTCGTTCCATTTTCATACCAATGCTCGGCTTTTTCTCAACACCTATTGATCAGAAAGTGTTGCTTCTTTATCTGTAATATCACAGCTCAAAGCTATAAACACAGAGACTTCTATGATGAATGCTTCACCTTTGTGACGTTTTTGTTACGTTGTTTTTTTTTTGTGCGGAGTTTTAATGAACATGTTTAGAAGGAGACGTCAGTGTTTGTGTAACAGAGGTAAAGTTACCTGCTAACATGGGAGCTTAAGGTTTGGATTGTGTTTTTGTTTTTTCCTCCATCATCCTACCCTGTCTATAGTTGAATATTTTCCTATAACAACATGCCTCAAGTATTTTATTGCTTGTATAACAAATCATGGCAGAAAACTGCATTACCAGTCAAATTCCCGCTTGATTGTTTTTTATCAAATTCATTCAAATTTTATCGTACTCATTTCTATTTTAAGTAATGTTTTCTAGCTGCTGATATTTTATTATACCTTACAAATGTCAGATCTTACTGTTCAATTGTCCATTACACTGTCAAGACTGAATCCCAAATGGCCTTTTCTTCACTATACACTACATATGGTAGTGTACTATATGTCCAAGTGAACAGTATTTGAGATTTAGCCAGAGAAAAGAACAGCCTGTTGAAAATGGTTCAATACTTTAGACTAGAAAACTGATACACAACTTTAAAGAAGAAGCGATGAAGCATTAAGACACTTTTTCTAAATCTAGTGCCCATGTGTCTTTCCCTAAACTTGCATTAGACAATTAAACATAGAACAAAGAATTTAAAAACATTCAAAGAGTGAGCTCATTCTGACAGAACGAGTGTGTATACAGTCTCACACACATTCCAGTCACTCACCCACAGTGTAGCGCATCACTGACAGCTGCTCGTTGCCGTCTGTGTGGATGGCCACCAGGTCCCTAGTCTCAGCATCCAGAACGTACCACCTGTAAACACATACACACACACACACACACACACACACACACACACACACACATGCACACAGGGGCAATGAGTGGCTCATTGGAAACAGAAGACACACGAGCACAAGCTGCAGATGAGAAGCAAATGCTGACTTACTTCCCTGAATGAGTGCCAATGGCAACCACAGCACCGCTAGGGTGGAAGTCTGCGCAGTGACCGTGCTCCTGCCAGAGATGATACAAATCACCATCATTGTGTTTATCGTCTGTATCAAAAATGTCAAACTCAAAGTCAATGGGCTAAACACACACCTCTGTGCATTCAAGCT
Organism: Hemibagrus guttatus; assembly: GCA_033459395.1. Lineage (NCBI taxonomy): Eukaryota > Metazoa > Chordata > Actinopteri > Siluriformes > Bagridae > Hemibagrus > Hemibagrus guttatus. Next base: position 10,869,781 of record JAUCMX010000002.1, on the reverse strand, counting down.
TCAAAAAAAAAATAAAATAAAATAAAAAAATTTTTCCGTGAGGTCGCATCTCTCAGCACTGAAACACTGGTTAAAATCTGACATCTGTTGCTGTTGATGCAAGTCAGGTCCACGTCTAACAAAAAGGATTCAATGTATCCTCAAATCTAAAAATGGATCCCGCAGTGCCGAGACCACAAATATGTAGGAAACAGAACTGGTTATGCAGCACAAAAGCAAGGAAGATGGGAGACTCGGGACTGAATAAATCAAGAAAAGGATGTTCAGCATGCATATATGGATGTGATGGTCAGATGTCCAGAAACCCTTCTCCTAACACTCCCTATATTGAGCTGAATAGTTACTGTTTGCTGTTAATGTCTAAAAGGTCCTATTCTATATTTTTTATTGATCTTAATTGATAAAACAGATGAAAAAATTTACAGCCTTGGATTATGAGTTCACAAACATGCTGGTGTGTCCCAGGTAGAATTTGAGCTTGACATCAATGATATGCATTATCATCATCAACATTATCATCATGATTACAGTTAGGTTCAAGTGTTTTCAACTTCTGTCTGGTTGTCTACATAGTCCACATACAGAGAGACAGAGAGAGAGAGAGAGAGAGAGAGAGAGAGAGTGAGAGAGAGAGAGAGAGAGAGAGAGAGTGAGAGAGAGAGAGAGAGAGAGAGAGAAAGAAAGAAAGAGAAAGAGAGACAGAGAGAGAGAGAGAGAGAGAAAGATAAAGAGAGAAGAAAGACAGAGACAGACAGGGGAGTGTGTGTGTGTGTGTGTGTGTGTGTGTCTTACATCCAGCAGTCTGGTCCATTCCAGGGAATGGTCCACTGAGTTCCACAGACACACCTGTCTGTCCTGCGCACAGGTGAGGAATAGGTCTTTATACGGATGAGATGCCAAACCCCACAGCTCATCTGTGTGACCCTAGAGGATGAGAAAGAAAAAGAGAGAGAGAGAGAGAGGGAGAGGGAGAGAGAGAGAGAGAGAGAGGGAGAGAGAGAGAGAGAGAGAGAGGGAGAGAGAGAGAGAGAGAGGGAGAGAGAGAGAGGGAGAGAGAGAGGGAGAGAGAGAGAGAGAGAGTGAGAGAGAGAGAGAGAGAGAGAGAGAGAGAGAGAAAATGCAGATGTACAGATTAAGCTGACAAATCCAAAACTGGTAGTATCTTGCATGAGCTCAGTTGGTTAAATGGTAGTGTGTATTTTGTGCAAAATATTTATCAGTGTGCATTTCAAGCGAAACATCTAAAGCAGACTCCTTCCATATGAGGTACAGGGGCAGAACCGGCCAGCACAGAGAGTGTGTGGAATTCTTTCTCTAGTCTGTTTACACTAGTACGAAATAGCTGGCAAGAAAAAAATAAAAAATCTGCATTAAATCAGGGCCAGTGCACTGTGGAAAAATCACAGACCGCATGCCGCTGAGGCGGATATGAGCTTCTGATTCATGTAAGTCTTTAGGGATTGCTGCTCAAGGCATCTACACTTTTAGTCCCTACTGATAGAGCAGAACTCCACTGTATATCTGAGCCAGCTGTTTCCTCACAACATAAGCAATGATCTCTTTAGGTTCCTAAACTGCATCAAGAGACTGCAGAGAGGAGATAAAAAAAGGAGCAGAAGATTTGAAATAAGCCGAATATACTGAACAATATTAGATATTTTAACTAGGGTTTTGGGGCTTGGATGTCACTGAAATATCAATTCAAATGAGCAGTGATGTAAAAGCAAATTTTTTTTCCATAAATGTTTATGTTTTATGTAATAGAAAAAAAAAAAGCTGAAAAGAAAAAAAAAAAACGCAATGCCTCACCTGCACCTCCACCTGAAAGCCGTCATTAAAAGTGCCCCTCAGGATGAAGTTGCGTGACGTGCCCACGAGGAACTGCTCTCCCTTCCCCTCTGCGACGGCTCGAATGGTTCCGTATTGATCTGGAACCTGAAAAGGCAGGGAGAACAAAATCAGCAATGCTAACCACTTCTATTTTTTCAGTGTTTATTAAAGTTCAATGGGAACTAACAAATAACAGAAGCACGTTTGTTTACATAGAGCTTTTAAGCACGTGTTTGAGATTTTTTTTGTCTTTCCTGAAAAGGCTGTGCATGTGGGTCTGTGTGAGAACATCGGGATGTGGTTATTAATCAGAGATCCCTCACTGAAAGCTAACAATCTTCATGTGTGTGCCTCGAGTTAAAATGGATGTATGGTGTCGGTGGCTCTGTCTCGTAGCCCACCTCGATGTCTCTCTCGGGGTTGAGGTTGTGGTCCCACAGGATGATCTTGTGGTCTTTGCCTCCTCCGGTCAGTAGAGTGCCGTTCCTCAGCTGACACAGTGTAAACACACTGCCATCGTGGGCCTTGATCTGACGGCTGATCTGAAATGCTCCAGAGAGAGAGAGAGAGAAAGAGAAATAATCTGTAAACACCAGCAGCAGGATTGCAGAGGTATCAGAAGTGTGTTTAGGTTCAGTTTAAGAATCACTGACAGGGAAGGATACGTTATGTAGCGAGAGCAGTGTGTTATGCTCCGTTCACACATACAGTGTTTTTATCTCTGCAGGTCTCTGTGCTATAAAGTGGTCAGTATCCTATTACTGGTTGCCATGGTAATAACATTTATCAGTGGGCGGGGCAACTAGCAATCCAAATCAGTTTTCTTGCCACTAAAATGAAACATTCTGAAGAGAGATATTTGGCATTCGTGTATAAAATTCAGCAGTGTATATCTGCATGATATCATCTGACATGAAAGAGAATCAGTGTGTGCTCATTGCCATGGATCACATGTGCTCTATTTTCTTTACTCCTATTCGTGCATAAAACTGGACACGCCCATGTTTAGTCATTAACAGTCACTGTCACTCACACCGTAGAAACTCAGTGAAAATCAGTTGTCTCCAGTAGCGTTGTGAGCCAATGTATGTGTGAATGAGCCACATAAGAAGAAAGCGAGTGAGAAATGAAATTGGATGAAATACAGGTTCACAGTCTGATCACAGCCATTGGCTTAAAGTCAGGTTAAAAATGCAAAGGAAATCTGATCTCTGCTTAGATGACTTCTGGGAATGAAGTACCACAAAATCTTTTAATGGGTAATGTGGTTTGTGTAGCCCGACATTAATTTAAGCTCTCAGTAGCCTGCATTAAAAAATTCCAACCCAGATGCAAGTGTTTTATCATAGACTGAACACTAAGTACTAAAATTGAACCCTTAAACATATGCAAAATCTCTACAGAATAATGTTTTTAAAGTACATCTTTAAGCAAAAATGTTTTTTGGTTCAAGACTTTTAGTGGGATTTCTGTAGCCCCCCTTTTTTCCTACAAATTGTGCCTTCAGATCTGTGGAAACGTGTTCAGGAAGCACACACACACACACACACACACACACACACACACACATCCTGCAGGGGGCACTGTGTTCATGAACAGTACCTCCCACAATGCAGGAGGGCACATAAAGACATGACTAATGTTTAAATCCTGGCAGCAAGCCTCACAGCAACACTGCTGATCCAGTTCTGCAGCATGCCATCAAAAACTATTAGCACATTACAGAAAGACAAGCAGAAGAAGACCTGCAAACATACTCACACCCAAACAGTCACACACACACACACAAGTACATGCTCAAGCAACAGCTTTGGTTTGTGTGAAAAGTGGGAGATAGAGACCATCTCAGAGAGACACAGACAGAGAAAAGGCAATACCTTTAAGTCCTTTGCCTGGTGGTGGATCCGCTGTGCTGCGGGTCCAGATAAGCAGGACACCTCCGGAGTCTCCGGTCAGAATATCGCCATTATCGAGGAAGGCCAGACACTGCACAAACTTGGGTTTTTCATATTTCAAAAAAAAAAAAAAAAAAAAAAAAAAAAAAAAACACATGCACACACACACACTTATTGCAAGCTCTTACACCTAGTCACATCAGGGTACAAGGTTAAAAGCATGCAACTTTATAAAAAGGACAATAATTGTGTTTCAGACTTTTAGCAGCATTTAGCAAAAAGTTGCCAGGTCTTAGCAATATTTTCACCCTAACTACAACTCGAGAACTGCCTTTATTATTAGAGCTTAGGAATTTGAAGATTCTTTCTATTCTATTTGAAGATTCATGATGAAGAAACCTAAAAAGTATATTTTAAATGTAGGAAAAAAAGAATGTAGAAAACAATTGAAAAAGAAATCATAAAAAGAAAAAAAAAAATGATAGGCATCACAACACATACAGGATTGTTTTATAATTGCATTGCAACACCTTGAATGCCAATCAACCTGAACTGTAGGCTGACTAGAGAGATTCCTGACGTTAAACCCTGAGCGATTACTTCTCTCAGAGTCAAAAGAAACACACAATAAATCTTGTTCTATTACATGAGAATTGCAGAGCCGGGAATTGTGTGTACTTGCATTTGTATTACACTCTGTGCCTCGTGTTAACACTGAATCATATGAAAACCCACACTTGTGCAATCTGATAATGACCGTTTCTTGTTAGTCTATGAATCACTGCATAAGCATGAGTGTGCAGGTGGCTATCTACATTTGTGTGTGTGTGTGTGTGTGTGTGTGTGTGTGTGTCCTCACCCCAAAGATGCCCTGCTTGCGAGCCAGTGAGTTGCCGCTCCACGTCCAGAAAAAGATGTGTGATTTGCCACAGGTGACGATTGTATTTGCGTCTGTTGGGTGGAACTCAATGGCCAAGACCACCTCGTTGGTAGTCTGAGAAAGAGAGAAAGAAAGAGAGAAAGAGAGAAAGAGAGAGAGAGAGAGAGAGAGAGAGAGAGAGAGAGAGAGAGAGAGAGAGAGACACACAGGAGTGTTACATGTAGAAAGCGGATTACAGACATAATAGGATGTGGGCAGTGGATAAGAGAAAGGAAATGCCTAATTGCTGTGAATGAGCTGGTTAGGAAAGAGGCCACGCTGATGTCATACAGCGCAGTGAGGAAGCTATGAGAGTGAAGTGGGAGAAAGAGGAAACGGCAGACAAAAGACTGGAACAACAAAACCGATGATTGGAAAAAAGCAGTTAGTGGGAGACGGGCAAGATGACAAACATTTCCAGGATGAGTGTACTTAGTGTAAATGCAGCATTATTTTTCCTCCATCATACCTTAATCTCAGCAATTTTGGACTTCTTCTGCCAATCCCACACAGTCAGCATGTGCTCATTGGAGTCGTCCACCACGCCGAGGTGAATGCCTGAGTCCTGAACACACACAAAACACACTACTTGGGCACTGGTAGTCATGTCAGGTCATGTCAATGCTCTGATTAGTATTTTACAGGTCAAAAGGTTTAAAGAAAATCCCAAAAATGTGGCTAAAATAATAAAGAAGAATGATGAAAGAGAAGAAATAAATCAAGAAGAAAGAATAGGCAAAAAGAATATACGTTAATATTAAAATAAATTATTAATATTAACAATTTATATTATTATTATTTAGATATAACATAACCATTGTTTCTATCCATTAGCTTAATTTTATTATTTGACTTTTTTTTTATGGTAAATGTACGTGGTCTGTGATGTTACTTGGCCACGTTAAGTCAGGATTTCTGGCAGTCAGTAAACAAATCCCAAGGCTTCTGTTCAGTTATTAAGTGCTTCACAACAATAAGACGTAGAAAGCTTAAATTTCGTATGCTGATAGATCATTTATGACTTTGAATGCAGCTTTTCTTGACCTCATTGTTATTTTCAATATGAAAGCTGGAGTCAGACTGTAGACGTCGGCTTTTCCATCACTATCTGGACCTGAACAAACTAGACTACAGACTGACACGTCACACCTTTTACAGTTTAATGTTGTGGAACATTCATGAAACAAGTGAGTTCCTGTTATCACGAAAACTGTAAACAGCTGCTCCCTCACCAGACTCTTGTTTTCACTCTCAAAGGGACTTTTCACATTTAAAATAGTTAACCTGGGTCATTATAATCCCTGAGTAAAGAAAACCTGCGTTTTCTTGTTTCAGGTTTCAAACTGTTTCTACTTACAGAATTATTAAGTAATAATAATTATACAGAATGCATAAAAGTGTGTGATCGCTTTAAATATCGGTTTGTCTCATGTGTCATTGAGGGGAAAAAAAAAAAACAGGTCTGCTTTGCTGCATGCATTGTTATTTTTGACAGCTATCTAATATTTTTTGTTCTTTATAAGTTTGTCATGTAGTTGACCAGACATTTACTGACATCTAACTTCACTGTGATGCATGTATTTCCCCCTGCTACAGTGTGCACTTCCGGAATGTTCAGTGTTTTACCGCCTGACACTATCGAGCCGTTTTTGTTAAGTATTGCTACATCCTGGTTTCACGTGATATAAGGCACGCACTGTTCTGCGTTCTGGGTGTCTGTTGCTAAGCATCTAGTTGTAACATTAGCGCTACATTGTACCACCACATTGTTTCACACTGTACATGTTTGCACAGCAATGTGTGGTTTACCCTGTAAAAGATTCAGAGAAGGGTTTCATAACCTGGGTTAAAAAGCGATGATAACCCTGCTTCCAAATTACAAGTGTGAAACATTCCTCTACCTGGCATAAAGAGCAGTGTGAAAAGTTAATAAATCAACTGTTATCGATTTGCCTGAGCTGTGCTGTAATGGAAAATGAATGAACACTTTTGACCAATCAGATCCAAGGATTCAGAAGTGCTGTGCAAGATTACACAGGCATTGACTTATCCGTATTCTGAAACTTTGTCATGTTTATAATGTTCATATAATGTAGAATTCAAGCCTGAAAAGTAAGTTTAAAAAAAAAAAAAAAAAAAAAAAAAGATGTATTTCAGTGTGTTGTAGCTAGAGTAAAAAAAAATTTAAAAAATAAAAGAATCAGGGATCGCTAAAAAAAAAAAAAGAACACTAATATCTGGCTGATTAGACTGTCCTTGTGGTATTCCACACCTCTTCATGCCACCAGCTCAGCCTGCCGCGTCAGCTTGGTTCTCACACACACCTCTCACGCAACCGAGAACCAGGATCACCATATGTCTGACAGTTAAAGGTGAAGAATGAATGAAAAATGTAACAATAGCTAAAGACTCACTGCTTTAGAAAAAGCAAGGGATCCCACTCCTCTTTCAAACGTGCCCAAGCCAACGATCTGCAGGGTTTGTAGAGTGACAGAATCCCAAACTCTCACATGAGGCTGCAGAGGCTGGAAGAGAGCAGGACAGGGAAAGTGACCAGGATTTTATTTTCATTTGGCAGAAGTTAAGAATAAGTAGAAAGTTATGTGTAGTAAAGGAGGTGCTCTCTGTTCCTGTAAGTTTAAACCCTTCTATCTTACATTTGTAAGTCCGAACACAAAGTCACACCTACAGCGTAACAAAAGATTCGTGCATGGCATGTTACACACAGAAATGTGAGAAGAAGAACACAGCTTGCTTTACCCTGCCGTCCTTGTCCACTCCTGCGATCTGCCCTGTGGCGATGCGGATCTTATCCGGGTGAACAGCGAGACTGGCCAAGACACAGAGCACAGAAGACGTTAACTTACAACTAAAATACAAAGCACATTGACTTCACTAGAAACAAAAAAAACTTTCATAATCAAATGCCATGAAATGAACAGAGGTGTAATTAGAACACACAGGAACTGGATAGAAGGCATTTATGTCGGTTGTGTTGAGTAGCTTTTGTGAGTCGGTGTGACTTTGAGGTTTATTTCGTACCTAATCATCATTGCTGCATAATTAACAGCCTGAAATCACTAATCACTAACAGATGAAGCTCTTCTGTATGAAGCTGCGACTGTGACTTCCACAGCAACCTATCTGACAAATGCAATTAACACTATTTTTTTTTCAAAAGTACAAAAATGAACTCACCATCTTAAACGAATCATCTGTAACAAACGATTCCCATTTCTAAATCTTAAATATCACATGAAATGAGGCTCTTTTTTTTTTTTTTTTTTTTACTTAAACTGAATAATTTCAGAAACGCACTGTGGAGGCATGGCCGGTTATGTGAATGGAGGGCGGAGCCGGGAAAAGTCAGCGGTAATGATGGATACCTGTGCGGGATTAGTGTAATGTGTGTTTTTCTATTTCGGTGAGCATGATGGGATATGGGGAGAGAAACGAGTGCTATGAATGTGTATGATTTTTACCAGACGCTAAAAAAAGGAATTTGCCCGTTTTGTTGTGCCCAGGTTCAGCATGGAATTTCTTTGTCCTGTCACACTCCACAGTGATGGCTAATGTCTTACATCAAAGCAGAAACTCCTCTTTAAGAAACCGTCAAGTTTTTTTTTTTTTTACCTTGCTTACTAAGGGAAATATTTTTATAATATTTTAAAAGTTCAAAAAATCCCCAAAATGGTTACGTTTTCCACACGTATATGTTTATATAATCCAAGTAAATGGTGTTATCAATCCCAGTTCTGCTCTCTGTGATGCCCCAAGTGCTTCTTCTTGAAGGCATTATCTTCATCCACTAAAATTCTATGTAAGTTCATCCAAAAAGAAGTAAAAATATCGCACACTGAAAGCCAACAATGTCCTGACTCATTTTATATCAGACTTGCGACAATAATTCCTAAGTCGATTTCACAGATGTGTGCTAGTAAATAGAGGGAGAATATCCGTCTGCAGAAAGCACAGCAGCTATTTCTTGGACTTTCACAGCATCGCAAGTTGCTTAACACGGCAGACATTTACATCTCATTTCCATTTTTGGCTGCTTATCTTTCACCAGAAAGTTTCAACCAGAAATTATAAGGCAGCAAACATCCGGGAGCATACACTATGCACTGAATATAATCTGGTGACATGATTTATGTTCCACTCCATTTGGTTGATTGCATCTGTGTGTGTGTGTGTGTGTGTGTGTGTGTGTGTGTGTGTGTGCAAATTGGAGTAAACTGAATCGCACCATTTCACACAGTCAGTGTGCCCTAAGTAGTGACGCTGTGTCCGCTCTTCATAGTTGAACAGCACCACCACAGAGGCGATGAAGTAGACGATCTCCCCTGTGGGCAACAGATAAACGTTTGCCCTGCAGTCTCGACCCCTGTAGCCATATCTGCCAAGGAAGTCAAGGAAAAAAACAACACAAAACGACAATGGTTCATGTAAGTTGGTGAATCTTTTAACTGTTGATTTTCTTGGAAAACCTGATCAGCAGGTCGTGCTACAAAGTAACCCCAACATAAATAATCATTATTATTAGTCAAGTGTGTGGCACTCTGGGTGAACCGGTCAGATGTCACTGTTTTAAATGTTTTTCCAAAGTAGTAAGTTCATGTTAACATGCACCACTTAATCTACTGTTGGAAAAACATCACAGTTTAGCAATGAAGTACAGTACAGGTTTACAATGTGTAATTACTTTCATCTCATGTCACGAGTCTCATCACTGAGGTTAAGGTCTCTTGTAAATGTCACTCTTCACTTGGCTCGTCTCTGTTCATGCCAACGACGCTCAGATCGTAACTATAATCCAGCTAAAATATTCTGCTGGATAGATTTGATCAATTTCTTTTTGTTAGGGCATATAATCTTTATAATATTAATCTTTGTAAACCTTTCTCTACCGTCATCAGTACAGTGTCTGGTTTGATGACGATGTGACAGCACAAGACATTTTAACAGCCGGTATACGATTACATGCTGAAACGCTTGTCTCTTTCGCAACAGCACATAGCGCTCCAACACCTTGATCAAAGCGTGATATTTTTAGACATCACTGCCTCAAGACATCTTTAGACATCGGCATTTAGCTTTGAGAGGTTTTTTTTCCTGTTTGACGGAATTCAGTCAGTGATATCTATCGGGTTTTTCCATTCCACTACATAAATGTACAGATTTTTACTATAGCAATGTGTTTATTACTGGTTTGAAATTGTTTAGGCTGTGATCAGTAGTAAAATAATCTTCCTGCAATCTATCCTGTAGCATAGCATGCTCTATTCACAAAGCCATAAAATTAATAAAAATTGAATATCCACCCAAACTATGATGGAGAAATTGGAAATTACATTTGCTTCTGTTCTGTTATAAGATTAACCTTTAGTCTAGTATAACTAAATAACCTGCCGTCTCTTATTAAGGCACAGCCCCATCGTGTCATACAGTTCCATGATTCATATCATAAATATCATGAGCAACAGGATAACCGAGACATTTCTTCATACATGTTATGCGCAAACTCCACGATAATCAGATTTCAATTAAAATGAGATTTACCATAGATTTTCTGGCTGATTATGGGCAAGATGTGTTGTGTGATAGCCAAAGCCCTGTTCTATTCATGTGCATCAAACATGCAGACAGCTATCACAGAAAGTAATTCCTGTGCTTGCAATTTCACCAATTCGAAAAGTTCTAAAAGCAAATTTTGACAATGCAGCAAAATCAAGCGTTTTTTTCCGTAATAATCACAATATAGACCCTCAGTGTAATTTACAGGACATAGGAATCCTATAGAGACCTTGTTGTGATAGGGAGGATGAGAAAGAAATAATAAACCGAAACTAAACAGCACACAGTGATGCGTCAGGATCAGTTTTTTAATATATTTTCATATAATATATTTTTGCCTTATTGACTCATGCAGTGGCGGCACGGTGGCTTAGTGGTTAGCACGTTCGCCTCACACTTCCAGCGTTGTGCGTTCGAGTCTCGCCCCCGCTCACCGAGTGTTTTGGGGGGGTGTGTGTGTGTGTGTGTGTGTGTGTGTGTGTGTGTGTGTGTGTGTGTGTGGAGTTTGCATGTTGCCCGTGCTTGGTGGGTTTCCTCCGGGTGCTCTGGTTTCCTCCCACAGTCCAAAGACATGCTTCTAGGCTGATTGGAGTCTCTAAATTGCCCGTATTGTGTGAATGAGTGTGTGTGTGCCCTGTGATGGGTTGGCACTCTGTCCAGGGTGTATCCTGCCTTGATGCCTGAGATAGGCACAGGCTCCCTGTGACACGATGATAGATCAGATAAGCGGTACAGACAATGGGACTCATGCAGTAGAAATCTCAAAATATCTTCAAATAAAGTAGTGTTAGAGCTGAGGGCATTGGTGGCTCAGTGGTAGATTTCTCGCCTATCATGCGGATGGGTTCGATTCCCAGCCAATGCCTCAACCCCAGCCACTGGATGCAGTGCTGGTCCCAAGCCCGGAAAAATGGGAGGGTTGCGTCAGGAAGGGCATCCGGCGTAAAACATTTGCCAAGTTGTTGTGCGGACCAGTTGGTCCGCTGTGACGACCCCGAACAGGGAGCAGCCGAAAGCAACTTCTTCTAAAGTAGCGTTAGAGATCTCTACCCTTGTATGTTTTTTTTTCTCTTCCTCCCTAAGGCTTTTGTCCATCACAATGTTTATATATAAGGGTTACTATAATTAGCATACTTTTGCCATTGTTGCCCTTTGTTGTATTGAATCCCTGTGTTGTGTATTTTAGTTGTGTTACTGTACAGTGTATATCTTTTGTAAATGAGTCCGCTGTACAGGGTTGGCACCTTTGCGTCTTATTTTAGTTACAACTAAAATGTTTGAATTGTGTTATACTCATTGTTTAGCACGTTTTCCATTTCTGGAGCTTTTAAAGCCTTCAAAAAGCTGTAAGTAATTCTGTTTGATCTTAAAATATCCACTAAGTCCAAGGGCAATTTTTCTAGGCTGCACACATACGTGTCAATGCATTTTGTTATCGTTCTTATTAAAGAAACAGGAAGACGTGTGACGTCTGTCCAGGTCTCAGTAGAGACACAGCAGTGCAGAACGTTCTGGAAAGGATACACCCATTCCAGTTTAAGTCTCTCCGAGGGAAGCTCGGTTCGCACGTCATCGTAGTTCTCGATGTCAGACGGGATGAACATGGTGATTGGTCGCCCTCGCATGAACATCTTGATGTAGTCGCCCTCTGTGGAAAGGTCACAAAAGCGAGAGGTTTCAAGTGGTTTCTAATACAGGTGAGGAAATTATCCTTGATTTAGCAGTGTGCTTTTACAGTCTAGTACGCTAGTTTAAGTGCATTCAATGTGCAGAAAAATGAAACCTGAATGAAAAACCTTTAAAGAAGTCTTTTAAATGCTTTCACTTTTTCCTGACTCGTAAATAGATAACTGTTTAAATAATCACAGAGGAAGTTCGCTCGGTTCACATGCCCTTAATTCATTCGAAAAATCCAAGCAAATCAAAAGAACAATTTAGTGTCGTGCAGAAGGCCAAAAAAAGCAGCGCATTAGATGCCCAAACTAGGCTGGGATTAAAGAGAAGGAAGGCAGAAGCATGAGGAGAGACAGATGAAATGACCGAGTGGAGAGGAGGAGTGAGCCTGTGAGAGTTTCAGTGTATTTTGTGGTATTCCTGCTTCACTTCTCCCATCGAGCTCTGTTCGGTTTGCTTCTTCTTGGGCTGAAATTAAACAGTAGGAAAACAAATCGCCTCTTAAATGTAAAATAAACCTCTTTTAAAAGTCACCAAACGTCTCTGACACGCCAAACTAATGCCTTGTGCTTAAAGGTATTTATAAGCATACCAGTGCGATGATGCGTCCGAGTGATTTAGCAGGAACATCCCAGAAAGAAATTCCCTGTGTTAGGAGTTTTAATGCCATTGTCTTGTGATAATGCTACAATGCTAATCAGATTTCAATGGCTAATTAATCAAAGTGCTTTTTTTCAGTCCCAAGATTCTCTGATTTTGTAGGAATGCATTGCGCAAGACGTGACACACATCACATCACTACACACATTCAGCCAAAGCCCTTTTTGATTCATGTGTCTTGGTAAAACTGGTAGGAGTTAAGAAAAATCCTGGGCTTGCAATTTCACTAATTCAAGTAGTTTTCTGAGAAAAAAAAAACAAAAAAAACACCACCACAAAAATCTCTGCAACTCGAATAAAACCACTGAAATCAAGCATCAAACCTCAACAAAATAATAACTAAAAAACAAAAACCCTAGAGGGACCGGTTATTAGAGCAGATGAACTCAAAATTCAGATTTTTCAACAGACTAGATGGAAAACATACAGATACATGTGAATCATTAAAGAAAGATGGCAAGACTGAGAAATATGCCTTGGTGAAAAAGAGAGAGATCAAAGCGTGTTGATCTTTCACCTAGATCAACATGTTATTAGAGACGGCAATTAAGCATTTAATCGTAATTTTAGTCTGAATGTTATATATAGCCATGCCACAAAAGCAGACTTAATTAAGACGGAATGTAAGTGACAGGTGCGTGTGAGCCCAGCCAAAAGCAGGAGACGATGAGAATAGGCTCGTTATTTATTAGACGGCTGCTTCTTTTTTGCAGGAGGGGAACGCTTACCTTGACTGTTTTTCTCACGTGTCGACATTTTGGCTGGTTATGAGACAGAAATAACAGTTCTCAAAACAAACACGGGACGTTACACACCAGGGAGAGAACAGCTATAATGATCTGACAAACAAAACTGACGGCACTCGTTATAACACAGGTGGAAGAGGGTGTGGGTGTGGTGCTAAAAGAGAGAGAGAGAGAGAGAGAGAGAGAGAGAGACAGAGACAGAGAGAGAGAGAGAGACAGAGAGAGAGGGAGGGCTTTACCTTGGCTGATAACTGGATCTCTGTGTCTGGGAATGGACGAGAGAAGAATGTTAAATGGGATTCTTTATGGTTGTAATCATTGCTTTAAGAAGACGTTACTAACACAGATTACTAACTTCTCTGCATTCTTCACAACTTTGGCCAGCAGTTTGGAAGTGGAGGCGGCTTTGACCAACTTGTTCCTGTTCTCCTCGCCGCTTTCCCATGTGGTGCTCTGAGAGCGCTCCATTCCTCCACCACGCTTTGCACTGTGGCCTCTGGCGACGAAGCAAGAGAGCACAAAACACACTCTAGTCTCCATTTGTGCAAAAAATAAATAAATAAGAGAAGGAGGAGGAGAAGGAGAAATGCTGCTGCATCGTAACGCACGGAAAGAGCATTTGTTAGGATTTAGAGGAAAGGCGTGCAAAGATCAGAGGACTGCTCTCTATAGATTTGTTTAAAAATCTCCACAGATTGGAGCAAATTGGTTGTGAGATGCGGTTCAATTTACAGCAGATACAAAGCCACCGTCCGTGTGCACATGCCTTTCCTAGTCTTTGGTCCATCTCAAACCTGAAATAACGCCTTCGTGATGAAGGAAGCAGTGAGAGTTATACGGCTCTGTGGAAAAAAAGAGTTTGTGCATGCGGTAGGCCAGGCATAAAGAGTAAGCACATCCCACTCAATGGTTAGTCAGTCTCTCCAGAGTGTTTTTTGTTATTGCAGTGGTCAAAAAGTTCTGATTTTGCAGCAGCTTTGTTCAAAATTTGTGACGCAACTTGTGGCATTTTTGCTTTCATGAGGAAAACTACTTGACTTGGATTCATCTTTTACCAGTGAAGACACATATGTGATTACTTTCTAAAATAGCTGTACTCATGATCGACACGTCAATTGGCTGAATGCTGAGCAAATATCTCGCTGCGTTTGTTCCGATTTTGCGTTCATTTCTGCTATCGCAAAATCGCAACATCCTGGAGGGACTGATTAGTGTACACACAAGTTATCTAAGACAAGAACTCCAACCCCAGTCGTTTGGCATAAAAGATAAAAGGTCAAAGGCATATAGTCAGTCGAGAAGACAGAGAAAGCGCAAATGAGTAGAGTGATGTCTTTTTACAGGGAGGAAAAACAGGACTGAGCTAAAAACAGCAAGAAAAGAGTGAGGAGAAGAGCAATCCTCATGCGCAGCCGTGCTTAGGGAGAAAAATATTAATGTTGTCTTGAGCTCTGGATCACTCCAAAAACCTCCATTCAGCACGTCTACACTACTCGCTCAAAGTCCATCATCAACCTAGCCTGATTTTATTCAGTATTTTAATTATTAATTACTCCTACATTGTCGATCTGGCTTATATTATTTAGGTGCTTTATTTCATTTAGTATTTTGGAATAGAAAAAAAGGTCAGTTGTAAATAATGCAGTGCATATTTCTATATGTAGTTTCAATTTCAGTTTCAATTTTATTTGTAACGCGTGTTTGACAATGGTCACGAAGCAGCTTTACAGAACATAAGAAATATAGAAAGATTAATATTAGCCATAAAGCTATATAATCATTAAGCAAAATTATTTTAGTTTAATAAAATATATTTTAGTGTATTATCCTTTATTAACCTTTAAAAGCTTTCTATAAATGACGTTAAACACAATGCACATCTGCAACAAGAGTTATGTTATACACTTGAGTGAACGTTACACGTGCAGAAGCGTTTCCTGATCATTTGCCTGGAAAGAAAATACAGTCTGTTTCCATGTTGGTGACACAAACTGAAACTGTTCTCAAATACAAAAATTTCTGCATGATCTCCTTTACAGTCTTTAAGCACACAAGAGCCGGACGTATGCTGTTTATAGGTTTGCAACCTTGTGTTAAAATGTGTGTAAAAATCCCACTAATGCTTTATTATTAAAAATGAAATTTCACTCTTTCACTCTCTGTAATTACTGTGTACTCTGGGGCTTCAATTATAACTAGTGGAGCAGGAGTTTGCATGTAAACATGCCTGTGGTTGGAGGTATTTAGGAGTCATGCGTGATCCACTGCTTGCACACAACACACACACAAACAATCCATTACTGGCAAGGAATATCATCAAACAAACAGTTCCCTCCATGTTAACCTTGAGCAAGAACGGAGCAGAAAAGGGATTTTGCTTCATGGTTCAGCAGATCAGACATGCCTCCCAGTCTAAGCGTGACCGCTGTAAGAGTGACTACTTGAATTCCACTTCATTGAGACTCGATAAGGGTGCGACGACAGAAAGGCAGCTGCGTCTTTACGACAAGCTGCTTCTCGCGCAAAAGCAGAATCGAAACGAATGTCTGTTTGACAATATCTGAGGTTAAATAATAAAAGTTACAGCACTGAGCACTATGTGGTCCTGCGGCGGTTCCATAAAACCGCTCAGCCATGTAGTAGTTATGTACTTGCATTAATGTGAGTGGAACACTCATAATCCGTATCTGCACAATAAAATAATTGTTTGCAGATGCCTAGTCTGGCTAATTCTCCTGGCCTTGGCCCAGGCCTTGACTAATAATTTATTACCTGTGCAGTCCAACATCTACGGATCAGACCATGAAACTTTAATTTTAAGGAAGGGGCTAATTGTTTTGTCATGGCTTAGGCTAACTGGATTAGACAGGCTGCATGGCTAGTATGAAGATCTCTGCCTGTGAGCTTATTAAATACATGCTGAGTACAAAGCCTGCGGTGTCAGAGCCCCACTTGAGCTAATGCATAAGCCTGATTGCCGTTTACACATACAGGCACGTTCCAAGCTCACAAATGTCACATGAGAGCTAACGCTTGTTTACAGATCTGGATATCGCGCACCGATCCAGAGTACTGTTTCTGCCACGAGATCAGATGTCTAATTAGTCCGGGGTGGAAGTCAATCCCACTGATTCCAGGCCTGCTGCATGCGCTCTTGCACCTTTTCCTTCAGAGCCTATAAGCAATTATATGCTCGTCAAAGTTTGCATAGATAGGACAGCTGCAAAGATCAGAAGGAGTACAGGGAAAAACGCATGACGTAGCCTGTTCCCTGAGCATGCTTTGTGTAATGGTTGACGTGACATTACTCGTATTTCATGCACCGTCCTCAAATTCCAGTTGATCCGTTATTTTATATGTTCCGTATCTTCATTAGTAAACCGATGAAACTTGCGAAAGCCCGAGTATTAACTGTAATCCCTGACAAATTATGACTTTCGGTATCTTTGTTTAAGGCTTTTGTTTAAATCTGGACTACAAGCAAAGGAATCCATTGTTAGAAAGCAACAGATTGATTATGGGAAGCATGTCAATCCTGTCCCTTAGCCAGAGGTAAAGTGCAGAGTGAGAATGTTGCCAGAGTTTTTGCAGTATACTGTAAAATTGCTGCAATGGATGCAGGGAGGAACCTTTTGGCTGGGGAGGACCCCTTGCTCTCATGAGTGGCCTTCTGGGGCTGCAGGGGATGAGGGGAAGGGGGCTGACTGGAAGGGGATGGTGCCTGTGGTGTGCTGGGTGTTGAAGGGGGTTTATCGTTAGCTTGTGGCGGCTCTTCCTTCTCCTTGATCTCCTCTAGCGGAGGCTTGTCTTTTTTCTTCTCCGCACCGCTGCAAAACAGGCCAATCAGGTACAGAGCAGGTCATGTGACAGAATAAAGGGACAGGATAGAGGTTATAAGGGTAAAAACATGTTTAAAAATAATAAATTAGTGGAGAATAAGAAAAAAAAAAAGTACACTCAATTACTTCCTTCCTCTTTAGTATACATCAACAACTCTTGTGTAAACTGCAGCAAATGAGGAAGCTTCCAGAAAACAGAACTTCCAGGTCGAATAACTTACAGAATAGCTGGCAGATTTACAGCAGTGGCAAATATCTACAAACCACGAACAGATTTTCAGCAAAACATTAAACAAACAGATTATTAAAAAGTCAGAGATCTGATATATAAATAAGGAATTAGATCTGGAATTTACAAGGGGGGAAAAAAGGCATGGCATGAATTCAATACTGTCATCAGAACATTGTGCACTTGGCTTTTTTTTGAGGATTTGTGTGTGCTTATAAGTGTGCACTACCTTTTGGCTGCAGAGGACAGCGTCTCTTTCCTGGCTATGGACACGTTGGAGCTGCCTCGGTGAGACTTGGAGCCACCGCTGGAGCCACCGTTAGCGATACAGGACATGGAGAAAGCCTCTCGCAGTGGTGTCGGCCCTGTGCAACAAATCATTTGTTTCATTAGAGTGTGAACACGCACATGTATCGAGCTGAAGAGACATTTCTATTCGCTATTTCTCTGATTGGAATGCTGGCACATTTCTCTGTAAAGTCATTTTAATGATTCTGGAAGAAACAGAAGAACTCAAAAGAGGACAAGTGAAAGGAGAATGGGGATGTAAGGTGATTTGGAGTAGAGATAAGGAGGACAGAAGGGAGGGAGAGGAAGATTAAAGGCAGCTTAATAAGGACAGGATGCACACAAGCTAAATGGATCGACGAGGAAGGGGTTAGGCCGGGAAAGGCCGAGCTGGAAAACTAATACTCCTTAACAAAAAACAACATGAGAGTGAGGAGAAAAGCAGCATCACCTGAGGAAACCTAGAGGAAAAAAATATCTAACATCATGAACCATCCCTACAACGAGGCACAGACTTGGACACGTGTATGAGAAATTCTTTCAGGAAAACTTGATTCTCATAACATGTTTTAATCTTTTTTTTTTTTTTGTGGTAATGGAAACCTGTTAAACAGCTCATCTTACATTTTACAGATGAATTTAGGATTTGTTTGTGGCACAAACAGAGAGAAGAGTAAAGCTGGTTATGGAATGAGTCTTCAGTAGCCTGGACACATAGGAGAGGCAAGTCTCTGGATGCTGATGATTAGTGACAGCAGTGCTATAAATGTAAATGCTTTAATGAGCAAATCCCACCTCAGTATAACGTGCTCAGAGTAAGCTCCGACACCGTTGCAGCAGTTTGCATCAGCCAGGCTATTTAAAACTCACGTTCAGTCACGTGCTCGTGTAAAGGTCCGATTTAATTGCACTCGCCGCTGCTCCGCTCATCCCATTCGCACATCTCTATTTTTTGACTTTGTAGAGATGTTTGTAATTATTGTGGGACTGTGCCCTGTAATCTTTGTTGGGGAGATTTGATTAACTACGTCTTCCTGGGTGGATGAACCTGTGTGTGTGTGTGCGTGTGTGTGTGTGTGTTGCATATTTACAAGCATTCAGTATATATATGCAAGCAGTCTGTGTGTTTGTGTACACAGCCAGTATATATGCATGCAGTATATATATATATATAATGTATGTGTGGGTGTGTGGGTGTGTGTGTGTGGGTGTACCTCTATTACAAACTGGCAAACTCTGGGAAAAATAAATAAGACTGGTTATAACTGATAGTTGAGAGACTCTAGTTTCCTAAACAGCTCAGTTTCGGTAGCAGATGTTATGGCGTGTCGCGGCCAGTCGTATGCTTTATTTAGCTTATTTCTTCACGTTGTTTAGCTGAAGGCGCTGACCCAGAACCTAGCTACAAGGCTCAGAGAGATTCAGTCAGAAAGGGAATGTTTTGCACTGATGTAGATTCATGGTTCATGGATTTATCCTCTCAGGACTGATTAGCAGAACGATGGCATGCATTATTTAGAAAGAAGTCCCTGAACGAAAACAGAATAGTTGTACGTGTGTGTGTGTGTGTGTGTGTGTGTGTGTGTGTGTGTGTGTGTGTGTGTGTGTGTGTGTGTTCTGTTTGTCGAAATCAAAACAAATATATCTCATCCTCTCATAGAAGTGGAACCTAGAAGTTTTGCTGTGGAATAAAACGTGTACACTTCAACCTGACTTAAATCTAGCAACAAATCATCACGAATAATTAAGCATCAGAAGATAAATGTTGTTTTTTGAGTTGAACACTGCTGATACAGTGATATAAGAGTTACATTCTTAACAACAGCACACACTTCTCTCATTCGGCTCTGTACGGCTGTGAAATGGTGTATGGCTTTGTGCAGTCTGACATGGTTAAGCTCTGACTGGGATTAGTCCTCTGTGTTAGGGTTTGTTTATCTTTGCTGTCTGGAAGGCTGCTAATGGTTACACCTGGCTGTTTTTTTTTTTTAAATATGATTAAAAGTGTCAGACTGGGAGTCTTTTTCACTCCACCTGTGCCTGATAATGTCTGATCTTGTTCGGGATTAGACTGTGTGTTAATCGTCTGGCGAGAGGAAAAAATAAATAAAGAGGGAAGTCTGTGATATGCTGTGGATGGAAAGCAGAGACTTCCTTCATTATTTTGGATCGCATGGGTTCTCCTAAGACTGTACAGTTCTCTCTCTCTCTCTCTCTCTCTCTCTCTCTCTCTCTCTCTCTCTCTCTCTCTCTCTCTCTCACATACACACTCCAATCCACCATGCTGCATGCACATATACTGTACACACACACACACACACACACACACACGCACACACACATATACACACACCGACCAACCATAACATTATGAGCAGTGAGAGGTGAAGTGAATAACACTGATTATCTCCTCATCATGGCACCTGTTAGAGGGTGGGATATATTAGGCAGCAAGTGAACATTTAGTCCTCCAAGTTGATGTGTTAGAAGCAGGAAAAATGGGCAAGCGTAAGGATTTGAGCGAGTTTGACAAGGGCCAAATTGTGATGGCTAGACGACTGGATCAGAGCATCTCCAAAACTGCAGCTCTTGTGGGGTGTTCCCGGTCTGCAGTGGTCAGTATCTATCAAAAGTGGTACAAGGAAGGAACAGTGGTGAACCTGGAGACAGGGTCATGGGCGGCCAAGGCTCATTGATGCACATGGGGAGTGAAGGCTGGCCCGTGTGGTCCTAACCAACGAGCTACTGTTGATCAAAATGCTGAAGAAGTTATGCTGGTTCGGATAGAAAGGTGTCAGAATACACAGTGCATGATGGGTCATCAGTGCAAGGGGGACCAACATAATATTAGGCAGGTGGTCATAATGTTATGCCTGGTTGATTGTGTGTGTATATTTTATATATATATACACATATAAACACATACACACACACACACACATACACACATTTTGTACATATACATACACACACACAAACTTATACTGCACTGTCTCTTGTCCTGCAGCGTTTCTTGCATGTTTACCAGGTCTCATGCAGCTCTGTGTCTTTACTTGGCAGCAGTGTCTGGGAGGAAAGTTGTTTCATGTCACTGTGTTTCACTCACTGCATCAGCTATATATGGTTGAAGTATATTTTTTTTGTGTGTGTGTGTGTGTGTGTGGTTTCTAGTTAGTTTGGTGACGTTATTCTTCATAGTGGTTACACAGGAGTGTATGGCATAACGTGTTTATCTACTCTAACTGCAGAATGATGAGTCTCTACTACTATAAGCATGGGTTCCTCTTCATGTCTGCTTCCCCTTGAGGTTTCTTCCTCGTGTCGTCTCCATGCCATTGTCACTTATTTATAAATCTGAATCTTTATTCAGCTTTTTTGTACATGCTTTGTGACAATGTCTGCTGTCAAAACTTTTTAATTACAGCGTATCACACTTTTAGTTTAATCCCAAATTCAGGTCCCTGTGTAGAATACACTGATGAACAAAGTGAGGAGTCGAGGATACGGCAACGAAATGAATTTTTCGGATGAGATGGGAACATGGAATGAAAAGACAGGAAACTGAGCTCAGGGAGCACGGTGGAGATGGCAGGAAAGAGACGGGGAGTGGAACAGTTCACGGAAAGGAGCTAGAAAGAGACGGGTCTGCGCATGATGTGTGCTTCTAAGTCTCACTTCAGTTTTTCCACAAAAACACTGACACACACTTGGGATTTCTGAGGTCAGGCCAGACTACATGTCTGATGATAGAGAAGTTGCTCCATGAAGATTTTCTTGTTGGTCTTTACTTAAAGTCGGGTAGCATGAACAAAAACGTACAGTTCTACAGTGCTCTCAAGTCCTCCTCTTTTTACTGTGATCCCCGCACACTTAGCCGAGAGCTGTGTGTCAGTAGTTGTTTACAGCAGTGTCTTGAGTAAGGTTTTACAGAGCTACAGAATATAGATCAAAAGCCATTTCCATTTGTTCCTCCTGCGGGGAAAAGGAGAAGGCCGATGCTAGGAAATCACACGCCTACTCACTTTCAGCTACACTCACTACTACACTGAGATGCTGAGAACTGTCCCTACAGCAGGAACTCTCTGTTTCTTAGCATGTATAGACCACACACACACACACACACACACACACACACACACACACACACACACACACACACAGGCACAAACATAGGTAAAAACACACACAGGCAAACATAGGCACACAAACTAACACACACACACACACACACACACAAACACACACACAGTGAGACACAGGCACAAAAAAAGACACACACACAGGCTCACAAGCTAACACAGACAAACAGACACACACACGTACAGGCACACAGACAGACACACACAGGCCCACAAACAGACACACACAGGCCCACAAACAGACACACAGGTACATGCACAAACACACAGACACACACACACACACTTTGATAGCTGCTACTGGTGGCAGAGCACAGTGGGAACGGGAAAGGAGGAGGTGGAGAGCGGATATGGGTTAAAACCCTGCCAGAAGCCTGCTTTTTTTTTTTTTGGCATGAATACTTTTCCTTTTCTTCTTCTGTTTAGTTTTGGAGTCTTTGCGTATACAATAACCTTCTGAGTGTGTTTCATCTCCCATCTCGTTCAGCTGTACTCAGCACTGCCAGTGTAACTGAAGAATATTTCACATCCCTCATACTCACAGTGCCTTCATCACTACACTGAATGATGGAGTGAGTAAATAAACACTGGATTTATTTATAACCACACTATCCAGTGATACAAACACTACACAAACAGAACACTGTTACACACTACACAAACACAACACACTGTGTTACACACTACACAAACACAACACACTGTGTTACACACTACACAAACACAACACACTGTGTTACACACTACACAAACAAAACACACTGTGTTATACACTACACAAACAAAACACACTGTTACACACTACACAAACACAACACTGTGTTTCAACAAGGTAAACCTGATTTCAGTACAAAACAAAAAAAGGAAGGAATTAACACACTGTCTCTCTCACTAACTCCCCCCCACTCTCTCTCTCCCTCCCTAACAGACTCACTCTTCCACTCCCCAGCTCTCTCACTCCATCTCTCTCACTCCATCTCTCTCACTCCATCTCTCTCACACTCACTCAGACACTCTCTTTCTCTCTCTCTCTCTCTCTCTCTCTCTCTCTCTCTCTCTCTCACACACACACACTTCTGATCTAATCACTGGTTCCAGATGGATGAAATCTCTCAATTAAAGGCAGCACCACATGTATGCATTTTAGCAAAGACAGTCCTATTATTCAGTCTACTGACGTTTAAGTTCCACAGAAAGATTTTGTTGTCATCATGTGACAACTAAAGGCAACAGAAATTCAAATACAGTGTTTCAAAAAAAGAAAACTGTAAAGCAAATATTGACATTAATCTAACGCACACACACACACACACACACCTTTGGTGTTCTGCTGCTTTTTGGCAGCCATGTCCTCAGAGTGAGCGAGGCGTCGGAGCACGTCGGCCAACGCGGCCTTCATCACGGTGAGCTCATCTTCCTGCTGCTGCACACGCAGCTCCAGAGACGACAGCCGGTCCTGCATGTCCGAGACGCTCGCCGCCGAAATACTGTCATCTGAGCGAGAGAGAGAGAGAGAGAGAGAGAAAAGAGAGAGAGAGAGAGAGAGGAGAGAGAGAGAGAGAGAAAATACATTCCATTAGCATGCCATCTGCCATCACAATGTCACTCTGTAACTTTGTGCTTTCCTTTGTAGTGATTCAGATGTGTGCAAAAATCTATCAGACCATTCAATCCCAGCCTCTAATCTTTATATGACTGCAAAACTCAATAAACCAATCAATAAATCAATATCTTTTGTTGTTTTTGGCCTAAAAACAGCTCCGAGAGCTCTAGAGTTCACCCATAATAAGTTAGCCGTAGCTAATAAACTCGTCACAGTCTGATTTTCTGGAATTTTCTCTCACGATGGAGAGAAAAGAGTGTTGTGTGTGTGTGTGTGTGTGTGGTGTAATAGATACACATGAAAGCCAGGTTGGTTAAGACATGAGATCTGGCGTGTGATATTTCCTTATCTTAGCAAAATGTTGGCCTTGGTGTTTAGAACCTGAGAAGAAAAGATTTGCGAGAGTTGGTAGGTGCTGTGTTTCATAAACACTCATTGTGTCCTTATAGTGTCTCACTCAGAGCAGTGTGAGCATGTAAACGGTGGCGTTTGGCCTAGTGCTGGCTGGTGTGTGTGCATGTGTGTGTGTGTGTGTGTGTGTGTTGTTTTTCAGCACTGCAGTAGGCTATGTAAAGTAGCTGTGGTCTGAACTCGGACTTCTGCAGCAGCCCACACTCACTTGGCGGAGTATGACTACTAATGAAGAGGCCCTGCATTCTCAAGTGTGGTTAGCTAGTTAGTGGGCCCCTCACTGAGAACTGCCTGTCTTTGAGGTATGTGTATGTGTGTGTGCGTGTATGCAATGTAAACTCACACGCAACTACATATGGCCTTACATGGAAAAGCTTATCCGTAAAACAAGGCAAATAAAGAAAACTTTACAACTATATATAATATAACAATGAATCATAAAGACACACACACACACACACACACACACTTTTTGAACTGACAAAGCACAGACCGATCCACACATTCCACACACGGTGCTTCAGAGCGCAGAATGCAGACAGTTAGTCTTAAGGTCACAGAGTGGTTATTGTAGCTGCCTGCGTGGGAGTTCAGGGAAGAGAAAGGGCTGAGGAATGCCCTGGCACACACATACACACACACACACACACACACACACACAATCATGTCCGGGAATGAACACGCAGGTCGACATGGCTAGTCAACACAAAGCCCACAAGATCGGATACAGAAAACACACACACACACACACACACACACACACACACACACACACACACAGAATTCAAAGGAGAGGGAAAAAATGCTCTCTGCAGCTTTGAGCCACACAAATTAGCACGCTCTCGAGCCAAGTGAAACTGCCGCATAGCTCCACACGAGCCAGCGACGAAATCAAGCAGCCCGGTCTGGCAACCGCAGGCAGAGTGAGGACCAAAGCAAGGGAACTGGCTTCCTAAAGCCTTCCAGACATTTGAGGTTTGAGGTCCGTTTGCCAAATTGTTCCGTGAAAGGGGGGGATAATCACAGATCATTGCTTAAACTTCACCATCTTTTACCTTCTCGCTTTTATCGAGACATCAAAAAGAAAGCAAGAACTCAAAAAGGAGAAACGGCAAAGACGGTTCAAGTATAAATTCTATATCCGAGATAAGCATGAATATGAGGAAATGACTCGCGTTATCATACTAACAAGTTTAAAAAAAAACTACAGCAAATTGGGAAGCGACTGATGAAAGATTAAGAAGTGAGCTGTTCAACTCAGACATTTTTTATATGGTGTAAAAAAAAAAGTCGGTTCTTTTCTAATAATGTTTTATTCCTCTTCAACCACACAGCACTTTGATAACATACATTAATTGCTATGGAATGTCTACCAAAAAAAAAGTCCGCTCCTATTATCACATTGTATAATATTGTTTTTTATTAAATTAATAAATACTTGCCGTGTCGTTAGAAACTATAATTTCAATTCAATTCAGTTTATTTTTATAGCACCTTTTACAATGGACATTGTCTCAAAGCAAGAGAAACAGAGAAAGGAGAAAAAAAGAATTTTTAAATGAAATTATGAAACTATTTTATCCCTATTTTATCCCTAATGAGCAAGCCTGAGGTGACGGTGGCCAGGAAAAACTCCCTGTGATATGAGGAAGACACCTTGAGAGGAACTAGGCTCAGAAGGAAGCCTCATCCTCATTTACCTCATTCAATCCTCATTCAATAAACCTCGGTCTTTGTGTCAGAAGTTTACTACAGTCAGCTGTAGCTCTGACTGTTCCAAAGTGCTGACAATGGAGACTAGCTTTCGGCTGCTCCCTGTTCGGGGTCGCCACAGCAGGACCAACTGGTCCGCACGACAACGGGAAAAAAAAAGACACAAAACCGGAAGAATTTGCTTGCATGGAGTATAAGCCACATCTGTCCCTGTGAAACAGCTGTTCATTAACAGAAAACCTGTCATCAAAAGCCAGAGCTGCTGTTATGGAAACTGCTCAAGCATCAGGAATTCAACAGTGCTAACACACACCACTATTTTCACTGACTCAAAAAGAATCAATATGGGATACTGGAGTATACACAATGCTTTTTAAGTCTTATTGTAAGGTATGGTATCGATCGGAACATGCCTCTTTACGATACCTGAAAACAATTTCAGCGCATTTCAGCAACTTCAAAGTGTTTTTTTTTTTTTTTATTACTTTATAGATTGCACAGGAATGAAAGAGAATGATTCACCTTCTAGGTTCTCCACCCACCATTTCCTCCTTTTAGGGCAGGTATTTCCTTTAAGCCGCCTTATCGGCAGAATTCCAGCACCAGGGAACGGGGAGAGAAAAAAAAAAGGAAAGCTCTCATTGTATAATGCTTTTAAAGCAGCAGGTCTGAAGTATATTCCATACCAGCAGTTATGTTTGCGAGAGAAGAAAAGAAAGGGGAAGACAGACGAGTTTTATCACACAGAATACAGAATAATGACTAGTGTTTAGAGATGGAATGATTCCTTATGACACTATGCACGGAGATGCAAAAATCTGCATTGATTGACACTGTGGAGCTCAGTGTTGAATCTGGTGCAACTGCACTGTGTGAACACTAGAGCTGTTCCAATCAGAGCAAACCATATACTAGACCTGATATCACACATTATGTGTTACACAACCACGTTATATCAGTCAGAAGAGCTCTTCAGTAGCTTTAAAGGACTCCTGCGCCGCTGCAATCTACGGTGCTTGAGGAAGAGGCTGCAGAAGACAGTCATTTTAGCCGACTTTGGAGCTCTAGTATTTACAACTAAGACACTGCTTCAGAGACTACAGCAGAAGTAATCAGGAAGACAGGGAGAAAGGTGCTGGGTGTGTCATCTGGAAGGAGGAAAGAAGATAAGGAGACTTGGTGGTGGAATGAGGAAGTTCAGGATAGTATCCAGAGGAAGAGGTTAGCCAAAAGGAAGTGGGACATGGACAGGACTGAGGAGAATAGACAGGAATACAAGGAGTTACAGTGCAGAGTGAAGAGGGAGGTGTCTAAGGCCAAGCAGAAGGCACATGACGAGTTGTACACTAGGTTAGACACTAGAGAAGGAGAGAAGGACTTGTACAGGTTAGCTAGGCAGAGGGATCGAGATGGGAAGGATGTGCAGCAAGTTAGAGTTATTAAGGATAAAGATGGAAGGGTGCTCACAAGTGAGGAGAGTGTACAGAGGAGATGGAAGGAATACTTTGAGGAGCTGATGAATGAAAAGAGTAGAAGGGGTGAACTCTGTGGAACAGAAAGTAGATAAGATTAGAAAGGATGAAGTCAGGAAGGCTTTGAAGAGGATGAAAAGTGGAAAGGCAGTTGGTCCTGACGACATCCCGGTGGAGGTCTGGAAGTGTCTGGGAGAGGCAGCTGTGGAATTTTTGACTAGTTTGTTCAACAGGGTTTTAGAGAGTGAGAAGATGCCTGAGGAATGGAGAAGAAGTGTGTTAGTGCCGATCTTTAAGAATAAGGGTGACGTGCAGAGTTGCAGCAACTATAGGGGGATAAAGTTGATGAGCCGTACAATGAAGCTATGGGAAAGAGTAGTGGAAGCTAGGTTAAGGAAGGTAGTGGAAATTTGTGAGCAGCAGTATGGCTTCATGCCCAGAAAGAGCACAACAGATGCAATTTTTGCTCTGAGAATTTTGATGGAGAAGTATAGGGATGGTCAGAGGGAGTTGCACTGTGTGTTTGTAGACTTGGAAAAAATATGACAGGGTGCCAAGAGAAGAGCTGTGGTACTGTATGAGGAAGTCAGGAGTAGCAGAGAAGTATGTCAGAGTGGTGCAGGACATGTATGAGAGGAGCAGGACAGTGGTGAAGTGTGCTGTAGGTCAGACAGAGGAGTCCAATGTGGAGGTGGGACTGCATCAGGGATCGGCTCTGAGCCCCTTCCCGTTTGCTATGGTGATGGACCAGTTGTCAGAGGAGGTCAGACAGGAGTCTCCTTGGACAATGATGTTTGCAGATGACATTGTGATCTGTAGTGAGAGCAGGGAGCAGGTGGAGGAAAACCTGGAGAGGTGGAGGTTTGCGCTGGAGAGAAGAGGAATGAAAGTCAGTCGTAGTAAGACTGAGTATATGTGTGTGAACGAAAGGGAGGGAAGTGGAACAGTAAGGTTACAGGGTGAAGAGGTGATGAAGGTACAGGAGTTTAAGTACTTGGGGTCAACAGTCCAGAGTAATGGAGAGTGTGGGAAAGAGGTGAAGAAGCGAGTGCAGGCAGGTTGGAATGGGTGGAGAAAGGTGTCAGGGGGTTCTGTGTGATAGGAAAATATCAGCGAGAATCAAGGGGAAGGTGTACAGGACAGTGGTGAGACCGGCCATGCTGTATGGTTTAGAGACAGTGTCACTGAGGAAGAGACAGGAGTCAGAGCTAGAGGTAGCAGAGCTGAAGATGTTGAGGTTCTCTTTGGGAGTGACAAGGTTGGACAGGATTAGGAACGAGTACATCAGAGGGACAGCTCATGTTGGACGTTTGGGGGACAAAGTTAGGGAGGCCAGATTAAGATGGTTTGGACATGTTCAGAGGAGGGAGAGTGAGTATATTGGTAGGAGAATGTTGGACATGGAGCTGCCAGGCAGGAGGCAAAGAGGAAGGCCAAAGAGGAGGTATATGGATGTAATTAATGAGGATATGAAGCTAGTGGGTGCAAGTGTTGAGGATGCAGAAGATAGGGATAGGTAGAGAGAGATGATTCGCTGTGGCGACCCCTGAAGGGAAAAGCCGAAAGAAGAAGAAGAAGAAGAAGATGATTACGTTTCTTTCTGTATGTTTACTCAAATAATTGCTTTGAATTTATAAACTGGCTCCTAAGATATGGTGTAGTACATTTTGTTTGCGATATCAAACCTCGTGATAGAATCTCGTTTTATCGTGACAGAAATGCATGAAATAAAATTTTTCAGTCATTATTTTCCTTCAAAAGATTTTGAGAATCTAACTGAATTATGAATGATGAAACCAGTATCGTGAATCGAACCGTGAGCAGTGTGTATCGTTACAACCCTAGCATTGTGTGCGAGTCTACGTTTGCGTTTCCCCCAGATGACCCTGGTGTCGGGGAATGTCTGCATGTCCGTGTGCATCAGAAATGCCTCGCTTGTTTCTACCCATGAGCACTTGCTGGCTAAAAGGAAGGAAGGAACGGTTTCTGCACTTGTTATATTTCACAATAACCAGCCAAATTCCTGTGCGTTCTTGTCCTCGCACACACACATACACACACCACTGCACGTACACACACACGTGCGCACACACGCAAATCCTTACTAACTTACACATGAACTTTCTTCAACATTCATAAAACACAGGTAAAGTACTACAAAGCGTTCCTTTTTAAAAACAAACATCCTCGTACACAATCGTACTGCATGCTTGGTGTGTAGCAGACTCTGTAGTGTGTGTTTCATTTTGCCTGCAGTTCTTATGGAGGAAGTCCTCAGGCATAGATAGCAGATATACAGGTCAGATAAGAGCTCTGCTGGAAGAGTGGCGCAATCTGCCTCTGCAGCCACATTTCTATTTTATACACACACACACACACACACACACACACACCCCCTGCATTACACTTGTATGCCTTGTTAATGTTCAACAACAGCAAAGAACAATTGGAACACAACCAAGAGGCCATATTTCTCCTAAGGAAGATCATGTTCATGTGAGCTACACCTAAGGGTGGAACCCAAAACAGACAACATGTTTGTGCATAGATCAGGAGACTCAAAATGTGGCCTCTTAACAAAATAAATAAATGAAACTCTTTTAATTCATTTTTGTTGCTCATTAAAGCGCTTGTAAAGATGCTTACCACACGAGGTGGCGCATGTCTCAACTGGCTGTATATTTCCCCCTTTGTGCCCCAAACTGCACTCAAGCCCCCACTCACACACACAGACACACACACACACACACACAAACAGAGTCTTTAGTCGAGGATACAGGCTTGAGGTCTTTTTTTTGTGTGTGTGTGTGTGTGTGTGTGTGTGTGTGTACTAATGTATAAAAACAACACTGAATCATGGGATGCAAAGATGGGCTGGGACTCTCGAAAACACCAACATAGGAAAGCTATGACTAAGTCTTTAGATTGCACAGGGCAGCTTGCCAGGACATGCTAGAGACAAGATAAGAAGTCAGAAAAACAGTTTGTTTACTCGTGTGAAGAACAAGACAGAGAAGTGTTCATTCAGTTTTGAAGGAAGCATGCATGCTCTACTCTAAGACTGCATTCGCTGCCTTTTTTCCTGCAATATGTTGAGAAGTGGCATGCAAAAGCAAGCTAAACTACTGCTCTCACAAAGAGCCACAAATGATCACGACTTCACCGCGAGCGTCTTGCATTATATTTGGCAGCATGATAGCAATCTCATCAAAAAACATTGTCACAGACTTCAAGATTTATTAATAGAAATACCAAATATATTAATATTATACATGAATATTAAATGCAACAACTTCTAGCAAAGGTTCAGCCATGTGCTATTATATAAATATATACGGTATATAAAATGTTACCTCAAATGAACTGTTAATAATAGCAGTTAATAATCAATCAGACATTTATCTGATATCTGAGATATACTTCTCAGGCCACTACCCATCATGCCTTGCTATCTTGTAGCATTCTCTTTCAGAGACAATGGGAAGTTCTTCTTGCTTGTTTGCTGATAGGCGACAGAAATATTTCTCAGGCATGGCCAACCCTCTACAAACATTTACCCGGTTATGATTATGACATCTGGCTAATGATTGCCACACACACTCTCACACACACATTTTTTGATGACTCAGTGACCTTCTAAAACCCCGTTTAATTGTAGTGATATAATGCCCTGTACACAGCTGTTTATCAGCACTGAACAGGAGTAAATTGCCTTTTCTTTGCCCTTTAGACTCGCCCTATGGAAGACAGAATACACATGCTGACTTCCACCTACTACAGAAACACACAAGCGGGTGAAGAGTAATTCCTGTACTACAACACAACCCTTCTTCAGGAACTGCTTAATCCTGCTCAGACTCACAGTGGATCCTGACTTTATCCTGAGAGACACGAGGCAGGAATACAGTCGGCATGGGACACCAGTCCATCACAAGACTCCATGGACACATAGATACTCATGCACACACACACATGCATATGTGCAGTCATGTACACACTCACACACATGCAGACTCTCACTTGCACTCTCACTCATTCACTCACAAACACAGACCCACACACACTTACAAATTCAATCACACACTCACTAACTCAGACACACACTCACTCGCTCACAGACCCACACACATGCTTTCAAAACACACACACTCACAAATTCAATCACACACTTATAAACTCGCTCACACACACACACTCATGCACATGTATGTTTACGTGGAAACGAGTAATCACAAGCATTTTAAGTACTCTTGATGGTTAAAGATAATCTGTGTGAATGATTGTGTTCATGCTGTGTTGTTTGTTACAGGTCCTGTATCTATAATGGAAGGTTAGGTCTGATTTGTTTGGCACTCCTGACAGCGTTTCCCAACCCACGCTGAGCCGCAGTAATCCGCCACCTTTTCGTAACGTTAATACACGTCAGGTTTCGGTTTTCACCCTTTGCACAATCCCCTCGTTTACACATCATGCATCACGCAACGTCAGACAGTGACAAAAAAAACCTCTCATTGTAATACACAGCGTTAAAACGAGAGAGAGGGGCTGCAGAGACTCGAGGCCACGCAGGAAGTGATGTCACCCATTTCACTTCTCACATTACTGACAGCATGCAATGAAAAGGAATGCATCACTACTAAGGAGAGAGACACAAAGCTTCACTTAAGGACATTGAAGTGGTACTCATCATGTGTAAAGCTGAACACACTTAAAAAAAAAAAAAAATAAAAAAAAAATGAAGGCTATAACACTAAACATAGCTCATTATTTCATCACTCGGATTCTGTTACACATTATTAATAGCATCTCTGCCAGCACTGTGCTTTCTAGTGCTTCCTGGCTATGTAAGAAATGATGACACTGCACCACACACTCCTTTTTTTTTCTTAGACACAACAAGCAGCTTGTAAATAGAGATGTATTGATGCATGCGGCACATTTATTTTAGCCTCAAGTCACTTGAGGACAGAGCCGGCGTCACATGAGGCTCCGGCAGAGACTGGGTGTGCGTTCTACAGGACAGCAGGGCCAGAGACACAGAATCTTGACCACCAGATAGAAACAGCTTTTTTTTTATAATTTTTTTTTTTAAGTTTTACTCAAATAACCAGAGACAGAGAAAACTCTACTCTGTATTAACTTTCACAAAACAAAGCTTCACTTGAAGGATCTTTAAATGCTGTCTGGCTCGTTAATATATCTGTAGCACATATTCTGAGCGACTCTTTCCAAAACCCGCCACTTCCCACACGAACAGGTCTGGCTGATACTAGGAACTATTCTTCTAGATGTATTAATTAGCCTGAATGGATCTGAGAAGAGGGGGGCACAGACAGACAGACAGACAGACAGACAGACAGACAGACAGAACGAAAGAAAGGGCAAAAGAAAGAAAAGACGAAAGAAAGAAAGAAATCTCTCCTTCTCAGGAATACACGTAATTGTTCATGGTTCCCAGTCTGTATGCA
The DNA here is from genome assembly GCA_033459395.1 of Hemibagrus guttatus. Taxonomy (NCBI): domain Eukaryota; kingdom Metazoa; phylum Chordata; class Actinopteri; order Siluriformes; family Bagridae; genus Hemibagrus; species Hemibagrus guttatus. Next base: position 10,837,321 of record JAUCMX010000002.1, on the reverse strand, counting down.
TCATTAGCACACCAGACTTGTAATTTCATTTACATTAGTGAATTGGTCGTCAGTATAAAACAGACCTGTGGCACACGGACGCTTTCACTTGTATTTAATTTGTCCACGTCCGGACTCTGAACACATTCACTTCCTGTCCACATCTGTGGCATTGTTGAACTGTGATTTTTTTTTTTAATCTGTCTCAAGAGGACACATGATCACATTTGCATTCAGTTTGCTCTCAGAGCTGGACAAAAGTAAGTAAATCACAAGAGAATTATTGTGCATGCACACATGGCAACGCTCTGGAAACCCTGAACTGCATGAGGTCATGACCACTGGTGCGCTGCGTCAACGTGGACAGGAAGTGAATGTGTTCACACCAGAGACATTATACACCGGCACATTTGCATGCAGTCGAGGACTCGGGGGACTCCGGGGAGCTCCTGCTCAGCAAGATAAAAGAGCCGTGCTTTGGTGAGCAGCCAGGGCTTTCCTTTTCCTGCTGAATGCAGTGCAGTGATTTGGATGTCACACAGATCGCTAATATTCAAAATCCAATCCACATGTCCTATAAAGCAACAGTTCACTCGGTGAAGACAGTGTCTCAGTGAGCTGCATTTATAGAATATATACTGCTGTCCTCAAGTCATTATACTCAAACAGGGTGCTCATGAGTTTTTTGACCTGGCATATACACACACACACACACACACACACACACACTTAATACTTTAATAACTACTATTTATTTTTAATTTGGGCAAATTTTATGATTATTTTTATGGATGCAATGAGGGTTTTCTATACAGTATGTGGTTTGTTGGCACTGAAGGAGCATGAAGCACCTTTCTCAATGACATTCCAGTGTGGCTCGAGGACAGAAAGCAGCACGGGATTTAAGTCTCGAGAAGGAAGAACTGGCTGCTCTGAAATGATATGCTAGTGATTCATTGTTATAGCCCTGGGCTACGCATGCAAATACACACACACACACACACACACACACACACAGAACACTCCAGAGGAATTGGGGTACATTTTTAATGAGTTCAGTCTGGGACTAGGGGAATGGCAAGTTGAGGAGTAGAATGCTGTCATCTATGCCCTAAACACCCCCAACCACCACCCCACCCGTTCTCTCTCTCTCGCGCTATCCGAGTCTGACTTGCAAAAATGCCGGCCTTTACTCCCGACTTACGTGTGCACTGGCTGCTACAGCGAGGAGGCAGGAAAGCACTATTTCACACCACGTCACCCGGGAGGTCAACAAAGAAGTGAGCATGAACGCACACATTCTTGTGCAGAGCTTTTCCTGTGGAATGCATGTGTGTGTGGAAACACCAGTGTGTCAGCGTGGCGAATGTCACAGCGTGGCTCTTGGCTGCTTAGACTGCAGCTTGCATTGTGGCTTCGAACTGTTTAGAGCATGTAGAGACAGGTTTGCTTAAAGACATTAGACTAAACACCTGAGCCAAGAGACAGAGAGAGACAGAGAGAGAGAGAGAGAGAGAGAGAGAGAGAGAGAGAGAGAGAGAGAAGAGAGAGAAGAGGGGGAAGGGGAAAGAAAAACAGTGACAGAGTGAGAGATCGGCTCTGTTCACTCTCGGTATTGAGATCCGTCTCACGTGACCCGATCACAAGTGGACAGCCGAGATCAGAGATCAGAACAGTTTCAGAGAGTTTCATTTGTCCTATATGTGTCTTTACTGAAGAACCGCAATCTGCAAACAGTCAGTTAAACGCATTACACTCTTGCACACGTGCTATTAAAATAACCTCACCCCAGTGCACAGGCTGTAAACTTTAAAAGTTTAAGTAAAAGTTGTCTAGTGTCGTTAAGAGTCCAATATTATACATTTAACACTCATTCATGTTTTAAAGAGCTCACATGCTGGGCATTCTTCACCATTTAGTAGGAAGCATGTGTAAGTCTCGAGCGTCCGATATGGAATAAAACAAAGCGAGTAGAATAAAAAGAATGCAAGTATACTAAGAACAGACTAGACTAAAATTAAATGGCAAAGTAAAATAAAGTATATGGAAGAAAATATAAATGTATATATGAATGCAGACTGGTGAAAGAGCAGTGGGTGTGAAGTGCAGATGCGTGCACTTGTAGTGCAAAGAGTGTGTGCAACGTGTGTAATATATGCTGTGCAACAATTCAGAGTGAAAGCTGTCAGGGTCGCATCAGGATGCAGTGCTGTTCACACTACAAATGCAGAATGACGCATGCATTCACGAGAGGTCCGGGTAAGCCCGGGACCCGTACTGAGCACTGCAGCTTTACACACATGCACACCAGCTCTACTGTATTTCACTATACGCCAGCTCCGTCCTACAACATCCCATAATACACAGCAGCTTTAGCATAGTTCAGCCAGTTCTACTGGAGCTACATTATCATCACAGGACTGTACTGACTACCTGCTGTACTCTATAACATCTTTACTGTACTAAACCCACACCAACCTGTACACCAGACCAGCTTTACTGTACTAAACCCACACCAACCTGTACACCAGACCAGCTTTACTGTACTAAACCCACACCAACCTGTACACCAGACCAGCTTTACTCTACTAAACCCACACCAACCTGTACACCAGACCAGCTTTACTCTACTAAACCCACACCAACCTGTACACCAGACCAGCTTTACTCTACTAAACCCACACCAACCTGTACACCAGACCAGCTTTACTCTACTAAACCCACACCAACCTGTACACCAGACCAGCTTTACTCTACTAAACCCACACCAACCTGTACACCAGACCAGTTTTACTGTACTAAACCCACACCAACCTGTACACCAGACCAGCTTTACTCTACTAAACCCACACCAACCTGTACACCAGACCAGCTTTACTCTACTAAACCCACACCAACCTGTACACCAGACCAGTTTTACTGTACTAAACCCACACCAACCTGTACACCAGACCAGCTTTACTCTACTAAACCCACACCAACCTGTACACCAGACCAGCTTTACTGTACTGTACTAAACCCACACTTTACCTTACACCAGACCAGCTTTACTGTACTCTACTAAACCCAAACTTTAGCTTCCATATTACATATTTCATTCCATATTAGATATTACACATTTCATTCCATATTAGTCCCCACACATTTGGGACAGCAACACACCATCAATGTAGTCAGATGATTCCAGGATGAACGTAACGATGTGTATTGCTCATCAATGATCAAGGAGCCGACTGCTAAACACACACAAGCTCTGCTCACATGAGACGACACACCAAACAAACACACTAACAATCACACAGAGATAGAATAACAAAACACTCAGGTGCCAAATGGCTAGAAAACACAACACAAAACAATACAATACGGTATAGCACCTGTGTGTGTGTGTGTGTGTGTGTGTGTGTGGGTGTGTGTGTGTGTGCGCGCGCGCATGCATATGCATGTGTGTGTGTATGCGTGCATATGCATGTGTGCCTGCATGTGTGTGTTTGTGAGTGTGTGTGGGCATGCGTGTGTGTGTGTGTGTGTGTGTGTGTGTGTGTGTGTGTGTGTGTGTGTGTATGTGTATGCGTGCGGGCATGCGTGAGTGCGTGTATGTGTGTTTGTCAGCGTGCGTGTGTGTGTGTGTGTTTGCACATGTGTGTTTGCTCGTGTGTGTGTGTGTGTGTGTGTGTGTGTGTGTGTGTGTGTGTGTCTTTAGCAGATGAGGAAAGTTTGTGTTGTGTTTTTCAGCGTGCCTGTAGAGGGCGATGGCGAGAAAGAGAGCATCAGCTAGATGAGAGTAAGCGCTTGATGAAAGGAGATGGAGTTTGCGTGCTGTGCTTTGATGATTTCGTCGCTGCTGATGCTACAGTAGCAACACTCTGTCTCTCATCAGAACTGTGGCACTTCAGAGATCCAAGCAGCATCTACACCCTCATGCTCTCAGTGTCTGTGTACATAACATGCACTTCTGCCATGTTTCTAAACTTTATAGCTCAGAATGTTTCAGGTTACTATCAGCTCCCAGACTAACAGCTCAGATTAGATTAGATTAGATTAGATTAGATTAGATTAGATTAGATTTTTAGAGTGAATGTTAAACAGAGAAATTCCATCGAGTTTCACCACTTCTGTGCTTTATTATAAAGCTCTGCTTTACTTCTGTGCGTTTTGGTTAGTATGTAATTGATGAGGAAGGTGCAGGAGAGGCTGAGGAACTTGAGAGATTGAGGGAAGTGAATGAGAGGAGAGGGGAGAGGAGAGGGGAGGAGAGGGGGAGGAGAGGGGAGGAGAGGGGAGGGGAGGGGAGGGGAGGGGGGGCTAATGAAGAGAAGGAAACAAAAGCTAGGGAAAGCACAGGACTGTACAAAACAATGTGCTGGATTGTGTTCAGCAAACTGTCCAGAATGCAACCTGAAGGTTTAACTGCAACATTCAAATGAGTGGCAAATGCAACCAAAGCGCACATACACACCGAGTAAAACACACAAAACACACACACACCAAATGTTGTTGCACTGGTTACTCATTGACCAGCAGTCCCTATAACCAATGTGTTATTATGACAAAGAGAGGAAGTAACACCCGTCCTCACTGGCCCATGAACTCACCGTCACAGTGTGTGTGTGTGTGTGTTTCATATCCTCTGTATGAGAGTCAGTCAGACAGCTCATGCTCCACACATTCATGCGCTCTCTCTCTCTCTCGCTCTCTCACACACACACACAAAATAGTAGCAGTGTTGCAAAATGTCTTAAATGATATCTATGCACTTCTTGCATCAGAAAAATGATCAGCAAATCAGTTAGACAATTAGATATTGAACAAAAGGATCATTCAGAGCATTAAAAAATAGAGGAAATAAAATAATGCATTGGTTACTTATGAAAGTAGTAACGTAATGTGCATCTCTTAAAAAATACCACATTGTTTTTATTTATTTATTTTAATAATTTATCGTGATATTGATCTTATATTGTCCAATCAGCCAGCACTGGTGAGTAGTCCAGCGTGCTATGAATGAAACACTACCGAGGACTTTGAATAGGGGAAAAGAAGTGGCTTCCCTCTGAAGCCACAACACACACACACACACACACACACACAAACACACCCCTTATCTGCCGGCACACAGAATTTGCTCCTGAAGAGCTGAGAAACACAATGCATCAAGAAGAGATGCACACGTTAAACTTTTTAAACACACACACACACACACAAAAACACTAATATGCACATGCAAAACAAAACCTGGACCAATCTGTGTTCCTTAGACTAGATTCATAAGCGCCCATGCTCAAACACACGCACACACACCACACACACCTCCCCCGATCCTGTGCTCTTACCCGTGCAGTGGTTGTTAAGCAAGACTGTAGAATTGCAGGCGGGAGCCACACTTGCCGAACCGTCCTCCATTCTCCTTACACAAATGTGTGTTGACTGTGTGTATGTCTGTTTGTGTGAGTGTGTGTTTGAGTGTATGTCTGCGTGTGCAATCTCCTCGTGGCTGCAAGTCCCTGGTCTACGGTTCTCTCTCTCTCTTTCTAGCTTGTGCAAGACCTGTTTCCTCTTTGCACAGCTTTGCTTTTTACAGACAGCATAGAAATCCTGTCTGTCTCTGTCTGTCTCTGTCTCTCTCTCTCTCTCTCTATCCCTCACACACAGCTCTGCACACGTCTGCCCATGCACACAAAGCCTACAGAGTGAGCGAGCGAGTAAGAGAACCGGCGAGAAGAGGAGGAGATAAAGGATAAAAAAAGAAAATATTGCTTGGCTCAGGGAGTGGCCAAAACTCTGCACATACAACTTTAACCTCTGCCATTCCGCCACGCAATCACACACGCGTGTGTGATTTTACTCTGCCCTGAGGGAGCGCGAGAGAGGGACGCAGAAAAAGGGGGAAACCGCATGGAGGTGTTAAAATCTTGCCACAAACACACACGCACACACAAACCCACAACTGTAAATTAATTAAAAGCTGCGTTAGTAAAAACTGACTGTAGTCACGTCATATCTGCACCAAGGGACACTTACTGACTAAAATCATTCCGTTACAGACATTTCAGCTAGTGGACTAAAGCTGTTCACACATACAGTGTTTTTATCTCTGCAAGTCTCTGTACTATGAAGTGGTCAGTAGGCGTTCCTATTACTGGTTGCCATGGTAATAGCATTTATCAGTGGGTGGAGAATTCCAGATCAACTCAAATGAAACATTCTAAAGAGAGATATTTGGTTTGTGTGTAAAATTCATCACTGTATATCTGTTTCATTTCATACGAGATGAAGGAGAAGCAGTGTGTGCTCTTTGCTACTGTTTTCAAGTTACATTTTTCTCTACTTGGTCACGTCGCAGGACACGCCCACATCTGGTTGCTGTCAGTCACCAGCTCTCGTTGTACACAGTTGCCTTGTATGTGTGAACGCAGCATGACAGCACGTTTCCAACTTCTACTGCGCCGAATCCTCTCCTGCTACTGTCTTCGTTACACTTCTCGTATGTTAATGCGTACTTTCCAGAGCACGGCGATTACCAACTTTTAAAGTGAATCACGGACATTAACGTAGACTTCTGAGTCACAACAGAACAGGCCTCAGTCTGTATAAACAGTGGGCAACCTGACAGCGTGGTGAAAAGACTAGAGCCGAGATGTCTCCAATAACCTCAGGATGGTAGCTGCAGTGGAGCTCCGCCCACGCCCATATAAGGCAACGGGGCTCAATTGTTTCTAGTTACAGCAGTCAGAAATCACAGTGCACATCAATAGCTATATTTTTCTTTAAAATGTTTTCTAATTTGTTATTTGTCAGAGTGATTACATCATTTAACAGTGTATACAGTACAGATTTAACTGGAGGCTTGTGTTAGCATTAGCAGTAGCATTAACAGGACCCTCAGTTACTGTTCTTGTTGTGCTTATTACCCTGAGCATGTGCCCCCCCCCCAAAAGATATTTTGCCTGCCATATATTCAGTTATTATAATTATAAAAGATTTGTTATTAAGATTGGTCATTAATCGTCTATTGATTAATAAACATTACAAATCTTATTCAGTCCCAGAGAAGCCCGAGCTACATGTTAAACAACGCAACGCACAAGATGTGCACATGTGAAAAGCTTGTGTTTTTGTTTTCCTCGCTGTAGTATCGCTGCCTCGTCTAAATAGCAGAGGGTGGAACTTTAATTGGGCTGAGTCCATTAGATTTTCGCTCTTTGATGCACACAGCGGTTTAAATGAAAGACAGCTTGTAATGTCAGCGCAGATGCTCCGCTCATCAACAAGCCACATATGTGTATGTGCATCTGCTCTGCCGAGAGCAACTAACAGCCCTGTAATGACCTGCACCTGGATCCAAACACATCCCTTACTCTCCATACACATCCTGCACATCCTGGAACCCTGAGGCTGTGGCCACACTCTGTGCATGCGTGTGTGTGTGTGTGTGTGTGTGTGTGTGTGTGTGTATTTGTTTGTCTCTGTGCGTCCTTCTGTGTGTGTCTATCCTGTGTGTGTCTATTTGTCTGTGTCTATGTTTCTCTGTGTGTGTCTATATCTATTTGTCTGTGTGTGTGCGCGTCATTCTGTGTGTGTTAGTGTTATCTGTTTGTGTGTGTGTGTGTGTGTGTGTGTGTGTGTGTGCATGCATCTGCCTATTTGTGTGTGTGTGTGTGTGTGTGTGAGATTCTGTTTGTCTATTTATGTGTGCGTTTGTGTGTATGTGTGTGTGTGTGTGTGTGTGTGCATGCATCTGCCTATTTGTGTGTGTGTGTGTGCATGCATCTGCCTATTTGTGTGTGTGTGTGTGTGTGTGTGTGTGTGTGTGAGAGAGATTCTGTTTGTCTATTTATGTGTGCGTTTGTGTGTGCATGCATGCGTGCATGCATGCATCTGTCTATGTGTGTGTGTGTGTGTGTGTATGTGTGTGTGTGTTAAATCAGACCTTGAGAATGCAGCACAAATGTTTATTGTGCGTGTTTACATGCAGTCAGCTCATACTCATGATCACGCTGCACTCAGCTGAAACCTTTTATTAATCTGGCTAATGATGTGAACAACAGCTTTTAAAACAGTGTCTCAGAACACAGACTCTTAATTAGCCTGCGCTTATGAGGGAGAAGCGAATGGGAGAACTCTTTCAGCAAAACACACCGACTAACCCAGAAGAAAAGACGTGGAAAAAGGAAAGAGGCCTAGTAAAAGAAATTCTGTGTGGAGCTCGTACACTACACAAGACTGGGAGACACTCTTCATACCCAGATGGGGCTGTGCTTATTTGCCAGGAAATCATTAACACTGAAATAACTGACTTCTTATTTACTGACTCAATAGGCAAGTGGATATTGTGAGATATTGTGCAGCATGCTGTTTTATCGTGCCTCATAACCATCTCTGACTGGTGAGAGTACTGCCTGTAGCCATGGAGGGGTGAAGACTGCAGCGATGCACAGCGATGATGAGGAGGAGTCGTGGCCAGAAATATGTAAAACATGCTACGTTACATTACATCATTATAGGGGGGAAAAACAAATAGATGTACAGCAATTGGCAGACACCCTTATCCAGAGTGACTTACATTTTCATCTCGTTTTATACAATTGAGGATTAAGGGCCTTGCTCAGGGGCCCAGCAGTGGCAGCTTAGTGGACCAGGGATCCAAACTCACAACCTTCTGATCAATAGTCCAACACCTTAACCACTAAGCTACCATATCCCACATAATATGTAATCATATTACACTATAATCAAACTATTATGTAATCTATAGGTGTTTGGTCCTGGAGATTTTTTCAACATACTTGTATATTGATGTAACCCTGATGTTCCTGTTGTGCGAGTAAACACAATCATGACTTTATATGTGTAGCAGCACGTACAACAGGAGCTACACAGGAAAAGCGCGGTGCTTTGAAGTGATTTTAAAGGACTTAATTTTAACTATTAATGTTCGTAAATAAGTACCAAAGTGGGATGATGAGATGTTTCCTTTTTCCTTTTCAAATTTCCTTTTGTCAATCTTATACCTGCAGATGTTTTTTCCCCAACAGACAGTTAAATAATCGTCCTGTTTGCTCGCCTTTGCTGGAATATCTCCACAATTCAACTGAAAAACATTGTGTGCTCTCAGTCCCCAGGATTTCGGACTGTTCGGCTGTAACGCAACGCTAAAAAGGGGTGATGACCTGCCATTGGATTTAAAAAGTACATAAGCAGTTAAAGAAGCAAAGTATCGTGGAGTACCGGGAGCAAAGAGAAGGTAATTGCCAGGAATTAGAAGTAGGAATTTGCCAAACCTCTCACAAATTCTTCACAAGTTCTCATTAGAGCTAGAGACCCGGTGCACAGTGAGTGGGAGATGAAGCTTTTGGTCATGCAAAGTGTTCAAGAAAACCACAGTGTGAAATATGTAGGCGAGTCATTTAAATAAAAGTGCACTTTTCCTCTGTGTCTGAGCTCAGAATATCACTTACAGCAGGTTATTCTTTAAATAAATGAATTCTGGATTGACTTCCTGAAGGGTGCCGATAGATCTGGTGGACACGCCAAGTTTACTTGGTGACATAAAATGCTCAGAAAGATCTGGATGGGTTAAAGTAGGCTGCATTCCTGTGTGATTTCACCATGTCACACTGACACAATTCCAGCACAGCAATGTAGTGAAAGTAGGTCAAAAGGCATGCATGGAGACCCTCACGCTCATACTGACACACATCCAGTGCACATACACTAATCTCCTCCACTCCACCCTCAGCACACTGATGGATCTGGGTAAAGAAATCTTGCGCAAATGTATTCAGTGTGCCATAATCAAGAACCAGTTTCCAGCTGCAATACTTTTTGTCCTGTTTGTCCACCACGGCGAGCTCAAGTGCTCGACTCTGACTGGTCAGAAGACGTGTATTATTTTTTTAGATGTCCACAAAGTAGTTCTGAATGTAACATAGACTATGGGTTTATGTTAGTGTGCTCCTTCTAATAATTTATTGTTTCCATAGTAACAGCTCATACTCAAGGATTTGTACAGCAGATGCTCCACATAACACAAATGTGCTTTCACACCTAGTTCATTTGAGCACCCGAAGTGGTCTCGGGCTGATATGAGTACTAGTACAGATGGTTTTATTGATTGGAGGAGTCTTGGGTGTAAGAGCTTTATAAAAGTCAAAGGTTCCCAGCTTAGGAAAGTCTTCGGGACAGAGGAATTTACGCGTTCTGGTTTCTCGCTAAAATGACAGGTTGCATTTTTTTTAAAAGGGATAAAATAGTAACTTTAATTTAAACTTTTTTTCCTTCTCTGTTTCTATACTTATGTAAAGCTGCTTTGAGACAATGCTCATTGTTAAAAGTGCTATACAAATAAACTGAAAGAAAGAGAGAGAGAGAGAGACAGCAGGAGAGAGAGAGAGAGAGAGAGAGAGAGAGAGAGAGAGACAGAGAGAGAGACAGAGAGAGAGACAGTGACAGAGAGATATATATATAGAGGGAGAGAGAGAGACAGACAGTGACAAGGAAAAAGAGAGAGAGAGAGAGAGAGAGAGAGAGAGAGAGAGAGACACAGACAGTGACAAGGAGAGAGAGAGAGAGAGACAGAGAGAGAGAGAGAGAGAGAGAGAGAGAGACAGACAGACAGTGACAGAGAGAGAGAGAGAGAGAGAGAGAGAGAGACAGTGACAGAGAGATATATATATAGAGGGAGAGAGAGAGACAGACAGTGACAAGGAGAGAGAGAGAGAGAGAGAGAGAGAGATAGAACAGAAATAAAATCTCACCTGCAACTCATTGGCTACATCCCAAATGGGTGACAAAAAAAAAAAAACCTATTTAGTGCACTAGACAGGACAGGACTCTGTGCAGTGCATGTGATTCCTAAAGGATGCCATTTGAAATTTAGCCACATGAACAAGAATGCTCCAGTAAGAGAAGTGTGTGTTGGAAATGAATTACTAACACAGAATTAACCCTTAAACATCCAAATATGGTGCTGTAACTCAAACGCAAAGAGAGAAAGAAGCAAGTAAGCCAAAAATCAACAAATAAACAGAAATTTATATCAAGGTAAATAAATAAATAAGATAAATAAATAAATAAAATCTTATTGCTTGCTTCTGCACTTAGCAAAAAAGAAAAAAGGGAATAAAACTGCCTTTTTTTTGCAGGGAAGGACATACAAGTACTACACGGTAAAATCACCTGCGATATGAGTGAGCTTATTAGCTAAATGTTTGTGTAAGCTAGCGTTTTTACTTACTGTACTGCATTATAGTTCTAAAGAGCGCTCTGAGGTTTGTTTAGCTGCACACTCTGATTGAGGAAATGATAATACGCTGAACACAGCCATTTGATTCCTAAATGGTCTGAATAAGCATCTGAATCAGGATCCATTATCATCATGAGCTCAGTAGTGAGGAAAAGAACTAGATGATCACTTCGGACATTATCTTGCAGTGCGGTTAATCGATTTATATGTAAAGAGTGAGAGCCTGGGTCTTAGAGAGACAATGGCACTACTTACACCGAGTGTATGCAGGAGTGTGTTTACATTGAGCCCACGTGACAAGAGGAATCTATTGTATAGTGGAGGCTTGGACTCTTTTTAAAAAGAATGAAAGACTGGAAAAGATGGAAAACGCACGGATCTGTTAGAAATAATGTGGTCAGGTGAGGGGGGCATCATAAGCAAGTGAAGTGGTGAGGAGGCATGGGACATGATGACAGATATTCAGAGCAATGGAAATAAAAAATCCCCACAAACCCCCCCGTATTTCACTATAATTATGAAATATTTAGGGGGTTTCTGTCTTTTACATAGTTTTGAATATCTGAAACAAGGTCCTGAAATGAAAAAAAAAAAAAAAGTAAAAATTCAATCCTTCCACCATGAGGCCTGTACCACACCCTACATCCCATCATGCCTCTTTATACAGGCTGCACCATAGGCATAACCGGTTGGCCGAAAGAGTGGAAGGCACAGTCATCTCTAGAGAAGAAACCGAGACTTGTCAGTGGCAGAGGATGACGCACTTGAAAAGAGGTGACAGAAAGACCGCAGAGAATAGAGTGAGACTGAGAAAGCAGCAGCGCAAAGAGGATGCAGCTTTCAAAGTAAAATCGGCCACATTCCCCGAAAAACACACTCACCACAACTGCACGCAACTGATGATATTAAAGCCACGGTGCGGTTCTTCTGAGCACGACTCAAAATGAATAATGTGCCTACGCCGACATGAACACGTGGCTTTGAAGAGACTAAAGAGCACTTCTGAATCGTCTCCTTTACAGCCCAGTGCGGCTAGGTTACAGGCAAAGAAGTCAAAGATAAAAGATTTTGAGAGTAACACACACACACACACACACACACACACACACACACACACAGCAGGAAACTGAAACTTCTTAAATTTTTATGCCGCAGCAAAACAGCAATCACGTCATTTAGGTGGACTAGAATCGAGCTTTGGAAAGCAGCTTGAAGACTAAAGTAGCTCTGCGCTTAAAATCATGATTTTGGTTCATTCTTCTTCTACGCCTGATTCTGACATGTGTCCACTTTAGTAGCTTTTTATGAAAAAAGGTTGAATACATTCAAGCATTTTAATGGCTTAAAATGGCAATTTTAAGTGGTACTTAAAGAAACACTTGATTAATGACATCTTTCTAAAGTGCTCAGGGATCAGGTGTGGAGAGACGGAAGGAAAGAAAAACTTTTCACGCAGAAATAAATATTTAAAATGGATTATCTTTTTTAAATAGCCCAATCGAGAATCAATGACTGACCTCGTTTTATAATTCCGCCTCTTTCTTCATCACTGTCGGTGTGATTCTTTACTAATGTCTGACTAATGGTTTTTGATGGGACGTGCTCAGGCCTGCGTGACGTGATGAGAACTCTCTGCTAATCTTCCCGGCTAAAAGGAGACACCCGACTCTACTCCGCCATCTTGGTTTGCTTGGGCTGGAGGGCACGGTGCCAGTTGCGGAGTCACGCTGGTATCTCTGCATTAGAGCTGGTGCAGAATGCAGTGTCGAGGTCATGTGGTCTTCAGATGCGGTCCTTCAGCTTTCATACTTTTTTTTCCTCATAAACAGAGACTTTATGTGGAGCGTCTAAAACAAAACTAAAGGTGAGAATAAAAATATGGAATTATTTCCAGTACAGGATGCAGGATATTGTTTCAAATCTTTGTCAAGACATAAAACAGTAGCAGCCGTCAAGGAAGCGAGAAACAAAGATGTGCAAACAGTCAGGTTTGATCTATAAAAGATCGAGAGAGAAAAGAGAGAGATAAAGGAGACGATATTTAGCTGAATGTCTCATACAGAGCCAAATGCATATCCTTAAACGTCTATCTATTCCCAGACATCACTTCTTTTGTGCTCACCAGTGGGTTGTGGTGCACCGGGTTGTAACACAAACCTACAGAAACGATGCGCTGAAAGCTGCCTTTATCCTCCTAAGACCTGAGCTTTGGTTCGACTTGCATTCTACATTTCTTATTTAGGGGGAACCAATAAATACCAACAGATGGCAGTGTAAGTGTCCACATTTGTGTACAACAGGTTAAAAGAATTAAGTAAAATGTGATGTCCACGTATGTGGACGTCAGGTTGTAGGAGGTTATGACAAAAGGTTTAAACAGGACAACAACCCTAAACAATATATGCTGTTCTCATCACACCACACATGCATCCTCCCTTTTCTTTGGCATCCTGCTGCAAGCTCAAAGAGCGAGGCATCGTGCCCCCGTGTAGTTCCCCCGCAACCGGGTGACTGAGTGAACGAGTGAACATGACGCCCACTGCTGCCCCTCTTGGCAGCGTCACCTACATTCCTGCTGTCTCTGTTTCCAATTAGCCGGGCAGAGTGCAAGCGCAGCAAGACTGAGAGCCCGGGAGGCCCGAGTCGAAACTGTAGCAACAGCATTATTACAGTATCTACTACAGTCAGAGCATTCTAATATATAAATATTACTTCACGGTAAACAGAAACCACAACTGTAACTAGCTGCATAAAGAGCTAAACGAGTGCAACAACTCGGACAAGAACTAAGCAGGTGCTCTAATTGTATTTTTCTAGTAGTCAAATATTTAATAGAAAAATCTAATACCCAGTTGTCTCGCTCAGAATTTGCTTTAGTGCACTTACACATTCCACTAGCTTTAAGGCTACCGTCTTAATAAGAGACACACTTCTTACTCACATGTTCGTGAGTTGAGATGCGAACCAGCCACACACCAGAAAAACCCCACTGCATTATTCAATCATGTACCTGCACACGCTCATGTGGCTCTGTCAGTCAGACATCAGGCATCATGCGGTAAAACACAACATGACTTGAAGTGTGACGTGATCTACGTGTACACAGGATATCAAACACATTCCAGTAGTCTTTTATACATCACATTCCCATCTAGCATCCAAAATGACAAAACATAGCCTGCTGTAAAATTTTCACCAGCATCAGAGAGGTGTACTATGTCTACCAAACTGAGCTTTCCCCTGGGCTTGCTTTTGCTTAGAAGGATGTACCCAATTGCTGCTTTTAAATTAGGCCAAACTCAAACCTTAGAAGTCAGCTATTTTTCTGCTTTTGAATGCGAATGAGAGCAAATGCAATTCCAGGAACCTCCCTTACGCAGCCCTTTTAGCTTAGCACGCAGGTGTATGTTAAATACAGTGATGTACAGTTTTTGGACACCAAACCAGTACAGCCTTCTAGTACTTGTAGGAGCTTGTAGGGCTTCCAGTTATCCCATTACAATTTCCCTTTACTGGAATTAAAAGGGCTCAAACAAGTTTCAGCATCACAATGTCAGCGTACACAAGAAGTTTTTATTTGTCACATATACACATGTGTGTATATGTCACATTAAGGGACAATTCCTTTCCAATTATTCTATCCAGCGTCCACATTTCTGCCTCTGCCTCATGTGCATGTTATCCCTGTGCTTCAGGGGTTTCCTCCAGTGTTGTCTCCCAGTCCAAATCCATGTGTGGTATGCTGATAGGCATCTCTGAATTGTCTGTAGTGTGAATGAGTGTGCGATTGATGGGCTAGCACCCTATTCAGGATGTCTGCCTTGTGGAGTAGGCTCCAGGCACCTCGCAAACCTGTGTAGCAGTACAGAAAATGGCCATTTCCTCACATATCCCAGCTTGTTATTCAGCCCTTGATTGAAGAGAGGGTTGCGGGCCTTGCTCAGGTGTTCAACAGCGACAGCATGGTGGTGCTAAGGCTTGAACCCCTGACCTTCTAAACAGTAACCCTTTGAGCCACCAATCCAGTTTGGCCAGGTTGGACTGAATGACCTTTAACGGCCTGCACTGAACCCTGACCTCAAATCAACTCGACAGCTTTGGAATGAGCTGGAATGTTGACTGCACCTCATGCTTCCTAACCCAACATCACTGCTTGACTTCACCAGTGCTCTTGGGGCTGAATTGTTAAGTCATGCTCCAAAATCTATTGGAAATCCTTTCCAAAAGAATGGAGTTTATTATAACTGCAAAGTCCAGAAGTACTACATCTGGAATGGGATGTTCAACAAGCATATATAGCATGGGTGTGATGTTCAGGCTTCATTATATTTTTCTATAAAGTGCATCATATATCATATAGTTATTAGCACATGCCTAACCTCATGTGACATGTACCTTCATTTCATCATCAGGAACACCCAGTGAGGCAGTTAACCCATGTGGAGGAGTGTCCTAATTATGACAAATATGCACTGGTGGCTTACATACCATAGAGCAAGTCACACTCAGTAATGCTCAGCTTTCACAAGGACGAAGAAGACAAAGAAGACGATGAAGAAGAAGAACCCACAGCACACATTTAAACCCCATTTTTAACACATTTAACAGCTGAATCCTAGACACATGTCAGCTCAAGGCACAAGCCAATGTGTGTGTCATGACTTAAAAGAGGAACTGACCTACATGATGCCTGACCTCCAAAAAAAAGAGCCTTTTCTCCAACTGGGTCACACCTGGCTCATTTCAAGCAATAATATTTTTTCTTAGTAGTTCATCAAATGCGAGGGGAAAGGTTTATTTATCGGTCCTCGTTAGGCGTTTCACAAACACCTAATAAAAATCGGAGTTGGTCTGCTGCTAAATGGAGTTGGAATGACTGTTACATAACACCATGTGTTTTAAGTCTATACCCTACTGAGCCAAACAGAAGTCTAAATGCATTAAGTAGATCAAAGTGCAAAGCCTTTATTCACGTTTATATACACAAACCACATAATGGCTCGCTTTTCCAATATGCCTCGGCTATTAGAAGCTACCATCGTGTTCTCCGGTCATAAGGGGAAAGGATATGTACACAGAGCACAAACTGAAATGCTCGACAGGTCAATATCAATATCAGTATCAGATTCAGTATCGGTGCTCATGGAAATCCCTGAAGCAGAGCCACATGCTTATTTCTGATCCCTGAGAACAGTAAAGATTATGATGTAAATCAGCTTTAATTATTAACCAAATTTAAATGAATTTCCATCTAGTGTGTGTGATCATTCGCTCAATCTTTCCACTTCCATCAACATGAAAACACCAAAAGCCTGGAATTCTGCTCTCTATTTAACATCATCATGCTGCAACTTCCACTGAAATTCACCTGCATTCTTTATTTGTGAAGACATGACTGCTATAACCGACAGTAATTAATGTTCATTTGGTGCAAAATATCTGTACGGACAAGTGTTCCCTGTTCCCTGTTGAGTGACAAGATGGCACTTATGTCTCGCTGCCAGGTTAACAGTTAGTGTTAAGTATAAAGCGTGATGACGCAAGAGGAAAGATTAAACGCCTCTGCTGGGGCTGGGCTAAACCCACCTTCACTCGAAGTACAGGGATTGCGAGCATCGATTTTCTTTTCTTTTCTATTTTGTTCGTCCAGGTGGCGGTACGACGTCTCAATAGCTGCGTCACTAACCGTCTTCAAACGATGACTAAAGACCTCATATGCAAGTGTTTGATTTCAATGAAAGCTGCTGACCTGGTGTCATGAGCAGCGGTGAGTGTTCGTGATTAGACATGAGATGTCATAGCAATTTCATAGTGGTAGCATAATGGAGCGCAAAATAGATGGTTAGGATATTACATTGTCTCCTCAGCTGAGATCGGTCTGGATACAGACCCAGCAATGCAGTGAAGAGAGTACTAAAACAAATGAAAAGCTGATATGATATTCACGGTTAATTACGTTTCCTGAACATGAACCTTGTTATTGTACCTTCGGTTATTGTAGCAGATCCTCTGTTGTGGAGAATCGAATCATGTGCATTTACATAAACTGTTCAGTTGAATGATGAGGATGAGTTTGCTTTTGAATCTCAAGGTTTGACGCCTTGAATTTCTATATTCAAATAAAACTGAACTGAATTGAATTCATCTCATCAGACCAGAAACTAGCAAGTTCTCACGTTGCTTTTTTTGTTTCATTCAGAGTCTGCAGTGTTTAAAGTTGTAATGTGAAATGCGCTAGTGTAAAACAAAACATATCCGTATTGTCTTATCGATATCTATAAACTAATCATTAAAGGTTATGCATTAAAAGTTAACTGCTGTCAGTCAACTGATGTCATTCGCTCATGCTAGTTTCGTATCCCGCCAACAAGATATTACTACACATAACAAATGTGTACCTAAATACACCTAAGCTAGCGGTACGCTATGTTTCTTACTATTTTTCTCTCTCTATCGTGTAACATTTTCAAAATTACAGATGCTAGTCAGCATGAAACCCAACCAAGCCTCCTGTTACGCAAGAACTCAAAACCTGTGGGATGGTTAAACCACTGAAATAATATAGAATGTATAAAGGTGAAGGTGCCTTAGGGCAGAGCAGAATTACATTCTAAATATATGTGTGCGGCTAAAACATCTTTATTTCCAAGCCACTCAATCCACTGCAATGTTAATGATTAATGTGGAGAGAGAGGGGGGAAAAAACAACAAAATAGAATAAACAAAATCCTTCAGACAGATTTGAACAGATTTGAAGTCTTCGCATCAAAGTCTTTACAGCTTGAGCTCAACTATGTATACACGCACACAAAGAGGTGACTGGCACAGTACCAATGAGCGCGCACACACACACACACACACAGAGGTGACTGGCACAGTACCAGTGAGTTCAGTGGAACTTTTAGGCTGGTTCTAATCTTGCACCGCTGTTCCAGTGAAATCGCAGGTTTGCAGGCGTTATGATTGCACCAATGCACGGCAGGTGGGTCTGCAAAAACTGCATGTGGTTGGTGGATTCTGAGCTAAATAGACTCTGGGTCATGAAACCTTTAGGGCCTCCGTTATCACTGCGCTGAGCTGATAGAAGGGCATTTTGAACAGGAAATTGCTACAATGTGTGCCTTGGGCATCCCATTTAGAAAGCAAATGTTCCTGCTTTGATAATGTTGTGTGTGTGGGTCTGTGTGTGTGTCGGCTTGATGACCCAGAAGACTGTAATCAGTTTATCCTCATATAGTGCATAAGGAAATTAATCATCTGCTCTAAATATAGACAAATAAAATGCACCTCTACAAAGGAAGCCAAGTGATAAGGGGTTTGCCATCTCGCGCTGACATGCAAGCCGGTTTCAGTGCGTGCAAGTGACTGGCGAAAAAAACTCGTCGTTTCACATCATCTTCTCTCAAATGCGGAAATGCTCACGCTGACATACATATAAACTAGAATGAAAGCCACTGTGCTTCTTGATGTCGTGCCAACAGGGCAGAGGGAAAATCCTGATCGAGTGAGTTGCATGCTGCCGGTTTGTCTTTTAGGCCCCAGTGAAACAATATGAGAGTGAGACTGATAGAAAAGAAAAGGAGGAAAAAACCTCAACAAATCTCTCTCTCTCTATCTCTCTCTCTATTTCGATGCTTTGGCAATATTGTGTGCTGCTAACAAACAAGCCAATAAAGTACTTTGTGAAATTGAAAATTGAGAGACAGAGTGTGACAGACAGAGAGAGAGAGAGAGAGAGAGAGAGAGAGAGAGAGAGAGAGAGAGAGAGACAGAGAGACAGAGTGTGACAGACAGAGAGAGAGAGAGAGAGAGAGAGAGAGAGAGAGACAGAGAGAGAGAGAGAGAGACAGAGACAGAGACAGAGAGAGAGAGTGCATGTGTGAAAGTGAGCGAGAGCTCAAAGAAAGTGAGCACAAAGGACACAAAGGTTTGGACAGGTGGAATGAGAGGAAAAGAGATAGATTGGGAGATTGGAAAAATGGAAACTAATTGAAATTGAATAGATAGATAGATAGAGAGAGAGAGAGAGAGAGAGAGAGAGAGAGAGAGAGAGAGAGAGAGAGAGAGAGGGACATGGAGAGAGAGAGAGGGACATGGCGAGAGAGATATGGTGAGGGGGGAAAAAAAGAGAGAGAGAGGGAGACTGAGGGAGAGAGAGTAAGAGATCAAGAGAAATAGAGAAAGAGAGACATGGAGAGAGATGGAGGGAAAAGAGATCAGACCATCCTACAGCTGATCTGTTTAGTTGGTATAAAAGCGCATGTCATTCAAAATGCACAGTGCTTAAAATATTTTGCCTATTGCCTATTTAATTTCCATTACTTCTTTATTTTGTAAACATTACATATTCATTGCACACACCCACACACACACACCCCAATGACATCAATTTTATTTCATTTTTCTTTGCCCCAGAGCTACATTTGGAGTAAAAATAGTAAGTATGTTGGCGATGTTTGGGAATAGTTTTATTTTCCTTGATTACAAAAAAGCATCTTTTAACCTTGTAGCTATGGTTTCTGTGCTAGGAGGGAATATGGTACTCCTCATGAAAGAAATCGGATCAAACTCGTGTGCCGTAAAAGAAGCGAGGTCAGAGCCGTGTTTATCTTTAGTTACTAGGTTACTTTCATTGTTATTGCCTTGATGCCAGCTCTGTTTCACTGAAATCAAAATTCAGAGCCAGAATTCCTCAGGTATCGCATTACTGCTTTGCGAAGATGACGACAGAAGAGCGCTGATGTGAAGTGACGGCTTAATGATGTCACTTTGGGATTTGTTTTGTTTTTATTTTGATTATTACTAACTGCAGTACGTGCGGTGCAAGAGCTCGACTTGCTGCGTTATCATGCGCTCGCCAATTTATCACACGATTATCCAAGAAAAATTACTAGAGAGAAAAAAAAAAGGCCTTTTTTTCACTTGTTCACGTTCCTCATTTTTTTTAAAAACAAAACCTGCTCCATTGTGTGCTCTCTGTGATGGAGTTTGTTTTTGTGTTTGCTTTTGTCATGGGACAGAAGGCACTCGTCTCCTTGAATAATGAACGTGAGCTGTGAGAGAGAAGTACGTCTCGCTTTCTGCAAATCTCTAAATATCAAACTTTTCTAGTTTTACATGTTTACGCAACACGTCAAAGTCCAGTTTCCGTGTCGTCCAAATTGACAATAGACACCTTAATAGAATGTATGCAGTAAACTCACTGTATACTTGGTTATAATGTGAAATTGGTTATAAGTCACTACATCTCAAAGGCTGCATCACAAACCAAATACAGCCAGAAATTATTACTATTACTGTTATTATTTTTATTATTATTTACAACAACAACAACAACAACAATAATAATAATACTACTATTATTGTTGTTGCTTTGTTGTTATTATTATTACTATTATTACTATTAATAATAATAATAATAATATTATTGTTGTTTTGTTGTTATTATTATTACTATTATTATTATCATTATTATTATCATCATCATCATCATCATTGTTATTATTATTATGAATTACAACAATGATAATAATAATAATAAACAAAACAACAAGAACAATAATAATAATAATGATATTACTATTATTATTGTTGTCATTATTATCATTATTATTATATAAAATTCTCCAGTCCAATATATATATATATATATATATATATATATATATATATATATATATATATATATATATATATATATATATATATATATATATATATATATATATCTCACTTGTGCTGGACAAATGTTAATGTTGAGCCTTACAATGTTTGTGTTTTCATCGCAGCACCCATCTTGATCCAGACTTGAACAAAGTGACTAGACTACAAAAAAAAAAAGGGAATACCAGTAACCAGCGCCAGAGAGACAAAATTGCAGAAGACTGAACCTCTTTCCTATGTTTATGATAAATAGCAATATTTAGCTATGTTCCAAATCACTTTTTTTTGTTGTTGTCCCCCCCCCCATCTCTTTTTTAATCATTAGCTTTGCAGAGGCTTGGAAATAAAGACGTTTTACCCGCACACAAATATTTCGAATGCAATTCTGCTGTGCCTTAGAGCACCTAAAAGTTTATACGTGCTATATTATTTCAGTGGTTTAACCAGTTCTTGTGCACTATTCTATGGCGTTTTGTCCACTCTGAAAAAGAAGAAGAAGTGTACGTCAAACCTGACGATGCGCTTACTATTTCGAGACGGTCGACGACGCTCTGGTGGAAGAGACGTCTTGCGAAAGTCTTTTAAATGATCTCGTGTTGTGTGATTGATTTGTCACCATTTTAATAATCCTCTGTAGTGTGTTACGTGCATTTGATGTCTTGTGCCATTTATATTATACAAACCCGATTCCAAAAAAGTTGGGACACTGTACAAATTGTGAATAAAAACAGAATGCAATGATGTGGAAGTTTCAAATTTCAATATTTTATTCAGAATACAACATGGATGACATATCAAATGTTTAAACTGAGAAATTGCATCATTTTAAGGGAAAAATAAGTTGATTTTAAATTTCATGGCATCAACACATCTCAAAAAAGTTGGGACAAGGCCATGTTTACCACTGTGTGGCATCCCCTCTTCTTTTTATAACAGTCTGCAAACGTCTGGGGACTGAGGAGACAAGTTGCTCAAGTTTAGGAATAGGAATGTTGTCCCATTCTTGTCTAATACAGGCTTCTAGTTGCTCAACTGTCTTAGGTCTTCTTTGTCGCATCTTCCTCTTTATGATGCGCCAAATGTTTTCTATGGGTGAAAGATCTGGACTGCAGGCTGGCCATTTCAGTACCTGGATCCTTCTTCTACGCAGCCATGATGTTGTAATTGATGCAGTATGTGGTCTGGCATTGTCATGTTGGAAAATGCAAGGTCTTCCCTGAAAGAGACGACGTCTGGATGGGAGCATATGTTGTTCTAGAACTTGGATATACCTTTCAGCATTGATGATGCCTTTCCAGATGTGTAAGCTGCCCATGCCACACACACTCATGCAACCCCATACCATCAGAGATGCAGGCTTCTGAACTGAGCGCTGATAACAACTTGGGTTGTCCTTGTCCTCTTTAGTCCAGATGACATGGCGTCCCAGTTTTCCAAAAAGAACTTCAAATTTTGATTCGTCTGACCACAGAACAGTTTTCCACTTTGCCACAGTCCATTTTAAATGAGCCTTGGCTCAGAGAAACCGCCTGCGCTTCTGGATCATGTTTAGATATGGCTTCTTTTTTGACCTATAGAGTTTTAGCCGGCAACGGCGAATGGCACGGTGGATTGTGTTCACCGACAATGTTTTCTGGAAGTATTCCTGAGCCCATGTTGTGATTTCCATTACAGTAGCATTCCTGTATGTGATGCAGTGCCGTCTAAGGGCCCGAAGATCACGGGCATCCAGTATGGTTTTCCGGCCTTGACCCTTACGCACAGAGATTGTTCCAGATTCTCTGAATCTTTGGATATTATGCACTGTAGATGATGATAACTTCAAACTCTTTGCAATTTTTCTCTGAGAAACTCCTTTCTGATATTGCGCCACTATTTTTCGCCGCAGCATTGGGGGAATTGGTGATCCTCTGCCCATCTTGACTTCTGAGAGACACTGCCACTCTGAGAGGCTCTTTTTATACCCCATCATGTTGCCAATTGACCTAATAATAAGTTGCAAATTGGTCCTCCAGCTGTTCCTTATATGTACATTTAACTTTTCCGGCCTCTTATTGCTACCTGTCCCAACTTTTTTGGAATGTGTAGCTCTCATGAAATCCAAAATGAGCCAATATTTGGCATGACATTTCAAAATGTCTCACTTTCAACATTTGATATGTTATCTATATTCTATTGTGAATAAAATGTAAGTTTATGAGATTTGTAAATTATTGCATTCCTTTTTTATTCACAATTTGTACAGTGTCCCAACTTTTTTGGAATCGGGTTTGATATATATATATATATATATTTTATATATATATATATATATATATATATATATATATATATATATATAAATATAAATATAAATGAATATATATAAAATATATATATATAAATATATATAAATATATATATATTTAATATATAAATATATAAATATATAATATATAAAAATATATCCGAGACTTTGGTACGGAATTATTGTATTTTCTCTCAGGTTAATTATGACTCTGGGGGAATTTCTAGAACAACTGGTGGTACTTTTGCGTGTGTGTGTGTGTGTGTGTGTAGAATGTTTTAGGAGTGTCTTTAAAGCAGGAATTTCACTACGGAGCTGCTGGAAAATGCAATCAGTCCTGACACGGACATGCGGACACTCGTGAAACTCCACGGCTGCAATCTGCCTCATCTTCCCCCCTTTCCCCCAACCCGTCTTTCTCTCCTTTACTTCTTCTTTCTTTTCTGGCAGAGAGAGACGCTTCTGTAGCTGTTTGCACGTCGTAAAAATGAGTGGGGGAGACAACTAACAATAGTGCAACTGAAACTGAAAAGTTGGCCTGAACGAGAGAGAGAAAGAGAGAGGGGGTGGGGGGGATGGGGTGGGGGGGTTCTCGGAAAAGACACATCTGGACTCAGAGATTGAAGAGGAGAGGAGGGGAGAAGGGGGGTTGAGGTTGCATGGACCAGTGAACATCAGAAAATCAGCCAGTGAGGGACTGGTTTCTACAAATCCCATCCTGCTGCACTTTTTTTTTTAAATGCCTCTCTGCTCCGGTCCACATGTCTTTATCAGAAGTTGGCTTTTCTTTCCTGATACTGAAATCTTCAGCATCAACCAACACTGATGCAGATTTTATTTAGCTTTAAAATGGACGTGTTTTTTTATCTCAAATTCCTTTAACCTTTTTTAACCTTTTTTCTTTGCATCAAGTCTGCTTTTTTACTTTCTCTTCATCTCAAAGTGTGTTTCGTGAGCAATTCCTAATAATTAGACCTTTATAAATATCAATGAATAAAAATCTGTTTTTCAGGACCTGGAATGAAAGTCGTGGTGCTTTTCAAAGACTAATGAGAGACATTCTACTGATCTGACAGGAGCACAATTTTAAAGTAGTTAAAAAAAAATAACCGCAGAGCGATAAACTCTTCCAGACACCTCCAAGTAAGAGCAGAGGTTACACTTTAACAGTGAAACAGCGCCATCCATCTGCCATTTCCATACGCTCCTGAAATCAAACCTACAATCTCCTCTAGCACTGCACACCTGAGCACTACGGAAGCAGCTCCTCCGGCCAGGCTGGATCGGATCTTTGTGGAAAAGTACCGGAGAGGCGTGAGCAGACTGCAGAGGTCTGAGTCACTCATCCAGTTCTGAAAGTGCAGAATCACCACCACAAGCTGCTGCACTACTGCACTGCTGCAACACAATCAGGTCATCATGCACCAAAACACAACACGAGTCCTTCACTGCCCTGACTGTCCACACAAGAGAGTGAGAGTGAGAAAGAGAGAGAAAGACATAGATGGAGAGAGAGAGAGACAGACAGACAGACAGATACAGATGGAGAGAGAGAGAGAGACAGACATAGAGAGAGAAAGACAGACAGGCAGAGTGACAAAGAGAAGAGACTGAGAAAGACAAACAGAATGAGACGGAGAGAGACTGAGAGACAAAGACCAAAAGACAAACAGACACAGACAGACAGGCAGTGAAAGAGAGAGAGTCAGAGATAGAGGGACAGAGAGAGGGACAATGAAGCACATAGATAGAGAAAGAGGGAGAGCTAGAGGCAGAAAGTGAGAAAAAGACAGAGAGAAAGACAGAGAAACAGACAGACAGTGAGAACAGTGAGAGAAAGAGAGAGAGGTACAAACAAGCTTTTCACACATGAACTAGTTAACTCTGGGTGATTCTGAGCCCCAGGTAAACAGAATCCTGCCTTATCTTGTTTCAGGCTTCACACTGCTCATACTTTACCTGGCTGCTGTCCCCTGGTGGTCTAGCGGCTAAAGATCCTGTGTGTTTGATTACCAGGCAGGGAAGCAACCCGAGCGCACGCTCAGTGTGATGGTCCAAGGCCCAGATAAAAATGAGAGGGTTGCGTCAGGAACCAGTGCCAAAGCAAATATGCAGATTGGATGAGCTACTGTGGCGACTCCTAACAGGAGCAACCGAAAGAAGACTGCTTTATATCTGACATTCTCTAATGAGGCTCCATGCAGTCGCCGAGTCTCAAACCAGCTACATGATGAAGACTCATGCTCACATTCCACCCTAATCACACCTAGATAGATAGATAGATAGATAGATAGATAGATAGATAGATAGATAGATAGACACAGAAAGAGAGAGAGCTAGAGACAGAGAGACAGACAGACAGAGAAAGAGAGAGAGCTGGAGACAGAGACAGACAGTGTGACAGATGGAAACAGTGAGACAGAGAAAGAGAGAGAGAGAGAGCGCTGGAGACAGAGACAGACAGTGTGACAGATGGAGACAGTGAGACAGAGAAAGAGAGAGAGAGAGAGAGAGAGAGAGAGAGAGAGAGAGAGAGCGCTGGAGACAGAGACAGACAGTGTGACAGATGGAGACAGAGAAAGAGAGAGAGATAGAGACAGACAGACAGAGAAAGAGAGAGAGCTGGAGACAGAGACAGACAGTGTGAAAGATGGAAACAGTGAGACAGAGAAAGAGAGAGAGAGAGAGTGCTGGAGACAGAGACAGACAGTGTGAAAGATGGAAACAGTGAGACAGAGAAAGAGAGAGAGAGAGAGTGCTGGAGACAGAGACAGACAGTGTGACAGATGGAGACAGTGAGACAGAGAAAGAGAGAGAGAGAGAGAGAGAGAGAGAGAGAGAGAGAGAGAGAGAGAGAGCGCTGGAGACAGAGACAGACAGTGTGACAGATGGAGACAGTGAGACAGAGAAAGAGAGAGAGATAGAGACAGACAGACAGAGAGACCACTAGAGACAGATAGACAGACAGACAAAGAGAAAGACAGACAGACTGAGAAAGAGAGAGAGTTAGAAACAGAAACAGGGAGACAGACAGAGTGACAGATGCTTTTCACATGTGCAATAGTAACCTCCGGGTCATTATGAACCCTTTGGGTTCAGGTAGAGATGACCAGATCTCACACAGAGTACTAGTATAAGGAAAATCCTGGTAGATTAGTTTGCATAAAAAACTGCTAATGTGAAAGCGGTCATGTGGAGCAGGAAGCGCATCACGGTACTGAACCCGAGACTAGGAGGTGGTGCGAGTTCAGAAGTGTTCAGTGAGTTTTCTTATCACGCTGACGTGATGCTGCGATCTTCTCCTCCCAGGAAACTGATATTTCACTTTCTTCTTACACTCGCATCAATACTGTTATATCAAACCATGAGCATGCAGCTAAATCAAGACCATATGAGAAGTCTGGGTGTCCTTTAAAAGGACTGAAAAAAAATGAAAAAAAAAAAAAAAAAAAAAAAAACTTCAAACGCTAATGCTTAGTTTTATATGTCGGAGAGCTCTAATCTGGTGTGACACTCTGCCTCATAACGCCAGGTGTAATTTCCTGCTGATGGCTAGCGAGCTTTCAGTTGCATTTATGTTTGGAAATCGTATAAATGAGACGAAATAAGCGGGTGTTGTTAGTTAGCTCGCTGTCCTGAGAAATCACACGCTTCATCTTCTTCCTTGTGTTAAGAGCGATAAAGAAATCCGGATGTGAAACAGGACAAGCGAAAATGTTTTTAATTAAACTCAGTAATGCTCATGGATTTGGAAAGGGAGCGAGAGTGCTACTGGCAGGAGCAAGAGCTATGGTCCTAGTCAATTTTAATCCGTTTTAATGACTTTGATTATTATTTCTGACATTTCTGGTGATTCAGCCTTTTTCTTGTTTCAAGCAACAGTTTAATGTTTAATTTGTTTTTTTTATCCTAACATTTCGCAAGCAATTGCAGGGTCCACTGTTTTTAGTTTCTAATTCCATCCAGTTTTATTTGTGCAGGGTTTTAACAGTGGACACTGTCACAAAGCAGCTTGACAGAAAGTTTAAAAAATAATTAAATAAAAATTATACGTTATAAAGGACCATTTAATTACAGGTAGAAGTGCGAGGCACTGAAGATATATTTATTTTTTCTCTGACCTAAAAATGGCCGTAACCTTTCCCGTTTGTCTAGTGTCTTATATCCTTAAAGTAATATTTAGTGTCTTATATCCTTAATGTGTATCTCTGATTTCATTTCACTCACGAAAGGCTTCATTTTTTTTACTTTTTTGGGAAAAAAGACTTTTGTAAACATCTCCTGGACTGCTCATAAGAACCAAATTTTGCTCAGCTCTTTCTCAGTTTTGATCAGTGAAGCCCAAAAGATATTCAAAGATTTTCAAGTCAAGATGCTTTTATTGTCATTTAGACCATACACCGATCAGACATAACATTATGAACACTGACAGGTGAAGTGAATAACACTGATGATCTCCTCATCATGGCACCTGTTAGTGGGTGGGATATATTAGGCAGCAAGTGAACATTTTGTCCTCAAAGTCGATGTGTTAGAAGCAGGAAAAATGGGCAAGCGTAAGGATTTGAGCGAGTTTGACGAAGGGCCAAATTGTGATGGCTAGACCACTGGATCAGAGCATCTCCAAAACTGCAGCTCTTGTGGGTGTTCCCGGTCTGCAGTGGTCAGTATCTATCAAAAGTGGTACAAGGAAGGAACAGTGGTGAACCGGTGACAGGGTCATGGGCGGCCAAGGCTCATTGATGCATGTGGGGAGTGAAGGCTGGCCCGTGTGATCCGATCCAACAGACGAGCTACTGTTGCTCAAATTGCTGAAGAAGTTAATGCTGGTTCTGATAGAAAGGTGTCAGAATACACAGTGCATGACGGGTCAGGGCTGTTTGGACAGCAAAAGGGGGACCAACACATTATTAGGCAGGTGGTCATAATGTTATGCCTGGTCAGTGTATATAGCTTATGCAGGACACAGTGAAATGAAACAATGCTCCTCCACGAGCATGCTACATAAAGGCACAGAGATACATAAAATAACACAAAGCTAAAAAGTAAAAAAAGTGCATGTGTGGAGCAAACAGTGTAAGATCAGAGCCAAAAATAGACGGCACAATACAATACACTACAATAGCGTACACCGAACAGAGTACAGATTTTTGACAGACGAAAGCATTCACGTCAAACATGTTAACAAACATGACTGAGAACGTATCTCTGCAACACTGTAATGTACTGACACTAAGCTTGATGTGTGTCAGAACAACCCTGAGGGTACATGAGAAGTTTCAGTACATGCCACCTACTGGTCATGAGATGAGCAAAAATAACAAATTTTTGATTATAACTTCAGAATAATTTGTCCGAAAATCAC
Source organism: Hemibagrus guttatus (assembly GCA_033459395.1). Taxonomy (NCBI): domain Eukaryota; kingdom Metazoa; phylum Chordata; class Actinopteri; order Siluriformes; family Bagridae; genus Hemibagrus; species Hemibagrus guttatus. The sequence continues at coordinate 10,808,782 of JAUCMX010000002.1, read as the reverse complement.
GGAAGCTGTATGTTTAAATTCAGTGCATCATACCGAGTCAAATGATCCCCAGTTTCACGATGTCGTCCAGTTTGAATTGCATGTTAAAATGCAGAACTTTCCAAACGCTTACCACGTAACTCGTCATGTCATTGTCACGTTCCATCTCCAGTCTAATTGCTTACACACTTAAATAACAATACATTCTATCTTTTTGCACACGTCTTTAAAATTTAAAAAAAAGTGCGTGAACCCTGATCATCTGTTACAGTGTTATGTTTGTATGATAGCTGTTGTGGGTTGAGTCAAGATATGGCTTCGGAAACACGTCCGTTGTGAACTGGTTTTAAAACCCGGGCCGGCATGCTCACGTCTCCTGCTCCGCCTTCAATTTTTTTATTCACGCATGAGAGAAGCGTAAACATAAGCTGTTAATTTGAGTTAAAATTACAATCTAGAGATAAATCTAGAAATTAGTAGAAAACTGTACATGCAGTAGTGAGAGTCATGAATAATATATATGCTTTTTTTGCTCTCCTGCTGTCTTATGCAACATTTCCATTGAGCTGATTCATTACAGCTGGAACAACTCCAGCTGTTCTCACCTTCAGATGTTTCACACCGACCAGGCATAACATTATAACCACCTGCCTAATATTGTATTGGTCCCTCTTTTTCTGCCAAAACAGCCCTGACCCATCATGCACTGTGTATTCTGACACCTTTCAGATAAATAGACAGACAGACAGATAGATAGCCAGCCAGACAGACAGATAGGTAGCCAGCCAGAGAGCCAAAAAAATAGACAGGCAGACAGACAAGCAGACAGATAGATGGATAGCTAGACAGACAGAGTATTCAGGGGTGGGAAAGGCAGTTGAGCTTAGCATTTCAAGAGCTCTGAAAAAGGCCAGACACTGCAGATTTGTGATTTGTAGGTGACAAACAGCTAAAAATAATCCGTGTAGCACAGACGCTGAAAACCTCCTAGAAGCAACACCAGCAAAACACACACACGCAAAAAAAGACACACAAAACACGCATACACAAGAAGACACACAGAAACACAAAAAAAAAAAAAAACACACACAGATGCGCACACAGACACAAAGACATACAAAACTCATACAGACACAAAGACGCACAAAAAGGTGCACACACACACACACACACACACACACTCTTGCACAGAGACAAATACACACTGTGCCCCACAGCAAATGCTAAATATTCATCCATCACAATAAATAACCCAAATATCTCACTGCTCATGTGCACCTGAATTCAATCTCAATAAACATACTGTAGACACACTCACTGGCCACTTTGTTAGGAACACCTGTGCACCATGCAATCATCCTATCAGCCAAGCAAACGTCACGCCAAAACACCCGTTCACCCAAATGTGCTGTCCATCTTCTGACCTGTTTCACACAACACAAACTTTGTCCTTGCTGTTTTTCACGTATTCCACACATTCTCAACAACACTCTTGGACACACACAGTGCTTTCCTATTTACAGCATTTCTGCTCCAAATATGCTTTCATAAAATCGTTGAATAAGATGCACAAAATCCAGCCAAGACTCACCGATGTACACACTCGCCTCTCTCACACACACACACACACACACACACAGTGCACCAAAATGCTGACTTATGACCTGCTCCATACACACTGCAGGATAATACTCTACAGCGCTTTGACATGTTAAGCCAGGCATCGAAACCAGTTTACATCAGATGATTCACCTAAACAAAAGAGCCTCAAGACTTTTCTGCCTTTCTATACTAGTCTACTTCAGTGTGTGTGTGTGTGTGTGTGTGTGTGTGTGGGGGGGTTTTGAGAGAGGCGAGTGTGTACATCGGTGAGTCTTGGCTGGTTTTTGTGCATCTTATTCAACGATTATGAATGGCTACACACACGGCTACGTGTGTGTAGCCATGTGGTCTTTCTTGGTGTCCAACTAAAGGATCAGAAGATTTGCTTTTTCTGGAGGGATTTCACTTGAATCTGTATTTCATCTATTAAACATTTTATTTCACACATGAATACGTGAATAAAGGGCACACTTTTCCTTCATGCCGATTCACACGTTACTCCTGGAATGAAATCTTGTTTAGTTTCATTCTAATGGATATCATGTTGCCAGATTTGTCATAATGGAGCAAGGGACCATAATGTACCTGCACCCACATTAGAGGAACATAATAACGCACTATGTGAGTGCATTTGCAGAATATGAGCTAGTGTGTGTGCGCGTGTGTGTGTGTGTGCTTATCAGCAAACTGACACCAGATATACTAGAAATTCAGACAGCATACTTCCTGTTTTGCATAGAGGACGCTGCTGTGCAGATTAGAAGCAAATCCGCAACATAGCAATGTAAATGTGATCAGATCAGATCTCTTGAAAGCAACCCATGCTTGACCTTCCTCATCTGTGCTGCAGTGTATGTGTGGGCCAGTGTTGCCTCATTATCCATGTAACACACTGTACAGCAAGAGCGAGCGAGCATACTGTTGTATCTGTACTCTGTATTCTAAATGTCTGTCCTTTCCGTACAGTCTGTCTGTCAGTGACGCACAAACACACAAACTTGGGCCTCCTATATCGCTAAAGCTACGTTCACATACACACACACACACACACCTCTGCACAATGGTCAGTAGGCGTTCCTTTGGCGATATTTGGTGTCTGTGTATAAAATTCATCAGAGTATATCTGAATCATATGAAAGAGGACGCTGAAGCAGTCATGTTCGCTGTACAGAAGTCGATTCAAGTCGCTCCATATCTGCATAAACTTCAAAGTTTTTTTTTTTTAGCTGATGTGGAAACGCCACTTCTAGTCACAAAAGCTTGCCATCATTTATGTCACCGGAAGTTTGCATACTCTCATTGAAGATGAATGTTGTCGCTTTGTCGTTGTATGTGTGAACCTAATACAATGTTTCATCCTTCATTATTCACACACACACACACACACACACACACAGTCTGCCAAATGATGTCTGCACATCCCTAGTTTCTACACAATCTCGACCATTACGTAGCCCATCGACTGTCTCGAGTAACAGCATGGAAAGGAATATATATCGGCTCATGCGGTGTGTTTTGAAGACTTGAAAACAAGAAATCCGTCATGCAGATCAGCGTTAAAAACATGAAGCGCTATGAATGAAGTGTTAAGTCACTGAAAGAAAACATGACAAAGCTGAACACTGAATATGGAATCACAAGTAATATGTCTTTTACTCGGTTTTGTGTTCCGCACAACTAAGTCACAAAATGACAAGTTAACACACAAGCCCATAATCTCAGAAACCTGTACATACTTCAGCCCAAGTGATTTTTTTTTCAGCATTTAGCTCATTTTTTCAGCCGTATTTATGCTATTGCACACACACACACACACGCACGTGCACACACACACGTTTTTCTCTTCATTCCAGATGTAATGTAATCCATTGTTATGAGGGAAAAAGGGGTGAGGAATGCACCAAGTTGGAAGACAACATTCCTGCATCTGGAAGCTCTCAAACGCACGTGTGTCCCTTTCCAGATTTTTTCCTTCGCTCCCTCTCGATCCCCCTCTGCTTTCCTTCTCCTCTCGTTTTCTCCTTCACCAAATGAAATATTGCAATCTGACCCTCGGCTCGTCTTTGTTGCTAATAAAACTCAGCTCTGCGGAGCAAAAAGGTAGCATTATCACAGGTCACACATCTCACATTTCACACACACACCTCAAATTTCACACACAGTCATGTCATTGCTAAGCGTCCTCCAGTACCTTAGGATTAAGTACTGAATATGGATAAGTAGCACATCAAACTCACCAAGAATCACAAAATGAGTGTCAGACTAAAACACATCAAGCTTTAATGCTCTAAAAACACCCATTTCCAAACCATACAATATTTCCAGCCTGGAGATGAACTGATGCTCAGAGTGCACAGAAGCACACGCACTATCTGACCTAAATGTTATTTACCATATGATGACGTCAAAGTGAACTTTATATCTCTCCGTGCTTCATGGATGAAAGTCAGAATCTCTGCTGATACACTGCTTTGTGTCTCATCTGGTAACCATGGTGACAAAACCCCGAAGTGAAGACTGCAGCACAACTCCAGGATCCCTGGTTCAATCCTGATCTCAGGTTTCTCTCTGTGTGGAGAACCCTCTGTGTTCTAGGAATGTTTCTCTGGATTCTCCGGTTTCTTCTCATCAGAAACAAGGTGGACATGCATGTGCATGGTGCCCTATAAAGCACTGGCATCACATCCACACCGTATTCCTAATCCATGCCCAAAAGTCCAGAATGGGCTCCGGATCCAAGTATTCCCATCCCTGAGGACATGCTGCTATTCCAGAGTCAAATGTGTCAGCTTGTTAATGCTCCAAATTATCCCAATCGATCGCTAAAAGTGATACTAAAGCTCTCGTACCTCAATCGCTTCTGATCTGTATTTCTGTTTTAGGAATGTTCATGAATTTTATGCACCAGGTTCTGCGACATTAGAGAAGACACAGAGCAATGAAAAGTTACACGAAAAGAGTGAGTGGACGTCGCGGAAGGACTCACTCTCTCACCTGATACCACGGTGGTGAAAACTCAAAAACAGGGGACAACTTTAAACCTGTCAAATGAACAGCAGAAGGAGCGTGGAGTAAACTGTTTGTGCATAAACACAACTTATGCACAAGTAAGATGTATGTGGCATGTTAGTAAACATGTGACCTCTACATTCTATCACTAGCTGTGCGTTCTGTGTAGCTACATCACATCAGTCTGCCATGACGACTGAATCCATGGCGACCAGTACTTTTACTATATATCAGAACTGCCCCTACTGAGTGATGTGGGCCAAAATAAATCAATGACAGTGTGAACACAGGGTTATTGTTCTGTAAGTCTTCAGGTGGACTCTCCGTTGGCACAAAAAAAAGAAAAGGATCACAAATTCCAATCCTGATGACGGCAGGATTCCACAAGACCACTGACTTGTGTGGAAGTGGGCAGTGGAAGTGCTTTTCTCTGAGGGTGGTACACTGGCCCCAGGTGTTGTATAAGGAGCAGTTAGAAAAGATGTGGTCACATGACTCAAGGGAAGCAAATGGTGGCCTTTGTCCTCGCTGGTTGGTGGCTAAATGGAGGGTGTGAGCTGGCAATCACATTAATTCTCAACTTACAAACCATTACTGGTGTACTGTTCATTTACGGGATTATGAACAAACATGAACTGATAAGGAATGTCCACACGATCAAATGCCAAAGCTGCATGAGCACCAGCCCACACACACATATTTTGGGTAAGCAGCAGGAAGCAGAGGTGGGGGATTGCACCTGGCTGAAGGGGTGGATCAGGACACTATTTATATCACATCGTTTGCCACATGGGCTTTTAGAGTGGTGTGTTAAAAGATGGAGTGGGTCGGCGGGGGCGAAAACTAAAAAGCAAAAGGGAGATTAAAGAGCTTGTGCTAGTGGCCACGAGGGAAAGATCTTACTCGAGCATGCTGCTGAACTATAACAGTCACTGCACAACCGTAACACACACACACCCACACAATCTATAAACAAGACCTACACAAATCCATAAACAAAACACACATCCATAAACAAGACATACACACAAAAGCATAAACAAGCATGCATGCAGAGGTGGAGAAATCAGTATGATACAGACAATATGAATACTTTATTTACTACATTACATTAGCTACCAATTATTTATTGGGTTTCTGGGCAAGTACATTTATACTGATGGCATTTGGCAGATGCCCTTATCCAGAGTGACTTACATTTATCTTCTTTATACAGCTCAGCAGTTAAGGGCCTTGCTCCAGGGCCCAGCAGTGGCAGCTTGATGGTCTTGGGATTTGAACTCACAACCTTCCAATCAGTAGTCCAACATGTTAACCAAAGTTCAGTAAAACAGAACAATCCCTCCAGGATTCTGCAATCTTCTGATTGCAAAAATGACTGCAAAATCTCTGTGATATTCTGAGGAGTTCACGATATCTCAAAACCACCACAGATTTTCTGCAGATTTGGGTGGAGATGCATCATGTGACATCAAAACACACACACATTCAGCCAAAGCCCTCTTCCAGGTATAAACATTTTTTTTTTTTTTTTTTAAAAACACAAAAATCTTAAACAATATTCACAATAAAAAAAGCCTGGTGCTACCAATAAAACCATGGCAACCTGAGAAGAAAAAAAAATAAAAATAGAAACAGCCACTTGTGACCAGCATAGAGCGGCTGCTATATTAGTCCTAGAGTAATGTATGCTGCTTTGTTTTTGACCCAGATCTAGTTAAGAACTAAAGAAATATTTTTTCTTTTTTTTTTTCCTAGCTGGTTCTGAGCTCTCCACATCACAACAGTTTGCAAAAAAAAATTCTTGTGACCCACAGCTCATTGTGGTTTACAGTTAACAGCACATCATCTACTTTCACCTCGATACACAACAAATAGACAACCAGTGCTTACACACTTTAGGAGAAATGAGCGACTGTATATGACGATGTTAACTCTAGCTATGAGTGTTAACTCTACCTTTGACATTTCTTCCACTTAAACAGAACCGCAGGATGTGGGATATGAATGTCACACACGCGCGCACACACACGCTTGAGTTGCGTGTGGATGACACCGCGGCAAGTTCCTGTCTGTCACACTTGCGGTCTTTCTGCGCCAGAACTGTTCTTAGAACTACTATGAATGTGCGTCATAGCAGAAATACCTGTGTACCTGTCTGCTTCACTTAGCAACACAGACTGAGCCAAATATCAAAGCAGCTGATAAAAGTGATGCAGCAACATGAAATATATATATATATATATATATATATATATATAAAACCTGAAAGATTCTGTGTAACAGAAAGGAGAGGGAGAGAGAGGAGAGAGGGAGAGAGGGAGAGAGGGAGGACAGAGACACTGCTTTGACCGCTGTATCAGCACTTCGTGAGTGAATGTAGGTCAGGCATGAGACAAAGCACACAACGTTATCAAGGTGTTGGTCTTGGAAATATTGAAAAATAAATGCCATTTTTAACCCTTTAACAAATCACTCAATTCTTTTAGAATGCCATGAGCCCCAGAACCAAACTCTTCCAGAAAATATGTGCAAAAATTCAACTCTTCAAACAGCGTGTTATTGTTTTCACATGCAAAATTTGCTAAATGTATCAAAATAATCCAAAAACCTAACCCTCTCTCTCTCTCTCTCTCTCTCACACACACACAAAATTGCCGATGCCAGGAAGGCATCGCCATGGCAACTCAAGCTACTGCCTACTGCAATACTAAATAATAGAGCTGTTTCTTATATCATGGGAAATCTGGCCTTTATTTATAATAAGCCCTGAATGACAAAGTAAATTCCTCGGTAAAATGAGTTTACGATCATATTTATTGTCTTCAACCATGCTGAAAAATCAGCTGATCAACTGACTTGGGTGTACAAATGAAACTTGTCTTGTGTGAAAACCATATCCATGCCTCCATGTAAAAAATAAATAAATAAACATATGTCAGCCTACATGTTGAAAGAAAATAGATCATCCGCTCTTGCTTTTATTATTAATCATTATTCAAATTTGGTCTAGCTCCATTTTAACTACAAAATCTGAAGGTGATATTCAGGCATTTCTCATATAACCATAGAAAGAAAGCAACAAATGGTTAGTAAAAAAAATAAAATACACTTACATTAAAAAGTAGTTTATACAATCATTTTCCAAAATATGCCTTTATTCCTAAAAAGATTAATGTTTTACTGTTTAATACAGGACTAAAAATGTGTTTTCATAGAAGAAAGGGCAGTGTTTATTGCGACTGATCGTTCCAATCATTCGTTGATTCTCGTAGCTGTTTTCTAGTAGAAGATAAGCAAAATGCATGGCCAAGAGCGTGTCGCATTCAGGAAAACAAATGAAGAGTCTACCGTGGAAAAGAATGAAAGCAAAATTAGCACAAAATAGAAAACAGCCTCAAAGCAGCTTAGGCATGTGCACACTGCAACCCCATGGCCACATGTGCAACACGTTATGTTTATAAGACAAACACAACAACTGCTCACAGTAGAAACACCAGATGAGGTTACACAAACTTCTTATCGCTACCTGGCACCATGAAACTGTAGCTTTATGGCGCCTGAATTGCTAATCTCTCAGTAGCTAGCTTAACATGTGACAGGTGTGTTTGTTTTGGACAGACAAGCTGAATGATTAGTTTCGACTGGCTGTCAATCAAGCAGGCCTCAACCCTGGTTCATGGTGACATCTTGGTTTAGTTAGTTCACAAACCTACTTGGGACATTGATCCAAGAAGGAACATTAGTTTGGTCTAGATTCAGACAAGATCCAAATGAATAATAAACAATATATAATTAAAATAAAACAAAAGATCATGGAAAAATGCAAGAAATTCAAGATCATGTGCTTGTTAGTTTTTATTATTGATTCCCTGGCGAAACCATGAAGTGCATTTCTCGGATTTTTCCCCTTTGACTGTGAAAATAAATGGTCACTGTATCCTTCTGAACATAAAACTACAGAAAGTTATTGAAATGTGTATAATAAGGTTTTAACTAGTTATCAAAGAGTTTTTCATTTCTATAAATTCCAAAATCAATGCAAAAATATCAAAGTTATTGTGTTCATTATTGATATACTCGTTAACAGTAGGCTGTGGATTCCAGCATTATAATTCACAACCTGAAGTGATGTAACTGACACCACCCTCTGGTTTCATGCTACTGTAACACACCGGTTACCGAGCTTGTTCAGGACCACACCAATCAGCCGTAACATTAAAACCTCTGACAGGTGAAGTGAATAACTTTGAGTATCTTGTTACAGTGGAACATGTCAAGAGGTGGGATATATTAGGCAGCACGTGAACATTCAGTTCTTGAAGTTGATGTGCTGGAAGCAGGAAAAATAAGCAAGTGTAAGAATCTGATCAACTCTGACTGCACAGCCACAGACTGGTCAGGGTGCCCATGCTGACCCCTGTCCACCACCGAAAGTGCGTGATGCCTACATGGGCATGTGAGCATCAGAACTGGGCCATGGAGCAGTGGAAGATGAGGCCTGGTCTGATGAATCATGTTTTCTTTTACATCATATGGACGCTTAGGTGTTTATGTGGGTCAATTATCTAAGGAACTGATGAAACCAGGATGGGAAAGATGGCAAGCCAGTGAAGACCAGTGTGATGCTCTGGGCAATGTTCTGCTGGGAAATCTTGGGTCCTGACATTCATGTGGATGTTACTTTGACACGTACCACCTACCTAAACATTTCTGCAGACCAAGCACACCTCTTCGTGGTAACCGTATTCTCTAAGGGCAGTGGCCTCTTTCAGCATGACAATGCACAATGACGCACTGCAAACATTTCAGTTCAGGAATGATTTGAGAAACATGATGAAGATCAAGGTGTTGAATTAGCCTTCAAATTTCCCAGACCTCAATATGATTGACCATCTGTAAACAAACAATACTAATCCATGTAGGCCCCACCTCACAACTTACAGGAGAATGTATCTACTACTAACGTCTTGGTGCCAGATACCACAGCAGGATAAGAGATGTTTGACAGAACAAAGGGGAACCTACACAATATTAAGCTGGTGGTTTTAATGTTATGGCTGATGGGTGCTTATCGTCACACTCTTTAGTAGGCTAGTTTGTGGTTTGGGTGTTAACCATAGCAGTAACCGTCGGCACGTGCACACCGTTACTAAGCAACAGGCTTCAGTCAAATTCCGCATTGACCGTTACACTGTATCAGTGATATTTACATCCACACACACACACACACACCATGCTTCCCTTCTACGCAGTGGCGACCACCATTAATAATACATACCTCGGCTAAAGTAAACTGCCAATTCTACATTTTGTCTGAAGGAAGGCTATAAGGAGGGACACCAGTTTACAATTCATGTATGTAATTAGAAAAGGTTGTGGTCACTTCTTCCTGTGGCGCATCTGACACCCGTCATTCAAAGTGACTGACACATCACATCAAAACACACACCACACCTTTACTCACCAAGCGTATCTGCTATGGAAATAACAATGACAAGAAATAACAAGTCTAGACAGCTGCATAGTTGTAAACAAATTAACCACAATTCTCCCTCTGCCTCGACTTTCTCCTGCAAGTCTGCCTAGCATAACGTGCCTGTAGCACGTCGTATAAACTGCGCTGTCGTTGTGTTTATGTGTCTTTACTGCAGCACACAACTCCAGCGTTTCTCTGGTCATCCTCCAGCCATGGTCACGACCCACAAAGAAAATCCAAGACAGCGTTTAAAAGCAACTCGGCCGCCAGCGAGACTATATCCACAGCCCATGACGCGTTACCGATATGAAATGTACGGGGTTGATATGTGTGTATACATTAGGCATGCTGTATGTATGCTTTTAGCACTGCGCCTCTAAATCCAGCTTGCTGTTACAGCAAAGCATGTCTATTAATAGTATCCAAAAAGCCACAGCATGTCTGAGGCCAGTGATAGCACTCACCTAAACTGCCGGCGAAACCGTCCATTTTCAGGAGTATATTAAAGCAGAAGGAGAGGACAGATTCCCGGAGACACGGCTTTCTGGTTGTGAGTCCGGTCTTCGAAAAGAAAGGGATGGATGTAGGGCCTGGCGAACCTGGCGAAGGGAATGGGGGGTATTATGCTGAATACTTTCTCTCCGGATGCCTCAAGCTTAATTGGGAAAGGATTTAACCAAGAGGTGGTGATGCTCCAATGTGGAAAAGGCCAACGGATCACGGCAGCTCCGCTGTGAGCTCCCCGAGCGCAGCGCGCAGCTTCGAGCTTTCCGCGTTTCCGACTCCGCCTGCTTTGGCGGAGCTTCCCCTCAAGCTCGCTGTACAGCTCTCACTACCACACACATACACACACGCCTCGAGTTCCGCAAACACGGCCCGCTTTACCGGAATATTTTAACGGTGAAATTGAATACAGAGATCTCTGATTGGTTGCATGGGCTCACGTTTCATGTCTGTCAAGTCGAAAATCCCGCCTTCAAACCCACACATCCCGCCCACATTTGTAGATCCTAGATTTAGTAGTTTACTCGAATCCCCGCCCCCTGGTCCTAATCACGCCCCGTACGGCTTTGATTGGCTGGAAACCGCAGCTTGGGTTCAGTGTATCTGTTTTGTATCACACCGTGTGAAATGTAAGATTACAGTGTTACAGTGTGTGAGACTGCGCTGCGTCCCCTCTGACATTTCTCTAATGTCGCCGTTTAGTCGTGTTTTCAGTTTTAGTGTAGGGTTTAAGTGTCTCCAGCTTGGCTGTAGGAAAGTACGAATTAGGAAAGTACCGATCATAGAAGAATCATTTACATTTTCCAACCCAGGGTAAAAAAAGAAAAAAAGAAAGCCACATATTTTCAGCGTTATGATGATTTTCATTTTCGTTTTGTTTTTGCCAAGCCAGTGCAGAATGTTAGCCTGCTAAATAAATAATGGAAATCCAGTTTACATTCACTGTGATCATGAGGATAGCTGGATAGTTTCCGATGAGATAACCTGATCTGTCAGTAAGTAAAGAGAAAAGATGGAAAAGATGATGAAGAAGAATCTTTTTTTATTCATAACTCACACATATAAATATATTCTATTGTTACTTGAATAAGTATTAGAGATTTTTGGTTGTCTTTGGTTAATTTTGGTCTTAAATATGGTATTAAAACAGCATTAACTATATATGATAAATATAATATTAATAATAATTAAATTATAAAACAATAAGCTGTCATAATATTTGAGATGTCATAATAATGAGATGTCATTAATTAATATAAAGAAATGAATTCCAAAAAAATAAAACAGAATGGACCCTACATTCACACTAGCAATACTGAATGGACCCTACATTCACACTAGCAATACTGAATGGACCCTACATTCACACTAGCAATACTGAATGGACCCTACATTCACACTAGCAATACTGAATGGACCCTACATTCACACTAGCAATACAGAATGGACCCTACATTCACACTAGCAATACTGAATGGACCCTACATTCACACTAGCAATACTGAATGGACCCTACATTCACACTAGCAATACTGAATGGACCCTACATTCACACTAGCAATACTGAATGGACCCTACATTCACACTAGCAATACTGAATGGACCCTACATTCACACTAGCAATACTGAATGGACCCTACATTCACACTAGCAATACTGAATGGACCCTACATTCACACTAGCAATACTGAATGGACCCTACATTCACACTAGCAATACTGAATGGACCCTACATTCACACTAGCAATACTGAATGGACCCTACATTCACACTAGCAATACTGAATGGACCCTACATTCACACTAGCAATACTGAATGGACCCTACATTCACACTAGCAATACTGAATGGACCCTACATTCACACTAGCAATACTGAATGGACCCTACATTCACACTAGCAATACTGAATGGACCCTACATTCACACTAGCAATACTGAATGGACCCTACATTCACACTAGCAATACTGAATGGACCCTACATTCACACTAGCAATACTGAATGGACCCTACATTCACACTAGCAATACTGAATGGACCCTACATTCACACTAGCAATACTGAATGGACCCTACATTCACATTAGCAATACAGAATGGACCCTACATTCACACTAGCAATACTGAATGGACCCTACATTCACACTAGCAATACTGAATGGACCCTACATTCACACTAGCAATACTGAATGGACCCTACATTCACACTAGCAATACTGAATGGACCCTACATTCACACTAGCAATACTGAATGGACCCTACATTCACACTAGCAATACTGAATGGACCCTACATTCACACTAGCAATACTGAATGGACCCTACATTCACACTAGCAATACTGAATGGACCCTACATTCACACTAGCAATACTGAATGGACCCTACATTCACACTAGCAATACTGAATGGACCCTACATTCACACTAGCAATACTGAATGGACCCTACATTCACACTAGCAATACTGAATGGACCCTACATTCACACTAGCAATACTGAATGGACCCTACATTCACACTAGCAATACTGAATGGACCCTACATTCACACTAGCAATACTGAATGGACCCTACATTCACACTAAAATAAAACAATAAAATCACTAAAAGTGCTTATTTTCATTTGAGAAATGTAACCACAATCAGACACAGACCTTTGCTAACAATATATAGTAAGTTCATGCTTTCATTGCTTAAATGTGTTGCTCAGAATGCAGCAGCCTGAGTTCTTTGTTTGTTTTTGTTTATTCCATTCCGTGTATCACTTATCCGATCTATCATGGGGTCACAGGGAGCCTGTGCCTATCTCAGGCATCAAGGCAGGATACACCTTGGACGGAGTGCCAACCAAAGTGGCAATTTAGAGACTCCAATTAGCCTAGAAGCATGTCTTTGGGCTGTGGGAGGAAACCGGAGCACCCCACCAAGCACAGGGAGAACATGCAAACTCCACACACACAGTGAGCGGGAGTGAGAGAGAGACTTGAACCCAGGACGCGTGAGGCAAATGTGCTAACACCTGTTTATTTTTATATAAATATTAAATGTTACCTTACTCAATACCTAGTCAAAAACTGAACACACACAAATTAGCACATCACACCTTTAATTGCTGATAAAAGTTGTTTTGCACATCACATTCTAATGCTGCTTCAAACTGCTGCTGTCACATTACTACATATGTTTACACTACAAAGCATCCTTATTTGTACTAAAAACCACAAATAAAAAAAACCCACAGACTCTATACTGGTCAGTGCTATTTTGTATTATTGTATATAGTATTGTATTGTCTGTTTGCACTGCCTGCAGTTTGTGGAAAATGTACATTTTTCCTAAACTCAGGGAATATTCTAAACAATAGAAGCACCTTCAATAGGTGTGTTAAATCTGTATTCAACACCTGATTGTTTAAGCTTGCTTATTTACTATTCTCACTCCTGATATATATTTTAAATACGTTTTTTTTTATTTCTCATACATTGATTATTTCTTAATTAAGGAAATTTAAATAAAGTTACTTAATTAATGATTGTGAAGATTGTGATTTTTTTTTAAATATTGTGTTGATAATAATTTCCTTGCCTGCGGTGACGGTGGTCTCTACAGGTCAAAGGGGTTTTGACATCACAAGGGGACTCTACACAATATTTGGCGGGTTGTTTTAATGTTATGGCTGATTGGTATAGAATTTTGACCAGTGTAGTTTTACGGTAAACAGGCCGTGCATGGTCTATTTCAAGGCACAGGAAAGAAGAGCAGCATTGATGTGTACTGCTTGGGGGACATCTGCACTACAGGTGTTGCTTGATGGAGGTTGGGGTTGATCTGTGCAGGGGGTGAAGAAAATGATAAATCTGTTCCACATTTGGATTAACTAAGAAGAATTATTTATTGAAGTGTTTTTGTGCAAATTTATGTAAATTCTTTAAATGTTTTCTTTTTTGGTGCTGGCTTTTTTGCAGCATTTCTGACAGAAGTGCACAAAGACCCTGGAAGCCATAATGAGAATAACCCCAGGTTGTCTGCCATGCAATAACAGCCTTGTATAATACACAGACTCATCATCATCAGAAGAAGAAGAAGACAATGCAATGTATTTTGGAGGCAGTAAAATGCCAAAGCCTGGGCCTATTGTGTTTGGTGTACAGGCATGGTCTATGCCGGGACTTTGAGAAATGAAGTGCTCGTAATCAGGCTGCTGAGAATTTCTGAAAGTGTGAGGGAGCATTGTGATGGCCTGAGAGGCCTCATTGAGTCTGCACATAGACAAGACTGTTCTCCATAGTGTGATTCAGGTCATCAGGGTGGTTTTTCACCCATATGTGTGCATGTGTGTGTGTGTGTGTGTGTGTGTGTGTGTGTGTGTGTAAGTCACTGCAGAAAAAAAACCTGTATTGTCAGCATATGGCTTTATAGCTAGACCCTCCTGTCTCAGCCTCTTTCCCACTTCCTGGCAGTGGTTGACCCCTTGCTTCAGCAACTATGCACTGCCAAATGCACAACCAAACAGACAAAGCATTTCTTCATGTTCTCTCATGGAGGATCACGAAGAGGAGAAAGCAGGACAAGGGCAATCTGTCTTTTTCTTGGTCTTAGTCCGGGGCTTGACAGGGCAAGACTGTGGTCCTTCTGCTGCTCAGGACTTGTGTTCCTTTCACTTACAAATGAGATCATGATGTCCCTTATTATCTGCTGTCAAACACTGAATGTTTTACAGTGACTCATGCTCATTATTAAATTATTCAAGTCTGATTAAATTTAGAGTGGTATTTTTTTTCTTGCCAGTCTACATTTGTGAACTTCAACCAATTCACCAGAATTGTAATGTTTACATTCAAAATTTCATTTTGTAATTATTTACAGCATTATTACACTCTTCTTAAAAAGTGTTTGGTAAATACAAAAACGATCATATTTAAAATTTGTGACAAGCAGAGAAGGTCTGTTGTGGTGTTGAAGCCAGAGCTCAGTCTGTGGATGAAACTCTCTGTTTACTAGTTAATCACATTTCACGTTACATCACGTGGACTCCCGGATGCATGTGCATCACTTACCGGGGGAACACGTGGCACCAGGATGCACTATGGGAAGAAGGCAAGCCAGCGGAGGCAGTGTCATGCTTTGGGCAATGTTCTGCTGGGAAAAATTGGGTTCTGCCATCCATGTGGATGTTACTTTGACACGTACCACCTACCTAAGCATTGTTGCAGACCATGTACACCCTTTCATGGAAACAGTATTCCCTGGTAGCTGTGGCTTCTTTGCACCGTGCCACAAAGCAAAAATGGTTCAGGAATAGTTTGATGAGCACAACAAGAAGTTTGAGGTGTTGATTTGGCCTCCAAATTCCCCAGATCTCAATCCAATCGATTATCTGTGAGACGTGCTGAACAAACAAGTCAGATTCATGGAGGCCCCACCTCACAACTTACAGGACTTAAAGGATCTGCTGCTAACAACTTGATGCCAGATACCTCTGCACACCTTCAGGGATCTAGTGGAGTCCATGCCTCGACGGGTCAGGGCTGTTTTGGCAGCAAAAGGGGGACCAACACAATATTAGGCAGGTATATATATATATATATAGTCAAGCCCAAAATTATTCATACCCCTGGCAAATTCTGACTTAAGGTTACTTTTATTCAACCAACAAGTTTTTTTTTTTTGACTGGAAATGACACAGGCTTCTCCCAAAAGATAATAAAATGATGTACAAGAGGCATCATTGTGGAAAAAAATATTTCTCAGCTTTTATTTACATTTGAACAAAAAAGTGGCATGTCCAAAATTATTCATACCCTTTGCAAACTGTCACAGTCTATGGGAAAATCCAAAGTTCTATACCATTCCAAATAGTCCAAGCTGTTCTAAAGCATCCTAATTACCCTGATTCATTGGGAACAGCTGTTTTAATCAACTCAACAGGTGAAAAACAGAAGCTCTCTGCTGTTGGTTTGTGGACAGTCATGGCTAAGACAAAGGAGCTCACTGAGGACCTGCGGCTGCGCATTGTGGCTGCTCACAAGTCAGGAAAGGGCTATAAGACCATATCTAAATGTTTTGAAGTTCCAGTGGCTACAGTCCAAAGTATTATTAAAAATTACAAGACGTTCCGCACTGTGAAAAATCTCAGAGGACGTGGTCGGAAGCCAAAAGTGACACCTGTGCTGGCCAGGAGGATAGTGAGAGAGGTAAAAAAGAATCCAAGGATCACCACCAAGGCCATCCTGATGAATCTGGGCTCTGCTGGTGGCAACATCTCAAGGCAGACAGTCCAACAGACACTGCACACCGCTGGGTTCCATGGACGCAGACCAAGGAGGACACTACTTCTCCAGATAAGGCACACAAAAGGCCGCTTGATCTTTGCAAATGCTCTTCTGGACAAAGAAGAAGACTTCTGGTCTTCTGTTTTATGGTCAGATGAAACAAAAATTGAATTGTTTGGCCACAATGATGTAGCCTTCATTACAAAAAAGGAGAAGCCTTCAACCCTAAGAACACCATCCCCACTGTCAAACATGGTGGTGGGAACCTAATGTTTTGGGGGTGTTTTTCAGCCGGTGGACCAGGGAACCACAAACGGGAACAGGGAACAGTAAACGGCACCATGAAAAAGGAGCAATACATCAAAATTCTCAACAACAACATCAGGCAGTCTGCAGAGAAACTTGGCCTTGGGCACCAGTGGACATTTCAGCACGACGACGACCCAAAACACACAGCAAAAGTGGTGAAGAAATGGTTAGCAGACAAAAACATTAACGTCTTGCAGTGGCCCAGCCAGAGTCCTGACTTAAATCCAATTGAGAATCTGTGGAGGGAGCTAAAGATCAGGTGATGGCAAGGAGACCGTGCAACCTGAAAGAGTTGGAGCTCATCGCTAAAGATGAAGGGGCAAAAATACCAGTGGAGACATGCAAAAAGCTGGTCAGCAATTATAGGAAGTGTTTGATTGCTGTAATAGCCAATAAAGGCTTTTCTATTGATTATTGAGAAGGGTATGAATAATTTTGGACATGCCACTTTTTGTTCAAATTTAAATAAAAGATGAGTAATAATTTTTTCCACAATGATGCCTCTTGTACATCGTCTTATTATCTTCTGGGAGACGCCTGTGTCATTTCTAATCAAGAAAAAACTTGCTGGTTGAATAAAAGAAACTTTAAGTCAGAATTAGCCAGGGGTATGAATAATTTCGGGCTTGACTGTGTGTATGTATATATATATATATATATGTATATATACATATATATATATACATGTATGTGTGTGCGTGTGTGTGTGTGTGTGAAAATCATACTAAATTTTTTATTGAATTGAATTGAGACACTTTAATTTTATGGAGAGAAGCCCGTTTAGCTGTTTGGGGCACATTGCATGGATGCCCCCTGTAGGGCAGGCTCAGGAAATGTTGAAGAGTTTATATCTCACAGTTGTCTTTAGAACATCAGGAAAAGCAGAATGAATGAATGAATGAATGAATGATTTGTATACACTGTCAAACAGAGGAACAGTTCAGTCTGTGTTTATAGAGTGTGTATTAAAATCAAACAAAATCCACTAGATGGCAGTGTAGCCTATCATATACACTCCACACACTCCAGGATAAAACTACTGTTAAACTACTTCAGCTGGTTTTAAAGCACCAGTTTTCATTAGAGCTGCAAGCAAAGAAAGGCATACATTAAAGATTATATGTGTATAAAATATTTGGCTCTACACTGCATTATTATAATTTTAATCTTGTGATAAAACTTGTGCCTTTGAATTGAATTTTTCTCAAACTCATATGTTATTTGTCACATACACAATCATACACAATATGACATGAAGTGAAATACTTTTCACAACTGTCTGTGTATAAATGAAATTCAGATAAAGATTGTAGATTGAAAAGTATTGAAGATAGATTTAATTAAAAATAAATTAAGATACAAAAAGAGAAACAAATAAATCTACTGCAAATAAGTTGGAGGCTCTACATAGTAACATAATAGATAAAATATGGGGAAAAAGAGAAAAATATATTGCACGTGAATACAATGACTGATATGTTGATATAAGTAAAATGAGTATGCTATTTTTTTTTTATTTTTATGCTATTATAAGTGTCTGCAATGGGTGTAAAGTTATAATATATTCTGTGAAGTGAGCTGTGCAAAAGTCCCAAAGTGAATTGTGCAAAAAAAAAAAAAAAAAAGTCCAAAGTGAGCTGTGCAGGAGTCTGGTTGAGGCCGTGAGTGTTATGCGATGAGTCCAGAAGAGTCCATGCTCTCTAGGTGTCCTCCTAGCTGAGGGCTTGGATGGCCCATAGTAGATTACATTACCATATCTACATTTAGCTTCCATCCTTCCATTTTCTGTACTGAGTATCCTACACAGGGACGTGGAGAACCTGGAGACTTCAGGGGACATGGGGCACAAGATAGGGTACACTCTGGACAGAGTGCCAATCAAATCTGTTTACAGGAATCTTTAAACATGCTAAGCCACATTTGACTTATATAATAAATCTAATTCTCATGTTAAATTTATTGGAAGTGCTGCCTGCTCATTCAGACTGAAAAATGTTTTTCTACTGAACTGTTAAAATTGTAACCATGTTCCAGCTATAACATAAAGTTTTTCACAAGTTAGGAAACTTCATATGGACATCATGCTGTATGTCTTGAAATCAGAATTCATATGACCTAAATATATATATCATGCACACTCAATTCAGTGGATATAACTTAATAAAGTTATTAATTGTATAGGAATTGTATAGGAACACCATTTTTCTATATAAAAAAAAGAATAAGAAAAAAAAAGGAAAACAAATGAAATTAAATACTGCAGGAAAGGAAAAGTGTTTACTATCTTATAATAGAAGTCATCTGTCATATTCTGCAAATAAACATATTAGTAGTGTAGTCTGAGCCAACAGTATGCAGGAATGGGCAAAAATCCCAGCAATGCCACCAAATACTGACAAATGTGTATGCAAACTTTCTGTCCAACTGCAAATATGACAGTAAAAAAACAAACAAAAAAACCCCCCCCTGAAAATAAATTTGTTCCTCAAAGCTATTTTTTGAAATAAGCACAGGTGATTCTGGGTAAGATAAAATGTGTGGAGTTGTGAAAAATTGTAGTGCGTATGTTGCATCGAGTAACAAAATACTTGCAAGTAATTTTAATCATTTTGATGTGGAGTACCAATAATTAAGTGTGTATATGGTAAAACTCTACACAACCCTTAGACAATATTTAGTATTAAGAGGATTTTGGCAGAAGAATCAGTGAAATCATTTAGCAAAAAAAATATAAATAAATAAAAATGCATGCATAATTTCATTACATGTGAGTTTCAAGTAAATGTGTTTTTCTCTTCTTTTCTCTCTACAGAGAAGCAAGTTATAAATGTGTGTAGGTGTGTTCCCTTGAAAAGCAAGTAATTAACTACATTGAAATAATGCCAAGAAAATGTCTGTTGGGTCAAAAACGAAACATGCTAAAGATGTGGATCTCTCTAAAGACTTTTTGTATGCCTCCTCCTATGTTATACTCCACATATGTTCCTCTAGTTACCCAAAGCCAATCAAAACAACCAAGTGATTCCCTTCACAAGTTCTCAGACCACATTGATAACTAATTAGTGACATGCCGCCATAACATCAGTGATGATGCTGATGGTAATTACATGGACGCGGATGTGGCAGCCAGTTGTGTGGACATGCTGAAGGAGGAGTCTCCACGGACGTCGCAGTCATTAGCTATGTTTTCATAACCTCATTACACTGCCATTCTCGACTGGGTTGTAAGTGCTGTGTTGAGGTGGGAAGAGATTAGGATCGGTTTACACACAGTCTGGTGTACCGTGGGGAGATGGGGAGGGCGAGGTGGGCTTTTTTATTAGCAAGGATTGTCACACACATGGCAATCACATACAGACACACTCAGACTTAGACATGCTGTAGATTAGACCTAAAGTCATGACATTTTGGAGTCAGTTTATAATAACACCAGTAGACAGCAGTTTTTAGGGGCCTTTTATTAAGGGCATGTAAATGCATTAAAGCTGTGCAGGGCCAGCCGAGAAAGACTGTATGTGTGTGTATGTATGTGTGTGTGCAATTCTGAAAATTTATAGAGGCCATTTTACTATTCCCATTATTTACACCAATGTTTCTTAATACCTGTACTGGAGCAGTACTACCTTTGCTGTTTTTCTTTCTCTAACTTACTCAGTTGAATCAATTTCAGGTTTGTTGGTTAACTAATGAATTGAATCAGGA
This sequence comes from Hemibagrus guttatus, assembly GCA_033459395.1. Classification (NCBI taxonomy): domain Eukaryota; kingdom Metazoa; phylum Chordata; class Actinopteri; order Siluriformes; family Bagridae; genus Hemibagrus; species Hemibagrus guttatus. Next base: position 10,787,930 of record JAUCMX010000002.1, on the reverse strand, counting down.
AAATTTGCAGCGGGCATGTGCATACCTTTTACAGACCAAACCCCAGCACCTAATGCCCAAAACTCAGACTTTTCTCTAAACATACTTGCAGTCTCGCTGACTGCTAGACAAACAAACATGGAACAGTCATATAGGGCCATCTCCTCTCTCTCTCTCTCTCTCTCTCTCTCTTTTTCTCTCTCTCTCTCTCTCTCTCTCTCTCTCTCTCTCTCTTCTCTCTCTCTCTCTCTCTCTCTCTCTCTCTCTCTCTCTCTCTCTCTCTCTCTCTCTCTCTCCCTCTTTCTCTGTTATTCCATTCTCCCACTCACATGCCATGTCTACTGAGAAAGCCACATTAGTGGATGGCGAGATGGAGGGCAGATAACCAAGTGTGAAGCAGGATGGAGTCATTAAGGATGTGTTGATGGAGGGAGTCTAAATTACAGCAAAGGTGGTGAGAGGCAATGAGGGGAGCTGGAGGAGCTGGGGGACACAAGAGCCCCAGCCATAGAGACTTTTTAGCCGTCAGCCTATTCTGTTTATGTACGTGTTTTAGACAGTTAAACCACTGCCATCGCTTTCTGCATTACACTACTTTATCAACACTGAAGCATCTGCGGATGAAGGCATATGTCTGTATTCCAAATGGTTTCTCAAATGTTGAAACTGAAACAACTGAGAAGATCAACTATCTGCTTAGATGTTATGGAGGTTAAGGGTGACCATATAATATTTAATATAAAATGATATGAAAAATTATAATATATTGTAATTATGATTGCTTGATTATTGATATCTTAAGACTATAGTTCTAAATAAATAAATAAATGTATTATTATTATTATTATTATTATTATTATTAATAATAATAATAATAATAATAATAATAATAAGAAGAAGAAGAAGAAGAAGAAGAAGAAGAAGAAGAAGAAGAAGAAGAAGAAGAAAAATTACAAAAACTTGTACAGGACTCTAATTAGAATTTCTATCATATTTTGGAAGATATTAGATATAGAAATTAGGTATAGGAATTGTTCAGGGACAAGACATAAATATACTGTAGGAGCATCTCTGCAGGAGTGGCCTCATTTGGGTTTCTATTCTGTTCTATACATATACATACTAAACATTTAACATTTTGTGTTCCATGAATTATTAACCGTTACTAATACCTATTAACATGTGTATAGAGTTTAAAATAATACACATTGGGATAAACTGAAATTTTATTTAAACAAACATGTGTCCAATAAAATATTAAGTCAAAAAAGATTCTAAAAATCAAATCTACTGGATAAACTGAAACTGCAATAGGATTTTGTAAAAAACTAGTATAACAAAATTATATAGACGGTTTAGAAATAAAATGTTTTAATTACTCTAACAAAATTAATTACTATACATTTGCTTCTATTCAAATAAGGTAACAAATATTTGAATAATTCATAAAAAATAAGTTAAATTGTTGTCTTTATTTGTCACATGTACATTAATGCAGAGTGAAATTCTTTCTTCGCATATCCCATCCTTGGGGGTTGGGGTCAGTGTGCAGGCTCAGCCATGATGCAGTGCCCCTGGAGCAGGGGTGGGGGCCTTGCTCAAGGGCCCAACAATGGCAGCTTGGCAGTGCTGGGGCTTGATGCCCGATCTTCCTGTCAACAACCCAGAGCCTTAACCACTTGAGCTACCACTGTCAAGCTACAAACTATTAGCGTAAGATTTGTCTTTTTTTTTTTACACTGGCAGGGAAGCCTGGCTGCCAAAGTTTGAGAACTTCTGTTGTACAAAATATTAACTGACAATTTTGTGAATTCTGATACCGAATTGTGATAAATAACACACACAAAATGTGTGTAAATGTTTGCACTTAAATGCATGAGATGCCTGAGACTTAACAGAGCATTTCAAGCATAGCATCCAGCAAACTCTGCAAAAGTCAGAGGAACTTACGATTTTTAAAAATGACAGCAGATTTTCCACAGATTTCGGCCAAGACATGTCATGTGACATCATCACAACAAAGATTCAGCCAAAGCCCTCTTCCATTCACATGTGTGGAACATGAGTACAGCCATCATAGAAAGTAATTCCATTCTCTATGTGTTTTCCCTGGTAGGAGTTTCAAAGAAGAATCCTGTGCTTGCAATTTCAAATATTAAAGCCATTTTGGTTTTTTTTGTTTGTTTGTTTTTGTTTTTAAAAAAGCAAAAATTTGTTTTTTTTCTCCAATTTCGATGGCAAAATCAAGCATTTTTGGCCACAACTATCACAAAAACTCTGTGAAATCTGTGGTGGATAAATATATTGCTTTCCATCTGCATTTAAGGAGCCAAAAGTGATTCCCTTTTTGAAGACAGTGTAGATAAAGGAGGAAATGTTTCCATATTGGTGGCCAGGTCAGACATAGCAATGGGTTTTGGGGAATCAAAGAGAGCATTTGGAATCCTCTGGAATGACGAAATCACAAAGAAGGTGGGTAACTACTACAGATTCTGATATATACATTAATCATCTAAATATTTATTGAAAGCATACAGTGGAAAATACCAAAGACATCACCTTCATTTCCTGCTTCAACCACTGTTTGATGTGAAAGAGACCAGATTCGTGAAGCAGGAAGGATTAAAATAAAACGAAGTCTGTTGAAGCTGCCACTAGATGGCAGGAAAGAGACACTTAATAGAGGACTGAAAAATGTACAATATGTGTATACATACATAACAGTGTCCAAAATCGGGATTTTGCTATTCAAATTTTATTATTCATTTATACAACCATCCAGCACATTCCACAGATGCTTGGTCACATTGAGATCTTGGGAATTTAAAGACCAAATCAACACCTTGAACTCTTTATTATGTTCCTCAAACCATTACTGAGCAATGTTTGCAGTGTGATAGAGTACATTATCCTGCTGCAAGTGTCCACTGCCATTAGGGAATACTGTTGCCATGAAGCGGTGCAGCATGTTTACCTACATCACCTGCTCCCTGCTTTCACTACAGATCACAATGTCATCTGCAAGCATCATTGTCCAAGGAGACTCCTGTCTGACCTCCTCTGACAACTGGTCCATCACTATAGCAAACAGGAAGGGGCTCAGAGCCGATCCCTGATGCAGTCCCACCTCCACTTTGAACTCCTCTGTCTGACCTACAGCACACCTCACCACTGTCCTGCTCCTCTCATACATGTCCTGCACCACTCTGACATACTTCTCTGCTACTCCTGACTTCCTCATACAGTACCACAGCTCTTCTCTTGGCACCCTGTCATACGCTTTCTCCAAGTCTACAAACAGACAGTGCAACTCCCTCTGACCATCCCTATACTTCTCCATCAAAATTCTCAGAGCAAAAATTGCATCTGCTGTGCTCTTTCTGGGCATGAAGCCATACTGCTGCTCACAAATTTCCACTACCTTCCCTAACCTAGCTTCCACTACTCTTTCCCATAGCTTCATTGTATGGCTCATCAACTTTATCCCCCTATAGTTGCTGCAACTCTGCATGTCACCCTTATTTTTAAAGATCGGCACTGACACACTTCTTCTCCATTCCTCAGGCATCCTCTCACACTCTAAAACCCTGTTGAATAAACTAGTTAAAAATTCCACTGCTGCCTCTCCTAGACACTTCCAGACCTCCACCGGGATGTCGTCAGGACCAACTGCCTTCCCACTTTTCATCCTCTTCAATGACTCCATCCTTTCTAATCTTATCTACTTTCTGTTCCACAGAGTTCACCCCTTCTACTCTTTTTTCCCTCTCATTTTCCTCATTCATCAGCTCCTCAAAGTACTCCTTCCATCTCCTCTGTACACTCTCCTCACTTGTGAGCACCCTTCCATCTCTATCCTTAATAATTCTAACTTGCTGCACATCCTTCCCATCTCGATCCCTCTGCCTAGCTAACCTGTACAAGTCCTTCTATCCTTCTCTAGTGTCTAACCTAGTGTACAACTCGTCATATGCCTTCTGCTTGGCCTTAGACACCTCCCTCTTCACTCTACGCTGTAACTCCTTGTATTCCTGTCTATTCTCTTCAGTCCTGTCCATGTCCCACTTCTTCTTGGCTAACCTCTTCCTCTGGATACTATCCTGAACTTCCTCATTCCACCACCAAGTCTCCTTATCTTCTTTCCTCCTTCCAGATGACACACCCAGCACCTTTCTCCCTGTCTCCCTGATCACTTCTGCTGTAGTTTCCCAGTCATCTGGCAGCACTACCTGACCACCCAGAGCCTGCCTCAACTTCTGTCTAAATTCCTCACAACATTCCTCCTTTTTCAGCTTCCACCACTTGGTTTTCTTCTCTATCTTTGACCTCTTCTTCTTACAGACCATCAAAGTCATCCTACACACCACCATCCTATGCTGTCTGGCTACACTCTCTCCCACTACCACTTTACAGTCACTAATCTCTTCTACATAGGATGTAGTCTACCTGTGTTCTCCTACCTCCACTCTTGTAAGTCACTCTATGCTCCTCCCTCTTCTGAAAATAAGTGTTAACCACAGCCATGTCCATCCTCTTAGCAAAGTCCACTACCATCTGTCCTTCTAGGTTCCTTTCCTTAACTCCAAACTTGCCCATCACCTCCTCATCACCTCTGTTCCCCTCACTAACATGTCCATTAAAATCCGCTCCTATCACCACTCTCTCACCCGTGGGAATACTCTCCATCACCTCATCTAATTCACTCCAGAATCTCTCTTTCTCCTCTAACTCACAACCTACCTGTGGGGCATAACCACTAACAACATTCAACATCACCCCTTCAATCTCTAACTTCAGACTCATCACCCTGTCTGACACTCTCTTCACCTCCAGGACATTCCTCACAAACTCCTCCTTCAGGACCACACCTACCCCATTTCTCTTACTATCCACACCATAATAAAACAGCTTGAATCCTGCTCCTATACTACGAGCCTTGCTACCCTTCCACCTGGTCTCCTGTACACACAGTATATCCACCTTCCTTCTCTCCATCATATCAGCCAGCTCTCTACCTTTCCCTGTCATAGTACCAACATTCAGAGTTCCTATTCTCAGTCCTACACTCCTACCTTTCCTCTTCTCTCTCTGACTGCGCACTCTCCTCCGTCCTCTACTTCTTCGACCAACAGTAGCCCAATTTCCACCGACGCCCTGTAGGTTAACCCGGGCCTCGACCGATCCCGTATGAAATTCAGAGTACTGACGATTCGCATGATGAAATTTGGCAATGTTTTACGCCGGATGCCCTTCCTGACGCAACCCTCTCTATTTATCCGGGCTTGGAACCGGCACAGAAGTCACTGGACTGTGACCCCCATGGCTAGATTTTTTTATTCATATATTCTATATTTCATATATTCTGTAAAGCTGATTTGAGACAATGTTCATTGTTAAAAGTGCTACACAAATAAAATTGAATTGAATTGAATTGAATTAAATTGGTATGTTGTCAAAGTAACATCCACATGAATGCCTGGGCCCAACGGTTCCCAGCAGGACTGTCCCCAGAGCATCACGCTGCCTCCACTGTCTTCCCCACCAACTACATAATGTAAAAATAAACATCACCAGACCAGGCCATCTTCTTTCTTTAAGTGCTAGTTTAAGTATTTCATAAGGAGGTAGGTCTTTACCTGTCATTTGAAGACAGTCAGCGACTCAGCTGTTAAAACATCTAGAGAAAGGTCATTTTTAATTTATTCTCTTTAGCTAAGGAATGATTCTGAATTCTGTGTACTCAGTTAATGCTATTAAATCCAACATTCATATCAATGCTATCATCCCCAGCATTAACCTTTTCAGTAATTTGTGCTACAATAACTCTTCTGTGGGGTCAGAACAGCTGGGATAACCGTCCTCGGACCACTTTTGGTAGGTAGTAACCACTGCATACTGGGAACACCCCACCTGACCTGCTGTTTCGGAGATGCTCTGACCCAGTCATCCAGCTATCACAATTTGGCTCCCTCAGACTCAAAGTCACTCAGATTCTTACACTTGGCCATTTTATGGCTTCCAAAACAACTACTTTAAGAACTGACTGTTAACTTGATGCCTTGTGTCATTTTAACGGTTGATCAGTGTGTGTATGTGTATGAGTATAGGGTTGATACATCATGTATACACACACACACACACACACACACACACACACACAGACACAGACATTGTATTAACCGTAGTTGTTGACCTGAAAGATTCTAAGTTTCTGTAATGAGAGAGGATAAATTGCCCAATGTGGCCTTCTTTCTCATCTGTTTTGATATCTTTCCCTAAGTTTGTCGTCCTCTCCTGCCATTACCAATCCACTCACTCAGTCTGATCAAACTTCAGTGATAATCAGAAAAATGTAGATTTAAAGCATAAACGAATGTGTTGATTTCTGGTGCAGAATCATTTCCAGCTGTGCCGTACAGTCCACCAAGACAGGCCCAGACACATGAAGAAAATGAGTTAGAGAGTCTGCTTATAAGTTAAAGATGTGATTTGATCAAAAGAGCAACTGTCAGAAAACTGAGTAATGGACATGGTATGTCACAGAGGAATTGCAGGAGATATGGAAACCATCAAAGCCAGTTCAAGGACTAGGTTTAGAGGACAGAGTGCATTATGCCTATCAGAATGGAGAGTTTATCTATGTGCTGTGAGTAGGTGTAATTCGGGTTAATCCCTGAGGTGTGAGGTGAGTGACCTCACTGTAAAGAGTGTGTTGCTGATGGATAAACTATTCCATTTGTTGGATGGCCTTGTGGGTGTAGGAGTCTTTTGGCACATACCTGAAGATCCCAAGGACTTTTTTCCACTTTATTTGCTTTAAAAATCTCTTTGCACACGTTGGTCCTGTCTAAATAAGATGTCACCAGCTGCAGTTCTTGTACTCTAGCTCACGTTGGTGATTTCGCTACTCTGACACATAGTAAATCTGCTAATCAGGTGTGTTTGAGGAGCTATGCCTTTACGCAAGGGCCCAGACCTCCAGGACTGTAACTAACCAACTAACTATGATAAGGGTGAATGCAGTGCTTAGTCAAATTAATATACATTTGAAGACAGGTTAATGCTGATGTGCCAGGATGGGAGCTTAGTTAATCGGTTTAGTTATTTGGAAAGATAACAATGAGCACATCTGGCTAGTGATTTAAAAAATGATACTTTTAACTCATCAGTCCGCTTTGAAATATGATGAAACAATCTGTGTTATTAAGTGTGTTTTAAGAGAAGGACATCCAAAAAAGGCAGCAGTGAATAAAGTATTGCCAGCAATATAAAAGCTGTAAGGATATGTCTTGGACATTTAAAAATAAATCAACACAAAACACCAAAAATGTCTTGTAAAAAATATATTCAAACAGTTTTATTACACTTCCCAGAAGTAAAAAGTACACTGATGGAAAATGCAATGGAAAATGTGAACAAACAAACAAATAAACAAATAATTGAAATCTAAATTCTTTTTAGTATGAAAGAGTTTGAAATGTTTATGAGGGGGGAAAAAGGCATTCTTACATCTGCTTAAAAGATGACATGCACCAGCAGCTCTAGCTCTAGGCCTGGATCTGCTCCCTCTTCTATCAGCTCAGAAATGTAAACATCTTGGCAGCACTAGTGTCTGGTGACCTTCAGAGTCAGTGAGCATGAAGTGGCCCCTCTCTCTGCCTGTAAGGTTTCAAAAAAGGACATAATTTATACATTTATATAATACTTTAAACATAATCCTGGCTATGATTGACCACCCAATCAGCTATTACTCTAACCACAAAACTTAACAATTTGTATGTTAATGTACATGTTGTGTACCTTTGCCTGGCACAAAGCAGTAATGCCTGACACACGGGCATGCTTTCTTTTTTTCTAACGTCATTGAATACATTTAACATAATCTATGCATGTAATGGATGAACAATGCAAATTGTACCTATACATATAGTTTTATATTCTTTATACTGAATGCCTAGAAGAGCATTTTGTCGAACAAACCGAAACATATTTTTAGAAAGGACCAGAAAAGGATACAATAACCTATTCTCTTGTAAATATTTTGTAATTACTTAATTAGAAGTTGCTTTCAGCTGCTCCCTGTTTGGGGTCACCACAGCGGACCAACTGGTCCGCACAATAACTTGGCAAATGTTTTATGCCGGATGCCCTTCCTGACACAACCCTCCCATTTTTCTGGGCTTGGGACCAGCACTGTATCCAGTGGCTGGGGTTTGGGCATTGGTTGTGAATTGAACCTGGGCCTTCCACATAGTAGGCGAGAACCCTACCACTGAGCCACCAATGCCCTTGTAACTACATTGTCAATTGCATTAAAGTTATAAAGTAAGTTTAAACCAAAATCGCAATTATTTTATAGTCATTTTAGTTCATCTCAACCTAAAATCTCTCCATATACATACATTATTAAACCCAAAACTAATATTATAATGAAATTTGCAGTGAAAATTTGCAGGGTTTATGAAAACTTTATACAATCTCTAAAAACTCAGTCACCTGCTGACTAGTGAAAACACTTCTAATAGTATACATATTTGCCCCATAAAAGGATGCCATCTTTATAGTCATTTGCGTAAATGCACACATTATCAGCTATTAATGATAGAACTCATGGATGCTTTAATTATATATCCATAAAGGGAAATGTAAATTAGGAGCCAGTTTATAAAATGTAGTTATCCTGCAACTAAGAAAATGCCAACTAGGGTCCTTTAGAGAATGCAAAACCCATTGTCAGATTAAATGATGATAGCAAATGCACTTGTCACATGACCCCTGGCTCTCTGTATGCTAAGACCGGTCCTGAGATAAAGCCTAACCCTCCACTTCACTGAGGCCTGGGAAAACTACCCAGAAGATAAGTGAAGATAAGTGACTATGCTGATCATGTGGATGCTCTCACTAGAAGTTTCCAAAGAATGAGGTTCAATTTTTTAGTGGTGAACACAGACACTATCAATACCACCACCACCACCACCACCACCATCACCACCACCATCACCATCATCATCATCATCATCATCATCATCATCATCATCATCATCATCAGGATAGTATCCCTGTAGTTCAAACTGCAGGAAATGATACATTCTGCAATGTATGTTGAGACATGATCACGTAGAAAGCCCATTTTAATTCCCTCCTCTTCCTGTTGCACTGCGGACAAAACCCCCTGATCAAAGCCTGGCTTCACCCCTGCTTAACAAACCAAAGTGCCCCCAACGTAAACAGGAAAGTTGGCTTACATGAAAATGGTGAATCATTTTCCATGTTTCTCTTGAGGCATGGTGGTTCTAACATAAACAGCAGCGCTGGGTCTTGCTACGGGACAATACCCAAACCCCATTCCATGGACAGAGATGAATGGGCAGCTTCTTTGTGATTAATGTCTTCTGTGCATACTGTTCAAACAATGTTACTGCATTGATGTTCTAATGTCAAAACACTATAGCAATAATGGCATCTTTCTGCCTTTCAAAATGGACACATTGAAAAGAAACATAGTGTTGATGGTATAAATATGTATGTGAGTGTGTAAATAAAAGAAAACAGTACTGCTGGTTTGAGACATAAAGACCGAAAAATAGTATAAACACCAAGTGCGTGAAATCTTACCCAACTTCATGCATATGTTTATTAGATATATTGTAGACTGTAAATCTGTACTCCAGAAATATGGCCATGGAGAAATGGAGTAATTTCTTCTGTATAACACAAACCATGTGTCCAAGCCCACAAATTATTTGACAGCTCACTGATGAAAAAACAACATCAACAACAACACAAAACTAGACAAACCCAGCTTTCTAGACCATCATCTGCACAGAATTTATCATTCAAATGATACAAACGTCAATGCTAAGTCTCTGACAGAACATTAGATTGATCAATTTTATCTTACTGTTGAGAAAAAGTCTTGGCCTGCAAGCTGCTCTGCTGTGGTGAGTGGTAAAATGTGAATCTGCTTCTGTCTTGTGTACTTAATCAAAGATACTGATTGTTGTGTCAACACTGGAATTAATTCTATTTCTCACAATGCATCTTGGGCTGCAGACAGAAACACTTTACACTACAACACCCAAACATCATGCTCATTGGGTGTGTCTCAATCAACTCCCTGGGTTGTGAATCATATCGTATATCATGTACACAATTTCAGGCACTGGTAAGGACCCTGGCTCACTATACATTGGGATGCTGAAGACATTTCAATTTCTGGTAACATGACTATGTATTACACCTGGTATTTATCAAGACTTGACATTTTTGATGTTGTTTAAAGTACATTAAACTGGACCAAACTTAACCAAACTTTTGGACTTGCACTATAACTGCACACCCACAACACATTTTGCACTTTACTTTTTTTATAAGTGTATAAAAATATATAAATAATATAAATATTATATGGTATATACATAATATTTATTATTATTATTATTATTATTATTATTATTATTATTATTATTATTATTATTATTATTATTATCTATTTAATCCTTTTTGATTATATTTTTGAATCTTGTATTATTTCTGCTTGACTTTATCTCGATTTCTTTGATACACGGACATTCGTAAATAACATTTCACTACATATCTTACTATGTATGATTGTGCATGTAATGAATAAAATTTGTATTTGACTTTGAACATTATGAAAAATTATTTCTGTCATGGTACTTCAGTTAAACTCCTAAGCTAGCTATTATTTCATTAATTAAACAGTTAGTAGTCATTAAATGCAAACAAACTTTATATAGAATGTGAAATAACGTAGAGGGCACGGTGGCTTAGTGGTTAGCACGTTTGCCTCACACCTCCAGGGTTGGGGGTTCGATTCCCGCATCCGCTGTGTGTGTGTGTGTGTGTGTGTGTGTGTGTGTGTGTGTGTGTGTGTGTGTGTGTGTGTGTGTGTGTGTGTGTGTGTGTGTGTGTGTGTGTGTGTGTGTGTGTGTGTGTGTGTGTGTGTGTGTGTGTGTGTGTGTGTGTGTGTGTGTGTGTGTGTGTGTGTGTGTGTGTGTGTGTGTGTGTGTGTGTGTGTGTGTGTGTGTGTGTGTTCCAAAGACATGCATTGTAGGTTGATTGGCATCTCTAAATTGTCTGTAGTATGAGCGTGTGTGTGTGCCCTGCGATGGGTTGGCACTCTGTATCCTGCCCTGTAAGTAGAAAAAAATGCTAACATAAGCTACGACAATGATAACGAGCTATTTACATTTGTAGATGAAGCTGGATGAGAGTTTGACAACAAGGTGTGAGTCTTGAGAAAATAGGACGTTATTTCCAGTAAGGGAACATAGTGAGCATTGATACTGGTTTTTGCGTTGCATCGTGGGATTTTTCAGGGATGGAAAGTTCCAGTGCACTTGAAGGTTTTTGAGATTGAGAGAGAGACAGCCTTTAAAATGACTGACTCCCTGATCAGTGCCCGAACTAGTGAGCTGATTGATCTTAACACTCACTAACTACAGTGTTCATTCAGCCCTGTGCATACAACCAATGTTCCAAGCCTGGACTGTTTCTGATTGTTTCTGATTTGCATTCAATCTTAATCATAAAAGCATTTCCCATGACTGAAACATCTCTGTTGCCTAACACTGATATTCCACTACCCACAGCTTATATTTGATCAATAGATGTTTTCCATTAAAGTAAAGGAAAGAGCAAAAACACTGATCTCACAAAGATCTTATCAGCAAACATTGATGCAGAGAGGTTAGTCAAGTAGCCGCAAAACATTAAATTAACTGTAATCTTCAGTGGCTTAACCACTGAACCACTTGAACCACTTGATTTGAAGAAGACTCTGAGAGCAGGAATATACAAGCCATACCACAAGATGCAAAACACTCATCAGCAGTATGAATCAGAAAGCCAGATTTGGAATTAACAAAGAAATACAGAGATAAACCACAAACATTCTGGAAGCAAGATTAACCTCTAGCAAAGTGATGAAAAGGCCAAAGTGTGGAGAAAGAAAGGATCTGCTCATGATCCAAAACATACAAGCTTTTCGGTCATGCACGATGGAGGTAGTGTCATGGCTTGGGCTTGCATGGTGGCTTCTGGAACACAATCACTAATCCTTATTGATGATGTAACTCATAATGGTAGCAGAGACATTCTGTCTGCCAATTTACAGAGAACTGAATCCAATCTTATTAACTCCATTGAGCAGCATTTCACTTCCTGAAGAAGAATCTGCAGGGAGAAACCTCCCAATACAATCAAATGAATAAGTTGTTGTTCAAGCCTAGAAAAGCATCACAGATGAAAAATGCATCAGTTTGATGAAGTCAGTTGTTGCTGGCTTGATGTAGTTACTAGAAGCAAGGGTTATGGAACTAAATATTAAGTGTTATTTACTTTCATTTGCGTTTAGTCTATCTTTGGAAGTATTTGAAGTACATGCCTAACAATTGATTGGTCTAGTTCTTCAACACATCTAGATGTAGATACCAGGAAATGAAAGATAAACTTCTGATCTATCATCTCATATTCATCTTTTTTATTCAAAAGCCAACTGTCTTCAGTTGTAACATTACAGCATTCCAATATTTTTGAGAATTTCAACTTTATTTTCTTTGAATGTTACTTTCATGTTTGTTGAGAAGCTATAATTTAATTTAATCAGCCAATCATTATGACCACCTGCCTAATATTGTGTTGGTCCCCCTTTTGCTGCCAAAACAGCCTTGACCCGTACAGGCATGGACTTCACTAGATCCCTGAAGGTGTGCTGTGGTATCTGTCACCAAGATGTTAGCAGCAGATCCTTTAAGTCATCTAAGTTGCGAGGTGGGGCCTCCATGGATCAAACTTGTTTGTTCAGCACATCCCACAGATGCTCGACTGGATTGAGATCTGGGGAATTTGGAGGCCAAGTCAACACCTCAAACTTGTTCTTGTGCTCATCAAAACATTCCTGAACCATTTTGCTTTGTGGCATGGTGTATTATCCTGCTGAAAGAGGCCACAGCCATCAAGGAATACTGTTTCCATTAAAAGGTTTTGGAGATGCTCTGATCCAGTCGTCTAGCCATCACAATTCGGCCCTTGTCAAACTTGCTCAAATCCTTACGCTTGCCCATTTTTCCTGCTTCTAACACATCAACTTTGAGGACAAAATGTTTACTTGCTGCCTAATATATCCCACCCACTAACAGGTGCCGTGATGAGGGGATAATCAGTGTTATTCACTTCACCTCTCAGTGCTCATAATATTATGCCTGATCAGTGTAAGCCTTTCATTTGACAGAGAATGCATTTGAGTGAGTTCTGTGAGGATAGATAAACGGATAAAGAGATAAAGGGACGTGAGATGAGCTGATTCTTCCTTGTCAAACTACTGGTCAAAATAGCGATTAAAAAAATCCGAAAAATTTCGAAATTCCAAATCATTTATTCAGTGGATATTTGACTGTATCCCTCAGGCGACAGATAACTAAGTACACATTATGTTCACTGAATACTGATTAAAACCAAATATTCAACTCATTCCTAATTGTAAAAAAATGGAAGGTATATATTTGTCACGTTTTCCGGTGTCCATGGCATGAAGTAACAGACCCAGCACGCAGATAGACAAAAGACAGGGGTTTATTAACTGAAAACAAACAAACATAAGCACGAGAACTGACACCACACGAAGATGCTACACAACAACGACACAACGACGACGACCAGCCCCGAACCCTGGCAAAAGGCCTCTATAAATACAAGACATAATCATGACAGACATTAGGAACAGGTGAACAACAATGGGAGAACAATAGGAACAGGCGGGGCTAAAACAAAGCACATGACATGACAAGCACTGATGAAACATGACATCACACAACCCCTGCCGGAAACTCCCCCTAGTGGCCCAACCCAGGGCCTACCTACCGTAACATCTCCCCCCTCTCAAAGGTGCGGCTCCCGACGCGCCAAAACATGACCCTCCCCGTCAGTCTGGGCAGTCCGCAAGTCCTGGACAGGAATGAGGAGCATAGCGAGGCAGGTAGGGGGGAGCGAGAAGCATGGTGAGGCAAATGGGGGGGAGCGAGGAGCAAAGACGAGGCAGATGGGGGGAAGCGAGGAACAAAGGCGAGGCAAGTGGGGGGAACGAAGATCAAGGCGAGGCAAGTGGGGGGAGCGAGAAGCAAGAGCGAGACAGGTGGGGGGAGCACGGGGACCGACGGCAAGGCCAAAGGGCCCCACGCGACGTCCACCATCGAGCGGAGGCGCCGAGCGACGACCACAGCCGAGCCGCAGAGCCGAGCGACGTCCACTGCAGAGCCGCAGGGCCAAGCGACGTCCACTGTCGAGTCGCAGCACCGAGCGACGTCCACCGCCGAGCCACGACGCCGAGCGACGTCCAACGCCGAACGACGGCGCCTAGTGACGAACTCTGTCCCGCCAAAGCCAGAAACTCCCCAAGGGGTGGGCGGGTGGGAGACAGCTACAGCCACATGGACTCCCTCGCCACCCCAGAATGAAGCAAGGTCCCTCGCCGAACCCGGAATCAAAAACAGAAAAAAAAAAACCCAACCCAAAAAATTCCCAGCTAAAGACCAAAATCCTGATTAAAAAACCCCCTCCGTTAACTAGGAGTGGGGAAACGCCTCCCACGGAAATCCACATCGTGGGACCACGCCCCCCACCGGAACATGGGCGGAGCCGGGGCCGAAGCAACAAAAAATCCCCCAAAAGTCCTAAAAGTCCTGGCCGGAACCCTCCTCCGTTCTCCCAGATCGTCAGCGAAAAAACAAAGAGGGTTCAGGGAAAAGCAGGCTGTACCGTCTTAGTAAAGTCGTCTTCCCTTTGCGTCACAGTTTAAGGCCAAAGGGTACATCAGCTCTACGTACAAAAACATTTCATAATGTCATTTTAGAAAAAGAAAAAGAAAATCATCACTATTAACTCAGTGTTCATGAGAACACATGTTGCTACAGTTTGTTTTAATTTCGTCAATAAGAAATGTACATCCTGATTTCAAAGCGCGGGGGGGACAGAATAACAGAGGTGAAAGTAAGAGACTATAAAAGGATGAGGATGCGTTCTTCTGCTTCAGATAAGAATCTGTAATCAAAACGCCTTATAAACAGAGTTTATGGCTCAAAAACACAAGAGATAGACGTGGAGAAAAGAGGTTCTGCCAAAGAGCTTCTACAGCATCAGTTCCTGAAAGTGGCCAAGCCTCTCTCCAGCCTGACGCCACTGATCCTGGCAGCCAAAGAGGCAACCAAGAACAACCGCTAGCTCAGCATGGACGAGCACAGTGCCATCTGTCTTCTCTCTTCTTCTACCCTAAGTTCCCACGGCACACCCGTTATCCCTACCTGTCTTTTTATTGGGCAAGGACCTGTAGAGTTTCTGATGTCAGGGACATGGTGTGTGTGTGTGTGTGTGTGTGTGTGTGTGTGTGTGTGTGTGTGTGTGTGTTCGCTCACAAAGCTCTCTAGAACGATGACATAACTGTATATGAAGAATCCACTGGATGCCACAGCGGAGCAATGCTGTATATTTAACTAACAGGATCAGATCTGCTTCTGATTCGCTGTTTCTTTTCATCCGACTTTTCTTTTCACCCGTGTCTCTGTTTGAGGTACTTTACGAATGGGATGAAGTGATTTGAAATGGTCTTTTTTTATTTTTTATTTTTTAAAAGATGTTTTTGTATATCCACGAATCCAACTAGATTAGTGGACGTTGCAATACTGCTCTACTGCTTCACATCTACGAAAACAAGCGATGCTGGTACCGACCCGGAGGGACGGCTGCTGCACGTGCAGAAGTAAACGATGATCTGGACATGAACGTTAACTCCACATTACGTGAATGTTAATCTCTTGGACATCTCCGCTAACCTCTCTCTTGATCTTTCCAGAAGCCTTCTGCCTCGCCAAGCCACGCCGCGCACCCAGCGCATACCCCCGGGGTTTCTCTGTCTCTCTCTCTCTCTCACGCTCAGCAGACTCTTCTCTCCGCTTCCCCGTTACCTTCCCAGACCCAGATCAGCTCCCACGACCCCGCTTGAAAGAGCTGACACACGCATGCACTCACCGTGCTCCGTATTTCCCCTGGTTGTATCAATAAAAGCTCCAGTCAAAGCGCATCTGAGTCTCCGTCTCTGGTTGTAACAATATTATTCTTATAATATATTTTGACACCCTACACAGTATACAGAAAAGCTGCACCATGTCAATAATTAGATGTATTTCTTTCTGTTACATAACACCATATTTTTTATACATTGATGGTGTGTCAGCATCAGTACATTTTCTGTCAGTCTCTGGTGTCTCTGCATTTTTTTTTTATCATTATTTTTAACTTCAGGAGAGACAAAAAAAAAAGAAGGAACTAAAGGGATGACTGTGTATACCACTATGTATCTATAATGTATAAGGAGCTGGTTTGTTTTTTATAAACAACCTACAAGGTTAAATGTAAAAGCCTATCTTTAGTTAAAAATGTAATCTTTGGACAGTTTCTGTTGTGTAAAAGAAATTAAACATGGAGTGTGCTATAGAAAGAGAACAATACGATAATGGCACAACCAACTGATATAATATACTGTGAGTAAACTCTTTCTACTGCCAGTCTGTTTGTATCACCTCACAGAGCACTTTATTAGGAACACGTGTACACATACTCCTCCTCCAGTTACCATAATTAGCCAATCATATGGCAGCAGAGCAGTGCAATGCATACGATTATGCAGATACAAAACCAGCAGCTTCACCTGCTGATGTTCATGTCAACCATCAGAATGGAGAAAAAATGTGATCTTAGTGATTTTGACTGTGGCATGCTCTCTTTTGATTCTCACACACAACAGTCTCTAGATTAGGAAAAAAGTCATCTGTTTTCTCCAATTTTCAATGTCCAGTTTTGTTGAGACTGTGCCTACTGTAGCCTCAAATTCTTAATCATGGCTGGCAAAAGGCTTTATTTTTTTGTCACATATGCATCACAGGACAGTGAAATTCCTTCTTCACATATATGCTGTGATGCAGTGCTCCTGGAGCAGAGAGGGTTAGGTCTTGATGGCCTTGCTCAGGGACCCAACAGTGGCAGCTGGCGCTTGAACCCCTGACCTTCCGAGCAACGGCCCAGAGCCTTAACCACTTGAGCTTCCACTGCCCTAGTAGAACCAAATGTGGTCTTCTACTGTTGTAACCCATATACCTCAGGCTGTTTTTTGTGTTCTGAGATTTTTTTTTTGCTTTTTTGCTCACCAAGGTTGTAGACTGATTATTTGACTGATTATTTGAGTTACTGTGTCCTTCCTATTGCCTCTACCTCATATTCCTCTGCCCTTTCTCATCATCAAGGCATTTTCACCCACCCACTTTTTCTTGCACCATTCTGTGCCAACTCTATGTGAGAAAAGCCTAAGACATCAGTGGTTTCTGAAATACCCAAACCAGCCTGCCTGGTGTCAACAACTATGCCATGATCATTGAGACCACATTTTTCTCTGATGTTTGATATGAACATAACCTGAAGCTCTTAATCTGTATCTACTGGATCATATACATTGTGCTGTTACCATACAACTGGCTGACTGGATAATGGCATGAATGAGTATATGTATAGGTGTTCTTAATAAAGTGCTCAGTGAGTATCTTTCATCCTTGTCCCAATGCAGCCATCTAGCTTATAGCAGTAATCATCTATCTTCTAACACACACATGCATTCGGGATTTAGGAAAACAAAAGCTTCTTCTTGGCCAAGTTGACTCAGTTATCCAGGAACACAACATAGCTTGAATGCATTATCAATATTAAACAAGCAAAAAGAGAACAAACACAGACTACGCCAGTGAAACAGTGTTTGGCTGTGAGTCTGTCTGCCTCTCTGGAAAGTGTGTGTGATTATGTTTGATAGCTGTTGGCTCTCAATTATTTTGGAATTGATCACACACATGAATTTCCCCCTACAGAGAAAGAGCAACATGAGACAACAGCTTTGCATACATGCCATGAGCTTTGAGAGGATTTATTCTGTAAGCATCCCTAACTTCTGCTAATAATTATTATTTATTCTTAGCAATAACAGTCATGCTTTCTGCAACTTACACCTCCTGCTACCAAGAGGAACATTTTGTTTCACCATAATGACTCACCTCTTCTCTGCACAGCTCATTTTCTGATCATTGAAAGAAGTTTACCACGAGAGAAGAGGAGACAGGAAGAGAGGAGAGGTGAAGAGATTAAGCTGACGCTATTCCGCCGCATTAGATAGATGCGCCTCTGGAAACTTCCTCTCTCTGAGGAGTTTTGGCAGACTCAGGCCTCTGTGGAGGAATGGCTTCTGTCCAAAATTTTTGGGAGTTAGGCCTGATTCTACATAAGGCTTCCAGTCCGGCGTGGTACAGAAGGCCTTCATGACTTATTTGAGTGTGTGCGTGTGTGTTGGCCATGAGACTGAGTGCACATCCTTCAAACTCTCACTGTAAACCATTCATTCTCTCCCTTCGGCCTCTCCCTATTGCTCACAGTGTGCCTCTCTCTCTCCTTCCTGCTGAAAGATACTACGTCTTGCTATCCCCAAAACACATGGGCCATGATGAAAGGATTCCTTTAGACCACTATTCATTTCTCAATAAAGATCTACAGATGGTGGAGGAGATTGCTCTGTAAAACATTAAGAACGTTAGCAGTTTACTCCAATGGTAACACCTCTTCCAAACCACACACACACACACACACACACACACACACACACACACACACACACACACCTCTACCGCTATGCACTACTGGTAGACGTAGTGTGTGAACCAGGTTAGATATATTTTCTCCGTTGCTTGTGACATATATCAGCCATGTGGCTGAGCTCCACAGTATGTGAGCAAGCCAGTCATAGACATCTTAGATGTGGTTGTATGAAGAACGACTTCTTCACACTAACTCAAATCTTAAGTCTCTTTCCAGCTGCTCCTTACGCCATCCAAAGCACTCTGCGTTCTGACCCTTCAGGAGCCAGCAATGCTTTGCCACAGCACTGGAAAATACATCACACACACATACAAGATTAGATTTCCATTAATGAAAAGAGATGCTGCACTAGAACATACCGTATCTTTCTGTCAGTGCACGCTGAGTGCAATGAGAGGCAGTTAGTATTGAAATGTGACAGATCGCATCAGAGGCTGTCAGAATGTAGCATTTTAAATACTTGCTTTAAGACATTTGTTCTACAAATGACAAAATTTATGAGAGTGAAGTGCAAAGCCAGGCAGGTTTATACTGAGGAGATCTTAAACATGCCTCATGCAGAATGTCCTCCACTGCAGGAGTCTCAAGAATATACTACAAGTTTTTTAACCCTAACACTTCCTACATGAAGCCAATCCTAGCGCGTCATTCTCGAGGGAAAGTCGAGTTTTAGTTGATTATGTTTATTTTATCAGGGACCCTGTACAAGATCAATGGAGCTAATAGCTATCATTATATTTCATTTTTAGTTACTTTCCTATGGATCAATCGTAAAGGATAAACATAAGAGGAAAAAACTAAACAAAACATAAAAATCAAGTAAGTTTTAAGTCATATTTTAGACTTTGTCTATGTCTATTTTAAGAAAACAAAAATATATATTTTTTCAAACTAATATGGAATTAAATTCAGTAAAATTACTTTGTAACATTAATATATTTAGTAATCTAGTTAGCTTGCTTTAAATTAGATTACTTTGCAGCAAATTTCATGCCAGTTTAGAAGCCAGTTTAACAAATGCAATGGTAAATGTGGTCAATCTGCCTATAAACTAAAACTTTGCCAGCTAAGTGTGCTTTGCTACACAATCAGAGTCACACTTTTTGGATAGATACACGCCACGATAAAATAGACATAAGCCTAATCAGTTCAGTTTGGACTAAGCAGTCCCTCCAGGATTTCACACATTTTTTGGGGGGATTGTTGGGACCAAAAATACTTGATTTTGCTGCAGCTTTTTTCCACAAAAAAATTCTAAAGCAACTTGTTGATTTTTTTTGAGGAAAACTACATGAGTTGGTGAAATTGCAAACACAGGATTTTTCTTTTAAACTCCTACCAGTGAAGACACATATGTAATTATTATCTATGATGTTTGATGCACGGCTAATTTTTTGGCTGAAAATTTGTTTTTACACCACAAATCTGTCTTGAAATCTGAAAAAAATCGGCTGTAATTTTGAAAAATTGCAAACTTCTCCAAATTGCTTGAGTTAATTGACGCTAATTTTTGTGATCTCAAAATTGTGAAATCCTGAAGGGACTGAGGGAAGACCCCAACTGTCAAAATGATTACTGTATTATTATTCCCAACTGTCATTAATGTGATTATTACATTCCAATTACTCTTCAAGAAGCTATATACAGTATATTGGGCTTATTCCTGATTTATTTAAGTGCTTGCCATTTGCTTGCCATTTGCCATTTACTTACCAAGTACTTGCCAAACGAAAAGCACTTGCCAGTGCTTTTCGTTGCATTTTATTACATTTTATGACAAAATCAACAATTTCATTAGCAGCAGCATCAACAAAAACAACGACAACAACAACCATCACTTTCCTTCCATTTTCTATACCTGATTTTTTGGGCTAAATAATACATTTCCTGCCAGTCTTTGCTGCCCAAACTCCACAGATTACACACAGTCAAACATTAATTATCAATTTTTATTAATTATGTGCAATTAATTGTCTATACCAAGGGTATATAAAATTTGTAAGGGGCCTGTAACAAAAAATGTCTTTATGCCCAGATGCTGTAAGTAAAAAGCCTGATTCATGGTATTTCATTAATGCTTGAGCATTCATGATGAGTTCTTGGCTTTAAATAAAACAATCTGTGGGGGGGAGCATAATTCTAATATGAAATGGTTGTTTTGTTTTGCTCTGGTGCTTCATGTTACCAACTTTGATGCTATGGATTCTGTTGCACATCTGTTTTGAGTTGGACATGAAGAAAGTAAACACATAGTACAGGGTTTTTAACACTGTGATTAACCCCAGGATATTGTCCTTCTAAACCCTGTTTTTAACCCTGGGTAGAGGAACATTTCCCACTGATTTAGTCGTGGGGTTAACACAGCTTTTACCTTCATTGCGATGTGTACTGAGTGAAATGATACAGTGTTATGGCTAGCAACATAAACCATCAGAAATTGAACAGTGTGTGCCTCAAGTTAAGTAATAAGTTTGGAATTATTTTTTCTTTTCTTTTGTCTTATTTTCTTCCTTTTCATGCCTTTGTGCATCTCTGGAGGCAGTTTTTGACACCGAAAATACAGATAAGAACATTAAGTCAGGGATTAGGAGCAGTGTGAAATGTGAAACAAGATAACCCAGGATTCCTTTAACTCAGGATTCCTTTAGAATGACCCAGGGTTAAGTATTTCAAGTGTGAAATGCCCGACTTTGTCCATTTGTCTTTAAATATCCTCTCTCTCTCTCTCTCCCCTCTCTCTCTCTCTCTCTCTCTCTCTCTCTCTCTCTCTCTCTCGCTCTCTTTCTCTATATATCTGTGCGTGTGTGTGTGTGTGTGTGTTTGTGTCTTGACCTATAACTGCAGGAATATGCAGGAGTGTTTAGTGTTCCTAAAAAGTGTCCAGTGAGTGTATATACAAACCATGTTGTAAGTTCACTAATAAGACCAAAGCGAGCTGAGATAATGTCTCTATCTAATGTCTCTAGCCCTGTACTTGGTCCCTTGGTCCTTTGAGCTGCTTTCAGCTAAATAATTGACATAAAAGCATGTGATTGGATAAACCACAAGAGAAGATTTGCTACAGAAGACAAGCTGGTTTGTGTTTGGAAACTTAGAGTCGCTGAACATGGACCAGTTTTTGTTGTTGTTGTTTTTCTATACATTTATAGACTCAGCTACTGTCTACTACTTATTTTTCAAATACAATGAAATACCCTGCTAGACCCATATCTTCCAACCCCTGAGCTATACCTTATAAAATATATCAAAATTATGTACACAAACCCCTTATAACCCAGATTATTAAGTTCTTATTCATCTTAATTCATCTTCGTCTATTCAGTGTGTACGATAGATGGCTGAGTAACTGCAGTGACGCTAACAGAAACAGTGTGTAACACGTCCTGGGATTTTAAGGGAATAAACTAATGCAGGCATAATTGAATACATCTGTGCATACACAAATGTTTTTCTTACATGTAATCATCTGTAATATTTTCAGTAAATGTACTGAATAATGCTGTGCATTATATATTCCAAACCTGGACAATTAGACAATGTATACACAAAACTGGATGAATACGCAAATCAATCTTCCTTCCCTGAGTTTAGCCAGGCTTAATGTTTGAAATTAAAGCTGTTTTGCTCCTTGTGCCATGTTTTGGACTTCCAAGTAGTGAGATGCTTTTGTATACACATTTTAGTGGCATGAAATAAATACTTAAGTCTGTCTCGCTGGAGGATATTACTGTTGGTCTCAAGAATGGCTGCATCTTATGAAGCCTGAGTTGTGTGGCTAGTTATTGTTGCTTCCCTATTGCTTAGGGGCTCTGTAACACTCATTCTCTCTCTCTCTCTCTCTCTCTCTCTCTCTCTCTCTCTCTCTCTCTCTCTCTCTCACACACACACACACACACACACACACACACACACACACACACACAAGCACGTGCACAAATAAAGAAATTTTAAGACTCTTATTCCAACATTTACGGTTGTCACTATACATGAAAGCAGGGCTTACCCTGGAAATTAATTGCTCACCTTAACTATAGGAAATGGTCCTTAGGCCATTGCATAAGGTTATTAAGTGTAGCATTTTCCAGTTGGCTGATGCCGTCTGTAGGACCACAACATTTAGTATAACCAGGGGAAATGAGAGAGAATGAGTAGTGTTGGACCTGTCTTAAGAAGCAGCATGGTAGTAATTATTGGGATGGTGTTGGTTTTTATGAAGCCATTATGTCATGCCTTTGCTGGAAACTTTGCGGCTTCTCCCACTTTCAGTCAAGGAATTGCCTCTCCTGGAATTTTAATGGCATCTTTCATGTGGCCTATAGAAATCCTTCAAACTGGCAACCGCTGCATAGAACATAATGCTTGTGAGTAAGTGTGTGTCTATGTGTGCGTTGAGTACATCATGGTAAATATATCATTTCATGTTGATGTTTTTTTAGGTACAACATCGGTGACCATCTTGACCATCACACACCCCTTTCAGTTCTCCAGAGTTTGCGCTTGTATGGAAAATGGCAAAGTTGAGAGTATTCCATGTAGCAGCGTCCCACAAGTTGCAGGACACAGGTCTCTTAAGAATAGGAACTCATACATCACTGTCATAACAGGCCGTGTGATGCAGAAATCCCCATGAGGCAGGAGACCCTAGGCTGAGAAAAAACAAACACACAACTCGAAAACAGTGGTCACACCATGGGGAGCATCTGCACCCCAGAATCACTTGAGTATGAGAAGGAACCCAACAGTATAATACAGGTTTAATAGAAATATACATAATGATCAGGTCTTTATTTTCTTTAGTAATAAAATCTAATTGAATGTGATAATTAGGAGCGTCAACAAAGCTGGAATTAGCTCACATCAGGCAGTAGTTTTTTTATGGAGTGATGCGTTAAAGCACAAGACCTTTCACACGTGAACTGTCTATTTGTGCCTAACATTGTGTACGTGCCTAACATTGTGTATGTGCATTGTGACTTAAAAGATTATTCTAGACTGTTGAAATGATTTGGCTTATTATGTGCAAAGGGAAAGAATAACAGTGTAAAAATGGGTAAGAAGAAGAAGAATATGAGGCATGGTAGCTTAGTGGTTAACACGTTTATCTTGGGTTTGATTCCCACATCTGCCCTGTTTTCATGGACTGTGTATGTTCTCCCTGTGCTTTGATGCTTTCCTCTGGATACTTTGGTTTCCACCTCAGTCCAAAGATGTAGGCTGATTGGCATCTCTAAACTGTCTGTAGTATGAGAGTGTGTGTGATTGTGATAGGTTGACTACCTGTCCAAGGAGTCCTCCACTCTAGCCTTGTTTGTGAGAACCATTCACAGACATAGTGATTAATGCAGCTGTTTACTGCCTACATGTAAATGCAGTCTTAAGCTTAACCTCAATGACCATATTGAAAGATTTTCGCTCTGTTATTTCTTTCTTCATTTATTTACTAAAACCTGCAGTTTCATGAGGAGTCAAAATGGTCCGATACTCCTACTTTTGTGGAGACATGAGGACTTGCTGCATTTGTGGTCATAACATCTGACTCAGAATTCCTACTCAGTAACTCATGTTCTCCTCACCCTGAGTTCCTCTGAGTTCAGAAAGTGAAGTAAAAATCACATCAGCTGTATTCATATTAGCACTTTTTCAATTTTTGCATCTACAGTATTATCTTCTGATTAATCGACATACAGACGTTTGTTTGAAAATATACATCAATCATCACAGTTGGCTGGCTAACAAAAGACACACATGAAGGCATCCATGATTATATCCTACTTTGGAGCTTGAAAGAACAGAGGTCAAAAGTCTCAATGTCTGACTTCTGTGGTAAGTCGAATGCAGCATGTAAACATACCTCATTCCAGAAACCCCCGCCAACAAAACCCCCACTCCCCAAACCCCCTGACCCCACAAACAAACATGTGCATGTATCCAACCTCAACAGTAAGTTATTTTCTGCTACATTAACAGTGTGTCTGTTTAGCAGATGAACAGAGTTGGAATCAAACAATCACGTCCCACTGTTTAGACACCATCTGGGACATTTTACAAAAGAAAAAAGAAAAAAAAAATCCTCCTATCCTCTTTTGACCTGCTTACCTTTCTCTCTTTCTTTCTCTCTGTTTTTCTGTCATTGAGCCCTTATTTCTGTTTCACTGGTGATTCTCTTTCTCTCTTGATAGGCACTCAGATTTAGTCATCAGGTTTCTAGATCACTGCTCTCCCCTTTTTTCCACTGTGATCACTACACTAGTGCTTCCACTGCGTTTTAAAGTCACTAGCCTTTTCCTGTCATTCTGTCTTCTTCACTCATGGATGGGAAAGGACAGAAGTTCCCTCCTTTTCTCCCATGACCAGCTCCCCTTCTTTATTTAGAAATTAGCGATTACAGGGAACAGACTGTTTGCCCTCTTGTCTGGCCTTGATGGTTAATTGCATTAAATTAGAAGGAGGAGGAAAAGGCAGACTTTGCTTAGCAGTAAACAGTGCTACAAGGCAAAACGGTGAGGAGGCGAGGCAGTCTTTAGTGTTGTGAATCTACAGGGTGGAAGTTATTATGCTAAATAGTGGCCTTGTTATCACTGCTGATGCTTAAGGTTTCTTTTGAAGTTGCTGGCTGTTTAAGACATTGTAAAGAATGGAGATGCTGACCAACTCAATAACTCAACTCTTAGAGATCTGAAGTTAAAAAAAAATCACTAGACATGTAATGGACATCTAAGAGCAGTTAATATATTTTTTTAATTGTATTTCTGGGGAAACCGGGGGGGCACGGTGGCTTGGTGGTTAGCACGTTTGCCTCACACCTCCAGGGTTGGGGGTTCGATTCCCGCCTCTGCCATGTGTGTGTGGAGTTTGCATGTTCTCCCCGTGCCTCGGGGGTTTCCTCCGGGTACTCCGGTTTCCTCCCCCGGTCCAAAGACATGCATTGTAGTTTGATTGGCATCTCTAAATTGTCCGTAGTGTGTGAATGAGAGTGTGTGTGTGTGTGTGTGTGCCCTGCGATGGGTTGGCACTCCGTCCAGGGTGTATCCTGCCTTGATGCCCAATGACGCCTGAGATAGGCACAGGCTCCCCGTGACCCGAGAATAGATCGGATAAGCGGTAGACAATGAATGAATGAATGAATTTCTGGGGAAACCTTAAACATTCTGTGCCAAATCTTCTGTAGAAAAGCTAGCTAGAAGTCTCACAAACGGTGAGTTGAGATGGATGATCAACAGTTTTTAATAAGATCAAGGTAAAGATATCCAAAGGCAGTCAATTGCAAAACACGGGCAAGGATCATGCCATGAGCCAGCAGGAAAATTTCAGCAAATCAAAAGACAGGCACTGGAATAACATACAAAGGCAACAAGGGCTTGGAAATGTCAGGAGAGAAAAACAGAAAACAAACTGAGCATTGCTTTGCTACTGGCTGAATGTTCGTGGTCTGTTTATAAAGGTGCAGGTGTAATTGTGACCAGGCGTGTGTGGTTAGAAGTCTGGGGAATTGTGAATGAGTAAACTATCATGGTTAATGGGAATCGTAGTCTGGAGCAGCCATGTTTGTTGACCGTGGTGTGCTGTATGATGTTCGTAATCTTGACAAGAACCATCCAAATAACCACTGAGAAACAGTTTTACAACTGGTAGTCTTCCAGTAAACTGTTTAGGATGTGCCAGTCATGAGTGGAAACAAAGCTCATGTAACCTTCAAACTGATGTACTCAGTGATGGACTGAACTTCCAACCTCAATTGGGACAGCAGAATCCTTCAAAAGATGGATACAGATCCACCTCTGAATACTTAACTAACCTCTAAAAAAAGATTTCTCTTACACTAGCATTTACACCTCTAGTCTGTGCACTTTGGTCCTCTAGCAAAATTTCGTACAGTAACATTACTTGTATTGTCATCTGCTTGATATATCATGCATGTATTTCCTCATTTGTAAGTTGCCTTGAATAAAAATGTCTACTAAATAAATAAATGTAATATAGTAACATGTAACATTTTCCAATTCTTGTGCAATACAGCAGAAAGTCAACTGGGCTGCTAAAGCTTTACCTGACATGGTTGCGCTCTGTTGGAGGTGTATCAAGTAGGTCTAACTGGACTGAGACCTCAGGAGAAGCTGATGAGAGACAGAGACGCCTGGACTGATCTTTTCAGTTTATTGCCATTGTGACCCAATAGCACAAGAAAGGGTAAGCAAATGTCTTAAAGACATTTTAAGATGGTTAAACTTACAAACCGAAGTTTTTAGTCGTGAAGATTACATGTTTCAACTCACAAGTAGTCAAAATAATAGAATACTTTAACTTTAATATTTGAAAACTTAAAAACCTGAGTTTAAGATCCAAACCTTGTCATGACAGTTGGAGGTGAAGACAAGAAATAAGTTCACAAAACTTACAGCAGCTATTATGCTTTACAGTGTAGGAAAATGAGCAAAAATAAGAAAGCATCCACATCTCTGAAGAAAATAAATCATGCTTAATTTACTTTTGTTTTTTCAGTAAACAGTAAAAGCTTTCAGTTTCAGTAACCACTTTATTCTGCACATACACTAAAAAAGGCAGTGAACAAAGACCATGTTAATTCAGAATAACAATCATTTTAACTATTGCTCACAAAACTATTGCTGATATATTAATTAAGAATTTTTTAAAATTCTTATGTAATTTTTTTTGGTTTTATAATTTGTTGCACAATAAACCTTTGACTTCTTCACTCCTGGTGCTATCTCTGAGTTTTCAGAGTCCTCAAAAATCCAGCTATAATCCTTACAGCATGATCTAGCCAGCATGGACTCCTCAGAGAACCCGGGGTGGAAAAGAACGGTTGAGGGTACCCTCCAAGAACACTCGGTTTGGTTTCACATGTTTGGTTGTCAAATCCAGTCATTAGGGGATCGATTCAACACACTCTCTCTCTCTCTCTCTCTCTCTCTCTCTCTCTCTCTCTCTCAGTTCTCTCCCAGCCATCCTCTCTTGTATCGCCGTCGGTACACATGTCAACTCACCATGAACCGAAACTTCGTCCATCTGAATGTTTCTCGGGAGATCCTCAGAAAATCATTCTGTTCCTCACCCAGTGCTACATCCAGCCTTTCCCACTAAAGAGTCTAAGGTGGGTTTTGTTATGTCCTTTCTGTCTGGCCCTGCTCATGAATGGGGAATAGCTGAGTGGAACAGTAATTCTGCAGCCTGCTCCTCTTTCGATAATTTTGCTGTGGAGCTACAAAGAGCTTTTGATCCCACCAACCTGCTCACAAACTCAGAAGCTGCTCACAAACTGGCAAAATTACAACAAGGTAACCAATCTGTCCTGAACTACTCAACTGAGTTTCGTACCCTGGCCTCCTTCTGTAAGTGGGACTCACAGGCACTAACAGATATGTTTTATTGTGGTCTTTCTGAGAAGGTGCCAGAAATGGCTGCCAGAGATCTTCCACCTAATTTAAATGGGCTAATAGAGATGGCAGTGAGAATCGACCACAGGATCCAGGAGAGAAATCGAGAGGGAGCCAGCAGAACTGTGAGTACTCCCAGACCTCCTTCTGACACCCGGTCAATCATTATTTCTGTCCCCAAGACTTCACAGTCTTTGGCTCCAAGTGTAAAAAATCAAGTTGAGCCTATGCACATTGGCAGGACCAGGTTAACCCCAGAGGAGAGAAATAGACAGTTTGAAGATAACCTCTGTTTATATTGTGGAGGGTCAGGTCATTGAGTGAGGGAATGTTCAGTAAAAACCAGGGCTCAGCAGTAGACCGGTGTGCTCTGCTGAGCCGAACATTGGAAAATTTCAGTCAACCCCGGCCCCTCACTTCCATTCGCCTACATCTCTCCAACCAAGTTCATTCCTTCTCTGCATTCATCGACTCGGGGGCTGACTCTAACTTCATTTATTACAATTTTTCTACAAGTCTGGGCATCCAGTTCCAGGATCTGCAGGCACCCATTCAGGTACGCTCCTTAGATAACCACATTATTCACCCCTGTTCACAGTTAACCGAACCCATCACCATATCGCTTGAAAACCACAAGCAAAACATATAGTTTTTTGGAAACCCCAGCTTCCTGTAGTGCTTGGAATCACCTGGCTCAAAAAGCATAACCCTCACTTAGACTGGCAAACAGGCAAGATACATGTATGAGGCATAACCTGTTCTAACACTTGTCTCTCTGCAGCCCCAACAGTCTCTGAAAGATCCACTGAACAGTTGGAGGAGGTGTTTCCGGACATCTGCAAGGTACCAGAAGTCCATTTACTTCAATAAGGCAAGGGCAACATCTCTTCCTCCTCATCGATCCTATGACTGCACAATCAATCTGATATCAGGTACAACTCTCCCTCGCAGACATCTCTACTCTTTGTCAGCACCTGAAAGGGAGGAAACTTGAAAGGCTCTTCAGCAGTTCCTGGGCTTTGCAAACTTCTATCGACGATTCATCCAAGGTTACAGCTCTATTACTAGCCAACTCCATCAGCTCACCTCTTCAAAGAAGAGGTTCGTCTGGAACCCAGAGGCACAAGCCGCTTTCTCCAAACTAAAGGATCGGTTCAGTTGGCCCCAATTCTGACTCTGCCTAATCCCCACAAACAGTTTATTGTGGAAGTGGATGCATCAGAGCTTGGCATGGATGCGGTGCGGTACCAGCGAAATGATGAAGATAATCGAGTCCATCCTTGTGCCTTTTTCTCCCATCAACTGTCACCCCCGGAGAGAAATTATGATGTGGGTGACAGAGAGTTGCTGTCAGTCAAGTTGGCACTGGAGGAGTGGCGCCACTGGAGGGGGGCAGAGCATCCCTCAGCCTGTCCTAGGGATAAACTGTATCTTCCAGACCATCTCCATGCTCAAGTGCTACAGTGGTGCCATTCCTCCTGGCTCACAGAGGTTCTGGTATCCCACTCTACTTCAAGGTATCAGAGAGTTTGTTGCTGCATGCCTGACCTGCAAGCAGTCTAAGTCACTACACACAGCTCCTTCTGGATTACTCCACCCTTTGCCTGTTCCCAGACGGCCCTGGTCGCACATTGCAATTGATTTCGTCACTGGTCTGCCTCCCTCCGATTGTAATAACACAATACTCACCATAGTTGATCGGCTTTCCAAGATGGTTCATTTGGTTCCTCTCTCACATCTCCCTTCTGCTAAGGAAACAGCTCTTCTGTTGGTCCAACACATTTTCAGGCTTCATGGCATCCCCAGGGACATTGTTTCTGACAGAGGACATCAATTCACCGCACAGCTCTGGACGGAATTCTGCAAGCTTTTGGGCATCTCAGTCAGTTTGTCTTCAAGTTACCACCCACAATCTAATGGCCAGACCGAATCAGACATGAATCAGGAATTTTCTGTGTTTCTTATGTGCCCTGCAACATGGTCTGGGTTGAGTATTCCCATAACTCTCTCCCCTCTGCCTCCACAGGGTTGATTCCTTTCCAAGTGCCAGGAAAAGGAATATTCAGTACCCTCTGCCAGAGCAGCAGTGCGACAGTGTCATCTAGCCTGGAGATGAGCCCGAGCCCAGCTATTGAGGTCAGTCCAATCTTATGAAAAATCTGCCAATTGGAAACGATCTATTGCTCCTTTGCACAGGATGGGACAACGAGCATGGCATATCCCTTTGGAGAATAAAAAACTGGCTCCAAGGTTTATTGATCCTTTTCCTATCATCAAGGTTGTTAACCCTGTGGCGGTTTGGTTGTGACTCCCCAGACCACTGCGCATCCATCCCAAATTCCATGTCTCTCAGTTGAAACCAGAAGCTGTGAGTGCCTTGGTGCCCTCATCCAGGCCCCCTCCACCCAGCCGGCTCATTGATGGGGGTCCTGTGTATACTGTAAGGCGGCTTCTCCGTTCCCGACGTCATGGCAGAGGTATTCAGTATCTGGTTGACTGGGAGGGCTATGGTCCTGAGGAGCGGTCATGGGTTCCATCCAGGTTCATCTTGGACCCTGACCTCATTAACTCTTTCCACCGTGATCACCCTGACCAACCTGGTGGTCCATCGTGAGACGGCCTTTGGGGGGGCACTGTCACGGTCTCCAGCTCCACCGCCTCACCTGGATCCAGCACTCCAGTTCCTGGAATTCACCTGCACTCTCTCTCCCCCTCCCTCACCTGTCTACTCACTCTGCTGCACTAATTGCCTGATGACATTCACCTGTGTGTCCTCTCTCCCATATAAGGAGCTATTCTAGACCTGTTACTCTGCCAGATCGTGCTCTGTGCCAGAGAGCCAACACCTTCAAGCCACCTGAACCTGTAAACCTGAACCTGTAAACCTGAACCTGTACCTGTAAACTTGTACCTGTAAACCTGAACCTGTAAACCAGCTATAAGCCTTACAGTATTGGCAGGTGGAAAAGAAGTGTCAAAATTCCGTTAAGGAGATGGATACAATTGCAGATTTGTATTATTAAGTGCAAAACAAAACAATAAAACTAGGACATTCACTATGATCTACAAAGAAAAAAGATATTAAAATATCATGAATATAAGAAAATTGATATATTTTTCCTTATATGAATACAATAAATCAAATATAAGATTATTAAACCTATTTCTAGACATTTTTACTAATTTTACTATTGGGAGATTATTTTGCCCATTTTAAGTGAGAGAGAGAGAAATAGAGAGAGACACAGAGAGAGAGAGATATCTCCTGCATACCTCCTGCAAGGAACTGTGGGATATTACCTGCACCTGCACTGGTTACATCAAAGTGAACTGTTACACTTTAACAGCGTCACACACAGTTGCGTTTGTGGTTTCAGATAAACACAATTACACTTTAAGTGAAATCAGATGGATTATCAATGGGATCCATAAACAATAGGTTATTTCTTCACACGTTTCATGCAGAACTCGTCAGCCACATTGCCTTGATTACTGTAGATTACAGTGCTTGACGTGATGATTGCATTGAGCCATTTTCCTCACCAGTGCCTGCTTCGCGCTCTTTCACGCCACATTGCACAGGAATATCTTCGACAGATGTTCGGAACTCAAGCATGGCTCCAATGATCAGCAGCAACGTTGCCTCCTTGTCTCTCCCACCGTCTCAGTGCCAAGCTCTCTTTCTCTCACTCTCGCGTTCTGTCCATGTCATCTCTTATTTGAATTCTTTTAATGATGGTGTATGTTTCGTTAGTCTGTCTGCAGCTCTGTTTATTGGAGGGAGGCCAGGTGAAAGGTCATTATTTGGACAGGCTCTCATTACTCAGAAAAATCAAGCACATTTCTGGGTGTCACACACACACACACACACACACACACACACAGCTCCACTACCTTCTTGGACTTTCACACACATTGGTTGTAAACATTACTGAAACCACATTTATAACCAGTAGAGGGCAGAGCCTCTACCCAAATGCCTTCAGTTCATTGCTGTATAATTAATAGCACAGCAGAAGAAGCAGTTCACTGACGACATTTTGTGGCAAAGTTTCCCAGTTGCCACTCCCATGCCCATCTGTCATATACAATAATTTATATAACATGATCAAAAGTGCCTTGGCGTTTCTGCACTTTGAAGTAAGGAGCACTGTGTGCTGAACTGCTCAACCATGCAGAGAGGACACGTATGTCATGTGACTGATGAATGAAACCTTTGATATTCTTTCTATGTAAAAGGTCATTTTTTGTCTGTAAAGAACTCTAGACAAGCTCGTAAGTGATCCTACGATAAATATACCACATTCACCTTTTGGACATGATTGCTTAAGATCACTTTAGTTTTAGAGAAATATTTTAGAAATATTTTCTAAACTACTATAAGTTTAGTAGCAAGTTTATACACACACTAACATTCTATATATGCTGTATCTGCATCACACAATTCCAACTAACTGTACATGACTGTAGAAAGGACATTGTTCATAATAACACTCTCCAGGGGTTTATAATCATTTATAATTACACTCTCCAGTGTCACCTGGAGACATGGAGGCATTGGTGGCTCAGTGGTAGGTTGCTCGCCTATCATGCGGAAGGCCCGGGTTCGATTCCCAGCCAATGCCTCAACCCCAGCCACTGGATGCAGTGCCGGTCCCAAGCCCGGGAAAAATGGGAGAGTTGTGGCAGGAAGGGCATCTGGCGTGTAAAACCTGTGCCAAGTTGTTGTGTGGACCAGTTGGTCCGCTGTGGCGACCCCGAACAGGGAGCAGCCGAAAGCAACTTCTTCTTCACTCTCCAGTGTCACCCAAATGAGGATGGGTTCCCTTTTGAGTCTGGTTCCTCTCAAGGTTTCTTCCTCATATCATCTAAGGGAGGTTTTCCTTGCCACAGTCGCCTCAAGCTTGCTCACTAGGGATGATTTTGTCTAACATCTAAGACTTTTGCACTATGCTTCTTATGTTTCTTATGTTCTGTAAAGCTGCTTTGAGACAATGTCCATTGTTAAAAGTGCTATACAAATAAAATTGAATTGCATTGAATTGAATCAATCAATGATAATGGTTTTCTGACTGAAAAGCCTTGGTCACACAAGTTCTGTTTGAATTCCTGGTATTTAGATGAAGAACTTTCTGTCATAGTCTTGTTACACTTCTCTAAATATAATAAGTGATGTTTCTTGATTTTCAGAGAACAAGAGACTAAACCAACTAAACATGATGCAATGTTTAACACTATTCTAGTTTAAGGTGTTTTTAGTTAACTTTCTATCATGCCATTATGTAGTTAGTTGTTTACTATGGTGACTTCTATATACTGTACTCGTTTCACTTTCTCAGGCTTTGCGTTCAATCCTAGCTTGACAAGTTTAACATTGTGGAGACTGTGCTTTTTTGCACAAAAATCACAACAAGTGTTAATTACCTGTTAATAATTAATGTCAATGAAACAACCTCTTAAGGATAGTAAGACATTGTGTGTGTGTGTGTGTGTGTGTGTGTGTGTGTGTAGAGCAGGGTGGTGGAACCAGCCTCAATGTCCGTGTCTGTTCTTCCTCTAGCTGTCACCACAGCAACAGAGCTGGACTGTCCTGAGCCTTGATGAAAATATACAAACAAGTGAAGCATGACTGGGCAGCATCTCCCATGAATCCATTACACAACATACTCTATACTCAAACCACACTCACACCACATATCATAGCAATTTTTCTTTCTACTGATCATTAAGTTCAAATAGGGAAAAAAAAGACTTGACCAAGACATGATGTTGTGCACACTGACTTCTATAAAACGTTTCTGTGCTGCTGTCTGGAGAAACACAGACCAGAGTGTTGGCCTTTAAACCGTAGAGTTTTGTGAAATGATTGCACAACAGCGTGTTATAAAAGGCTGCAGAGTCTGAGCGTTGATTGTAGAGGAGAGAGTGATAGGCTGTACAGTGTAAGTGCATTGACAAAGACCCCTTATGTGCTCCTGCACTGCTTCTTTGTAGTCGGAGGAAAGTCTGATGGGATGTCACTGCTTTTTATCTTTATAGTGAACAGAACCACTGGCATCTGCTAAGGAGTGTGTGTGTGGTGTGTGTGTATGTGTGTGTTTTTGGGAGTGAAAGTGTAATTGAAATCTAGCCCTAGTCCATCATAATCTTGGTAAAGTCTGAGCATAAGAAAGCAAAATTATGCACACAGCTAAGATGAAGGTCACACCCACTTATTTTAGCACTGCCTACTCAATCATGCTTTAGGTCCAGGAAACAGGAAAAAAAACATCAAAGGAATTCCCTAAGACTCTAGAATGCGAAGTCATTTATTATAGAAAAGAGTAACGAGTGAGAACAGTGAAAATAAACAAGCAGCGTGTTCATAAACTCATGGTAGTAGAAGGGAGGAGATCTGGTTTATAAAGATCTGGTTTATATTCAAGCAGCTTGTGGCAGGATGCAGTTTACACACTGATTGGTCCTGCAGGAAGGAAGTCTGTTCTGCCAGCAGACTGGAACCTGCAATCCAGCCATCGAACGCTGGATATGAACCCTCTGACCACCGATGAACCATCTGATCGGTCCACAACGCCAAAATACATGTGCAAATATTGACATTCTCTGCACTGGAGGATGGAGGATGGAGCTGTGGTGTGTCAAATCATCAGCTTCCTGCATTCATGCGTCTTTGTTTCATTGCTGTGGTCATTTGAGTAGTAATGCTGATAGACAAAGTAAATAGTAAAGTGTGCACGTATGTATACAGCTATACAGTACATGCCTTCATCTGTGAGTACATCCTGTTTCTCAGCTGTCCAGCAGAACAGCTGGAGTTATAGAGGCCTTAATGGTTAGCTGACATCCAAACCACTAATAGCTACAACAACATAAACCTCATACTAAAAAAGTATACCATAAAATCCAGTCTCTCTAGAAGTAAGTGCCCTGCCCTCTAGGACTTCAGCATATTCTTTTCTGGACTTCTTGCAATCCAATTTTCAAGTTCATTAATAAGAAGCCACTGAGTTTCAAGTTAGATTAACTTGATTATTGCCAACACCAAAACTACCTCCTACCTCTGTTTCTATAAAATCTATTCTATCTATAATGTTTCTATCAATTCCATTCAAAAACGATCGAAACACTAAAGCAGTTTTATAGACACTTTAAGGAATCCTCCTAAAGGGACAAAGACTGAACCTTTTCTTTGAGTGAGCTAGTCTAAATTTCACAGGAGTGAATCTCACAGAGATGTCATTTAATGTTATTTGATTTGGGAGTAACAAGTAACATTTTTTCCACTAGTCAGGTATTTGCTTGGCCTCTACGTTAGAAATGAAAACCTTAAAGCCTATTTTGGTCCTTGATGCTTCATGTAATCAATCCAGGGAGCCTGGAGCTTATCCCGGAGGACTCAAGGTACAAGGTGGGGGACACCATGGATGGGTAATTATGAACACAAACTACAGACAAGTAGGAGATGTCTACAATGCATGGCATTAGCCTGGGAGCGGAAACTGTACCCCTAAAGCATGAGGAGAACATGCAAACTCCACACACTGGATCCCCAACACTGGAGGTGTGAGGTAACCATGCTAACCACTACGCTACATTGCTCCAATCATTCAGTCACACAATGCAATGATTCTACATTCATCCACCTTCAAGTACAATAGCATGCTATGAAAATGTATCTATACATTAGACACGATGACTAGGTAGCAATCAAACAAAATATTGAATGAATATTGGGAATTTAAGCATTATTAGCATTGAATTGGAGAATAACTCTCTAACAAACTGCTAGAGAACTATGTGGAGTGGAAGACAAAAAAGGGAACAAAGAGAACATGAATAGCAAAGGGAAAGAAAAGAAATTCCATCAACACTGGATCTGATTTAAAAGGATCCGCAAAGCCTATAAAGTTGATGCTTTGTATGCTCTATGGTTTTGTGTTTAAGCTGAACAAGGCTTGTAAAATATAAACGCTTACACTCTGTCCAAAAAGGACAGCGCTGTGCCTCATCAAATCATCAGTCCCAACCATTATTTATATGTCCTCAAATTCCTATTGTGATCCAGACTGTTCCCTCATATTGACATTTATGGTCCAACAACTCCTATTTTTTCCCCATAGAGGCCCATAAACGTTGGCTTTCTGTAGGAAAACTCGCCCGTCTTTGTGTGAAGAGCCCTTACTGAGATTTTTTTTTAACTTTATAATATTAAACTGACTATATACTGTGTATAACTGACATCTAAAATGACATGGCAAGTTTAATTTGGCAAAATCCCAATCCAGAAGTTTATACTTTACTTTAAAGTACTTTTACTTTTTACTTATATTATTATTACATTATTTACTTATATCTTTTTTTAAACTTGTTTGCTGACTCTGGAGCAATTTTTTTTCAAGGTATCTTTGCCATCCATGCCTTCTTGAAAGCAATAAAAAGTTTTGATGAATTGGTTATGTATCACCTTTAAAACCAGCTGTAATCCTGGAACAGCTTTGCGGGTGAACGTGTGGGAGCCTGGTATGACAGGAACTGCAGTGTAAGCTCTTGCACAATGGATAAGAATTTTATGTGTAAGATCTACTTTGATATTTTCATGTGCCAGTAAACTGACTACACACAGACACCATTGCAATAGTTTGGCCCTCTCAAAACCTAACGCATATTTCTGATGTGTCATAGTCTCACTCCAGGGTATATGAGTGAATGTAATGGCCATCAGTAACCCCAGGAATTGGGAGTAGGACATGAGCCATGTATGAGGACAGCTGCTGCCTGTTTAGTGGTTGATTTATAGGTTGCAAGTTGCAGATTGCTGGCCCACATAGAGCCATTTCTGTCCGGCTGGAGAGGAACCTGGCTCAGCTTTTCTATCTATTGCAGTAAATCACCTCCTCTTTCCCCTAACCTATCCCCTGCTATCTCGGTCTTGTCCAAAGGCCACAATCTATCCTTTCTTCAATTTTTACACAACCTCTTCCTCTGCACAGGCTCCCTCCACCCAATGCAATCATTCAATATTTAATAACTGGATCGATAAGAGAGATAGTCACAGAAAGTTAGTCACATGTTTATCCGCACACTGGATAAATTTACAAACATTAGTAAAGCCTTGCTAATTTACCAACTTGTGTTTCAGCTGGGAATCTATGAATACCAATGAAAGTATGCATATAATCTGCCTTCAGTGTAGTCACTGTAGTCACATCACAAATTAAAAAAACAAAAACAAAAAAAAAACAAAGCAGCCACAAAATCATTTCTGGCTGCAACAATCCCCAAACATTTCTGGCGGGAATGGTAAGACTGTGCCTAGTGCATATTGGCTACTGGCACTTTCACAAATAGACCCACACACACACACACATACACACACACACCATTGTCCCACTCATTGTCACACCCTGTCACATAACCCAAGAGCTTAGCAAGACATAAAGCCTGATGAAATGAAACAGATGCCTCTCTAACAAATGGCATAACAGAAGCAAATGCCTAAGTAATGCATACTTATACACACCATCTTGCCTTCTCTATCAACTCTGCACTCAAGCACTCTCACATAGGGTCTAGTAGTTGGAGACAGGATGTCTTGGCGTTTGGGACAGAGGCAGCACTCTGCAGGATGAGTGGGTCTGTCATCGTGGAGATTAGATACTGCATTACCCAGGGGTCACTTGGCAAGCATAAGGGGACACCAGATGTGTACGCTACAGGGGGGCTGCTTCCACAACTGACCTTATTTCCTTCTTAGAAGGTCACTTCCTTTCCTTCACTTCCTGGGGTTTGTACTGCTTGTCTGTATATGCTGTGTATAAGCAAAAAATACACCAGAGTGAATTATTAAATATATATTTAATAAATGACATTCTCTTAATAAAGGCTGGAAAAATTTCGAAATTTTGAATCCTTTCAAATGACCTATAAGCGCCTCTAAACTGGTTCAGTAATTAGAAAAATAAATAAATAATGCAGTGCAGAAGGAGTTGACCAGCTGTGGATCTTCTCTCGCTTGCGCTGCAGAGGCCCTCCTGTCATCTGACAGCTGTGATGAAGGGAACCCTGTCTCCAGCTCATCCATCATTCAAAATGCCCCACATTGTTTTCTCTGCCTAATTAGAATCATCCTTCCTGTTAATTCTGGCCACCGGCATTTGTTCTGTGATTTACACACCTCACGTCCTTGTTCCTCCTCATCCTTCCATTCTTCTTCCTCAAGATGAAGTGTTTAGGGGTTACAGTAAATAATATCATACGCGTTGGAACGTGGCACTTCATCCTTTTTGTTATTTAACTGCAATATGTTCTGTTAAAATCCGTTCGTTCATTTTTTTGAACAATGAGCGATTAGAGTCTCTCGGGCAGGAAGTAATGATGTGGCTCTTTAGCCACAAGCATGAGTGAGAAACCATGCCATCATTCTTTAGTCAGAAGGTTTAAAACAGCACATGTGGAAACACTGTCAGCGTTCAGTTCTGTACTTTTACTATCTATAGGGACATGTTTGTGCTTTTCCCTTTTTGTAAAGAAAAGGGTCTGTGTAGTCAATTATAAATGAACATGCATTCATCTTGGTGGCAAGGGCTAAATATTTAGACATGTATTCAGCAGCAGTTCCTGAAGCAGGCCAGAAGATATAGTGTATGTAGTACAAATCAAGGAGATGGGGTACTCGAGATGGCACATCCACTATACACTCGTTATATACAGTGTATACACAAAGATGTTGTAGATGATGATTCTATATCGAGTCATCATGAAGTGAGCCATCTGGATATTTCTGTTGCAAATCCTTCTATGAGAACTTCATACAGCTTTGAACTTCATGAGTAGTTGCTCTGGCACAGTTAAGCAGACTTCTTAATGGGCTCTATGATATAGAACCAGACTGTTTCAAATCTTTCAAATCTCCTGATTGCATTTTGACCCTGCTCAGTGTGAATTTTTCTGCTCAGTATGAAGCTCTGAAAACGCTGAGATTATCCGGGAACGGAGGGTTTAGAGCCAGAGGCCAATCCTCAGTAATCCTTTGAAAACTTGTGGCTCAAATCCAGAGCATTCCCTCTCCAAGCCGCGGTCTCCTAGCAACAGCATGCCAACGACACCTCATTGAATTTGGAGGAGTGGCGAGAAGTCACCCAGCTTGGCGAGTAATTGAGTGTGAGAGTGAGCGAGGGAGTGCATGATGGGGAGGCGAGTGAGAGGTCAGGGTTTTAGGAAAGTTTTTTTTTAATTTTATTTTATTTGGTGTGACTGCTTTCAATATCAACACTAACCAGAGACAGGGACGTGAAAGGAAGCGTGGCAGTCAGTGGAGTGCAGCAGCCAAATCATGCCTCGACGGTAGATGTCTTTCCATTTATGTACACTGGCATCGACTGGGTGCCCAAGGCTCAAGCTGAAGTGAAGAAGTAAGCCTCAAAAAATCGAACACACACACACACCTTTTCACACCTGCTCAAATGTTGATGTACGTGGAGCTGACGGCTGCTACAGCAACTCTAAATAATGAACCCGCAGTACCAGATCATCCAGCTGCAGAAAGTGTGTGTGTGAGAAGGGGCACCATGTAGCTAACAGACCCTTATGTGCAGTGAGGCGAGAGCTTTCAGAACATCATCCATCATGCCACAGGGTCTGTGCTTAGGCCTAAGCAGCGCCAGCCAGAAACACAACCACATACTACTCACCGGTTTTGAAAACAATCCCTCAACTCTCTCTCTCTCTCACACACACAGACACACAGAAAACACACACACACACACACACACACACACACACACACACACACACACACACACACACACACACACACAAACAACTGCTGTTGCTCTGTTCGAGGACTGCTGTGAGAGGCTCTGGGCCTCAGGATGGAGCCGCATCAGGGGGGAGTGGAGGAAATCACTCGACTTGGGCACATGGCATAAGTCATGTAATTAATGCTGCTCAAGTTTAGATTTAAAGCCGTAGCCAACAACATTGGAACAACAGAGTGAATGTAACAAGCAAAAAATCGTGGCACTTGACTGATTTTTGTCTGGTTAGATCATTGTCGGTGCATGACAGTGACGGCTCAAAAGCATTCATGTCTTCATGGGTTTGTACAACGAGATCTAAATTCAGGGACGTCTATTTCAAGTTCACCATGTCGACATACTTGCCTGTAAAAACTATTTTTAAGGATTTCTTGTTTATATTTTAAAAAATCTGTTTCAGTTTGACATTATCCATCCTTGCCACACCTTGGATTTGGGGGAACTAACAAATTACAAGAAAAATTAGGTTTGATTTATTTTCTGAATTTCTTCCAATAGAACTTGCTTGCTTCAAATAAAATATAGGGGAATTTTCTTTTCATGGAGCATAAACTAAACATACCTGACTTATTAATTTCCTATAAATCACTCACCCATCACATTTCCCTTTTTTACGAACTTTAAACTCTCAGTCAGTAAAATGTGCAGTGTAGAATGCCAGTAAATGTGGAGTGAGTCAGACAGTTACAGCCTCAGACATGTTTGCTTATATGAATTCTTCCTTTTGTTTCCTAAATTGTAACAATAGGAAGTCAGTAAAGCTTTCCTCATGGATTTCTGCAAACCAGACAGATTTGTTAATCTGAGGCAAATCCAAAAGTAATCCAAGCATACAGCCTACATTCAAAACTCCAGATACACAGAGACTGAAAGGACCCACAGCTTAGAACTGTAATACAAATGCACACATGCAAGACCTCACAAAGGCGTAAGACAGAGAGCTACATTTGAGCGCCAAAGTGTGCAAACTCCTTAAATAAAATGAAATGGACAAATTCTTTCTAAAATATCTGTTCTAACTCTTTGCTCATTCTTTTTGACATATGTTGTCTCAAGATGTCACACACACACACACACACAAACACACACACACTGCATTTTTCAAATCAGGTCTGAAGACCAACAGCATCACAACAAAACTTTTTTCTTTAAGATTTTTATATTGATTTTGCCTGAAGTTTTAGATTGTTGTTTTGATATAGCTGCATCTTATGTTATGTTCTGTCTAACGTGTTTAAATTCTGGTGTGTCTGTGTGTGTGTCTGTGTACAAACTAAACAAAATGTTCTTTTAATACCCACACACACTATAAAAATCCAGAACAGCTATCTGCCAACATCGGTAACCTGTTGAGGGTGAAAATCTGAATTTTCTGCTTCTACTTGTGGCATGTTGGAGAACAGGAACCCACTCCTTAGTCACTGCATCACAAAAAGATTCAATCACAAAGTCTAATCATGTTTCACATGAGAAATAAGTAAGTAACTTGATCAGACGTCATCCAGTTTATTGTCCTTTGTGATGCACTCAAACACAAGAATGGAAATGTTTCAAATCTAATTTATAAAAATATATGTATATATAACTTATATATAAATACTCATCCTGTCCATATATATAAATGTAGTTAGCCTGATATCTTGGTAAATAGGTGAGTTGGCTTGCCATATTGTAGTCTAATCTAGATTTAATGCTAGATGTGGAAAACAAAACAAAACAAAATATTAGTTAAATGAATTGAAATCTGCCAACACAATCAATTAATATTCCATGGAAATGTTTAAATTGCTATGCTATTTTAGTATGCCGTGGCTGATTCACTTAATTTAATAATTTGGCCATTTTTTCCTATATGTGCCATATGATCAAATTGAAATTTGCAGAGATTTGGTTATAAGGTATCAAGACCTTCACAAAATCACAAGATCACAAGATCACAAAATGCAAGTTATGCAGGACAAGTTCAGGGAGGAAGTAGCTTTGGGTTCTAGGTCATTTCTATATTGTCTGAAGTTGCCAGACACAGGGGCCTGTGCACAATATAGCCTTAGATTCCTGTTCTTAGCTGACAGCAGTGAGCTGACAGCAGATGTGGTCTTCAGCTTGTAAAAGGTGATTATTTGAGTTCCTGTAGTCTTCCTGTCAGCTCGAACCACTCTGCATATTCTCCTCTTTCATCAGTAAGGTGTTG
Source organism: Hemibagrus guttatus (assembly GCA_033459395.1). Classification (NCBI taxonomy): domain Eukaryota; kingdom Metazoa; phylum Chordata; class Actinopteri; order Siluriformes; family Bagridae; genus Hemibagrus; species Hemibagrus guttatus. The sequence goes on along the minus strand of JAUCMX010000002.1, from coordinate 10,745,844 downwards.
TTGCTGGCAGAACTGCTGCTCACTGGATGTTTTCTGCACCATTCTGTGTAAGCTGTAGAGACTGTATATGAAAATCCCAGATCAGCAGTTTCTGAACTACTCAAACCAGCCCATCTGGATCAAACAAATGGTCAAAATGCCACGGTCAAAATCACTGATTTCATCACCATGCAGATGTTTGAAGTGAACATTAAATGAAGCTCCCGAGTTGTATCCACATGATTTTAGGCATTGTTCTGCTGACACAAGCATAAATAGGAATGTGTACAGGTGTTTCTTGTAAAGTGGTGAGTGTACACAGATCAGCTATAACATTAAAACCACCTGTCTTGTAATTGTTTTGGTTTCTCTTGTGCCATCAAAACAGCTGGCCAATCAAGGCATGGACTCCACAAGAAGGTGTGCTGTGGTATCTGGCATCAAGATGTTAGCAGTAAATCACTTAAATCCTGTAAGTTGCAAGGTGGGACCTCCATGGATCAGAATTGTATGTCCAGCACATCCCACAGATGCTTGATCAGATTTTGGAAATTGGAGGCCTAGACAAGCTGTCTGTTTTAGTGAATCTATCAGTGAATCTTGGGTGACCATGACCCCTTTGCTGGTTCACTGGGTTGTCCTTCCTTGGACCAATTTTGGTACATACTAACCATTGAATACCAGAAACACTCTACAAGATCTGCTGATTAGGAGATGTTCTTGTCAAATGCACTCAGATCCTTACCCTTGCCCATTTGTCCTGCTTCCAACACATCAACATTGAGTTTTCACTTCAACTCAATGAAGAGTATCAATGATACTCAATGTTGTCCTGTTATTCACTTCACATGTCAGTAGTTTTATTGTAATGGCTAATCGTTGTATGTCCAGATGATTTTTGACACTCAGAAGCAGATGCCCAGTTCAAGAGGTGATGTAATGAGGAATTTCACACCTTCTACAGTATGCTAGGTCACTGAAAGGTCTGCACTAGGGGAACAACACTAGCAGCTCAGGGGGACACTATTGTCCATGCACAAGCGACATTACATCATCGTTACACAAAAGGCCGGTAAAGCCTGCAGCTGTCAGCTGTTTTCTACATCATTTTTCTGCCTTTTACTTATATTCTCTTCATCCTGGAATCACAGCCTGTATTTTGTAGTGACATGCAGTGAGTGTTCATAAGTCATGTTTCATTTGTTTTCTGACTTTCTGCCATTAGGGCTTCATTTTCTGGATGTTGGAAGAGGAGAATAAAATTGATGGAGTAGAAACCACAACAAAGACACCTGACTGAATTATTTTTTATAACTCTCTCATCCATCAAATCTTATATTTATATGAATGTATGAGAGCTCTCTTTTTTTGGCCTGTACCACTCAGTGGACTGTAGCTTGAGGAACTCAGAGTCAGTCAGACATATCTCCAGCTCCACGCCCCATGACTGTGTGGAATGTGCCATCGCTGACTCGCAGCCGTTTGCCTGAGGAACGTTCATACTCACAGCAAAGCTTAGTTGTGGCTTTTTGTTTGGGAACTGTTTGTTCATTTAATGTGACTGCAATTGCAGTTTAGAAAAATCTGTTCAGCAAGATCAAGGCTAAAATTTGACTTTCATGGATTCTTTTTTTATTTTATTTTCAGTAATATAATAGTTATATAACTGGAACTCAGTTTATAATTGACTGTTTGAAATGTTCTTGTGTTATTTTATTATTATTATCACTATTCCTGTATGTATGTGACTTGTTATATTAGGAGTAGTCTGCTTTAAATAAAAGCTTGTGGCTCTACAGCATTTGGCACTACTTGTGATTTTGCCCAAAAACCAAGATGCTTTTTCACAATCTCTATATTATAGCTACATTTATAGTTATTAGATTATAGATTATTCTGTTGCTTTTATTAAAATGCTTGATGTGAATAATAAGTTTAGGGGTCAGACTGAAATTATAGACGGCTCAGTTTTCCTCATTGCTTCAAGGCAGTGTCATGGTTTGAGCTCCATGGTGCATAGTCTATTTTGTTATTTTAGTCCTTTGCTGTAATTGCTCTCAGGCTTTGCAGACTGCTCGTTCGGACTGCAGAAAGGCTGCTGTTCGCTGAACCAAAATGAAGAGCTGCCTTTTTCTGGTGCCAGAGCGGCTCCCTCATGCATGAGAAGGCATGATGGGATGATCAAACGCCGACCTGTCTGAGTGTCCCGACCCCCTCTTTGTCCTCTGGCCTTATGCAAACACAGGCCCCTCAGCTCCATTCAGATGGTAGAGGACAGATAAGCTTGTCTGCTGCAGGCCATGGGAAACAGCAGACTGCTGCAGGTGGACAAGCTCCAAAGGAGGCTGTTCAAACAGTAACTGCTGGGATTAATGGAAAATGAATAGAATCCCATTGGCTGCTGTATTTTAATTTTTAAGCTTCTGAAAGCTTTTGCAGTTGCTAGAAGATGAATGTATATGAATTGCATTTGTTGATCTGCAGAAACACTATAACACTGCAAGCAAACATTAATAAGGGTGTTTAAGTTTGTGTGTGTGTGTGTGTGTGTGTGTGTGTGTGTGTGTGTGTGTGTGTGTGTGTGTGTGTGTGTGTGTGTGTGTGTGTGTGCAAAACACCTGCAATTGCTTGGAAATTGAACTCTCTAACCTAAAATCAAGGCACTGCAGCTTTCTGTATGAAGCACCTGGCTGGATCAGGACTTATCACTGTGCTGATGGATGAGAACGATGGCTACGTCTAGACCTGTAGCAGCTGTGGTGATGCAATGCTGCCTGCTCCCCAGGTGAGGGCCTTCACACTGCAGTCAGACAGCCTAGATGCACAACAATAACTACACTTTCATCCCTATATAGCATTAAATGCATTTTAGATCATTGTGTAGTAATGTAGTGTGTATTATAATGCATATAAAACATATCTGCAATGGTTGTTAATCAGACTACTATATTATACAACAGACAATAGACAATGTTACCTAATCAGTTTAACCTCTTAAACTTCAAAAAACTAAAGAAACTCTCTCTCTTAATTATTAAAATATTTCTATGTACGCAAGCACGGAGATAAGATGATGAAGGCATTTGTAAGGGCATAGAGGAAAATTTACATTCTATAGATGATGTCTGCATATACAAACATGTATCCTTATAAGATGAATACATTACACACTGCAATTTCACACTCATGCAAAAAAAAGTCCTACTCATCTTAGTGAGTAGGAAGTGACCTTGTTGTTGTGAGTGTTCTCACTCTTAAGAGCTGTAGATAAGAGGAGGTCCGAGAGGGGTCAATTAGCACTAAGCAGACGGCTATACAGCTTCAGGACCTCTGACCTTCAGCTGCCCTAACCCTCCGAACTCACATTCCTCTGATAAATATGACCAGATAAGCAAGTCAGAAGGTTGTGTCCACAAAGATGAAGTGAGCATGTTAGAGAGAGGGAGAGGGAGAGAGAGAGAGAGAGAGAGAGAGAGAGAGAGAGAGAGAGAGAGAGAGAGAGAGAGAGAGAGAGAGAGAGGCAGGGTTATCAGTAAAGATTCTCAGGATGAAGTTCTTTTCTTGTCTGAGTTTGTAAAGAACACATGTAACACATGTTCGTGCCTGCATTGATAAGAGTTCAGACAAGCTATTTGGGCCCATCCCCATACACACATCTCTAGTCACTCACACACACACACACACACACACACACACACACACACACACACACACACACACACACACACACACACACACACACACACAGAGGTTTCAGGCCAGCATGATACAATGTGGAAAACTAGGAGAAACATCCAGTTATATGCAACAGCAGCAGCCTCAGAAAAGTTATATGTCTCCCTTAAATAACCCATGTATGTGATGTATTGAGGAAGTTTCCCAAACGCTTCATGTTGGCCTGCATCCACACAGAGAGAAACAGGGAGTGTGTGGAGACAGATTATAAGGAAGTAAGATCACTGCATTTTTTTCTGGAGGTGTAGACACGACAGCTGGGTCTTTGCAATAAAGCTGTGGCCTCTAATGAACCTAGTCTCATAACCACGCTGGTGTTTAGTATGTGTGGAGAGCTGAGTGTAAGACACTGAGGCAAAGTTATTTTTTACATTTATATATTTACAGCAGATGTCTTTGTCCAGAGTGATTTTACAGACCTGATTTGTAATCTTGAGCCATACTATAGCTTTATACTAGTGCTGTTTTTTAGCTCTCATTTAAGGTGGTTGGTGAAGTCTTCAGTGTTCATTTGAATAATTGAATACATTTTTTCTGAGACAGAAACAGTATATAAATGATCATATGCTCTATTAGCTGAATTAATACTTACTTTAACATGAACTAATGATGAGTTAAGGCATGTACTAATCACAAACGAATGAAGTGTTAACCTTAACTTCGACATGATTCTTATCAATTCATGTGTGAATAGCGACCACCTTAAGTACGTTAGTACATTTGTTTGTTTAATGTATAAATTAAAACATAAACTAAACCAAATATGCTCTAAACCTAAAACACCAAAAAATAATCTTACTGGACACTGGTTTTAAATGCTAATAGATAATAGTGTGTGCTAAATGATTAAATTATTGTATTAATTTCAACCTTATGAGTAAAGGAGCAGAGTTCCAGGCCTGAGCCACACAGAGCATGTATTAATAATACAGTGGGATTTGAAGAGAAATAGATGGAAAATGGGTTGAAATTCAATTTTCTGTGTTTATTAGTGCATTTTTCTTCTTTCCATAACGAGGATCAGTGTAAATTATAAATTCAGTGGGTTAGTGTTTCCCTATGTGCTAATGAATACATTATATTAATGCACACTAGTTGTGACAAGAGAAAGAACACCACACATGGATTTTATCTTGTTTTGGCAGTTCCAGCATTTGATATCAGTTATAAGTAGGTGAATTTCAAAGGAACCAGAATCCCTACTGATAACCATGTCACCTCACAGCCATGCCCCCTCAGCCATGTCAACTGAATACTAGAGTTATACTGATCTGTTGCACTTCAGATTCCTCTATAAATGTCCCTCAGTTTGTGTCTTAAATTGTTAGACAGGATTATACAATGATCTATCAATATGAGGAAATCTGCTCCATATCCGTCCATGGTAGTGGCACAGCTACTTGCCATACTGTCAAGAAGAGTTTGCCAATAAAACAAACTAGATGTAAAGTGCACAAAAACAACAAAAGCAAAATGTACACATCTAAATCTTTAAGCCTGTTTTGTCCACAGTGATCTGCCAGCTGTAATTAGCGAAGTGTTCAGCTAAAACCTGGCATGAGAGCTATATATTTGTGTATAATCTGATTCTCCATCTTAGTATCAGTCCATACAAACTGTGCAATGCAACTAAAGGTTTGTACATCTTTGTAGACTATTTAAAGTGCACAGCGTGTGGTTTTGTGATTTCAATAGGTTTCTGTGGCGTTTACGCTTCACTTACTTCACTTCATTTCACTTCCGTTTGAAGTAGAGAACGGGTGCAGTGCTTCAGCTGCTCTGGACTGAAATGGTTTTCAAAATGGAATTGAATAAAGTCTTTGCTTTGGATGTCTGATGTGAATTTGCTTTTAGCATTACCCATTGTCAGTGTCATAGAACATGCCATTTAGCTCTGTTTATTTAGCTAATGTTATTTAGCCCTGTTTCGCCGATGGCTGTTAACAGTGTACACATGAATGTTCACGCACATATACTACTACATTCATTCATTCATTGTCTACCGCTTATCCGAACTATTCTCGGGTCACGGGGAGCCTGTGCCTATCTCAGGCGTCATTGGGCATCAAGGCATGATACACCCTGGACAGAGTGCCAACCCTTCGCAGGGCACACACACACTCTCTTTCACTCACACAATACGGACAATTTAGAGATGCCAATCAACCTACCATGCATGTCTTTGGATTGGGGGAGGAAACCGGAGTACCCGGAGGAAACCCCCGAGGCACGGGGAGAACATGCAAACTACACACACACACACACACACACACACACACACTAACCACTAAGCCACCGTGCCCCCCTACACTACTACATTAGTGCATTAATAAGATTAAATGAAGTGCATTAGTTAACTATATTCATTAGCTTTAATTGAGTAAGGTTTCATTGTCTTCATTCCGAACATCATGTACTGGGTAAAACCTAGTGGTGCTACCAAGTGAGCTCCTCATCCTGAGTTTTATATTTAAAATGATTTATCAGGTTACTTCTATTATAGAAAGATGCTGTAGTTGTTATGAAGTAATTATATAACATGGTTTGATATCTGTTTCTATCATTAGGGCTTCATTTACCTAGCTAAAATTACAGAAAAAAATTGCAGATCAAAATTTCATGTGTAACCTTTTTTATCAGCACACAGATCATCTTATTAGACATTTTCAATCAGCATGGACAAATTCAATTCAATTTATTTGTACAGTGCATTGAACAATGGACATTGTCTCAAAGCAGCTTTACAGGAGTATCAATTAATTATTTTATCACAGCAAGTCTAATTTAAAATTTGTCACCTGTTGGCTTTCTGCATGAGATGTTTGTTTTCCAACTGTTAGGAATAATTTACACAGAACAAGCACTTGGGGCATCTCAGAGAGCAGAAATGGATTTGATATTACAATTTACTTTGAAGATATAAACATTTTACTGAAAAAAAAATGCAATTTTATTTTTCTGAACGTTTCTCTGAATAGTAAAAACAGAAATACTTTCAAATTCTTCAATCCATAAGTGTCTATTCCTGCATGAATGACAACCTTGAGTACAAGTACAGGTTAGTCATTCATCCATTGTCTACCGCTTATCCGAACTATTCTCGGGTCACGGGGAGCCTGTGCCTATCTCAGGCGTCATTGGGCATCAAGGCAGGATACACCCTGGACAGAGTGCCAACCCATCGCAGGGCACACATACACACACACACTCTCTACAAACAATTTAGAGATGCCAATCAATCTACCATGCATGTCTTTGGATCAGGGGAGGAAACCGGAGTACCCGGAGGAAACCCCCGAGGCACAGGGAGAACATGCAAACTCCACACACACATGGCGGAGGCAGGAATCGAACCTCCAACCCTGGAGGTGTGAGGCAAACGTGCTAACCACCAAGCCACCGTGCCACCGTGCCCCCTAAGTACAGGTTAGTAAATGCATTAATTGACATGTAGGGGTAAACTAACTCAAACATCAAACAAGTTTGTCATTATTCTCATAAATTCGTAAGACATAGTTAAGGTTAACTCTTCATTAGTTTGGGATTAACTCATCATTAGTTCATATTTAAGCAAGTATTAATTCAGGCTTTAGAGCATGACTATTCATATACTATTATTGTAAAGTGTTTTCGGAAGATGCTTTATTTTCTGCTCTTGATATTTTCACAGAGCTCAGTCTGCTTTGCTTTGATTTCCATCATTAATTGTGAAATAATTCTTCTTGTAAATACAATTCTTCTTGTAAATACTACTACTACTACTAATAATAATAATAAGAGGAAGAAGATGAAAAAGAAGAAGAAGAAGAAGAAGAAGAAGAAGAAGAAGAAGAAGAAGAAGAAGAAGAAGAAGAAGAAGAAGAAGAATCTTTTGCAGCTTGGGTTTTCAAGAACAAGAACTCACAACTTCCAAACTGATAAGCTCACATTCTGGTCTCCTGGCAACAGGCTAGCCTCAGATAACCTCTCTCTGGGTGGCATGGCCATGGGCTCTGGGTACAGTCTTGTGCCTCCCACACCTTGATCCTGTACTGATTAGGTTCTTGTGGAGGATCGTTCGCCCGTATCAGACCTAGTGCCCTGCTCTTTCATGTCACACAGGATTCGGGGTTTTCCGATCTCATTCCAGGGCTGACTGTGATATGAGTGAGCATTTGCTCTTCACACAAAGAAAGTAACAGCACACAGGGGTGAATAAGGGATAGGAAATAAAAGCTCTTTTGGGTTGTTTTGAGCATTGCTCAGTACACATCCATGCTGGTATTCCGCAAACAAGCTCTCCTTTGTTATGAACAGCCTCAACACCATGCTGGTTCCTTTTGTGAAGAGGAATCTGGGTGCATTCCTTTATTTGCTGTATGTTCTGGCTGAATATTTGACTGATTTGCTCTCTGAACTGTCACAGACAATTCAGTTCATAGGATTGTAGCCTAATTTGACTGAGTTGGAAAATATAATAATACATTTATTCTAGTCATTTTAAACAGTGATCTATCCATTCATCCATCTTCTGTACTGCTTATCATACGCAGGGTCTCAGGGATCCTGGGGTCCATCCCAGGAGACTCGGGCATGAGTCAGGTGACACCCTGGATGGGGTGACAACCCATCATGCAGTACAATCTCACACACACACTAAGGACAATTCAGAGATGATAATTAGCCTACCACACATGTCTTTGGACTAGGAGAGTAAGTTGGAATACCTGGAGGAAAACCAAAAGCACAGGGAGAACATGCAAACCCCAACCCTGGAGGTGTGAGGCAAACTTGGTGTCCATTAAATACCACATAAGCTAGTTAGATTTTTTTTTTTTTTTTAAACTTGAAAGAATTTCTGATCACGTTTAGTAAATTTCATCCATTCAACTAAAGTAAGCTAATAAGCTTACTGGTGAAAAAAAATAGCTAGCTAGATAACTATATAACTAAATACTGTACTTACTGGAATTACCACGGCTAATGCAGTAGAAAAGTATTGTTGCCAATTGTGCTACTTCTTGACTGTACACTATATTTACAATGTTTACAGATTATTATTGCATCTTTTGTTTGTGTTCCCTGTTGTTAGTGTTTTTTAGGTCAGTATGTTAGGAGAGAGAATGTACACTTGTACACTGTCTGATTGGGACTATTTGTTGCCAGTGTTTGTCGAACGAGTTTATTTTGAGACATGTGTGAAGTGTTTTGTTGGTTTGAGCAAGTTTTGGAGATGAGATGAACTGTTTGGCCAACATTCATGTTGGTAATCCAGACTGTATGAAGAGTTTTATATCAGTGGCTTTTACTATTGGCTGATGCTTGTTAGCAATTGAAAAAAAAAAAGTAATAACAGGTATGCTAAGAATGATCCTTTGATTTTTTCAACAGTTTGAAAGGTTTAAAGAATGTTAAGCTAACGTTATGCTTCATTAAGCATGATAATGGAGAGAAGCCTGTTTACTGTAACGAGTTTTTCCCTTCCATAATGAACACGGTCAAATTCAGTGAGTTGTATTTGCATCTTTCTTCGACTTCCTTCCTCGACGTCTTGCTTGAATTCTCATTCTGGTTGTCTCCTTTATTTCTGTCTTCTTCAAGAGGGAAGAAAGAGTGCAGAGGATCTGGGAGCAAGCCAGCTGACCTCCGGACAACCTCAGAGATAGAGATAGTGATGGAAAGTAAGAGAGAGGGAAAGAGCGAAACAAGAATAAGAGATGGATCTGAGCCACCATTCTTTTCAGCTTCACACACTCTGTGCTATATGTTCTGTAGCCTTTTCATCCTGGCGCCTTCTGGGTGCAGACAGCATATGATCAAAGGGTAAAGACTTTTAGGCTAAAATGTCCAGCCTTTCTGTATGTATTTGTGTATGTAAGTGAACGTACGACATGTGTGTGTAAGTGTGTGTGAGTCAGGGCTCACCCTTCAATCTTCTGTCTGTGCTCAGATAACAGGAGCTCATTGTGAAAAGCTCTCTCTCTCTCTCTCTCTCTCTCTCTCTCTCTCTCTCTCTCTCTCTCTCTCTCTCTCTCTCTCTCTCTCTCTCTCTCTTTCTCTCTTGTGATGCCCCGCTCTCTCAGCCTGACCCACTTCAATGTCATGTCTCCTTTCAGCAGTTACAACGGCTCAAATTTAGACCCTTACATCTGAGTAAAACTCTGCACTTCATAAATAATAATGAATGCTGACACACAAAACATTTACTTGCCTTTTTCCTTACCACAGATGTTCTTGGTTGTATCTTACCCATGTGTGCTCCTCCTCTACAGCACTGCATTCATTGGTGGGGAGGATCTGCAGGAATGCTGCTGTAGGTGCCAACACAGTCGAGCAGGCCTGCTATGTTCGTGTGCTGAAGATAAGTGAGGCCTGTGTGGAGTGTGTGCTGAGTAGTTGAAAACCAACAGAGACTGGCACAAGGGTATGTGACCCTGCTAATGTGTGTGTGTGTGTGTGTGTGTGTGTGTGTGTGTGTATCTGGCAAGTTTATTTATTTATCTTAATTTATAGATATCTCTGAACTGATAATCAAGTTTCCTGGTAAGCCAGTGGTCATTCTTTAGAGGGTGTGTGTTTTGTGTGTGTATCTTAGGGGTGTTACCAAATACAAAAATGGTACTTAAAATTAATAGATAACTATGTGGCAGCATGCCTGAAGATTGGTGATGATATGGGGTTCCAGAGAGGGAGGAACTGGGGGACGAGCTGAGTCTGGATACCATTCCTCACCGACCCAGAGAGCACAGGTTGCCAGGGTGCAAGGGGAATTTTTAGGTTACCCAAAATAACACAAAGATATGGTTAAAAAATATGAACTAAAGGCTAGGTTTGACCTTGGATTAATCGAGAAGACCCAGCACGATTAGAGCAGCCTGTTGGTCTTGGTGCTTCAGATTAACGGGTCAGTCAGTTTTTGTGTGGACTTCAACATACACATACATATTTACTGTTACAAAAAAGCAGCAAGTTTTTAATTTCATACTAGTCAGAAGCTTGCAGGATCACTTTGAATGCATTAACAGCGATTATTTAGACATCTTTAGTAACAGCCTGGTCAGGGTTGCGCTTCTTTAAAATACACTACTAGCTTGTTTATATTTTGGGAAATTGAAGCAGCTAAATGTTAAAATGTCTCAGACAGGTAAAAACACTTCTGTGTATACACTGTATCTCTAGTTATTTAAAAAATAAAAAAAAAACTCCTGTAGGCCACACCCATTTCAAAAAGAAGTGGGTGTTGCCTACAGGGACAAAAAATGCTGAAGGTGATTATGGTTCTAGTCGTTTATTTAAATTAAGTCTCTGACACTGAACTTCCACTTGTGTTGACCTGTCACAAACATGACCTACTTTATTAGCAGTAAACTAGCCAGCCATTTAAATTTAAGAGCAGATGGCCATGATGAAATTTCATTTAAAGGTGTGTTTAGATTTAGAGATTTAGTGTTTTATTCAGTGATCCTGGCATTTTCACCATGATGAAGGTATAGCATCATTTCATGGGAAAAGTTTTTTGAAAGGTTTTGTGAGCTCTAAAAAAGATTAAGCTGCGATGTTTTGTTTTGCTTTTTGTTTTGTTTTTTAAAAAAAACCTTACGTTATCAGTCCTACAGTTAAAAAACTTTGTCCGAACACATCCAGTAAACTTTTGAACTTTTAAATAATTTCTAGGAGGGGGGCACAGTGGCTTAGTGGCTTAGTGGTTAGCACGTTTGCCTCACACCTCCAGGGTTGGGGATTCGATTCCAGCCTCCGCCATGTGTGTGTAGAGTTTGCATGTTCTCCCCGTGCCTCGGGGGTTACCTCCGGGTACTCTGGTTTCCTCCCCCGGTCCAAAGACATGCATTGTAGGTTGATTGGCATCTCTAAATTGTCTGTAGTGAATGAGAGTGTGTGTGTGTGTGCCCTGCGATGGGTTGGGTCGTTCAGGGTGTATCCTGCCTTGATGCCCAATGATGCCTGAGATAGGCACAGGCTCCCCGTGACCCGAGAATAGATCAGATAAGCGGTAGACAATGAATGAATGAATGAACATTCTAGGAACCAGTTCTGAGAAATACAGTATAACATTCATAAAACTTTATGCTAACATGAAAACTTGGGTTAGTGTTTACTGAGTTATTACTTTGTTGGGGTTAAACAAAAGCAAATGAAGTGGCTCATACAGCAGGTGGACTGTGTGGGTGTGCATGCGTGTGTGTGTAAGAGAGATGAAGAATTGTTAATCGGTTGAGGTGACTCCTTAGCTGTGGGTCTGTCTCTCATTAGGGACCCTTATGGCTGGCCCATGGCCCTCACTGCCTTTCTACCTCTCTCTCTCTCTTTCTCTTCTTGCTCCCTATCTCCCAGCGCCTGGGGCTGCACCTCAGGAAAAGTCCTAATCCCCTCAGGACAATAAAACATAGATGGTAGCTTCTCACTCTCCCACTTTTATTCTCTCAGAAATCTTTCTTTCAGACATGCATGCTGGGCAATGTACACACTAGTGTGTGTGTGTGTGTGTGTGTGTGTGTGTGTGTGTGTCTACATGTGAGAGAGAAAAAAGCAGAGAAAGAGTATGAGTATGAGTAGAAATGGGGTACATATGGAGCACAGCTGCTGTAAAAGTCATGACAGAAGGTCAGAGGTCTTTGCTTGCAGGACAAAGGACCGACATTGAGTTTAGCCCTACCTGTTTTCCTGAGTATATAGATCTCTTGGATTCTGTGGGCTGAGAATGTGCGTGTGAGAATGTGTGTGTGTGTGTGTGTGTGTGTGTGTGTGTGTGTGTGTGTGTGTGTGTGTGTGTGTGTGTCTCAAAATAGACAGAACTGTTGTTTCTAACTATAGTCTTTATTTACTGTTAGAAAGCTGGATGGAAAAAGTCACTATGGCTTCAGACAAAAGAAAGCGAGTACACTGGGTGCGTCTCAAACAGCTTTCTGCTTCAGTAGCCAGGGCACTGATCAGAGAGTCAGACAATTTAAGTGCTGTCTCAATCGCAATATCCTACCAGTGTACTGGAATATTTGTGCTTTAAAAAATCCCACAATGCACTACAAATAGCAAAGAGCATTGATGTTCACTATGCTGCCTTACTGTAAATTCCGTCATATAGTTATATTTATTTGACATTCTATGTAAGTTTTGTTGTTTAATGATTTCAAAAACTCCACTTACGAAGCTTACGAGCCTGCTTTTAGTACAATGACAGAAATAATTTTTCATACTGTACAATAAAAAAAAAATTTTTAAATAATGTTGAAGATTTCTGTCCTGCATTTCTGTCCAGTGGTGATATTTTAGTAGTGTGCAGTTTTGTCATCTGAACTTGAATCATCAGTGTCCCAGTGTGTAGCCAGGATTCTTACAAGTGCCACAATACATGTACATGATATACTAATTCACCACCTACATAGCCAGGGAGCTGTTTGAGAGCTTTACTAACAGCCGGCTTTCTCCTCTGGCTTCCTTTGAAGGGCCATAAGTGTGTGGGGTCATGTGTTTCTCTAGAACACAGTCACATATTTGAGACAATGTCCATTGTTAAAAGCGCTATACAAATAAATTGAACTGAATCGGTCTCTATATAACCGGAGCAGGAGCTTGGTTCACATTGCCAGCTGTAAGTCAGATCTGTTCCCAGTGCATGTTGGACTCCGACAGGGCTGTCCTTTGTCACCGGTTCTGTTCATTGTTTTTATGGACAGAATTTCTAGGCGCAGCCAGGGGCTGGAGGGAGTCCGGTTTGGGGACCACAGGATTTCATCGCTGATTTTTGCAGATGATGTTGTCCTGTTGGCTCCTTCAAGCCTGGACTTACCGCATGCACTGGGGCGTTTTGCAGCTGAGTGTGAAGCGGCTGGGATGAGGGTCAGCACCTCCAAATCGGAGGCCATGGTTCTTGACCGGAAAAAGGTGGCTTGCACCCTCCAGGTTGGAGGGGAGGTCCTTCCTCAAGTGGAGGAGTTTAAGTATCTCGGGGTCTTGTTCACGAGTGAAGGAAGGATGGATCGTGAGATTGACAGACAGATCGGTGCAGCGGCAGCAGTAATGCGGTCTATGTACCGGTCTGTTGTGGTGAAGAAGGAGCTGAGCCGGCAGGCGAAGCTCTCGATTTACCAGTCAATCTACGTTTCTACTCTCACCTATGGTCATGAGCTCTGGGTCATGACCGAGAGGGTAAGATCCCGGATACTAGCGACCGAAATGAGCTTCCTCCGTAGGGTGGTGGGGTGCTCCCTTAGAGAAAGGGTAAGGAGCTCTGTCACCCGGAAGGAGCTCGGAGTAGAGCTGCTGCTCCTCCACATCGAAAGGGGGCAGTTGAGGTGGCTCGGGCATCTGATGCCTCCGGGACGTCTCCCTGGAGAGGTGTTCCGGGCATGCCCCACCAGGAAGAGGCCCCGGGGAAGACCCAGGACACGCTGGAGAGACTATGTCTCTCGGCTGGCCTAGGAACGCCTCAGGGTCCCTCCAGAAGAGCTGGAAGAAGTGTCTGGGGAGAGGGAGGTCTGGGTATCCCTGCTTAGACTGCTGCCCCGGCTACCCGGCTCCGGATAAGCGGAAGACAATGAATGAATAAATGGATGAATGAAACATAGCCATAGACCTCACTTACTTTTTCTTTATGCACTGAACAGCATGAACATACACCCACATTCTGTACAATGACATCCACACACTTAATCACGCATTACTATTCTCTGTTTTAAAGCTGTGTCTTTTCCCCCAAGTGCTCCAGGCTGGATTGGCACAACACAGCACCATGTCTTTATGAGGGCTTTTTTTGAGGTAGTGACCCCGTGCCAGGCCAGATGCACGGCACGCCCGTGCCAGCCCTCCCTCCTAGCCCCTAAACTTCCCTTTCCAAATTCTTGCAAGATTGTAAAATTGTGTTTGTTCTCACACACGCACACTTTCTCTCACTCCGTTCTTCGGGCTGAAGCGCCGATTAAGAATTGCGTGTCGTTATACTGTGCAAGAAATAACCAAGACAACATCTTGAGCCTTGAGATTTTTATATTTTCATACAAAAATATTGCTTTCATCACAAGTGTCATTATATACACTACATAGTTAAGAAAACCAAAACCAATGTACATGTTCTACTTCAGCTTCATTTAATTGCTTTCCCTGAAAGCAAAGACTCGTTTCATCCTTCACATGACAAGTAAAAGTTCACATTTCCTTGGGAAATTTATAGGTTGAGAAAAATCACCTTGTAATGAACAAGGAGTCACACAGACTGCAGGTGTGGATTTGGATCTTCTCCACATAAGACATCAAACAGCTGCGATTCATTGGAAAACTGATCACAACACTTGGCTGATGCTCACGCACAACAAAAATGTCATATTCAGAAAAATACATTAAAACTCTGTTTCTTCATTTTACAGTAAACTGGACTCAAAATCATAATCAATGTTTTTGCACTGCCAAAATACATATTTGAAAATATGGCTGTATCTTTTACCACCCCTTCACATCATATAAACAAACTAGAACGATTTGGAATGAAAGAGGAGCTCTTTAAAGCTCTTTAAAGCTCAGGATGAAAAATAAAGACCCTGTGTTCACTTTTTAAAAAGTGCTCATGACTTAGGAGAAGAAAAAAGGAGTGAGGAGGAGATTTAAGGCATTCATAGATATGAGCTGAATTAGGCATACCTGAGTCGTAAAGGTGTAACCTGCCGTGACATAAAACAGAAAGTGACACAGGAAGAAGAATAGATGGGTTGGAGAGATGAAAAAGAGGAAGAATTGCTCCCTGATGGCAGTGTCTGAGTGCGACTGAGGATGACTTTTGAAGGTCCAAGACCAAACCAGGTAGAACTCCAACTCTGAAATTAATTTCAACATTCAAAATAGAGGAGGAAGCTCAGACAAACGATATTCTCCATTGCACTTCATTATGTCTCAGTGTGCTCAATGTCCTCATGAATTTCACATAAATAATTTTTAAAAATGAATGGATGGATGGTGAGCCATGAACATGACTCGTCTCAACCTTCCTTATAATATTTGTTCTGTGAGACCACAGCTCATCCTCAACCCCCCTAGCTGTCCAGTCGGATATATGTTAGCTTTCCTTTATTTGGAGCCATATTGGAGAAACCCGTCTTGAAGACCACAAGCTGGTGGCCTGGAAAAAAAAAAGAAACAAAACAAGAGGATTGTCAGTGAAGATGTATGGGGAAATTCCACACAAATGAGACACTGGATGAAAGGGAATGAGGACACTATGGGAGAAAAATAGCTAATCAAGGAAGGGTACGAAGAGAAACAAAGAGGAGGAAGACGGACTGCAGGAAAAACAGAGGACGAGTGGAAGCAAAGACACAATTGAGCATGCTCAGGAAGACCAATGAGCCAGAGAGACAGTGAGGCCAGAAAGAAAGAGAGGAGAAAAGAAGAGAGGTGAGGGGGAGGAGGAATTCATGAGTGGTCAGCTTGAGGCTGTTCAATAAAGATTAGCGACGGACGTGCTGATGTGCTCCTTTCAGGCCGTGCTTTAATGAAGTGGCAGTGTGCTGCTTAGGGGGAGGAGAGGAGGGGCGGAGCACAAGGAGCGAACAAGTGATGAAAGAGGTGTGTGGGGAGGAGGCGGGAATGGCAGCCAGAGTACTGTTTGATCAGGAGAACGTCTGTCAGCACAAAACCTTTACTGAGATACCCAGATACTCTCTCTTACACACACACACACACACACACACACACACACACACACACACTGATGCTGCCTTGACATGCACCTCAGCTGCTTCTATTTTCCATTCATTGCATTGCATTTCTACATTCTGCTTGTATCAGACTCTCTACATGGCCAGAATGTAGTATTTTCTTAACATTTCTGTCCATTTATGCAATTTTTATATATTTAATCACTACATTTATTTTATTTATAGAAACAGAGCAATAGTGTACAATGCCGAAATGATCATTTCCTCTACTGTTCTGACAAACATTAGATCTAAATCGCCCTATTTATGGACTGCTATTTCTGATCATTTGAACTGCACATGAAGGAAACATGAGTAAATTTCATACCTGTCCAAGTGCTCTGATTGGTCATGATGAAGGCTCTGCACTGGGCGTGGCTCTCACACACACCAGTGGCCTCGTCGACACTGTAGACAGACAGCATGCATCTGTCGTGTTGATAGGATGGCCAGCAGCGGTAGTTTTCTCCTGGTATAGCCATGTCTTCTACCTGTTTATATTCTGCATTGAAAAAAGAAGAGAGTATGAGGTAAATGGGATATTAAACATCCTTAGAAAAAAATGTACATGGAAATGCTTAAAGATTATTTTTCTGACTGGTAGAATCTTGAAAAAAGATTTTAAATTTTTCGATTCAATTTATTTGTATAGTGCTTTTAACAATGGACATTGTCTCAAAGCAGAAAAAGTACAGAAACATAGTATACAAATGATAAAGTTTAAAGTTCAGTTGCTATTTATCCATAACAATGCAAATGGTTGACGTTAATTACATGTGAACTGATGTGAACTCAACTCTACATCATCAAATCTAGTAATTACAAAAGTTTCGTATAAGCAATGAAATCACGTTTTGTTAAGAAACCTAATATTTTTTTGTAAACTAGACGTAATATTTTTTATTAAGTTTGACCACATATTCCTTTTTTTGCAATGTGCAGTGATTTCTGTGGTGGAAAATGATAAAATGATTGTTCAGTTTATTGGGGCGGTTCAATGGTGGTTGTTGAATGATGACATCATTCAAAAGAACCTTTCTTGGTACCTTTATATTTTAAGAGAGTACTGTGTGAGACACGCGGTCTCATTGTGCTGCTTTATGGGTCTGTGCTGGACATGTGTCCAATCACTCACACACTCACTCAATCACACTCTCTCCATTCTCTTTCTTTCTCTCTGTCTCTCTCTCTCTGTCTCTCTCACACACACACATACGCCAGCCATCATGACCCCAGTCACAATGCAGACCATCGTCACCCGGCAACTGCAGCAAGAGGCAGAGCACAGGAGGGAAGATAAAGAGAAAGAGAGAAGGAGAATGAAGCAGATAAAGACATATGAAGACGGTGTGTCTAAAGAAAACTAAACCAACAATGAGCCTCCCATGCTTCACCCGTCTCAGCCCTTTTTCTGCTCCACTGTCTCACTTACTTACTCCAACACAACACCTCTATACACCCAGTACACAAAAGACTAGTTGTTCAGTAATTCAAACAGTACTTCGGGAGAACTCAATACAAATCATTATACTGCAATTAAAAAGACTATATCTGTTTTTCAGTCCCCCTCTATACCAGCAGCTGCAGATTATATTTAAATAATTTACTTCTTTTATTATGTGTAACCTTACATGCAGAGGAAGGCATTAGTTTTAAGACAGTGAGAAATATACTGTGGTCAAGCAGTCACATTTGTCAAAGCAACAAAGTGGAGAAAGATTAGGCGGTGGGTTTAAGGATAATCATTTGCTGTTCCCATCCTGACCAAAGGAAAATATTCCAAAACATAAAGCAAGCGAGAGAGTCAAACGAGAATAAATGGCTGAGAAACAGGCCTCTGTAACTTGGCCAAAACTCACATCAAACTGGCCACGCAGGCCAACTCTTAATGGCTGGATGCTGTGTTAAATCATTGTTTTTTTCTCAAACAACAGACAAGCTATCTGCTTTTTGTCATGGTGGGGCCATGCTCTCAACTGTGGCATCTGTCTTATTTATGTGGTGACGTACACAAAATTTGACCTAACATTTCAAAAACTTGTTCACTCTCCCCCAAATACAGAGTAACACCATGTAAGTTTTGTAGTGTGCTTTAAATCATAGCTGCTAAATTCTGTCTAATAAAACATACAAAACTTACAGCCAGTATTTTACATACAACTCAACTCCAGGTTTGTGATCCAGCTCAGAACAAACTGAGCAGTTCTGCATTTTTCTTATGATTCTCACCACACCACACAGGAAGTAAAGCTTATTTTCTACACTATTGACTCTCATACCGAATTGGACCTCAGTGCTGATGGACCCCACCATGCAATGTGATGTATGATGTGATTTTTATGTTAGTCTGTGAATTAAATACTTTATACACTAAGAGAAGTTTTTAAATGTGGGTGAAAACTTGAAAGTATCCGTGTGACTGTTGTTTCAGTGTTATGTGCTGAGTAGATTCTGTGTTCAGACTCTCTTGAGGCTGTTTGTTCAGTGTGGATTTGGGCTGGGTCTGACTCAGGCATGTAGAATGGATCAGCGTCTCCAGATTAGTCTGTAAGTTCAGCTTTCTGTCACTTTGATAGCAGGCCTGATGAGTACAGTACGGCCTCTTCAAAGCATCACGCTCAACCTCACGACCTCTCAGCCATGAATTACTGATCCTCTCTCTTTCTCCTGTCTCGCTCTGGGACGTGGCTGAATGGGTGGCGAGAGGCAGGCTGATTTACTAGCCTCATCCACTTGTTTTTAAAGAGAAGGATTGGTTCGTTATTTTTTTTGATGCAAGGCTGCAGAAGCTTCTGTCTTAGGCTGTGGGTTTGTCTGAATTTAGTGTCTGGAGTGTGTGGCTATGTGGTTTTAGGGAGGAGGGGAGTAACAGATCACCCCCTCACCACCCTACCACCCCCTTCATGTGGCCTGAGGATCGGGGAAGAACCAGTCTGCAGTAAATAACAGCAACTAAAGGATACTTTATGGGCCTAATGAATGCTTTATGGTGCTCTCACTTTCACTAAATGGCTCAGTGACATGCTGGAGGTATGATGTTGAGGACAGAAGGAAGGGGAGATGGAGAAGGCTCTCAGTAGCAGACAGGGAATCTCTGAGTGGATCCGTGAACACGCCGAACACGGATAATATACACCATATCTAGTTCACATCATGATAAACATTCTGTTAACATCCTGTTAATCCTGTTCACACTGCAATCAAACCAAACTAGTTTGTTTGGAACCAGTTCAGATAATATCAAACCTGGTTGGTTTGGTGCAAAATGGATGCATATTTTGCTGAATATGTGAAATGCTGTATATTTGAAAGAACCACAAAAGCCTGGAAGATTAAGAAACTCCTACAGCAAATAAACATGTTAAAGGTGCTGTATATTTACTGAATATATAACTAAGTAGGTAGTGGTAATATCCTTGTATTTCTTTTGTAAAAGACTGACATTTATGTAACAGAAGCATGCCTGTTATTGAAATAAACACGTTTCGCTGCAGGGAAAAGCCTTTTTTCTGAGGTGTGACTGGAAAGAGTTAACCAGCCTGGCTATTGAGATACTTTCTTAATGCACTCATCACTCAACAAGCGTCTGTCTTTCTGTTTTAGAGGGCAAATGGAGTGAGGAGAGGAGATGGGGAGAGGTAGACACTGAGTAAGTAAAAGAGGGAAGCACAGGTTCCAGACTGCGAATGTGAAAGAGGCAGAACAAGAGCAGGCAGAGTGGCTTAAAGAGGAAAAGTAAAAGTGAGTATGTGAAAGGAATAGAAAAGGAGGTTAAATGACAGAAAAAAACTAGCGAGCAAAAGGATGTGATCGCTATGATGACTTTCCTTTCTCTCAGAAGAGCCAAAAACAAAATTGACCTTGTTTTCCAACAGTTACATAAACTCTAATCTTTTTCATCTTATTTGTCAGTGGTCTGCTGCATTACACACACACACACACACACACACACACACACACACACACACACACGCTGACAGAATTTAGGACACACGTTCACAGTGCAGCATGTAATGCATCCTGCTGAACCAGAGCAGGAACTAGAGGAACACAGGACAGGAAGGAAAGAGGAGTGGGTTATGTAACTACCCCTGACTGCTTATCAGTCATAGGAGGAGAAGGCCTGCTGCAGATAATCATGTTCCAATGTTATCAGATTTTTCACAGAGGGAAGATATGAAGTCCAACTGAGATCTTTAATAGTGACAAGAATGAAAATACCCCAAGGTGAGTTTTTAGTGAGTTGCAAAAATATTTATATATTTCAAAACCGAAGAATTCTTTTCAGTTCACTTTTCTTTTTTTTTTTTGCAGAACTAGCATTGTAGCATGTACTGTTATCATTTTTTTGTACGTTTGTTTAACAGTTCCAGCTCTAGTTACCTGTTAGTTAGTAAACTCCATTACACTTTATGCTTGTTTCCAGAAGTTAACAGCTGCTGATGTTTTTCTGCATTGCTACAAGTCTCCTGAATAATGCTACATACGCCGGAGATCATTAATTTTCACTAAGAGCTGCTGACGTCCAGTGACATAAGAAACAGCGAGCTTTGCCAACTAGATGTGGGTGTTTTCAGCGATGCAACAAAGTAGAGAAATGTTTGACTTTATGCAAATATGGAGCGACTTTGTGCAGCGACTTCTGTACCAGTGGGAGTGAAGTCTAGAGCGCATGTGACAAAGATTTGTGACAAAGAGCACACGCTGCATCTCCTTCATCTTGTATGATATGACGTGTACGCATATACACTGATGATTTTGTACATAAACTGTTTATTTTGTACATAAACGCCAAAGCTTCCTCCATAATGTTTCATTTTATCTAAATAATATAAGTAAATTCTATATAAGTCACTGAAGCCTGTTTACTTTGTTCTCATTATAGCAGGTACTGTGTAAAATGAAGCACAGAAGGAGAGCTTTGGATAATAGGAAAATGTGTGTGTGTGTGTGTGTGTGTGTGTGTGTGTGTGTATACACTTACTTATTTTGTGTTTCTGTGTGTCATTCAGAAGGTAATGTCCATTCCTATACATCTCCAACACCTTCTCGAGGTGAGCTAGAGTCTCATTTGTGTCCCAGAGAAGTTCCCCTAATACACACACACACACACACACACAGTTAAAAGTTGTTCGGCATACCTCCAAAGCTTTTCTGTTTATGAAAAATGAATCCCACGATAACACGCACGACAATCAGTAAACGAATTGAGATGGAGCTTTTTATGATGCCACGCTTTATCATCAGCATCGAGCCCACACACTGCGCCCGCATCTGAACGGTCTGTTGTGCCCCAGAAAGGCAGGTTTCAAACCCTGTATGACATTCCATCAGCCTGATGAACAAACTGATAGGGAGCACACACAAAACATGGGAGGGGGTATACAGGAGGAGAGAGAGAAAAAAACTAAACGGAAAAAAATACATCCCAAAGAGGAAGGGGAAATAAACAGGATTCAGAGTGTGTTGTGTTGTGAGAGAGAACATACTGACCTGTAGAGTTGACGATGGCGGCGAGGAAAGGCCTCAGGGCTGAGGGAGCGCTGTGAGGAAGCAGGTAGGTGAAGAAGAACCTGGAGACAACAAGAAGAAGAAGAGTCACTCTAGTTGCAACACAGCAAAGAATGAATATTCATACACTATATTATCAGATGTATACTCATATTGTGGCACTTGGATAAAGAAAGCAGTCTCACGTTAGACTTTAGACTTTAAAATAAATTCCACAGAGAGAGTTATTATATGAATATAGTTTAAATATGTTCAATAACATATCTTGAATAATACAATAATGCAATAGTACTTTCTATTCCGGAAGATTCTGTTGATAGAAGATAATAAGTTAATCATAAATAAAGTTAATAATAAAGATAATGTAAAAATTATTTACAGGCCAAATTGTTTACGTTACTGAGGTTTGGATGAAACCCATTCAATTCAAGTAACCAGTAAATATGCTAATAACTATAAGAACCCAATAATAAATATAATCATTTTGATAATGATAGGTTGTGATTTCCAGCACTGCAACAAAGTAAAAAAAATTATAATAATAAAAAATAATGGAGCTCCTGGCTATGTTTCTCAGATCCCATTTTGAGAACCACAGTAAAATCAACAGCAGGATAATGGTCAGTTCTGGGTCCATGGCCAGTGATTACCTGTAAGCGTTGTATAGATTCCTCTTCTCATTAATACCCTGGCAGTAGCCGCTGCTGCATGGGAGGGTAAAGTTGCGAGCAGGGAACTCTAGGTGGCAGTCAGTAGGTGAAGTGTCTGAACATGGCGTGTCCTCCACACTGGCGTCATCCAGGTCGGTCACTTTTAGCTCTCCATCCACCAAGACAAACTGCCTGGGCCTGAAGTCCAGCAGGGTAAGAGAGCCGAGCGGCGAGTGGGCCAGGTAGTGGAGCAGACGTGCCAGACTCAGGCAGATCTACACAGTGCGATGGAGAATATATCAGTTTGGTTCTTAGAGATGAAATCAGAAACAACTGCAGTATAAAACACAGTCATTCATCTTTACTGTAAATGAGCCTTGTTTAGTCACTCTCTAAACATGCTATACTTAACGTGTGTGTGTGTGTGTGTGTGTGTGTGTGTGTGTGTGTGTGTGTGTGTGTGTGTGTGTGTGTGTTTGACATGGGTTTGCTGTGGATTGTACCACTTAGAAACCACAAAAATGGCTTTGGAATGCAATTGCCACAAACAGTTTTGTACTCAAGCCCCCATCAGTGAATAGTTAATAACTTCAACGAGACAGACTCCATGTTAAAACTCAAATGAATTTCCTAGTTACACAATTACATTTTTTGTCCAAATAGTACACAGTTATAGAAGGGAAATAATTTATAATCACACTATGTGATGAGAACCAGATGAGGATGGCTTCCCTTTCCCCTCATTCTTCCTTCCATTTCAAATTTAGATATTCCTGTAAAGCTGCTTTGTGACAATGTTCATTGTTAAAAACGCTATGCAAATAAAACTGAATTTTTTGTGTTTGTGTGTGTGTGTGTGTGTGTGTGTGTGTGTGTGTGTGTGTGTGTGTGTGTGTGTAAATCTCTTATCCCTACAAATCTCTCAAAGCGCCACTTCAGTGTGTGTACGCAATTGTATGTATACGTGGGTGCCCCAATGATTAGCGCTCCTATTGTGCCTGAGGGTGTTAGGGGCCAGACGAGAGCAAGTGAGACTGGGGCCGGTGGTGTTGAAGAAGAAACGTGTCACATAAGCTGTATGCAAATCCTCGCTACCAAAAGAGCACGGTGAAGCAGGAGGAACAGAGCAAAAGAGAAAGGAGTGGGTGAACTCATTGCCTGCTTTACACACCAGACAAAACCTGGTTTTAATGTTCTCAGGATTAGGATGCACTTAAATGGGCTGGGTTTTGCCCAATGAACTGTGTGTGGGTTTTCTTTCTTGATGTAATCAAGCAAAAGTTTAGTAGAACCCAGAAAAAATGGAATTGGAAACAAAACCAACAAAAATGCTTGAATCTGTTGCAGCAGACATTAATAAACATTCTGAGATTCAGGGGGAAAAATCTACCAGGAAGCTGTTTCAATGCCTTCTGTGTACAAAGACTTAATATCTTAATAATAGACTTAATAATCATGCACGAATCCCTGAATTAATACTTATATAAATATGAACTTAATATGAGTAATTCACAAACTAATGAAGCGTTAACCTTAACTATGAAGAGAGTCTTATGAATTCATGTGTGAATAACGTCTATGCTAGTACATGCTAGTATAAAGTACATGCAAGTACATGTTTATTAGTTTAACGTATTAATTAAAACTAAATGCTCTATAAGAAACAATGTGAATTAAAAATGCATCATTTGTTGCGTAATTGTTTATATAATTTGCCTGTAATTTGTTTATATAAAACATCATTGGATGGTGGTGGATTACTTTCATAATTTACACTGATCATCTTTATGGAAAGTAGAAAAATGCACTAAATATAAACACCAATCATTTCATCACTTCAAATGCCACTGCAGTACTAGTACATGCTCTGTGTGGCCCCGGGACTCTGCTCCTTTACCCACAAGGGAGAAATTAATACAGCAATTTATTCACTCAGCAGACGCTATTATCTATTAACATTCAAAACCATTGTCCAATAAGATTACTCTCTAGTGTTTTAGTGTTTAGCAGAGGCTTTTTGTTTAGCCCTATGTCTGAATTAATACCTTAAACTAACAAACATACTAAGTACTAGCATGTACTTAAGGTGGTCATTATTCATGCATAAATTTATTAGTTTGTGATTAGTACATGCCACATCACAACTCATCACAAATTCATATTCAAGTATATCTTATAGGGCTGCAGCTATTGATTATTTTAGAAATCGAATATTCTACCGATTATTCCATTGATTAATCGAGTAATCGTATAAGAAGTACTTTTTTTTTTACTAAAGAGGAATACTAAATATGCAAGAGACAATAAGACAGGTCTCTTAAAATGAACAAGCAAGCTGTTTCCTATTTAGAAAGATGAAAATAAAATCTGAACCCATTTAGTGCATTTAATTGACATATTGCGTTCAAAATGAAAATATAAATATATAAATAAATAAAAACTTAATTACTTAAAAAATGTAAACATAGTACAACCTAATTAATAATAATAATAATAATAATAATAATAATAATAATAATAATAATAATAATAATAATAATAATAATAATAATACCTAAACATTGCATTCATCTTGTGCAACTTAACTTTGATGTTTCAGTTTAACTACAGCTCAAGCATGACATAAGCCTTTAAGCATGACATAAGCTTTTGTAAGAGGCACAAATTAGTGGACAGGAAGGTAACTTGGAACAAGAACAAGAGTCTATACAAATAAAATAAAGAAAAACACATTTTTCTGTAACATGAAATTAGAGTTATTTAGAAAATAAACCCTCTTAAATGTCTCTCTACATACTGGTGTGTGTGTGAGTGTGTGTGTGAGTGAGTGAGTGAGTGAGTGATTGAGAGAGAGAGAGTGAGTGAGGCTATCAACATGAATGATGCTTAAGCTTTCACAAATCTTAGCTAAATTAGGGACATCATAACTAGCCACCATATTGATTTACGGTCTTAAATAGTCACTACACGTAGCCACAATCCACATACATTTTTACAGGCCTTAATTTCAACTAGCAATCATATTGATTTAAGTTAAGTGCGAATGCTAACATTAGCTTGTGTCGATAACGTGGACTGTGTGTTGGAATGAGATATTGAAGTATTGAACTTGTACTGTTGTGGTAAACCAGTTCAATCTTACAGTAATCACACTGTACAGAGTTTTCTGTATGTTTTAGTGTGAAATGATCCCAAACTTTGAAAACTTTCTGCCGTTTTCTTTGGCCTGAATCTTTTCTCCCCGAGTTTAGCGGGTTGTGCGTCAGTAATAATGGTCCATGGTGAAACGCAGTGCTCTGTGTGTAGTTACAGTAAATGGACTAAACGAAGACTCGAGGCAACTAATTTGCCTCGATGATTTTTTGTATTCTAATTACTCGAGGAATCGTTTCAGCCCTAATATCTTATGTTCTGTAAAGCTGCTTTGAGACAATGTTCATTATTAAAAGTGCTATACAAATAAAATTGAATTGAATTGAAATCGTATTAATTCCGATATTAGTGCATGATTATTCATATACAGCTATTTATATTCATATACTGTTCTAGGTGTGCATGCTCAAAGCAGGAAATTAGCATGTGCAGATTTTAGCTTTCAGAGCAGGTTTAATTGAAAAGTCCACGTGTCTCATTCTGACTCCGAAGGGGCCGTGGTCGAGTGCAGTGGCTTTGAAAGCCTTCATCACTGCGCACAGGAAATGGCTCTGGATGTAAATGAGCCGTTTGGTAGTCAGCAGTTTCACAGTCGTCCCCAGAGCCTATTAGTTCCTCATATGCAATTCAAATGGTCCTAAAGCCTTGCCGTGGTGGTTCTCTTTTGTGCAACGTGCACATGGCTGTACAGTGCTTCCCGGATAAGATAGGAAATTGTGGAGGATATTTGAGTGCAACTGCCTCATGCTGTATAATGTAATCAGTGAATCAGATATGACTGCAGGGTGAATAGGTTGTTAAAACTGAAGTAAATCTTAGTGGATGGTTTTTAGAGTCAATTATTGGATGTCTTTGAAATGAACACAGGATACTCAGGCAGTAGAAATAAAAAAAAGAAAACGTTATGTTCACGACAAGTCATGTAACACATCTGTAAATGCTTTTCGCATTCCGAGTTAAAAATATAAATTTTTCTAAAGTGCTTGTCACACTTCACTTTTAAACTCACTCTTCACTTAAAAAAATGCAGTGCCCATGTTTTTGCTTTTCTGAAATTCCTGATTGAAGAATTTAAAAAGCTCTCCAAGATTATTTCACATTAATAGATTTTAAAAGCGCATGACAAATTACAAATTCACACTCACTGCAATCAAAATTGAAATGTATCCCACATTTTTTTCATTTCAAAAAGCCGTTATGATTTGCTCTGCTGGAAATTCAGTCACTGTTACTGAGATGTCAGGAAATGGAGCAGGAAAGTTAACCTGGCAAATATACTTTACTGAATACTAACGTATGTGTTGCAGAGGTTCTGTTTCAGGGTCTTTCATTTGAGAAACATTAGGACTGGCAATGCAAAGCCATTCTCGAACCTGAAAAACAATCGGGAGTGTTGAGGGGCTGACAAGTCCACACTGAGTTCAGTGTGAATTGCTGTGCTGAGTCATATACTGCTGTGATGACACATAGATGAGTGTGGCGCACTCCACCGAAATGCCTGCCGTGTGCTGCCGTGTGCCTGCCGGCTGTGTGTTTGTGTGTTTGTGTGTGTGTGTGTGTGTGTGTGTGTGTGTGTGTGTGTCTAGAAAAATGCATGTGAATCTGAATATACACATCTACAGTAGATATAAAAAGTCTACACATCCCTGTTAAAATGGCAGGTTTTTGGGATCAAACCAAGAAAAGTCAAAACTTTTTTTACCCACAATGTGAAAAACAATCAGAAACCTTTCTAGGGAGAAAAGGAAAAAAAAAAAACTTGCAATAACCTACGATAAATGGACACACCCCTAAACTAATACTCTATTGAAGCACCTTTTGATTTAATTACACCACTCAGTCTTTTTGGGTAAGAATCTTTCCGCATGGCACATCTTGATTAAAAATTTAAGGGCTCTAAATTGTAAAGGCATCTCTTGGGTACAGCCCACTTCAGATCACCCCATGGTTTTTTAGATCGATTCAGGTCAAAAACATTGATCTAAGTCGTTCCTTTGTTGATTTGGATGCATGCTTGGGTCAGTGTCATACTTAAAGGTGAACTTTATTTTACATTAAAGTCGACTGGTATTTGTAGCTATTCATGATTTCCTCCAGCTTGATAAAAGCCCTAGTTCTGACTGAAGAAAAGCAGCACTAAAGCACAAATGGGGTGCATTTGGTGATCTTTTGGTGGTGGGCTTCTTTTTTTTTTTCAAACACACCTTTTGAAATTATGGATTCATTATACTTATAAATAAAACAGCAAAAATTACAATAATAAACAATATAATCAGAGAAAATAGAATAGAAATATAAGACACATACCATAGATATAATCAACAGTAACTAGATTATTATAAAATTCTAATATAGAGCTAAATTAAATGCCACATAGTTCTTTATAAATAGAAGCAACTGCTGGAAAAATAATGATTTGATTTTATACTCTGGAGCTATTACTGAATTCCTCAACAGGAGCGTTGCTGACTACAGGAAGTAATATAGGAAATGATTTTCCTGGCCTGCAGTAGTGAGGGCAAGCTGTAGGGTCAGCTGGGTGATATCTATGACACATGCAATGAGGGAACGATATTGGCAAAGATGCCACATGCTGCATGTCATCCGGTCTACTAAAGCCCCTTCCTCTGTACTGAGCTGAGCAGGAAACAAAATCTCTGTCTCACACTGCAGCCAGATCTGATGTTACACAGCTAACTTACTGTAACTGCGCTCACTTTCAGCCGCATAGAAATTGGAGACTTGTGAAATAAATTTGAACACCTCGTCTGCTTACAGAGTGTACAGAATGAAACCTCTTTCATTTTTCGGTGTCTCATTGCACGTTTGGTTGCCATGCTTCAGAATGTACAGTATGAGCAATTCCCCGTATCCCCTCCCACTTTTCCTCCTACAGCAGACACACACTTGATGGAATGTGTGATAGGGTGCAGACGCAGACACACACTCACTCTAAACCGCTCTTCCCAGGGTGTCTGCAGCAACTGGATCATCTCTAGAGGGCTGCCAAGCTCTGTGATAGCTGTCACCGTGTCTTTGATATCACTGCTGTCCTGGTAGCAGTAGCCATACAGCTGTGGGCGAGAGAGATAGAGAGAACACACGGTGAGAGAGAGAGCAAGAGCAGTGATATTAGTCTGTCAATCTAGCGAGATAACAGCACTGTGTAGAATTTCACTGTTTTGACTCAGACCGGGAAGATTTGTGTGTGTGTGTGTGTGTGTGTGTGTGTGTGTGTGTGTGTGTGTGTGTGTGTGTGTGTGTGTGTGTGACACTGGTGAGGCCAAACCAGAGGAGTGAAGCATCAGATTAGATATAAGAATAAATCAGTACCATGCTTGAGAGTCAGCAACTGGCATGAGTGAAGTACAATGAGCCAGTAACATTAGGTATGGAAATTTAATTAGGAAGCTTGATCATATGAGCGTGTGTGTAAAACGAGTGCAGGGTGTGTGTGTGTGGGGGGGGGGGGGGGGTTCAGAGTCACTAAGTGTCCTTTCCCCACCCTGTACTGCTGAGGCATGCATGCTGCTGCATTTGGCGCTTTGCTTACAGAAACATTTTCTTTAGCTAATTTGAGCCAAAGAAGCTAGTTAAACTTAAACAGCATGAAATTTCATCTGGAAGCAAAAACAACCCGTGGCAATGTGACCGACCCATACCACCACCAGAGTCTCTGGCTACAAAGGGGAAAATGCCGACCATGTTTATTAGCAGATCAGAGTCTACCTTCTTCCTCACTCTTTTTTTAGTGGTTGGATTAAGTTTACCTGGTTTATAATCAAATCCTTGAAAGACTATTAAAGCATAGAGTTTGCTGTTGCACTGTGTGTGTGTGTGTGTGTGTGTGTGTGTGTGTGTGTGTGTGTGTGAGAGAGAGAGAGAGAGAGAGAGAGAGAGAGAGAGAGAGAGAGAGAGAGAGAGAGAGAGAGAGAGAGAGAGACTAATTTTAGGAGGGAACCCATATGCAGTGCTATACTCTCACACCAGACTGGATAACATTCTGCCTGTGGATGTAGTGACACCTACAAACATATTCCCTTATACAAACATGCTCACAAAAAACACACACTGTAAGGAAGGACATCCCCTTCTACAGATCGGGCATAGCCTGGAGAATGTTAAAGGTGGTGTGTGTGTGTGTGTGTGTGTGTGTGTGTGTGTGTGTGTGTGTGTGTGTGTGTGTGTGTGTGGCTTGAAAGGAAAGCACTCTGGGCAGTGGTTGATGGAAAGCCCTTGTCACATCACCCTGCTCCTAGTGTTGAAGGAACCTGCACTTGAGTAAAACACAATTTCTCACTCATTTCATTTCAGCTTATTTGAGAATTTCGAGTCAGCTGCTGTTGCCTTGATGTGGTGTTTGTTCAAGGCTTAACAGATCTGATACAGTAGTTGTTGGTTGATAGTTGTTGTGACATGCTGAAAATGATGGACGGTGCTGAAATAAAGCTGGAATGATATCAGACCACTACTACTGTCAGATTAGTGGCAGATTAGAACCAGAAGCCAGAGCTTTATTTGTGATGAGACACTTCATCTAAGCAGTGTGTGTGTATGCAGATGTACATATTTATTTGTTTGCATTCCTACTGGTAATCTTATAAAAGTAATCTTATAACTGCCTCTGTATGTGTGTGTATGTGTGTGTGTTCACAGTGTTATGTAGGGAAGATAATGTGGAGGAGCTTCGGTTGTCTGCTCGACCACATGGTGCCATTTTGTCTGAACTCAGGTCAAAGGTCAACCTGCCTGTCCTCTCTGTTTACTATGAACGTCACTGAGTTTCTCTGGTTCTGCTCTGTGTTTGTGCATCTTTTTTTCACAATAAATATATTGCTCTGTGAAAAGGTTTTGAGAGAATCTTCCTCAAATCCTGTGGTCCTTTTTGTGTTGTTTTCATCTGGTATATGCAGTAAATTGTTATGACACCACACACAAGACCAAAAATTCTTTTGCACATTAAGGCTAGGTCTTGGTTTTGAGTTTTGAGCTCCTAAAAAAAAACACCAGGCCTCGTCAGAAGTCTGCTCTGATAAATGTTTGGATAAAATCACCAGCATTAAACAAAAATGAAATGCAAATGGACTTATTTTCTGTTTTATAGGTCTAAATAATGTATTAATTAATGTTTTAGATTTGTTCAGGACTTGATAGAGACGAATGAAAAACAGACGTCATAGTTTCCAAGTCCAAAAGCAAAGTTTCACTGGTTAAGAGAGAAAACTGAGGGGACGCTTGAGCATGAAAAGCTTAAATAGGAAAAGAAAATAGAGAATTAATTTTCACAAAGATTTAATTATTTAAGTAAACAAATCATACATAAAAGTTTAATATTATGTATTAATCTGTGCATTCTGTTCTGATCAAATGGGTTTTTTTCTTTTTATCCATTAAGAAGACAGGAGTATATGCAGAATTTCAAAGGAAATGGAAATCCATGGCAGGAGAAGTTATAAATATGCAGGGGTTAGAGCTTGGCGCCTTTCATACAAGTGCATTTGTGAGAAATCAAACACAATCACGCTCACACTTGTTAAACTTCCTGTACATTTTGTGTGACACAAGCTTGGAAATACACTTCCAATCTTTGTACGTGTTATGACATTTCCACATTTAACGGAATGGGCAAAAGTTATGACATGTTAAATCAACTTTGTTGGGTTTTTTTCCAGTCTTCTGTATCTCTCTTTCCACAGTGTGCAGCCAGAAAGTGTCTTGTTGCTGTACGATCAATACTGTAGACGCATTCATCCTTAGTACAGGTGTTAAAAATCATGGACAGTACAGCCTGCACAAAAAGCTCACTTCATGTAAAACAAATGACAGAAGGCAAACTGTATCTACAAGTATCTATCTACCTAACTGCTAACCGAACCAACCCAGAGTGTATGCCAATGCTCCAGGGCCTGCACAAAAGCATTTCTGTATGAAGTGTTATTAATTTGTAAATCCACACTTGGCCTGACAGGCTCGGTGCACGTGCAAACATGGACACGTCTGCCTCTGCCACACTCTTTTAATGAGGGTACCCTGGCAGCGCATCAAAACAGCCACAGGGATGGTGATGTTTGCGTAATGGGACAGGCCAATCGTAGCCAGGTGTGTACGACTGTGGGTCAGTGAACGCACAACTGTCCTCTAGAACAAGAGGGGCTCAGTGATGGCGAGAGTGATCCTAATCGCACGACTCACGTGGGTGGTGAAATAGAGCTGCGATGAGATTCCAGCCTGGGTTAAGTGCATGTGTCATGTGTGTGCGAAAGAGAGAGAGTGTGTGTGTGTGTGTGTGTGCACGTGTGAGAGAGAGAGAGAAAGAGAGAGCGAGAGAGAGAGAGAGAGAGAGAGAGAGAGCGGGTGGGTGTGAGGGTATAATTTAGTGCCCATTTTCATCAGAATTTGGATGGAACGTCGTTGGAAAATCCACTGAGTCATTTCTCCCTTCTTGGAAAACTAAACTGTACATATCATTGACTTACTGTGCTTTTAATAGAGAAATTAAAAATAAATAATTAAAATGTATTTGCTGAAGGATGCAAGTGCTTGCAAAAGTGTTCAATATAAGCATAAACACATCATGCTTTCCCTCTACCTCGCCATTACATCCAGATTCAGCAAGATTTTCTAATTATAACTCTCCTCCCTAAGGACAAATCCTTAACAAAGGCCACTTAATAAAATCCAGTGCAGCAAAACCCGTCATGATGACAGCATCTAAATGAAATCTCTTCACCTATAAATATTTGCACAACACCCCCACCTTTCTCCTCTCTCCTCTTTTTTGGAATCTGGAGCCGTGAACTGAACCACTGAAAATAAGAGCTTGTGCGCAACAGAAAGAGTGTAAGAAAAAAAAGTGCGAGATAGAAACGTTCTCCCTCTGCTCTGCCTCTGTAGCCAGAAAGTCTGCTCAAACAGACAGTATGGAGCAGAGACACAGAGCAGGACAGAAGCATAACACTTAACAGGAATTCAGGGCCATCCTAAGCAGAGCTCTTGACGAGTAAGCACTTTCATTCGGGAATTCTGGGAGGGTTTATCATTGACAGTGCCGTAGTCAGTGCATCTTTTGCTTATCATGGAATGCTTATTTTCACATTAAGGAGGCTTTTAGTGGTTATAAATTAGTGGATGTTCAGACTCGCAACTTAAAGATGATTCATGGTGTATTCAATTTTTTTCTAACATCCAAATAAAAAATTGATAGATAGATAGATAGATAGATAGATAGATAGATAGATAGATAGATAGATAGATAGATAGATAGATAGATAGATAGATGAATACCTTCTACAAATAAATAAATAAATAAATTGATAGATAAATGAATAAATATGTGCTCATTAATTAATTAATTTATTTATTTATTGATGTTAGAACTATATAATATGATAGATAGATAGATAGATAGATAGATAGATAGATAGATAGATAGATAGATAGATAGATAGATAGATAGATAGATGAATACCTTCTACAAATAAATAAATAAATAAATTGATAGATAAATGAATAAATATGTGCTCATTAATTAATTTTTTTATTTATTTATTGATGTTAGAACTATATAATATGATAGATAGATAGATAGATAGATAGATAGATAGATAGATAGATAGATAGATAGATAGATAGATAGATAGATAGATAAATACCTTCCACAAATAAATAAATAAATAAATGTGTGCTTATTTATTAATTAATTAATTTATCTATCAATTTATTTATTTGTTTGTTTATTTATTTATGTATTTATTTATGAATACATATTTATGAATTTTAAATTTCATGGAAGGTTTTTGTGTTTTTTTTTATTATTATTGTTATTATTGTTATTATTGTTATTATTGTTATTATTATTATTATTATTATTGTTATTATTGTTATTATTATTATATTGATTGGTTAATTAATTAATACTTATAAAAAATCATTAAAATAAAACAAAAAAATGTATTATTATTTACAGTACTTAGTGAGATTGGTGACAAAACATGGATGAAAAGCAGCATGAAGGCAGGTCCAGGGAGAAGAGTTCCCTGGCCTGAAGCAACTAAGAGCTGAAAATGTAAAAGCATGTAAAAATATAATCCACAGAGAAACCCTGATGCTGTTAGCAGTGTGTGTAGATTCCTTGCCCTGTATTAATTAACATACACCAGCAAGGATATGCAGGATCAAAAACCTGCTCAAACTTGCAGCATGGACGTTCTGAAAAAGCGGCTTTTTGTTTGTTTCTTTTTTTTTTCTCTTCAAAAACAAGTTCATCTGATTAAATAGTTGATAGAGTATTATGTACAAGGATTTAGCAGTGAAGCAGCTTTACTTCTGTCATTGGGTGCCAGTGCTGAGTAACATTCACTTTTTGTAAAAACTTTTAACATTAATATCTTTGAAAAATTGACTACAATATTTTTGGCTGTATTTTTACCTTAGGAGCTTAATTCAATTCTGTACAATCAGGTGGCCTGGCCTTAAGTCTTCATTTTTGATATCAATATAATGAAATGAAAATATATTCTAATTCTTTTCTGGCAAAATTAAATGATACATGATACTGTAAGATATTCATGATAACAAAATTAAGAAATTATATTACTTTACTGAGATAAACAACAGTTATCAATAATGTCAGGCAATTTTCTCAAAATTTTAAAATGAAAGCTTTGCTCTGTAAAGCAGCATGAAAGAAGAGCACAATAATAATAATAATAATAATAATAATTATTATTATTATTATTATTATTATTATTATTATTATTATTATTAATATTATTATTATTATTATTATTATTATTATTATTATAAGCATGTTTAGATTTTAATGTTACTGTTAATTACATTATTTTTTATTATTAAAACACTGCTCCACTTGTGGTTTAGATTAATGAATGACATTTGAGATCCACTCCAGTAGTTTTGCAAAATTTATTTAAATCAATGCTTTGTATCTGTGATCAACTTTAACCTTGCAAAATACATAAAATTCTAATATTACATTTCTAATACATATACAATACAGTACATAATTACATTATATCTATATTAATATAAATAATACTATATAATGCACTAAGAAATGACACTACATCTGGCATTTTGGAGGCTTTTCTCTTTTTTTAAACTTCCTTCCTGTGGAAGTGGGAGGTTAAAGTGTTAACCCGTGTTTAATTACAGAGAGGGTTCGGGCTCAGGCATTGGCCCCTCTTACGTCCTTCTCCCTGCAGAAAACAACCCTGGGGGTCTCTCAGTAAAAGACATCTAGCTTTCACATTAACACTAGCTGCTTAATGATTACCTGTCCCTCAGTGTGTGTATGTGTGTGTGTGTGTGTGTGTGTGTGTGCTTCACAGTGGACATAATGTAGATATAATCTGCTTTAAAACAAAAGTACATACACATACATTCAGTACAATACTCCTGATCAGCCCACCAAGACATGAAAAGAAAACGACCCATTATCCTTCACACACACACACACACACACACACACACACACACACACACACACACACACACAGAGAGAGAGAGAGACGGGAAACACACACATCCACACAATGACGTTGATTCATCTTCTACACTCCAACATGCTCTCAACTCTCCACACACAAAGTTTCTCGGAGCACACTCAGACTGCCTCTGGCATTATCTCCATCTCTGATCTCCACCGATCTGTCTTGTTCACACTCACACAAACATGGCAGAGGGCACAAGAGTTACTTAGCTCTGCCTGAGGCTTAATCACCCCCAACTACTAACTACAATCTTCACACACACACACACACACACCCAACTGTGCATGCAACCAACACCACACACACACATACTTCTGCCCATATCACATACACCTATTTATACATCAGGTGTACACTTCCATCAGAAGCAGAAAACTCAGACACTTCACTTCTGTGTGTGCATTAGAGATGTTACCCACAGACATCACTACACTCTGTTTCAGAGAAAGAGAAGGTCCGGTTTAAGACAGAACCATGCTACATGCACTCCTACTGAACCCCAGCCTGGTTTTAATCAAGCCATCATATCAGATCTCACCTCTGACCTCTCGGACTGCACAATTCTGTCTAACGTGCTCATGCCAAAGAAAATGAAAAGCAACACTTTGAGTCTTAGATTGGTGAGGTTCGACTTAGCTCAGACAGCAGAAATCCATTACTGTATTATAATGCTTTGACGTAGATGATAATACTTTGGGCTGAATGCTTATATTATAAAGATGTCAATCTTAAATCACTAATTTTAAGGGTATTATTCAAAAAAAATATTGCTGGTGATGTGTCAGCAGCCATTGCGCGCTGCTTTGCCTGGAAGCACACGTATACAGTCCAAAGACGTGGCACTGAAATCAGCATAACTGCTTACTGAAGTTCTAACAATTTTAGAGCAATTTTATAGCTCAAAGTATAACAATTTATTCCTTGTCTGCATCCCTCCAAGTAAGTCTATAATTTATAATATTTCTGGCATTTTCCGGCATGTGTTAGTGTGAATAAGTGAGACATAAAGACTATAGACAAACAAAACTAACAAATGTGTAAACGTGAAGAAGTTTCAGCTAAGCGTGGCTTGTCCATATAATCATTATCGAATCAAACAAAACCCTTAGATTACAAAATAAATCCAAAACTATAAACAGTACACATCCACTGAAAACAAATTAGAGGGAGGGCATATAACACAGCACAAACTAAGCTTAAGAGTATAATTAATACTCACCAAACCTTATTTACAAAGCAGATTTTCGAGTGAAACCTAAAAAAACAATAAAATCAAATAAAAAGCTTCCTGAACTCGCTGGAATTCACAATTCCAGGGTTTATTTCAGCCTTAAGGCATATTGTAAACAGTGAGAGATAATTTACTTAACAGAGGTGTCCATTCAGCACTGTAGATGTTGATTTAGTTAGACGAGGTGTTAATTCTACACTACAGGTGTTAATTCAAAACCGTAAAAGTAAATTCACCATTTAACATGTTTAATCAGTACTGGGGATTTTGGGCTGTTATAGGCTGCAAATAAATAAATACACAGAAAATGGGTTCGAGAAAAGTTGTTCAGTGTACATTAATTAATTAAATTCAACACAGTCAATATAAATGAGTGAACTTGCAACTGCACTATTATTAGGTCCGTATTTAAATGTAAGCAAATGTGTGATATTGACCATGTTAAAAACTTTGTTCAAAGGCTTATATTTTCCTCATGTATAATCTCTGCTATTGAAGCATGTGTTCAGACGACATGCTGATGGACTTGATCTAAAATGGATCATAAGTTTTTTGGATTCCAGGCCAGCTCGAGTACACACTTTTGGACCTTACTCTTTTTGTGTATTTTTATATATATATATATATATATATATATATATATATATATATATATATATATATATATATATATATATATATATATATATATAAAATACACAAAAAGAGTAAGAGTATTATCTGTGTGTGTGTGTGTGTGTGTGTGTGTGTTTCAGTGTTTCAAATCAAAAAAGATTTGATGGAGAACGCAATGTTATATTGTCTGTAACGTCTAATTGAATTTTTTGCAACACAACAACACAACTCTGAAGGTGTAGAAATCCTCTGTATGTTTATATGCAGCTCTTCCTAACTCTGCTGCTTAAAACGCAAACCTTTTCATTTCCTGAGTGCTGCTGGGTGTCATGTGTGTTTCTGTTCTCATCGGCGCTGTGCTTTTGGGATTTTAATTTACTTGGACTTTCTTTTGTCTGGGGATTTCCTGCTCTGTGGATCTCGTGTAGAAGCGATAAGGTGCAGATTATTTAGACTCTGCCTCTCTCTGTGCACCTTCAGTCTAAATCCCAGGTGCGTGAATGAACTCCTTTAATGTTGCATTAATTTATACGCTGTTCATCTGTGTACAAATAATTATTGCAGGTTTAATTCAGCAAAGGTTTTCACCTCTGCGTTTAGCGCATGCGTCACATACACTCTCTCTGTCTCTCTCTCTCTCTCTCTCTCTCTCTCGATCACACACACGCACGCACGCTGCAACTTAATCACATTTTTGTTTTGTTTAAGGTTCGCTAATTAACTTTTACCCAGAAACGAAACGCCTCACTGAATCAAAGCCAAACCAGTATCCAAAACACAGACAGAGATGAGGCGAGGGAACAAAACACTCCAGACCACTAACTCAACCATCTGTGGCCAAACCCGCCGATCCACTTATTATACTTATTAGGAATGTCTGATAATCGTTATCGCGATATCGGACTTCGATGACGCTATAATCTCCCTAAAATAATTAAATGTTTTATTGCACAAACACTAGCTCACTTTCCACATATGCGTCTGTAGAATATGTGATCCGACAAACGGATGTATAATTGTCGAGATAACAAATGTCGCATCTTTAAACACTAAAATTCTAAACCACATGATTTATGCACGTTCAGTAACTAGGACTCATTCATTTCTTCATCATCTGTTTATTGACAAGAAAACAGCATGAAATCATGGATCTTGTTATTTAAAAGATAATCATTTCTTCAGTGATGCGCCTAAAGAACCAGTTCATTTCCCAACTAAATAAACGTTGGCTACAGCACTATTATGAATGCTATTACATAAACAAATGGCCTTGTGTATTAACCACAGGAGCTGAATACACACATTTAGCTGAAGTGTTAGAATAAACCCGTGTGCTCATTTTCACACGCCGAGCGTAAACATTCACACCTCCAATGCGTATTCAGCATAAGAGCTCAACACAAAGTGATTTAAACTGAATTAACGCAAATAAGCAATTGGTTATTTTTATTATAAACTGCTATTCTGTTAAGCAATTTTTAATGGGTCAACTGGTGGATTTAATCAGTTCATGAATAACATCTTATTAGACTTAACTGTGTTACTGGGGTTATTTGTTTGTTTTGTTAATTGTGAAATTGTGTGCATGTAAGAAAAGTATTAGATTTGAAGCTTACCTTGAGGATGTTGGGATGGTGCAGTCTCTCCATCAGTGTCATCTCTTTGATGATCTTGAATGAAGCGAGTCGGTAACAGTCCTCAGCTGAGCTGTATCTTTTCACGCAGCTTTCCATGTCGTGACCGCTGAGGTCCACGGATTTGAGAGCCACGGAGAAGCTGTTGTTCAGCTCTGCTCGATACACGGCTTTGGTGTAGCCCGAGCCCACAAACTGTACACTGCTGGCTCTCTCCAGATCCTCGCACCCGAGCGCCCCGCCTGACCCGCCTGCAGCAGCCCGCCGTGTGGCCCTGGTACCCCGTGCGTGATCGTCCTCTCTTCTCTCCGCTGCTCTGTTCTGATCCCAGCTGCTCGCCCGCTCAAGATCCATCAGCCGTCTGCGTTCAAGAGGTCGTGCGGCGGTGTCCTCGACCCGAGTTTGGTAACGAAGCACCTCTCCGAGTCTCCCTCGTATCTGTAAGCGAAGCTCACTGAGCGCTGCAGTGGTGCTGGACTCCGGGACCGATGCGGTTCCAGGCGCAAAGTCGTCGCTGACGTGAAGCCGAGACGAATGCGCTGCCATGTAAGATCGCTGTCGTGCCGCGTCGTGGCTTTGGTGTGGATCGAAACCGGGCACGAAGAGCACGTTCATGAGCGTGCCGAGACAAAAGGAGAAGCAAAACGCCGCCGCCAACATCGTTTTCCGCCGCTTCATCTTGTTCGTAATTATTATGACGAGCAGAAAATAGCTCGGCTTGCCTCCGCCTAGCAGCCTCGCAGCTCGAGGCAGCCTCGCCGCTCGGTGCTCAATGGTGTAGATGTGAAAGAGGGAGAAAAAACACTGAGACGCGGCTCTCTGGGTTCTTGATACAGCACGCTGGCTATATACGCTCTCACGTCTCCATCTCGTAGTTATGATTTAAGATCCACCCCATTTTAGGACTGATCGCAGTGACACTTGGCTCGTCAGCGCGCGCTCGAGACCCATCGGCATCGAGGGTCTCCCCTCATGCGTCCATCCTGCTGCAACAAGCCTGCGCGCCGAGGTGCGACTCAAACACACGTGACGTCAGCCTGACTGACAGCTGACTCCGGTTCGCGCTGAATGCTGTAGTTTTGTCCACAGTTTGCACGCCAATAGACCATTTATAGACAGTAACGACGACCGACTACAATTCCCAGCGTGCATTTCTGCCTTGCAGCGAAGCAGCGGCAGATCGAGGGGCGGATCTACATCGGATTTCTAAAACGGGCACTGGTATTGGAAAAGTGGCACAGAAACACATGTACTGTATCTTTATGAGAGAGATGATTTCACATTATGCATTTTCACATTCTTATGCATTTCCACTTTTACACTTATAGTCTAGGTTCGTAATAATGGTATCTGATAGCATTTTAATAGCATAGCTAAATAGCTCTATTAAAGCAATCACTGTGATTGACCTGCGATATACCCAGCTCCCCAAAGTATTTTTCCCCGACTGATCCCTGGGCTGCGTTAGAGTTTCGGCTGCTATTCTAAATTAATAGTCCGTTCCGTTTTGCACTGAAGGTTTGTAAGCCCTTTTGCCGTTTGTAAAGAAAGGGGAAAAATGTGTATAATTATGTCTCTAGGGTCGGAGAAGTGAAAGTCTAAATTAAAAACAGACACGAAGCAGGGGGCGGTGAGAGTGAGTGAGAGAGAGAGAGAGCGAGAGAGAGCGAGAGAGCGAGAGAGAGAGAGAGAGAGAGAGAGAGAGAGAGAGAGAAATAATGAAATAATGGATAATGGCACTTGTATGCTTCAGCTTTCTTTTACTCAGACGCGCAACAGCCAAAGGACTGTTTATAAGTGTATGATAGATAGATAGATAGATAGATAGATAGATAGATAGATAGATAGATAGATAGATAGATAGATAGATAGATAGATAGATAGATAGATGTCAAACGTCTTAAAATTCATGCATGATTAATTGCACCTTCCCTCTTCCAGTTCAAGGTCGTCACTGTGCCTGTGCGTGTGCTAATGAGGAGTTACGGAACCGCTATAACAGAGGAGTTTGAGCTGAAGGCCAGTGACGCGGCCATCCATCAGCCCCGCATTACTGCTCTGTTAGCGACTAATTACCCAAAGCAGCGCGGAGGAAAACGGAGCACAGCGGCCGCCGGTCAGCGGGGTGGCACATGGCCTTACTATTATTTATAACACTCATTAACATCACTCACATAACTGATGGCAGTTCAGACGAGACGGGGAAAATTCGGCAGTTGAGAAAATTCGAAATGTCTGTTGCTCTCAATTTGTCATGCAGTATTGGGTTTACACAAGCTTCTAGCAACAGTCATAAACCTATTATATTATATTATATTATATTATATTATATTATATTATATTATATTATATTATATTATATTATACATTATTTTTATATTTCTGTGTAGATATTCTAGACTTAAAATGCCTTACTGGTCAATTAAAAACATTTTATATGAAAGCCTAGCCCATAGAAAGAGGGGTGAGGAGTTTAGCTCCATCTTCTGGGCATAATAATAATAATAATAATAATAATAATAATAATAATAATAATAATAATAATAATAATAATGTCAATTAATTACAACAATAGTTTAAAAATGTTTTTTTTTTTTTTACAAATGTGAACCCCCCTGTGTGAGTCTGCTAGTTTTGCTAACAGGATAATTAATGATGCAGTGTTATCAGCATGCATTAGCATAGAGCTCCAATGGAGCTGTTACCATCTATTATACAATAACGTAAGATTAATCATAGCATAAAGGATAATCCGTAAAGTTTAGTCTATTAAATCCTCGATTTTTTGGCAATAAGTTGTGGCATAAAGTTGTCTTAGCTAGACTTGTATAGCAGTTTAAAAAATCCTTATTTGTAATCTAAAATAGGCATTTCATTCACAAATTAAATTTAATACTGCTATGTTTTTAATCATTACACCTATCAGGTTAGTAGCAAAACCACTATTTAAACGACTTAATGCCACTTTATACTTAGATTAAAATACTGTCGCATTATTTTACACTGTTTTTATGCTATCCAGATTAACGTGATGTGGTTGCTTAGGCAACAAGCCACGCCCATTTGTAATAAGCGCCCTTTTTTAAGAAAGTAAATAAAAAGGTATTGGGTGATAAACATTGGTCTGCGTCTCGGTTAATATTTCCGATGTGCTCCATTAGCATTGTTGAGCTCAGGGCGGACAGTGAACACACCGCAGGAAACCTAAGATGCATTAATCCCGTTTAAAGAAGGAGGGCTGTTTCGCCCGAAAACAATGAAATAATCCTGTGCGCTCTTAAAACTGTGTGTGGAGCCTCGGGTCGCCATTTACGTGCAGACCCACGCGTTTAACATGTGAATTCATTTCTGGGAGAGCCTGGAGGATTATGTGACTGAGGAGCTACAGACTGACTCAGGCTATGTCTTTGTGTTTGTGGCTGAATCACCCTGGTCTGTGCGGGGTGGAGGGGTAGAGAGGGGGTGGAGATGGAGGCTTAATCCTTTTACATTCTTTACTCAGTGGGCGTTAATTAGACGCCGCAGGTAGCCGCTCCGTACACATTCATTATGAGCGCAGGGGGGTCACTTCATTACTGTAAGAATGCGCCTCAGCCAGAGGCAGTGACTGAAGACCTGTCAATCAGCAAGGTGCAAATGCACAAGGTGACTGCAGGTTTTAGTGGACTTTATACAGACCTTATACATTATTTTATTGAGCTTCACTTGACACTGAGTTGCTGAACAAGGAAGTGAATCAAGTTTCAGGTTTATGTTGTTGTACATCTATTAGCTTAAAACAGTTAAGCATTTAGAATTTAATCAAGTTTGGACTGCGTCAATAAATATGGCATTAAGCGAGTGCAGAAAAATGTAAAACACACAGATTCCTTCAAAGCATATGCCATGTTATACACAACAACTAATAGCCTACAGTAATCATTAGAATATTATATAATAAGTTGCATTTGATCTTTAGGTCTCTATCATTAAACAGTTCAGCAAGACAGAGTTCAGGTTAAAACTAGAGTGAATTTCCTGGTCACACAAGTGTACTTTTTGACCATATAATACACAGGGTATTACTGAAGGGAAATAAATTATAATCAAACTATCTGGTGTTACCTTGATGAGGTTCCCTTTCTGAGTCTGGTTCTCCTCAAGGTTTCTTCCTCATATCATCTCACAGGGGTTTTCCTTGCCAGCGTTGCCTCTGGTTTGCTCATTAAATTTAAAATTTAGCATTTCTGTTTCAACTTTTATATATTTCTGTAAAGCTGCTTTGTTACAACATCCACTGTTAAAAGAGCTATGCAAATAAAATTGAAATGACTTGAATTTAATCGAATATTAGTGGTTGTAACTTGCCATCTCTTTCTCTTCCCCTCTCACAGATTGGTTCGTGTAAGGACAAAGGGATGGAAACACATTTGCAAATGTCATGCCACTTTAAAGTGCTTTAAAGCAACTTTTAAGGAACACCAAATAATGTTTTTTTGTCAGCATAACAAACATTTGCATATACAAACTGTGTAAATGCAAATTCAATTCAATTTTATATGTAAAGCTCTTTTAACAATGGTCATTGTTGCAAAGCAGCTTTAAAAGAATGTAAATTCAGAATAAAATCTGTGTGTGTTTATTTATTTTTATTTTTATTTTTTTAAATTAAATAACTTAAAATTTAAAAAAATTTAAGTAAATATGTTTAAAAGCTAACAACATAAAGCAGCCTGATTTAAGGAAATGTACTATAGTAAATACTTGATCCAAGATTATTATTTTACACCTTTTATAGCTTTTATTTAATCTTAATTGTGAATTTTATATTTGTTGTTTTCTATTACATTAACAATACAAATTAAGCTCTAGAAATCCCAAATCTTTAAATAGATAGCACTTTAAAATATTCCCGTGCTCTATCTATGCATATATATGCAAATGTGTAAGTGTAAGTGCGTGTGTGTGTGTGTGTGTGTGTGTGTGTGTGTGTGTGTGTGTGTGTGTGTGTGTGTGTTGTGTGTGTGCAGAAGAACTATGCTCAGATAAGCAACCAGTCATAAGTAAGTCCCCTTGTTTTAATGTCTCATTTGGCAAATCTATTTGATGCCATTTCATCAGTTCTTCAATGACATCCTTGTAACCTCTAGGACTGAGGGCAAAGCTAAGATTGGAGAAAGAGAAACAAGAAAAGGAAATGGGTCTAATTCATTCCTGTGCTCTTGCAACCTCATCTACCCTAGACTAGTGAGAGATCACTGAAAACCAGGCAATGTAAACGTACAGTTTTCGAGGTCTGGTAGTGGTGAGAGGTTTACTACTAGGTTATAAAGGAGAAAATAAGGAAAACAGTAGGGGTTTTTTAAAGATGGTATTTTTAGGGATGATTCTAGCAAGGCAATTCAGTTTCAACCGATTTATTTGTCTTTGTCTTGCAGAGTTGCTCCACATGTGGCTGTGGTTTCTGTACTGCTAAAGGCTTTTTAAAAAGTTTTGAAATTTATTTTTCGTTTCCATTTCATAGGTTCCAATAGGTTTATTATTGTTTTCCTCAATGTGGCACACAAAAACCCAGAAGTCTGCTTTGGCATTCACTGTGGAGTGCAACTCCTTCAAACAGATTTAATATCAACCAAAACTCAGCACCTCTTGAGGAAAATTAATCATTCCATAAACTGAGCTGTAATATTTATTTATTGTGAAGTTAAAGCTTTTTAATTCATTCATTTATTTCACACTGACTGGGA
Organism: Hemibagrus guttatus; assembly: GCA_033459395.1. Taxonomy (NCBI): domain Eukaryota; kingdom Metazoa; phylum Chordata; class Actinopteri; order Siluriformes; family Bagridae; genus Hemibagrus; species Hemibagrus guttatus. The sequence continues at coordinate 10,701,418 of JAUCMX010000002.1, read as the reverse complement.
CATCATTCATTCAGTGGAGCTTGGAACTTAATTTCCATGCTTTCTCATCATGCATGAGTAAGTTAATAATATACTGTATAATGCAAATTGTCTGTATTGGACTGTCAGATTTGTAATGTATTACAACTTTATACCAGATTTATTAACTCAAAGGAAGTAATAAACGTTGGCATTTATTAAAGTGGCATTAGTTATAACACTGAAGTGAGCTGTAAATTTTTAACTTCTCTTCACTGCTTCTTCGCCTCACATTTAAACAAATGCAGAGCATGTGACAGCCATCAGAGAGATAATACAGTCTGTATTACAGAAGAGCCAGAGGCTTGTTGAGAACACTATCATAACACTGAAAAGTCATGAGCATTTCCCAAAGAATTCATGCTTCTTATTTGAGCTGCGAAAATACCCCAAATACTCTCCCCTACATATAGTTTTGGTCAAAACTTGACATATGCCTTGCAAAATCTGCAAAATGTTAATAATAATAATAATAATAATAATAATAATAATAATAATAATAATAATAATAATAATAATAACAATAATAATAATAATAATAATAATAACAATAATAATAGATTGTGAAAAATTACATTTAGTTTTTTCTCAAAATGTTTTTTTTGTTTTCTGCTCTAAATAAACCATTTCACATTCATTCAATCAATCAATCAATCAATCAATCAATCAATCAATCAATCAATCAATCAATCAATCCTGTAGCAGAAAATTAAGATCTTTAATCAAAATAATGACAATTTACACTAATCATACTTCACACCCAGGCTTTTAATGTATTGTGTTGCCTTCAGCGAATATTTACACCTTTTGTTATAGTTGCGTATAAGACAGTTATACGCAAAAGTTAACCAAAAACATGTTTATTAAGTTGTTGATTGATGTTAGTCATTGTGGGCTTAATTTACCTCATTAATGATATGACCATTGGTTAGTGCAGGTATTGGTTTTTATTATTTGGCTTTTTTTATTTTATTATTGAAAAAACACCCATCAAGATAAGAAATCATTAAAACAAGTGTTAGTTACTTTATTAGTTTTATGGTATGTTAATGCTTTGGTTTGTTTGGGTCAAATAATGTTATTTAAAGGACTTTTAATGTAATGCATTACCTTCATATCATATCATATCATATCATATCATATCATATCATATCATATCATATCATTTACAATGTAAATATTTAATTTAGGTTTAAATGATCACCAGAGTGCAAACACATGTTATATGTAGGTATTTATTAAAAACTCAGGCCCCTATCTACAGCTTTTAAGCTTTAAATGAATAGTTCAGATAAGTAGTGAATGAGGTAATTAAGTAACAGTAGGTTAGCTTAGTGATTAGCATGTTTGTCTCACACCTCTGGGGTTGGAGATGTGATTCCTACCTCCTGGTATGCTGGTTTCCTCTCCCAGTTTAAAGATGTGGTAGGCCGATTGTCATCTCTAAGTTGTCTGTAGTGTGTGAATGTGTGGGATCGTGATGGATGGAAGTGACTGTAATAGTAAACAAAAATCATACACAAAAACACAGGAATATAGTAAAAGACAATTTGACCTGTTAAAACATTATGGACATCATTGCATCATCACATCACCTGAAAACCATCTGACACAGGTACACAACTGATCTATTGTACTTCTACGTTTTCATACAGTTGAGCCAGAAATGACTTGAACTCCTATTATCCCAAATGCCAAAGAAGCTGTTGTTTATATATGCCAAAGACTGAGCATATCATCACTAACCATAACACAAAGAGAAAAGGAATTCCTCTCTCAGCGTGTTTGCAATCAAGAGCATTTGTTACAGAAGTCTGCTCAGGTCACTGTATCTCTACACACCATCTCCTCATGCTGTTAGTGAGCTGTAAAATTGAAAAGATGCTCCTTTACTTAGGATCTTCCCTCAGTTCCAGACCTCCAAAACCATGACGTGCCAACAGACCTTAAAACACATCAATGCAAACCTTCATATAAACGGATGAATGATCACATGATGTATTTTAAAAAGTGACTCCTCTAATTTTTTGACTATAATCATAAAAACTCTATACCTAATTTGTCTATACCTCATTTATGAACTAAAATAACCTTGTTCACTGTTATATATCATGTTTAAATTAATGCATTTGTTGAATGTTTTTTTTAACTTCAGTTGAAGCACAGACCTGAGTCCTGAACAGTTGGGATTTTGATCTTATTACCTTTCACTCACTAGCCCAGAACCTCAATCACTCTTTATTCACTTCCAGATGTCCTTGCAACAATCAAGGCAGTAGTAATCAAGATGGCATTTTAAATCACTCTTAGAATAGAAATGTTTTTTCAGAAACATTAAGAAACATGGCACTTTTTTAGAGGTTCAGTATGTTATATAATTGCGCAAGAAAGCTCTTCCGTAGAAGAACGTGACGAGGGTGAGCACACTCATTCTCTCCACCACACTTGATTATTAGTTTGATCTCTACGCCAGAAGCTTGTGGTCAGGGGTGTGCCATCCACATATCCCACATTTGCTTTGCAGCTCAGCAATGGAAGTAAAAAGTACCATCAATTCTGTCCAGCCTTGTGTTTACAAATTCTTGCTTTTTAGAGTGGCTATAATTGCAACTAATTTCCTGGAATTCTGGCTGCTGTCTGTTCAGCACTTATATCAATAAAATCTGCATGATTGACAACACTTTATTTGGATGGTCTGCTTTATACACTCTTTAAACACTCAGGAACGAACTTGCAGACTTTCATATATCTTCATATATCTTCTTATATATCCTCAGCAAAATCTTAAAGTAAAAAAGGACAAACTGGAATTTCCAAATAAAGTGAAAGCGGAAGTTTCCAAGTGATCATCTATACAGGAGTGGACAAGTCATAAATGTATTAGCTACCCCATCATCATTATTATTATATTGCAAATAAATTAACCGCATAAACTTAATTGTGTCTACTGTATTCTCCTATGGTACTTTTTTTTTTTAATTGAAAATTCCATCTACAGCATCACAGATAAAATTGGTTTTATAACCTTATAATTGCCAGCCAATCATCATCCAGAATGAACATAGGCCAAATGCAAAATTGGTGGCCTTGACCGATTACGACAGTATCACTGTTGTAATTATATTATCAATGTCGTAATTACACTCTGACTCGGACAAGGCAAAAAATGAATTTTTAGCATTAGTACATTAGAAGGTTTAATGTGCAGAAAAAATGTAATATTGTTGCTTTGCTTTCGGCTGCTCCCTGTTCGGGGTCACCACAGCGGACCAACTGGTCCGCACAACAACTTGGCAAGTGTTTTACGCCGGATGCCCTTCCTGACGCAACCCTCCCATTTTTCCGGGCTGGGGACCGGCACTGCATCCAATGGCTGGGGTTGAGTCATTGGCTGGGAATCGAACCCGGGTCTTCCGCATGATAGGCGAGAAACCTACCACTGAGCCACCAAAAATGTAATATTGTGATACAATCAAATAGTGCTTACATGAGCAGGCCAGATGCATTAATAAACTGAATTTTCCAGTGTAATTAGAGCTGAAGGTCATGTATCATATTCTCTAATTATTTTTTTATTGTCAAATGTTTTAGAGTGAAATTATGGTAAAATGTTAAAATGTTTAATAAATGTTAAATACCTTGAACTATAAACAGTGAGGGGAAAACCCCCCACTAAAAAGCATTTATGATCGAAATGTACTCTTAATAGACTCACTAAATAGATTCTAAAGTTTTTTTTGCTTAATAAAAAGCATTCATAATATTACAAAACCAAACACAATTTGAGCTTATAGTATAATGAGTCCTTCTACACTTATCCACTATTCAAAAACTCAGATGCCCAGATGTCAGATGTCCAGATTGAAAGGTAAGTAACCTTTAAGCGTAGATATTGTTAAACTGTAAATATAAATGCAAGGATTTTATAATTTAGCTAGCTGCAATGTTAAAGGGTCACTGTAGTTAGCTAGTAAAGTGCATTAACACAGTGTCTACAGCCTCGAAAAAAAAGAAATGCTGGCCAATCTTTAACTGCTAAGTGACTGCATGTTGTGCTAGCAAAAGAGCTATATGACAGCTTTCTATGTTGCACAGTTTTGTCAATGGTTCCACTGCATATTCTTGATCCAGTGTATACACTGATTAATCTGCCTAATAACCAATTTGTACTGTACCTCAGACAGAATGTGTAGTGTGGGATTTAGAAATACATGTCCTAATTACAGTGATATCATGAAGCACATTATTTTTAAAGATACATACTAAATAAAAACATTTCTTTTGCTAAATATCATGAAAAGAGGCGAAGACAATTGCAGGTGCAGACTTTTATTGTGCATGGTGTAAAAAGACCTCTAAAACTGGAACCAGGTACAAACCTCAAAAGCATACAGGCTATGGACAATACTTTGGCAAACAAACTTAAACTTGACAATAAGACACTGAATCACAAGAAGTTTTTGGTGCTGATAGGGTGAAACAGGACACAGGTGAGGGTGACTGGGACATGTGATGTGCTGTGGCTGATGGGAATTGCAGTCGTGCACCAATTCGGCATAACCATGACATTAAATCAATAAGCAGTAGGATTTTTTTATTTTTATTTCTCTGGTTGTTGAACCTACTGTATTTGCCTGCCAAACAGCCTGGACAGAAAATGGGCTCATGAGTTCTCCATTCCTGCTATAGATTCAATATATTATAAATAGTGCTGAGTTGTTGGCAGTCTATAATAAACTAAATCTGAATAAAGTTGAAGGTGCATGGAAATGTTCAAATATTTTCCATTCACTTCCAAACTCCTAAGTTCATTTATAGCAGGAAGTATATGAAATAAAGTAGCCTATAAAGATGTAATATTTTCATAAAGACAATTCAAAATACAAATTTAATAATTAGTCAAAAACTATTTATGAGCCTACATGCTCAGCATCTAAAACATCTGCTCTTGTTGTAACTTTATAATTCCCTGCAGCCTACAGAATGGCATGGGCAGTGAATTTGCCATCTGTGCTGGTTATTGAGAGACCGCCGGGCTGGTGCTTTTTCCTGTCATATGGCAGGGTCGCTGATCTGTGTCCGCTACGCTACAGTGCTCAGAGGACTCAGGAGTGAGGGACAGGAATGTAGAGTCCAGCCGGGCCGGGAACTTGATCCTCAGAGTGTGGAGCGTCAGAGTGGACACCCAGTGAGCAAGAGCGTACAATGGAGCCTCTCAGCAAACACACATACACATAAAGAAGAGGCAGACAGAGAGAGAATTCGGAAAAATCGGGTGCGAGGAAGCTTTTCATAAAATATGGTATAAACATCTGCAAATGTCTGGCTCAGTGTCTGTTAACATATGGTACAGAGGAAGAGATATAGCAAGAGAGAAACATTCTTGACCCTTTTTTTTTATCACACAGGAGTCAAGAGGTGAAGGTGCTGGATAAGAAAAAGATAGGAAACGTGCACACCTGGAAAACACAGACCTAAAGAGGGAAAGAAAGAGAGCAACAAAAGGTGTACTCATTACTCTCAAGAGATTTGCTTATGTGTGACAGAAGAGCATGTTTTGTTAGGCTGCCTCTTACTATTCATGGCAGATATAATGAAGTTCATTCTGCGGGTGTAAGGTCAGCCCCCGTCACTGCCCACTGCACCACCATTATATACTCAAGTGCAAACGTATCCCTAAACTACTCTATCCCTGGCTCCTAGATTCTTTCTGTAGATATGGGACTAAAGAAAGGCATTTCTTTTCTCTTCTGCTATGAAGTCATCTCCCTGATCACAACCATGACAAAGCTTTGCATTCAAATGGGCTTAAATACATGTGGTGCAGAACAGGAAGCAGTCACTGGCCCTTTTCCAAAGCAGCTTTATGATAGTTTTATGTAATTATACCCTTGATTAAAATATACTTAGTGCATGTTCAAGGGGTTTCACTTCGTCGTCCTTAGGTTAGCCAAGTCCCACTGTGTGATTGACTGCAGCATCAGGGTTAAATTCAGCCAGATTCTGACCCCTATCTTTTGCTGGAGTCTGACTCCAGCCCTCATCTGTTGCACATCTGGCCACAATGTGCTACCCTGATCAAGCTAAGCCACTGCAGTGTGAGCTGTCAAGGCACCTAGCATGACAACATTCCTGCTTCAATCCCAAATTCCACTACTCAGCCATGTCCTTCCCTCTCCCTTTCTCTCTCTCAAAGGACATATGATGATGGTTGCCTGCTAGGAAACCTTAGGCAGAAATGCCACAGATTGTAGGAAGCTGGCTGCACAGATGGCCACTATCACACACAGTTAGTACCGGATCACTGCCTGTCATATTATGATGGAAATATGTATGACTATGAAGTCGAATTGGCGTATGCAATATAACAATTGAGTCAGTGTAGTGCACATGATATGAGCATCCCTTACTGTGAATGTTGTTCTCAAAATTGTTGCCTAAAACTCTAACAGAGATAAAAATTTACACATTCTGAACACTGTCCTAACTTCTTAGGTGTCTGTGACTGCTCTATATTTTATAACTGAGAGAGAAAAAAAGAAATAAGGTGCACCAAACACATCCACTGTGGCATTTCAGTTTTCGTGCCAGCTGGGTTGCCTAGCAATTCAAAAACCTTCTCCTTTTACATTAGAATTTAAGCAGTCTAAACTTAGGCATGTGTTTTGCAGGGGATGCTCACCTCAGCTAACTTCTACCAAAATTTCTGACTATATCATTAAAGGTACTCTGTATGATCTGCTACACATAGACATAGATTATGTACAAACACAGTGATTAGTCCTGACACAGGAGACAATAATATTTTTGAGGGAAATGTGGACGCAAAAACCTAAACCCCTTTCCATCTCTGTGATTTTTTACATCTCACATCCTTTCAGTTTTTCAGGGCTGCCATATTGAACTCTTGAATCTTCAGAAAGAGTGTCTGGCCCTCTAACACAAAGCAGGAGTCACTCAGAGCTACAGTCCAAGTTCTTTAAATTCTTTCCCATTTCTGCAATTTCACATACACTGAACCACAATCATTTCAATGATGCTATGGTCTGCACTTGCAAAACTGCCTTTAATAATGTCTGAACAACAGAAAAAAAAAAACAATTATGGTGTAAATCTAAACAAAAAGCTGACAAGGCCTTGACGCCAACATGCGCCAAAAGCAGAAGGACAGAGATGGATGTGGCACAGCTGGCATAAATGGGAGGATTATGAAGGGATGTGAAAGGAGGAAAGAGGGATGAGAGTAAGGAGCTCAGCAGGGTTAGCGATTTCAGCATTAGCTCCATATAATGCCCAAGGGTTGAAATTACATGCCTCAGATGAGTACAGTGTCTCCTCCTGGGCTGAGCCATGAAGTCCAACAATGATGCCCTAAAGTGTTCAGAGAGTGCACAAAACCATCTATTATAGATGAATATAGTATACACACCTGTAGAATCATGAGCAGAAGAAGACCTACGCAGATCTCCAAAGCCTGAAGCACATATGCCATATATCAATCATAACTTTGTTCTTTTTCAAAAAAGTGTGTTTTGGGCTTTAATAGTCCACATGCGGCTGCTCTCTATTAGACATCACAATAGTTTTTCAAATTTCCTTATAGTGCACTTCAACAGACAATCACACACCACATTCATAGTGTAGTAGAATCTGAGAACAACTCATAGTTAATTCTGTTCTCTATTGAGGATGAGAATGGCTGAATGCTGATACTGACAGAACAGTAGCTCTATTGTTGTTTATTACTGTAATATGGCAGTATAGTGAGTTGGCATGGAGATGTCTGGTCACACGCTGATCTCACACAAGGCATTTTTTATCGTTCTGGGCTTTTGTGGTGTCGTTCAGAACTCTATTCATCTCCTGTTGCTGTTTCTGGAGCTCACCTTGGCAGGAACAGTGTGCTGGATTGATATGACTCACTAAGGTAAATGAATTGGTATTGGCCACCAGCATGTCCTGAATTTAACAAATCCTGTTCAGGTTTGTTTTCTCTAAAGTTTTCCAGAACTTGGCAGCCCATGATTTAACTGCCCAACTGATTTAAGAGTGTTCTATAACTACTATAAGCCTGCAGTTATGAAAATACACAAATGAAGGTCCAGGAGTAACTGTGCCCTGTGTTCAGGATGAAATTTATCGCTATAACATTATATGCTTTGTGTGCCAGCATGTCAACTCATTTATGTTCAGCTGAATGCTTCATGGATTTACAAACAGGGCATACATTTAACTGGAGCACCAGCAACACCATTGATGTCTGACACTTACCAAAATCCAAAATTTAGTTAAATAGAATTTTATCTGTATAGCACTTTAACATGGACATTGTCACGAAACCACTTCTTAGAAATTACTAATCCTACACAGGGTCACTTTGCTTTAGTGGGACTTTAATTGAAATGTCCCACTGTCTTTTTTGTTTCTGGATATCACAACACAAGACCATGGTGTTTTCTACCTTCGACCGTGGAATGGTGTTGCAGGAGACATCAAAGTCATGGCTGATCCCAGGAGGCACTCCTAATGTTGAAATTATTTATTGCCCTAGAAAGAAAAAGGTACTGAAAAAGGTTGCTTTATTATATAAATGTACATAAAGGTTTCTGTTTATCTCAAGAAGTTTAACTGCAAGTGAATTTGATAGATGCATTTCATGAACAAATAACAAAGTGCCACTTTTTAAAATCATATCCTGACTTCTACTCAAAGGACATCCTCTCATGATGAGGTCCTGATAATAAAACTGTTTTCCATTTTGAATTTTTATGATTAGAGATGGGAAATATTGGTTTAGTTCAGAGAGTGTTTGTGTGTTTCAATATGGTCATAAAATTATGAGTGAACATTTTTAGTTATAAAAAAAAAAGGCAACTTAATTTCAGTGATAATTAAAATAAAATAAAAAAAACTAGGAAAAAGTATAATCAATATTTTAAAACATATATTCAGGTGCTTAATCTTTCTATGTAATTTTAGGAGATCAATTCGGATATATAAAATATATAAACCACATTTTTATTTAATGAATAAAATTTATTATTCCATTTTTCCAATACTTGTACATGTGTATGTTTTTTAGAATTCCTAAAATATAATTAATTTCTATATCTTATAAATTATATTTTAGATTATAGATTTCAGGGGGGCACAGTGGCTTGGTGGTTAGCCTCGTTTGCCTCGGGGGTTTCCTCCGAGTACTCCGGTTTCCTCCCCCAGTCCAAAGACATGCATTGTGGGTTGATTGGCATCTCTAAATTGTCTGTAGCGTGTGAGTGTGTGTGATGTGTGTGTGTGATTTGGCCCTGCGATAGACTGGCATCCTGTCCAGGGTGTACCCTGCCTTGTGCCCGTAGTCTCCTGGGATAGGCTCCAGGTTCCCTGTGACCCAGTAGTAGGATAAGCAGGTATAGAAAATGGATGGATAGATTATAGATTTCAGTTTTAAGCTCTAGATAATGTCTAAATATAAGACTTCAAGATTGAACATAATCAAGATGCAGCCGCAGTTGTGTGTGGTTCTGATAGTCAGTGGATGTGGACGCATTTTATTTGGATAGTAGACACCTCTGTAAAAAGCCCAGCATTGTCAGTTACCATATGTAAAAAGGCGGCAGTGTTTCTTCTCACGGGTAATATTTGGAACAGTTGGAAGTTGTGCTAAACAACAACAAAGTATTTTATAAATACAATAACAAAGTGGAGATGTTTTCATCAAGTGATCATTTGTTCTATGTTTCAAGTTGTGCAGCTGAAAAACACCAGAATACTTAAAGCTTGATTTGCTTAAATGTTGGAGAAGGTGCAAAACAGCTTAGTGGCCATAGAGCCACAAAACACAACAACCAGACAGAACTGCAGCTCAGTCCACTGACATCAGCAAGATTTTTTAATGAAGTCAGTGAAGAGTGGGTCTTACATAAAGAGCAGAAATGAACAGAAAACAAATAACAGGTGGTGCTCTCATACAGTGCAGTGTAACTGATATGTGGATATGTGTGTTCTGAGTTTGTAAGATTCTTGATGAAAAGATGTTGTCATCAGCGATTACGCTTTGTTAAGCTTAATTAATCATAAAGCCTGTTAAGGAACAATGTTTTGTTTTAAACATGCAAAAAAAAATAAAAATGCTTTCAACTGTAATAAACTTTGATATCCCCTTTAACATCTTATTATAATTGTTCTAAAAACAATGCAAATTATGATTATTATTGAATTTTCAAACTAAAAACAAGGGAGAGTCTCTTTGTACCAAATGGAATAGTAAATCCTGCAGTTCCTGCTTGCATTTGACTTGTCGGTCTTTTTAATAGCAAGAGAAATCTTGAGCAGTAACATGTAAACGGACAGAACAGCACAAAGTAAACAGTCATTAATCTAGACGCTGACACACAGGCCTCCTTCTCTATTTCTAAAAACATGTGCATGATAGCCCCATGCAGCTTCTGTACACAGACTGTCTGTTGTCTGAACAGCAAATCCTAGACTCCCACGTTATCAATCTTTACTATGTTCCTCCACCATGATGTGGGAAACATTCGTACACTAACGAGGAGGTAATGATGAGATCCAAATAGACTCTACACTGAGAATGAACCCAAGGTGGGTAGGGCTTAAAATATTAGTCTCACTGAGACACAGGCATACACACACAATCACATGACTGAATAATGGAATGAGATCCAGAACACACACACACACACACACACACACACACACACTCATAACACTGCCTGATTCTTTGGCCGTCACACTCATATCTCCTAAGTGTAATAAAGACTCCATGACCAAAGAGTTTGACAAGGGCCTGGAAGAAGATCTGAGTGCAAGCCTGTTTGTGGGTGAGACTGAGTTTGAGTGTGACTGTATGATCCACACAATTCCTAGAAATGACTGTGACCATTTTGATTCCAGTTAGACATGCTACGCCAACCCAAAGAGAGCTGCTTATTAGGAAGCATAGACACTATCTGATATCTGGTTATGGAGATGGCAACTCATCTGAAGCATTCTTTTATACCATGTGCTCAACATTTCTGGGTTAATTAGAGGCCAGTTATTAGAATGCATGTCCAACAGCTTTAGCACAAATTAACCAAATCATGATTACAGACATGATTTGATTTCAGTGACTGCACACATTCTGAGGGGAATTTGTTTTGCCGGGTTGCTGTCAGTGAAGGTCAGGAGGGGGTCAGTGCAGATACAGGAAGCAGGGTGTAGTGAGGCCCAGTGGGACATCTGATGTCTCTTCGAACTAGACACAATAGATGATCACTCAGCAATGAATGAATGTAGTTATGCTTTTTGGTGCATGCTATAAAGTGTTGCAGGAATTACATAGTTTTTTAGGCCAACCCAGAAGTTGGTCAGCCTCATCCTGATTCATTCACTAAAATGGCAACAGGACTTTTATTGGCTTTTGGATTATTACAGAAAATAACCACTGTTTAGGATTCTTACATGTTTTGTTCAACAAGATAATCTTCACAAATGAACAACTTTTATGAATTTTGAAGCCTAAATATAATAACCAGAAACAAAGCTATAGTTAGGCTCTAAAAAATCTACAACACATGACTTTAACATCACCACCATTACGTTTCTGACAACTCTTTCCATCTTTATTTAGGAATACTTTCACTGGTGAGGATCCACTGTGCTCTTTTTGCGGATTAACCTGAATGAATAAAAAGTTTGAGTTAGTTTGCGAGAGTGTGAGTGTAAACACAACAAGGCTGTAGCAGTTTTTCTGTTCAGCATGATGAAGGTTAACGTCCCCGACAGCATCTATAGTCCCACTTGTAAGCGACTGTCTTTTTCAAGATATGCAAAAGCCTAAAAAAAAACCTGAGTGGGGATTTTATTGATGTATTTTATGGCACAGAATAAAATGTGAAAATATCTTGAGCGTGTGTTAACCACAGACATTTAAGTAAAAACCCATTCAAAAAAGCCAGTGACTTAAGGACAATGGAAACAGAAGTGCAAAAATGCTACCTCATTTATTTTAAGACTCATTCCTGTAGCTCTCTAGTGTCCTGTAAGTCCACCACTACATCCCCACTCGGAATAACTACATGCCCTTATGCTGCTTAATCTAGGATATCAGTAAGTCAACAGCAGCTCTGGGTGCTTACATACCTTTTCATTTCTCCATGGAACATGAACTACTTGTGTTTTGGTGACCGCTGTTATTGCATTTACCTTCTCGTCCTGTTAGTCTGACATCGGCATCAGGTTTTCCTGACAGACTTGTTTGTTATGAGTCTCAACTTCACAGATGGCAAAGGGTGCCAATACATCTGACCTGGTTAACAAAGTTTGGGTCCTGCAGTGAGCACAGTGAGAGCTGGCCTGAATGTTTTGAAAGTGCTGAGAGGAAGAAAGCTGCTTGTAGAGCTTTAGTCTCTACACAAAATGCTCTGTAATGTGAGGGTCTCACAGGGGGCTTTTACTGACTGCCTGAAGGTTCAGTGGCTTCTGCTAAAACTATCAGAGCAAAACACGGACACAGGCCAGCTTGCTAAATGACTAGCCGTAAATATGAAATCAACAATCGCGACTGAACTCCTCTTCCTCTTCACAAACTGCATACATACACACACACACACACACACACACACACACACACACACATACACACAAACATGCTGCACAGAAAGATAGCCAGCAGATCTAAACTCTAAACTCTGTAGCTTCAATTGCAGCAATTAAACTGACAGTCACTCTAACTCACTTTCACTAACCACTTTATCCTTGTCAAGGTTGCGGTAAAATTCAGCCAACTTCATAAAAATATGCAAAAAATAATCTGCCACATAAATTAGATGGGATTTAAGCCTACAGAGACCATATAAAATTTTATTTTAACACATTATTTTTTTAGACGCTGTTTCAAAATTATTGGCACCCCTTCAATTAATATTTGGTGAAGCCTCAACCAAAAGGATTAACAACATTGGCTAGCTTTCTGTAATAATATAACACATGTGTACATGGTCTTGGATACTCCTCTATGCAGAACATTTCAAGCTCATTTATATTCTTAGATATATTTTACAGGATTTTAATCCAGAGACATAGAGTCTTGAGATGATCAACCCTGCCAGATCATTTCTACTGTTTTGGGGAGAAATTCTTAAAAACATATTCTTCTAAGAATGATTTTGGTTAAAGTAAAGGTAAATGAGTGAAATAACAAATCTATCATTGTGCATTTTATGCCTGTATTTGACCGTGACTAACTGTCTTTGAAAAGATAAGAACTTTTAAAATATTTGTGCTCTGAAAAGCCAAGCTCGAAATCTTTCCCATAACCTGAACAGCAATAAATGAATGTAACCAGCAAGTCATATATTGTAATAAGGCACGGTAACATTTTTTATAATACATTAAAACAAACCAGTGGCATATAATATTAGAGGAATATACTATATCAGTGCATATTTTAATGACTTCAGTATGTTTGGAGCTGAACTAGGTATATGAACAAAAATATTGTGTTGGATTTTCAGGGACATCTTCTGGCACACTGAGGGTGAACTTTGTAGCTACATGGGAAATGCTGCTTGAGCACAACAGTCATATTTAATCAGTTCAACATTTTATATCTGACTAAACTAAAATGAAAGTAAAATCCTCTGCAAAGGCAATGCATTTTTTTAGTTCAGTGCATACGGTCTCATATTAGTGAAGCCAATGTGGCAGCAGGTATAGATTCTATTAAACCTGGTCTAAAACATCCCCAAAACTCCAAACGTTTCAAAATGTTTATAGTGAGGCTTCCAACATAAAATGCTCATGAGGACTAATGTATAAGGAGTATATTTAGTACTGATGAGTTTGCTGATGGAAATGTGTTCAGCATTTGTTATTTATATTTTGGCTGACCACACAGTAATCTCTTTCTCTTTTAATCTCTTTGACTACAACATTAACAGTGTTCCTGTATGTGTGGAGCTGAAAACTCCTACCGATATCTGCGGTGCAGAGGCCTGGTGTGGATAATTCGGCAAAAACGCTAACAGGATCCTTGTGGTAACCCCTATATTCCTTTTCCACTTGAAAGCTCACACATATGTGAGTGCTACATTATTTTGCCTGCTTTTTGATGTGGACATGTTTTCAATTTATAAACTATCATCTTAAACTATCAAAAATGAGCTAATTGCTAACATTTACATGAATTGTGGTTTTTAAAAGATTTCTTTCGGATGATAGTTCATAATGTTCAACATGTCTCAGATAAAATATAAATAGATTTTTTTTAAAAATAATAATATTTCATTATTTAATCGCTCGTTTTTTCTTTCTTTTTTTTCTTTTTTCTTTTTGCATGGTATCTATTTAATAGTCAGGCTGTGTGTTTTTAAATCTGTATTTGCTTTTAAATAAGTATTTATGCTACTGTAACATAATTTCCTCTGTGGGATTAATAAAGTCACTAGTAAGTGTGTGTGTATATAAAGAGAGAGATGTGTGTGTTACATGAATGGGACATGTTTTTAATTTATAAACTACCACTATCTTAAACATCAAAAATCAGTTCATTGCTAACATCATTTACATGATTTATGGATTTTGGATCGTCATTAATATAATTAATTAATATAATCGTCACTTAATATAACCTAAGGCCTTGTTGATGGCAGTAATTAGAGATGTTATACCTTGTAACTAATTCATCCTTTTTCACTCTCAATCCTACAGCACTTGTTTAATTTGGGCATAGTCAAGGAGCACTTTGTAGAGTAGAGTAGTCGCCATCATATTTTTAACACTTAGCCCCGAGCACTCTGTTTGTAATAAAATGGATGTTTGAATAGTGCCATTTGAGCAGCCGCTAAATCAAATGACCGGAGAGCACCAAAGACTAAAACTGGCTTTCATTATAACTTAATAGTCTGTTTTCACGCCATTCACATTCACTTTGGGTCTTATTGGATCCAGCTGAGCTTAATCATCCAACCATGAAGATTTCATGGCCAGATCACAGATGAGCCATGCCACCATGCCAGACACTGTGGCATCACCCATGCCTGCCTGCATTATAGTCACCGTGTGTGTCTGTGTGTGTTTTTCTTTACACATCACTGAAGATTAAGACACTCGTTTAATGCAGAGCTTTAATATGGTTAGAGTTTTGCCTTGACGCATTTGTTTCCATTTAGTTAAGCACATATTCCCTCCACTGTCTGTATGCTTCAACATTCTCCATGGTGTTTATGTTCAATCATGCAACAGATAGTCATCAAAGGAGCTGGGCCTGAATCTCAGCGCATTCTAATATGGATAAGTAACTGGGATCTCTTTATTCTCACAATCTCTCCGATCTGCCTCTATCTAAAGATGGCTTTTCCTGTGAGAAAAGCTCCCTTTATTAAAAAATGATTAGATTACTAGTTATTATTAGTTCACACTCTCACCCTCTACATGATAGCTACACATTATACACTGAGAAACCAACAGTGCAAATTAGACCTAGGTTCAAAGAGACAGGGGGAAAAAAATAGTTTCTTTTGCTTATTAAAGATTTTTGCTGATATTTGTGAGGTTGAGTGCAATCTCTTGAAAGAGTGAGGTTTCATTTCTCATGGTAGTCTCGAAGGAGGATCGAAACCATGCTGCATTCCTGTCTACACTGGGGCTGAGATATGATCTTAAGATGTATGTAGATCTGAGATTTCCCTCTGGAAAATATACCCAGTTGGCAATTTGTCTCAGAGAGTTAGTACCAGACATAGAATCCAATTAAGATTTTGTTTGACATACATTTGTACATTTTTATAATGTTTGACTATTTGGGATTTTATTTTTCAGCATAAATATCCAGATGGCATCTACACCAGGTGCAAGGCTTTATACGCTTAATCACTTTCAATTACCTTTAATAGAAATATATATATATATGTGTGTATTTTATTTCCAAGCCATAGTTATAAAGATAATAGATAATAAAGATTCCATAACTGTAACTGTGCATGAAATTTTGTCCTATGTAGCAGGACTGACACAAACTCGAACATACAAATTTAAACAAATGATATCAGATAAATATTCCTTAAGCCTGACGGCTGTACACACATTTGCTGTGTCCTATATAAATATAATCCCACTGTATCAGTAGGAAAGTGGTGAAAACTGTAACAATATTTAATCTAAGACAAGAAACAGTGTCCACTTGGCTGAGTTATATTTCTTCTCCTTTAACTTTAAATGTCAGCATGTACCTAATATAACAGACCGAAAAGATTGGCTCTCATTTTCTATATCCTTAAATGGTGCATTCGGAGGCCCCTACAAATTTTCCAGTAGTGATGGAAGCTAAAGTAAAAAAAGCAATAAAGTGCCTTATGACATTCAGCCTTGTTACTGCCCATGGAAACAAAGAGATGTTTTTTTTTTTCCGCTGTGAAATAGTGTCCTGGAAATGTGTCACTCGCCACAGTGTCTGTCTCTGCTTCTAATTTCTCTCTCTCTCTCTCTCTCTCTCTCTCTCTCTCTCTCTCTCTCTCTCTCTCTCTCTCTCTCTCTCTCTCTCTCTCTCTCTCTCTCTCTCTCTCTCTCTCTCTCTCTTTCTAAGTCACTCACACATATGCATATATAACACAATCACACATGTTGGCTTATATCATTCCAGGATTCAGAGGGATCATAGTGCAAGTCTGTCGTCATGGCAGTGCCACGTTTGAATAAATACGGGAGGCTCCTTTTCCGGCTACTCACAACCTCTGCTCTCTTGACCTCAGGTCACTGTCATGACTTCACCTTAATTGGTAAGGGTCTGCTCTGTCCAATCAACAACAAAAAAGCCAGGGCAACAAATGCCATAGTGGGTATAGGTTCTCTTTCTTTATAAAGAAAGTCTTAAAAAAAGACTTTAGGTCTTTAAAAGAAAAAGGACTTTTTATTTATTGAAATCTTTTTGCAGCAAGATCTTTTAGATATTCAGTACATTTTCCTATAGTTGTTATATCTAAAGATTTGATATAACTTTGTTCAGGCTCTAGAAGGCAAACCCTTGAGAAATTGTAGACGACTGTATTATAGCCAGGTCTGTAGGCAGGATCAAAATGATAGTGAAATCCACACTGCAGAAATGTGTATAAATGTAATATCTCACAATGAAGTTTGTCTACTACATAAAATGCTTTTTTCTCTCTGTCATGTTATCCTTTCATTCTTCCATAAACTGCTCTGACTCCTGTTGGACCATTTCATTTTACTGAGTTAAATATTTTTATTTCCAAGAAAGCCCAAGTTGCCTGTTACATGATACTATGACATCAATAAAATCGTTCATAATTAAATTCATTATGCTTGTAGTATGCTATTAATGAGAAACATTCCACAATACAGCATCATAAAATTGAAGTAATATTATTATAGCCAAATAAGGAGGTTGTAACTTAACATGATCAGCTAATGTTACAGCAGTTAGTAAAATGAAGTGTTTGTATATTTATATATATATTAGATTTGCATTTAACAAACCACCAATTACCCTCAGACACTCACATTTATATAGTGGCTTACAGCATAAACTCACACATTTACCTCATAGCTGTGTGAGGCTATATATGTACATTGCATGCTTCTGAGCAATAAGTTTGGCAGCATGTAGCGTAGCGTCTCCTGAGCACTAAACATAATGGACAATTATGTCTATTGGCAGCACTATAGTGTTCTCCTCAGCTGCTCTGAGGTTAGTTGAAAAACACTCATTACTGCTGAAGGGTGTTGGAATGTAAGTTTTTTTCCTGCGAAATAGACTAGATATTTCTATCACGTTATAAGGACGTCTCTGTATTGAAGTAGAGATACATACTGACATTTCGATGGCGTTTGCATCGAATATTTCTCTGGATGGAAGGAGTCTCAAAAAAAAAGAAAAACAAACAACAAACAAAGAAAAAATCCCTCTTTGCACCTTTAAGAGTTTTGTTGTGCTCTCACCACTGATGACTTATTAGGCAAACCCTTTCACAGCGAAAACTCAAACCACACAAACATGTAAGTGTACCCCAGAAATAGTACTCACCATGGAAAAAAGGGTAATGTAGTATAGAACTTTATCGCCATTTACTTCTATTTAGCTATCTCTCTGAAATCTGTCGGTCTCATGACACCAGTTGTTACTATCATATAAACATTCTCATAACAAACGCCATCAGAGACTGAAGCCCTTCAACAGCAGGTAATGATTTATTATCTACATAATGCAGAAGGAAGTGTTTACACCTAATCCGCCCTAATGGAATAACAAAATTTCTTGTTGCGGCTATCGCTGTCTATTTAAACTACAGTTCATTGGCACAATTTAACAAATAGTTTCCACATTTGGAAGATAGTGAGATCCTGGCCATGTTGCAGACAGTTCACCAGGTGGACTGCTGTAAAAGAACCTCTGGAAAGGAAAAGAGTTTTGCAAAGTGCTCAGCCAACAAAGAGACATTGTGCTCTTTACCATAATGATAGTAATTTGGTTCTGGCAGCTGCCTCATATCCAGGAAGATCTCCAAGAAATGTGCAATTTTAGTTGTAATAAAATATATAACAGATGATATTGGGGGGGTGAGATAGGGGGAATGTGGTCATCTTTAAATAAGTTTCAATGAAATAAGCTAATTTTCATTACCAAATCGAGTATTATTTGTGGAGCATTGTGCGATTTTTTCACAATTGGATTCAAAGAAAGCGTGTATAACTTCAGTGTACAAGTGTGTGTATGTGTGTAACCACAGAAGAATGCATGTCAGAAACAGTGACTAATCAAACAACACAACTGTTTCCAAATGCAATTTCTACAAAATCTCTAAGTAAACTTTTTTATATGGCTGTGGATCAGCCCTGTTCTCCAAATTCCAAATTTGTATAAGTGTTTAGCTGGCTGCTCTTTCAGTTGCATGTGTTCTAATTTTTGTGAAATCGGCCTCCATCATTTACAAGGTTTAGCTGGTTGACTTCCAATAACTGTTTAATCTTCCAATTGGGAGTTCTACATTACGAAGTGTTTGCATCAAGGATCATCTATTTTATGCATGTTTTGCACTTTGGATAAGATCACAAGGTACACACATGCAAGCACACACACACACACACACACACACACACACACACACACACACACACACACACACACATATACATACACACACACTGGTGGAGCATCTGTGAAACTCTTCTGGAGGCTTTAGCAAGTCTTTTGTGGTCTGTGTAAACCCTAAACTCCATCCAGAGCTGACAGGGTCAGCAATGATTTCCCTCCCAGGCATTTAGCTTGTGCGCCTGTGTCTGCAGCTTTGAGGAATGGAGGCCCTTAGCATGATGTGAAAGGCATGATGGGTAGGTTTTGTGGAATGACTGAAATAGATGATATCGTGCTGTGGGTCATGAATGGTATGCTGATGGAGAGATGCTTCACAGAAGAGCACTACTGTGGATACTCGGTTCCAGAGAGAGAGAGAGAGAGAGAGAGAGAGAGAGAAGAAGAAGAAGAAGTAAAGAAGGACTATGAGTTAAGTGGTTAGGTGATCTCATGCTGAGTGAGTGTGCGGGGGGCCTCTGTAGGTAGGGCACTTTCAGGGTCACTCCAGATCAATACACACAGCTACCCAATACTCCCTGCTCTCTCTGGGCTTTTATTACTCAAACACAAACCCTCCCTCTCTCTCTCATACACTCTCTCTCTCATACACTCTCTCTCTCTCCTCCATGCTTAACATACCAAGCTCCTTCTGCTGTGCTCAGTCTACAGTTTGTGGTTGTGCCGGACGCCGGGGGTCTTTAATTACAGCTATTAAAGTTCAAGGTATTATCAAATGCTCTGCAGCTTTATAGCTTCATAAACACTCTGCACTGTGGTATCCACCTGTTGCTTCAGCCACAAGCTACAGTCACACTAGAGGGCTCTTTAGACTAGATAACAGAGAGCAGAGCTTGGCCTACTGAACAGCCTCCACTTTTTAGCCTTTTTTTGATGCCTTAAAAAAATGGTTCTGCTGATTGTAAGAGAAAGTAATGATTTTACAAGACTAGTGGTTGTAGTGACCTAGATCTTTTCCATATTTAGCAGATACGTCACCATTTTTGCTATTCAAAACACAGCAACCTCAAAATTCAAAAACAGACTGCTGAAACTAATCATTTTGAAAAAACAAATAATTTTATTTATTTTACTGATTATTATATATATGTTTTAGACTAGTTGTAGACTAGTTGCTTATTAATTTCGATTAAGTTGTCGAAACAAACATACATTCCATTATTTTCATGACTGTATGAACTTGTAAATGTGCTGTTAAATTGGAAGATATATGAGATGCTAAATTCATAAAACAGATGACAGGCCGCAACCACAAATGATGTGTGGCATCCTCTCACATCCCTCTTCAAATTAAGCCCTATTTTTACCTTATGTGCCCGAGAGTCTTGCCAAAAATATGACTGAGAGCTGGGTTATCATACACTCTTAGAGAACAATGTAGCGCAAAGGTTCTTTGGATGGTTAAGGATTCTTATCTTCCTACTCAGACCCCTCTGATGGGAAAACCATCTGTTGTAATGCTCTACAGAGAATCTCAAAGAGTTCCCCCAGAGGGACAAAACCTTTAAGGGGTACTAGATGGAAACTTTTGTCCAGCAGTGTATTTAAGTCTGCCGCTTGAATTTATTATGTGCTATTTGCTCTGTATCTATTTGACCCAGTCTTTTCTTACCCACTACAACTTGCCACAATGAGAATCTACTTAAAGAAAGTTAAATCTATAACAATTAATGGGTTTGATTGAATTTCCCCTGGAATACCAGTGCTTTCTTTTAGAGATTATTCCACTTGCTGCACCTTTTTTTTTTTTTTTTTTTTCAATTCAATTCAATTCAATTCAATTTTATTTGTATAGCGCTTTTAACAAAGAGCATTGTCTCAAAGCAGCTTTACAGAACATAAAAAACAATAAACATACAAACAAACAGTCCTAGATGTTAGACAAAATTTTCCCTAGTGAGCGAGCCTGAGGTGACTCAGGCGACTGTGGCAAGGAAAAATTATGTGCTATTTGCTCTGTATCTATTTGACCCAGTCTTTTCTTACCCACTACAACTTGCACAATGAGAATCTACTTAAAGAAAGTTAAATCTATAACAATTAATGGTTTGATTGAATTTCCCCTGGAATACCAGTGCTTTCTTTTAGAGATTATTCCACTTGCTGCACCTTTTTTTGTTTTGTTTTGTTGTGAAATAAACTGTCAGAAACATCCAGAGAACATTTTTGTTGGGATTGTAGTTTTATCTATCTGTGAGAAGTTTTTTTTATCTACCTTTGATGGATAGGTAAATGATCATTTTAAGCCTTCTGGTCTTTCAACTGGCTTAGCTTGTATACATTTACAGCATTTTGGCAGATGCCAGTGAGCCTGGGATTCGAGCTCAAAACTTTCCAATCAGCAGTCCAGTGTCTTATCCAGCGAGTCACCACTTCACTATTGAGGAAGCATTAGAATGAAACTGAACATAGCAAGTTGATGAGCAAGTAAATAAGAAAGAGATTGAATGTGGAAACATGATGATGAGCGTTTTACCAGCTACCACAAGTGTGATGGATCTGCTCATGGTGCTGTAGTTAAACTCCTTAGGGAATGGCATGGCTAATTACTCCTGCAGGGAGAAACAGGGAGACAAGCAGCCTGGAGACACTGGTTCTGTCAACACCAGCCAACATCTGGCTATGCCGCTCTCCTTGCCATAAGTTCAACCTTGTGCTCTAGTTTCTTTGTGCCTATGGAACCAGGTTTTTTTCCTGAATGTGATTGTTTTATCTTACACGATTGAGGAGGTATTAAAAAAATATAGAGGAAGAAGAGGAAGCCTGAGAGGGATGTTAGGGGGAACAATCCACCTCAGTGTAAGATCGTAAAACCACCTTCCTCTTTTGCAGACCTGCAATTAAAACCAAATGAGAGTTTAGTGAGTTGCCATTAGATTTTTATTTCTACCTCCGAACAGAGAGGGGGTCATCCCGTAGAGCAATCCAGCACAGATGTAGGAAGCTCCTTTTCTCCTGTTAAAACACAAATCTCTTGTTGTTTCACAGAAACTCTCTCTTCAATGAGTGGTAGAGCTTCCAGCATATATATTCAGATTTTATCCTCAGGTAAACACTATGGTTTAAAATCTAACAGTTAAGTGCGAGACTGCATCAGTGCTGAGTGGTCACTTATTGGACGGGATCTGGAGGTGGACTGAGGCCATGACAGTGAAACTTGTTAATGCTATGCACATCTGGACTGAAGCAGATGAAGATTTATAGGACTTCAAGGACACAAATCATCACTGTTTGCAAAAAGGCCCCCGACCTCCGCAGACATAAAGTTGCAGTAATTTACACTGAGCTGAGTTGAACTAAACCAATCTACACTGGAATCAGTACTGTTCCAGCCAGAAAAACTGTACACTTCTACTGTAGTAGAAGGTCATTTTCCTTCTGGTTGTCCAGAATCTCATTCCCAGTGCTTCTGTCAAATTCCTTTCTCCTGTCATTACTGCTATGACTTTGGTGTTTTCATAGAAAAAATCTCTAAAGCATCTTCGACTTATCATCTTACTGTCTTGTACACCTATTAATGGAAATGTCAGTCCTGAAACACATATATTAAAGGTATTTATATTAAAATGTTTTTTTTGCTTTGCTTAGAGATGCTGGTGCTAATTTATTGACAGGTTCTGTTCTTTATTATTATTATTTTTTATTATTATTACTCATTATTCTCATGAGATGCTGATGTCACAGGGAGACATTGCTAAAGCAGTAACAATATCGCTTAATGGGGAAAGAATTTCAACAATTTCAAACATGAGGGATAATGCTCAGATTTTTCTGTTAAAAAACTAAACAAATAAAAAGCAAGACTTCTTTTGTCACCATTTCTAATGATGTTCGATGAGAAATCCAAGTGAGAATGTATGACCTTGTGGGGAATGTACGAAACAATAAACATAAATGAAAATAGACCTGAGTAAATTAAAAAAAAAAAAAAAAATAGTCAGCTCAAATGTGCACAGACGTGTGTGAGTGTCTTGGCTCTATATAAACACACAGTCCTGGTTCAGTGCAGTTTGTTCAAACTGTTTCCACACCACACAGCCAAGAGCTGTAATAAGCAAAGCCATATTAAACGTAGTGAAGGAAAAAAAAATCTCTCTCGCTGTCTGAAGGTTGTTACTTACAGCCTGGGGTTACTGCAAGAGAGATGCCAAGTGAGCAAAACAATTTAGCCAAATTTAGGAACAGGAGGTGAAAACAAAATCTGCATGTAAGATTTATTGATTTGCATTTGATTGGGAAATGGGAAGGAAATTGTTGAAGCTGTCAAAAGAAATAATTCTCTATTAAAAATGATGTTTCAGCTTACATTATACATCACTTTGGAATAGTACGTTTCTTTAAAAAAAAAAAAAATACAGAATTGACAATGTTAGGCAAGCCATTTTAAAGAGCAAGTAATTAAGACTAGCTGCTATATTGAACACTACATAAAATTAGTTTAGCTACAATAATAAAGCTACATGTATGAATGACGCAACGTTCTACTAATTGGCTAATGAGAAGAAGCTGCCTATTAAACAATTTGATCTCTTAAACAATTTTAAGTCATTTGTATTGTTTTCACCCAACAGACAGGACGTAGCTATATAAATAGAGGACACAACCCTCCCATTTTTGCAGGCTTGGGACCAGCACATCATCCAGTGGCTGGGGTTTTGGGCATTTGCTGGGAATTGAACTTGGGCCTTCCACATGGTAGGCGAGAAACCTACCGCTGAGCCAGCAATGCCCTATAGATAAACAGATAAATAATAGATAAATAATATATATTGTTTGCATTACAGAACAGCTGGGTTTAACAGCACTACTCTGATATTTAGCTGAATAAAATGTACTTTATGTCAAATGTGATGATGCAACAAGCAAGTACACTGTACACTATATGACCAAAAATTTGTGGACACCTGACCATGCTTTTAGAAAAATCTCTTTATAGATTTATTACCTCTTTGCTTTTATTATAACCTCCACTCGTCTAGGAAGGCTTTGTACTAGATTTTGGATTGTAGCTGTGGGGATTTGTGCTCATTCAACCACAAGAGCATTAGTGAGGTCAGGCACTGAGATCGGACAAAGAGGATTGAGGTTCAGTCAGCATTCCAGTTTATCACAAAGGTGTTCAATGGTTCAGTGAGATGAGGTCAGGTTACTCAAGTTTGTTGACATGAACCTTGGCAAGTATGTCTTCTGAAAAATTGTATGCATCCAATTTTGTGGCAGCAGGTTGGGGATGGCTAACATATGGGTGTGATGGTCAGGTGTCCACATATGGGCAGCTAATCCAAATCAACATTTTGTTACAGGAGATTTTTATTTTGTTATAATATTAGTGGCACATTGATGTCAATTAAATAATAATAAGAATAAGATGTGTAGTAATGCAATGTCATGCAGTCACAGGCCTAGTTCTCTACAACACAGTTTAGTCTGTCTAAGACCTGTTTGTGATCTGAGTGTGTGTGTGTGTGTTTATGTTCCACGTCAGAATAATTTCTGATCCAGGCCGTTTCCCAGGATCTGGACAGGACCAGAGCTAGTTGATCAAATAAACCATGAGTGACGATAGAACCATGGGTCTAGACCATACACACACACATACACACACACACACACACACACAAAAAAAACACACACAACACACAAACTCACACACACAGGTCACAAACAGGCTTTAAACAGACTATATATATATATATAAATGAGTCACCCCAGTAAAACAAATTGGGAGAATCTGCAAACTGTGTGCTCACAACCAATAGGCTAAATATGAACTTAAATGAGCCATAAAGAGTTTTACGTGTGTGTGTGTGTGTGTGTGTGTGTGTGTGTGTGTGTGTGTGTGTGTGTGTGTGTGTGTGTGTGTGTGTGTGTGTGTAGACCAAGTTCTGTCTTGGCTCCTGTGTGTCACTCCCTGTCCCCAGTAGCCACAGTCCCTCAGTCATGTGGACAGGCCAGACTGTAGAAGTGAACAACTGCTACACTATAAAAATAATCATATTACTCTGCTGAATGTTTGCCTTACAGGAGTAAGGCTAAAGGAAAATTTATGGGGTAATTAGGTTCATACCCTCAGGCATTCTGACTTTACCTTAAGTACACATTTTCATGTTTCCTTGAATAAGCCATTCCAAGAAGAAAAAGCAGATAATAGCATAATGCTGTACCACACATGTAGAATGGTCAGTAGGTTGGAAATAGACTCAGTCACTTTCACTTGAAACTGTGTCTCAGAACATTCGCAGTCACATCTACATAATTCATTTGTGTTGGGATGTAGATTAGGTTAGGAGATTACAGAAAGCTATTGCTATTAAATACCATATTTATATGATGCTGTTAATGTGGACTATATATACTGCTTTCCATTCAAATAAACAGGCAAAATTATATTACAGTAGCTGTAAATCTTGTGCTAGGGCAAGCCAGCAGAGGTTGCTGAATGAGTGTTTTCTATAAGACACGCAAAGTAACTCCTGTGCTCAACTTCCTAGTCCAGCGTCGGGTTACAATGGCCCTCTGTAGCCTCCCTCTGATAGAGCACAAGTTCATATTTCATTAAGACATTCAGTGGAGTGGTACAGTAAATCTCTACAGGGGGTGAAGGAGCAAAACCAGGCCAAGCTCAACTGCCAAGACATCAAGTGTCAAATGAATAAGGCAGAAAGAAGAATTAGCAGCAAGTATAAACACACACACACTATATATATATATATATATATATATATATATATGTGTATATATATGTATATTAAACATCACTCTTTGATTATTCTGGTATACAGTGGTAAGTGATAATTATCTTTTAAAGTTTTAAAGTCACTTATATGCAAATGTGTAAACTGATTTCCTACAATAAACAATGCCAGATTGTGTGTTGTCCTTGTTCCATATGTTTATGCTCTAAGTCTGAGCAGCTTCTGTCTAGGGTCCAGGACTGGGGTGGGAGTATAGCCTGTTGATCAAATAAACCAAGAATGCTAGAATGATGATGGGTGCTTGGGTCTGGACTCAACACACACACACACACACACACACACACACACAGCCGCTTGGTGTTATACTTGTACATGTTCATGTGCTACTGTAGCCAAATAATAGTACAGCTATGAAAACTTGTCTTTAGTGCCATACAACATAAATTGCCGTAAAACACAACATATAAACTGTCACATATTCCTTTTATAATCACATTAATTGGAGAGAAAAAGATAAATACATTGAAGCCAGGCACCACATGCAAGAACCTCCGATTGTTATGTAGATTACTGGATATTAAGCATATGCCACTCTAACATGCAAAAAGCCTTCCCATATGCTTGTTTCTTTGTCATGTTTATGCTATGGCTATTTTTGTCATCCAGAATGACCAAGGGGTGCTGGCTGTCCTCCATTTAAAACAACATTCACT
Organism: Hemibagrus guttatus; assembly: GCA_033459395.1. Lineage (NCBI taxonomy): Eukaryota > Metazoa > Chordata > Actinopteri > Siluriformes > Bagridae > Hemibagrus > Hemibagrus guttatus. The sequence continues at coordinate 10,674,884 of JAUCMX010000002.1, read as the reverse complement.
CTGTAAACCCTGATAGGTACAACATTAACTCCATGCTGCTGCTTCCTAAATTTCCAAAAGTATACTATAAACACTTCAAAAACGAGAAATATAATCCATATTCACCAGAGTGTTATAATCTATGTGAACCAGAGTGTCAGCTCTCATAGTTGGGCGATACAGGTCTAGTTGCAGAACTTCATCAGACTGTATCGCTAGTAACAGAAACATTAATCACATAGCTACATAGAATGTAATATAAAATTCCTAGTTCTTATTTTTGGTTGCATGTACCAGTGATATTTTCTAACAAATTTAGTTGGTTTTATATTTTTCAAAATAAAAAGTTAGTCATTTAAACCACCAGAGCTCTGCCCAGGATAAAGACGTTATTGGGGATGAATGAATTCTGTAAATTTCCATTTGCATCGTGTCTGTAAATGTGGTGCAGGCAACCTGTAGATTTCCATGATAATGAACGTGGCTTTTTTATCCCACGAGCTTAAATATCCAAACCTCTTATTAATGTAAAAAACAAACTTTGATAAAATAAAGATTTTTTTTGACACAATGCACACCTCTGCTGAACTTGAAGGAGTTTAAAAAAACATCCTTTTTTGCACTTTTCTGTCTTTGAATATTCTGTTTTTATCATCAACCTTTTTTCTGAAGAAACCAGGTCATTATTTCATTAATAATACCACAGAGGTTAAATGAAATGAAAAACTTCCCTTTCAGACGTCTCTAGCTCACTCTCTCTCTCTCTCTCTCTCTCTCTCTCTCTCTCTCTCTGGCTACTCCCTCATCTAATGAGTTGCCTACAGCTAAATAATTTACATAAATGCATGTGATTGAATAAACCACAACAGATGATCTGCTACAGAAGTTGCATTAGTTCATGTTTAGAGAACTGGAGTAGTGGAACCACAGCCAGTTTGGATTTTTCATACATTGTTCAGGTCTGCTCTGTTCAGTCTGCTGAAATGCTTTGCTTGGTCTACAAGTGGACTGGACTGCGGTCCACCAGTTGTGCTAGTGCCATTGCAGCCAGCGGGCTTTTACTTTTATTTGGGTCACTACTTCAGTAAGAGCTCTTTAATGAAATTAGTGCAATCTTGAGTAGCCCAGTCACTAACTTGAGGGTATAGACAAAGAAATGGGTTAGGCATTTGAGCAACCTTTTTCTTTAATTCTAGCCTGAAGCCCATCCACTGCTGCTGCTGCTGCCAAGTCTCCTTCCTGTATGATATATTGATCATCAGACGGTGAGCCATTGCAGCACTGACTCATTATTCAAGTTAAGATGAAATGATGACTCAAACTAAATGATTAACTCTTTCCTGGGATTCTGATGGTTAACTCTCTTTCCATGTACCAAGTTATTTTTCTTACTCGTCTTTAAGCCAGAATATGATATTAATTTGTCTTAAAATGATGGATTGTGACATTTCATCTATAGTGTTATTAATTAAGCAATATCACAATCGTTATCATGCTTCTGTACTGAATATCAACATGGGATTGGAGCAAGGCTACAATCTGAGTGCCACAGGTAATTACACCCATGGTCATATACAGTACAATGCATGACTGTGATATTGATATTTTATACATTTAACAAGAAATTGTACAAGTAACTTACATGTTAGACACAATATGGTCAAATATTTGATTTATTTTTGCTTTGTCAGAGAAAATGCTTCCCAATGAAGCCAGAGCTGGATAGAAATCTGTCATACTGCAGTAATAGTAGTAATGGTTTCTATGTAAATATCTGTCGCTAGAAATGGAATATTAAATAACACACACACACACACACACACAAGAGGATTGATTCAAACAGTGGAAATGTTTCATTTGTATTATAATAAATAGGCATGTACTAATCACAAACTATCCATCCATTTTCTATACCTGCTTATCCTACTACTGGGTCACAGGGAACCTGGAGCCTATCCGAGGAGACTACGGGCACAAGGCAGGGTACACCCTGGACAGGATGCCAGTCTCTCACAGGGCCCAATCACACACACACACACATCACAGTTGCACATGTTACACTTTTTAGTCCTTAGCTCTGTGATGTTTTGTAGCTCTATGGTGTTTTATGTAGCATCAGGGTCCTGGAGAAACGTAGTCTAATTACACTGTGTACTCCATCAGCTATATATGGTTGAAATTCATTTCAATTCAATTTATCTGTATAGCGCTTTTAACAATGGACATTCTCTCAAATCAGCTTTACAACACGACATGTTGAAATGACAATAAAAGCTTCTTGACTTGACTTGAAGTAAGTATTAATTTGGGGATTAGTGCATGATTGTTCATATACTGTTATAATAAAAAAAAAAGTAATCCAAAAAAAGCTGTGTTTATTGTATTTGATGTATGCTTTCAACAGGTTAGGTTTCATAGTTTCATGTGTAAATTGTATAAAATAGCCTGTAACATGGCTGGAAGCACATGATCCCCACTATATCCCCTGTACACATATACAGACATACAGAATAAGGGCCAAGAAAAATAAAGTCAAAAAGTCACCATTCCCAAACTTCAGAGCCCCTGCACACTGTCAGCTCACAGCAAATATGCTAAATATCAGTGTAAATGAGCCATTAAAAGGTTTCAGTGTGTGTGTGTGTGTGTGTGTGTGTGTGTTGTGCAAACTTAAATGAGCTTCATCCTTCATCCTGCACCATATGAAAAAACAGCTTAAATTTTTCCTCTCAGACTCTCAGTCAGACTCTGTCCCTCAACTGCCTTTTCTACACCCAACCATTTTTCTGTTAGCGTTTGAAGACAGCGCTGCCATAAGCAGCACTGTGCTGAGATATAGCTATGGACAGAAAACTGGGAACGTGGCAAAATCAGAGAGGAAGAGAGAGTCATTATCCATCCAGCCACATAAAAGTACACTCTTCGCTTTTGCCTGTGCAGTGGATTTGTGTGAGGATTTATGTACTAGTTGTGTGTGTGTGTGTGTGTGTGTGTGTGTGTGTGTGTGTGTGTGTGTGTGTGTGTGTGTGTGTGTAGATTCCCCAGTTTCAGAGCAAGCAGAACTCACATCACCTGCAAACTCGCACAAAAGAACCCACTTTTTCAGGAACGTTCATAGAAAACCTGTAGCTTCTCAACCATCTGCCATGTTGTGTACATGCACGTGTATCTTTTTTATTTTATTTTTTTTGCTTTATGATTTATGGGGTGTATTTTATGAGCCAGTGCTGATTTATGACCCATATGGCTCTGATGTAAGTTCTGTGCTTCATTACAAACACTCACCTCTTAAAGAGATCCTGAATAAAGCACTGCTCTGGGATCCACTCCCTGGCCTTTTAATGTCTCTCACTAACTGATCTGCTCATTATCCTGAATGCAGACAGTCTCCTGGTTTGCTCATGTGAGTGTCTGTGGTATATGCGTTTTCTTTTTGCTTCTGTTGCAGGTCTTATCTTGGCATGTGTTCTTGTTTATGTGCTGGTGATAATGATGTTTTGGGTCTATTAAGGAATGACTCATTGTACATTAGCCTTTGTGTATAAAATGTCTCAGTGCTTATCTCACCTTGGATCACCTGTGGAAAGAGTGGGATCATTTCATTGATGCGGTTTATGCTGTAATGGCTATAAAGCACAGAGAAAGCGGTCTGAGGTTACGTTAAACTCTCCTGTAGGTATAAAGACAGTTTCCCTTACTTAACACAGACATCACATGCACACCAACCAGACCAACCAGAAGTGGCCACCCAGAGGCTGGCACGTGTCATTTGCTTGCATTGGAGTTCCCCAGCTGGGTGTGGATTTCTTGGACATAGCTGCATTCCTCCTCCCTGTCTCTCTCTCATGACACAACTGAAGGCGATTATAATTCAACTAAGTTCTTTATTCTATCTATCTATCTATCTATCTATCTATCTATCTATCTATCTATCTATCTATCTATCTCTCTATCTATCTATCTATCTATCTATCTATCTATCTATCTATCTATCTATCTATCTATCTATCTATCTGTCTGTCTGTCTGTCTGTCTGTCTGTCTCTCTATCATTTGATTTAAGAATTCTGTGCACACTTTGTGAAAAAAATATTAATCCATTCATTTAAAATTATATTGGTTGCTATTTAAATTGCATTAAAGCTATAATCTGGCATGATTTGTCTTTTTTGGGGGGGTATAGCTGCATTTATTGTCTTTGCCTCCATTAATTCAACTGAGCTCCTCATTCGACTGTGATCTGGTGCTATTATTTACTAAATGAATATCTTTTTTATGAAAAAAAAATAAAACCCAGGTTTGTTTTGTCATGTAATTGTTTTTGATATATCACATTAAAGGTGAAAAGATCTGATTTTTTATTTATTTTTTGTTATTTTGTTTTCGTTCTCTCATTCAAATTTGGTGAAATTATTTTAATAAAATAAAATAAAATCTAGCTATCTAGCTGTCAAAAAAAATTGTTTCACATTAAAGTTGGAAAAGACCTGACTTATCTCGGTTAACTTTTTTCAAACATCACAAAACCCAGCAATTGTAACACGAAATAAATGATATTAAATGATATACATTACACAGTGAATGTTTTATTGAAGCTTTCTTTGCTGAGAATAAAAGCAGCTCTTGATTTCATTTAGCGCACACTTTTGAAAGGCTTTTTAAAACACATTAATATAGAATCTTTTTTATTTAAAAAATGTATGATTGTTTTGGGTTGTGAGATTGTGGAGTGAAATCTTCATTTCATACATCATGTTTTCATGACGTTTTCATTTTTTTTCATAAAATGGCTATAGATTTTTTTTTAGGATTTCTGTGCTGATTTTACAGTTAAATGTAGAATTTTACAGCTAGCATCAGTTATTCAATCTGTATTTTAAATATTTATTACGTTTATTTTCCTTACATTTCACCCCTTTTTATGCAGAATGCCAAGATTTATGTAATTATTGTCCCTGTCCTAACTCCTAAAGGCTGTCGCCCCTGCTCCACGTGCACTCTCTCCTATCCCTTCATCATTCCTGTTTTCCTTGGCAAATGACAGGAGACTTTGACATCTGCTGATGATCTAATACTGCTTCTCGGGCCAAATCCAACAGAGTAAAATGTGAAAAATACTCGTGCTGACTGTATTTTCTTCTCATTCGCCTCATGCTGAACCGGTCCGCCAGCACTCGTAAACCTCGCGTTAATCACTCTCAAATATTGTTGATGATATTTGTGGGCTGGGTCGGTTAGACCTGAAGCCAATCGGCTCTTTGTCTGCCTGGTCGCTATGAATTAGGTTTAAGTCTGGAAGAAAAGTGTATTTGTGTTTAGAGAATTTTACATTGCATACTCTTGCTTTATAGCTCGTGTCAGCATTACTCCTGATACCAAAACAGTTCCATATGGAAGGGGCTATTTAATTTATGAAGGGGAAAATGATAGATGATGCATTGCAGCAATACGCAAATCTCTCATCATGTGGGTGTGAGGCTGTCGGTGTGTGTCTATCTGCAGGAAAGGGGCCATACAGTAAATGTGTATAGATATGACTCGGGCCTGCTCTCGTGCTAGCCCAACAAAGAGCGGTATTGTGTGAATGAGGTTTCTGAACTTTCTCTGTACCTTTATCACTTCCCCCAAAGCATACAGAAACTGACAAGCAAAATGCCTGCACAGCTTTCAGCATGGTCCAAATAGGAGCAATTGGACTGGTGGCAGTCCCATCAGGAGCAGGCTGTGGGGACTTGGCATGTTTGCTTTTCTGGGATTAGTTAAAATCATGCATGTAATAAGGAGAAAATGGCTTTTAAGCTTGCCTGTAGGAAACAGCGCTCATGGAACCACTGCATTATGCCTTATTAAAGACAGACCACAAAGAGAACAGGTCTGAGGAAGCGAGCTCGGGAATACGCACGAGAAAACACTTTTGTCTGCACCCGATATTAATCTGGGGGAGAGAGGGGATTAATCTAAACCACTGACATCTGATCAGGCACATCTTCTTGAAATTAATCATAGAATCTTTTTTGAGTCATCTCATCTTTATAGCCTCAGATTTGCACACTGTTCCTCCACTTTAACTTTATTTTGTCACCAGATTTGCAGGTGGGTATGGTGCAGCAGTAAGGTATAATCTGCAAATGTAGACTTTATTAGTAATAATCCATATGATGTAATGTAATTGTAATTTCAAGATCATTTATATGATGATATAAACTGTTCCTTCTAGCATCCGGAAAGATCCTGTTCAGTTTAACAACTTAGCAACAATAGTGCTCTTTCTGTCAGAAAAGATTCAGTTAACTATCTGAGAGAACTGCTAGCTATCTGACCCCTTGAAAAAGAATTTATGAAATACCCCGTTTAGTCATAGATACGGCCAATTTCCTCCCACTATTTAGATCTCACACATCACCTACCAGCCTCCTCAGAGATATGAAACCAACCAAAACAATTTTTCTGAACAGCTGAACATACATGAAGGAAAGTGCTATCTGCCCTCTTCCACATACATGCTCACAGTTGCATGCGATCAGATCACGGCGCTATGATTGACAGGAGAGACGGGAATGCCATCCCTCCCAGAAAGAGGGCACGTGGCATGGCTTTGGCATGACTGGGATTTAATGATCATCGTCTTCTGATGACATGCTAACGGTTGTTCTGTTGCACTGCTCAGGAGCTCTGTAAATTGATAAGATGTCAGTGCAGGTTACAGTTTGTGTAGAATCCTGAATGGATCTCTTTGTTCATGCTGGGAAGCTTTAAAGCTACATTTTACAAGAACTTATAAATTATTTAAATATTTCTGCACCATGTTTTTGGTAGGATTAAAAGGTCCCAGGCTTCTGGCACCTAATATATGAATTTTTAGAGGTCATATGTCTAGCTACAAAATACAGTAAAATGACAAGTCTGAAAAATCCCCATATATAACAATTTATAACAAAGAGCCTTTCAAATGTGGAAGGAACATACTGAATCATCGCACACAAGGGTGGATTACAGTGTGGTTTTTGTTCAGAGTGAAGATTCTTGTAAAAGTATGGGTGTATGAGTATGTGTATGAGTTCGTGAGAATAAGTTCTCAGATAAGGCCACTCTCTCCTGCTGTTCATTAGAGTTTAATAGAGAGCAGAGGTCAGCTTGCGGGTGCGCACGCATCATCGTCCTCCCTCGCGCTGCTGCTCTAGCTGTCACAATGAGTCCTTTCTTCTTTTTACTAATCTCTATACTTCACTCACACTCACTGCACACATTTACAGTGCCTGCAAACTATAATACTGAAATCAAATCTTATATTCAGCTTTTCTTGTTTTGAACTTCTGACTTTCTACTTGTCATAATGTCATAATACGTCATAGCTTCCACAGCAATAATTTACATTTATGACATTTGGCAGGCATCCTTTTCCAGCTTTTATCTCATTGATACATCTGAGCAGCTGAGGGTTAAGGGCCTTGTTCAAGGGCCCTTCAGAGGCAGCTTTGGGATTTGAACTCACAACCTTCCAAGCAGTAGTTCAGCATCTTAACCTACTCCAAAACTACATGCATGGTTATGCTCACTGACACAACAGCCATGTTGAACTTTTCAATTCTCTTTCTCTGACAGTTGCACTGGCAGTAATTCAGAATTATATAATATTAATGCACCTGATCTAATATGTTATACTTTCTAAAGTAACGTGTCATTCACAGGGACTTGTAGTCTTAGTATAACAAATATGGGCTTAAAAAACGTGTGATCATTTCATTAAATAATTTAAAAATGTTAATTATGGATATGGAAAAGCTTTCTGTCAGGATTATTATACAGATTATTCATTGATCGTATTATTTTGCAGTGGTCAGTAGTGTTTGCTTGTTTGTTTATTTTTTCAGGACAGGATTTTATGCGTTTTTCAGTTTCTTGGTAACTTAAGTTGCAGGGATTTTTTTTTCTTAAAGAGAGAGGAATAAAACTGCAGAAAAGGTTTTTATTACCAGTGTAACATAAGTGATAACGGAAACTATCTTGTCGTGTCAAACATTCTACAACATTGAATGGATCTATAAAAGATTAAACGCCTGACATGTTCAATAATAAATCGAAAACTGCATTCCGTCATTGGCAAACTGCTGTAGTACAACACAATATGACAACTTTCACATCCTGTTTTATATCTTATGTATCATAGAAGAGTAGATTAATTAACTCTACCACTCATGCTAACCAGCAGAATAGGTCCTAGCACTGGAGAAATGATTTATTAGGGTCAGAGGCAACATGTCAAAGGCCAACTACAGAGCCAGAGTGGCATCTGTCACCGAAGTTGCCGTAATAAAACCACAGCTTAATGGTCTATTCTCCCTTCAGTGTATTTTTAGTGCATGTGTGGATTGAGGAGAACTCTCTGCTGGCATTTTTATTGCTGCCTGCTTTCATATGTGGTCACATCTACTAAGTAGACGTATTATTTATGCCTACAAATGATATCTCTTGTATGTGATTTTTCATCACCGCTAACCACTCATTGTTGTCTCTTGTCCCTGGTGTTCATCTTGCTTAACATCCCCAGGTTTCATCTGAACATTTGAGGAATTTTGGAATCATGTCAAAGAATATAATATTTGACCCCTAATGCCTTTCTTGGCATTTGGGAGCTTACATTTTTTTAATCAGTAACACAAGTAAAAATGTAACAAATCTCTTGGAAGGCACTCAAGTGCAACAGTGAAGACTCCTCCATTTGCTCTCAGAGATAAGGCATGTGAAGGTTTGAACAGATGCTTCTTCTTTTTTGCTTTTAAACAACATACAAATTGATGAATCTCTTTGCTCTCTTTGCTCTTACTAGGGAGCATCTCAGTTCTTCACACAAGCAGTTTTTTGACACACTGTCAAGGAAAAAAGGGAAACTCAAAGTGACAGATTACTTTCCCAATGACTAAGAATTGTATAATCTCAGGACACCAAAAAAAAGAAAAGAAAAAAACATTCCACCAAAGCTCTCTGTTTCTCATTTTCCTCTTGTACTCCTCACTGCAGGATGGAGTCACTGCACTGCAACTCCATAATGTTGCTCGAATCTCAACCCTGCCACGTATGCACTGTGTACGAGCAAAAAAAAAAACCCTTATTAAGTTCATAAGTGTGTGTTATGGGGAATATATATATATATATATATATATATATATATATATATATATATGGAAGGTTTTATAGAAATGTTTTCACACCTGGATGAGAGGAGCAGGAGACAGCGGTAAAGATACAGGCTGTCTAGTCAGGGCTGCAGACTAAGCATTAGGGAAATTGGTTTTTAACTCAAGCTCAAGGTTTCCTTCACTTATAGGGTATTAATGTCGTACATTTGGCTGTCCAAAGCCAACACTTTGGTCAATGATTTATTCAAAAGTACAACATCAGTGTGCTGTCACCTAAGATAACACCTATAACCTTTCACTCCACCTGACAACCACACAACCAGACACTCTTTACATTTTCTTCTTATTTTACACCCTCTGGCATCTGTACTTCCATAACCTTTCGGAATGTGGATTTATAGGTGAGAGTTTTGTCACGTTTGCAATTTATGGGCAGAATCCCACAGTGTGCGGGTCTGTCTCTAGCTCTCTCTCTCCCTCTCTGTAGAGACTGTCTGCAGTGGCAGCACCTCAGAATGTCACCATTAAGCACTTCTTGGCTACATCTTAGAACCAAAAATAAAAATGTCGCACAAGCTGTTTTGGCAAGTTGCATGACTAAGCTATTGTCACGTGTGGACTTAAAGTGGTCTTTTCTTTTCCTGTCTTTGCTCTTTCTTTGGGTTAACTTTGCTTTGGCTCAGTTCATGCTCTCAGCACTCTTGCTCACCATTTTTCAGTGCTTCAGCACTTAAAAAGTCTTTTTTTTTCTTATTTGTTTTCTTCCAAGCAGCCATGCCTTATACATTTCAGGTTATCATTACATTTACCATGTACATGTATTTATGTAG
>JAUCMX010000002.1:10614939-10659939 GCA_033459395.1 Hemibagrus guttatus | reverse complement strand
AAGTCAGCAAAATCCTATTGCTCCCTCTCTAATCTTGTCACATGTGACCACAGCATGCTAATTATAGGGGTAGTGCAATGCAATTTAGTTCCCACACAAAACCAACACTGTAGAGCTGCAGCTGCTCAGAAAAGGGCCCTGGAATAATATACTCCTCAAGATATAGTGAGGTTAGGAGGCACACAGCATCCTTTCATCTAAGATGATGAAGTCAATTCAAGCCATCAAACACTTCAGCCTCCCCCCAGCCTCTATCTGTCATCCTGTTCATGTTTCATTACTTATGTAGTGTAATAAGAGAACAACATGAGAACAACAGGCGTACTGAGTGCAAGTGTAACTGTGTAGTTGAGCTCGTCAGCCAACACTGAGGCCTTGATCTCAAGGTCACGCTCAAATAATCTGTCCTTGAACAAAAAATATCTGTGTTCGTGGTGCAAGTCATGCTCTTTAATAATCTGTAGCTTGGTCAATGACCTTCTTTTTCTTGTTGTTTATTAAAGCACTAATTCGGAAGTAGGAGGAAAGAGATTTTAGAGCTGATAAACACCATATATATATATATGTACATGTACATGTACAGTGACGCGGGTATGCGGGTATGCAAATATATACCCCAGGGAGATAGACGCCCCTGCCTTGCATAGTCTTCCGCTGCCTTGTGGGATAGGTGCTTGTCAGAACCAAAGGCTAAGGGAGGCAACCCCAACAGAAAACATGCAAATGTGGAGGCATTGAGGGCGGTTGATAGACGGAACTCCCGTAATCTTCTGGCCATCCGCTGCAGGGAATAATAGTCTGCGCCTGTCTTGACATGCTCTTGCCGGCAAAGGTCCACTATTAACTCCCCCAGAGAGTGCTGCTAGTAACTTGCAAAAGCTAACAACACTTTAACACTTCTTGCAAGCAGAGTAAAAAAACATGTACAGTGACAGGTGAAGTGAATAACACTGATTATCTCCTCATCATGGAGCTAACTAGCCACCTGTTAGTGGGTGGGATATATTAGGCAGCAAGTGAATATTTTGTCCTCCAAGTTGATGTGTTAGAAGCAGGAAAAATGGGCAAGCGTAAGGATTTGAGCGAGTTTGACAAGGGCCAAATTGTGATGGCTAGACCACTGGATCAGAGCATCTCCAAAACTGCAGCTCTTGTGGGGTGTTCCCGGTCTGCAGTGGTCAGTATCTATCAAAAGTGGTTCAAGGAAGGAACAGTGGTGAACCGGCGACAGGGTCATGGGCGGCCAAGGCTCATTGATGCATGTGGGGAGAGAAGGCTGGCCCGTGTGATCCGATCCAACAGACGAGCTACTGTTGCTCAAACCGCTGAAGAAGTTAATGTTGGTTCTGATAGAAAGGTGTCAGAATACACAGTGCATGACGGGTCAGGGCTGTTTTGGCAGCAAAAGGGGGACCAGCACAATATTAGCCAGGTGGTCATAATGTTATGCCTGGTCAGTGTATAGTATTGCAAAATTGTTGATCGTGTCTTCCATGTGTTCTAGGGACCAGAATCTTATTTGTGTGCTTTATAAAATGTGATTGTACTTTTTTAGTCTTATTGGAGATTTTTATCTGTACAAGTCTTCCTTAAAAAGCAAGTAAATGAAATTGATTTCAGTATCTTAAAAAATGTGATTATACCTACTGTACACAGTTATATGTGAATGTAACAGATAAACAGTAACATTGCATATGAACTGAGATGTGACTGTAGGTAGGACCCACTGTACTGTTTAGCAAAAGAAACTAAAGCAACTAACCAATTACTCAGAAAGATGAGGGATTACAACCTAAGGTTTAACTGCTGAAAATGAGATCAAGGCTGATTAGAAAGGTTTAGCATGACGTAGAGCAACTCATTGCTTCAATCACTTGATGCCTCAGATGGTCACCTCTTTTTTCCGGAAGAGGAACTGTTACATTTTGGTCATTGCACAAAATTTGGTCCTTGGTAGAGATCTCTACTTGCCAACAGTATGGGCCTCCATGAGCTCTGGGTGGTCAGAATGATGAAGAGAGGATGGCATGGCTTCTGCTGTAGCACCATTTTGGAATGGAATACACAATTAAACTGGTGAAGTACAATTTTTTAAACACTTTTAACAAGTAATCTTCCACTAAAAGACTGAATATTTGACAGATAACAAATCAAGGAACACAACATGGCTCTGATGGTTATAAAATTTGACTTGGCCAAGCGGATCAAACTGGCCCAGGGATTGTGGCTGTTGTACTGGCTTGCAGTTATGGGTGGAATCCTCATCTTCAGCATGGGGCTTTTCTTCAAGATTGAACTCCGCAAAAGAAGTGAGATGATGGACAATAATGAGAGTCATTTTGTACCCAACTTGCTCATCCTGGTAGGCCTGGCTGCTTGCGGCATCAACGCCTTTGGTGGTAAAGTGTGTCATGACTCACTTGATTCAGCTAAATTTTCCAAGTGGAAGCCCATAGTGAAGAATTACCTGTGCGGATGCTTTGCCTTCTCCATCACCCTCTTCATCATGGCCCTGCTTTGCTTCCTGATGCAGATCTCTCTACATTTTGCCCTAGCTGAAGGTTTAAAAAATGGGATGAAATTCTACAAAGACACAGACACCCCAGGACGATGCTTCATGAAGAGGACTCTGGACATGACCCAGATTGAGTTCCGTTGCTGTGGCAACAATAATTTTAGGGACTGGTTTGAGATCCAGTGGGTTAGCAACCGTTACCTGGACTTCAGCAATGATGAGGTCAAAGAGTGAGTGCTTTTACCTTCCACAATTCATTAAACTAGTGCAAAAGTAGGACATTGCAGACAATCATTTATAAGAATTAAGTGGAATTTAGTGTCCATTTCAGAACATAAACCATCATCCACTTTTTACTTATTTATTTTAGAATTTATTAGGTCATTAGATCTACTTCCACCAATGCTGTGATTTTAAAAAGGTCAAGTAATAAGCCTAGCATAATGCATTATAATAACTATGAGAATGTGACAATTTCTTATGTTATTTGCAGTTTTTTGGAACTATCTTTAACATACTGAAGGGTGGCAAATTAAAGGAAAACTTTGTGGCATAGTTTGTGTCCTCTTGTCCCCTTCAAGGGAAGGGTCACTATGATAAAAACATTTCTATCCTGATGGGAGTGGTCTCTTCCAAGATGACAAGCCGCCATGCACTGTGTATGAGGGTTCAGAGAATGGTTTGAAGAATATGTTAATAATGTAAATTCACTCAAACACCAATGAGAGATTTTGGACTAAAGTTCTCCACCGCAATCAAAATCAACACCTTACTAAGACACTTGATGTTAGTTTTTCCTTTCACCCATTTGTAAATAATGCAATAATACACTTTCATAATATAAAGAATTACTGTGAAAATTATCTTTTGGGTCTCAATACCAAGTCTAATATTTAATAACCATATCATAGGGCAATATGTTTTTTTATGTTTTTCAATAATTAAGGCCTTATTATAGTTAAGGTCTTTAAAGAACTCTTAAGTGTAATTTTCTCATGTTTCTACAGTCGTATCACAAGCAACGTAGAAGGTAAATACCTTATGGACAGCGTTCCTTTTAGTTGCTGTAACCCTGGCTCTCCACGACCCTGCATCCAGCACCATCTGATCAATAATTCAGCTCACTATGACTACGACCATCACACTGAAGAACTAAACATCTGGACTCGAGGCTGCCGTGAAGCCCTGGTGTCCTACTATGGGGGGATGATGAACAGTATTGGGGCGCTTGTGCTGCTAGTCATGGTCTTGCAGGTGAGTGAGAATATGGAATTTTAATGAAAATACTAACATAATAATAATAATAATAATAATAATAATAAAAAATGTTTGCTTGTTTAACATTGTTAAGGAATGAATTTCTTACTCTAACTTCATACTAGAATGCAGAGATCTTCCCCAAACTTATCTATAAAGAGAAGTTGTAGGCTTTCATCCCAGCCCAATATGAGGTACACTTGATAGTTGATTGGATTCCAATATGAACTGAGTAGACGTGGAACCAGGTATTGCTTCTGTTTGGTTGAAATCTGTGGATAAAATCAAAAACCCTTGACATAATGTTTAGGTCATCAGCAAGAATCCTGTGTGTTTGTGGTTACATAAGCGCCAATGTAACATGTGCGAATATCTTAAATGGCTTAAGCTTCACAAGAACTCCTGACACTCTTCCTGGAATAAACAAATCAAAGGGTAACCCAGTGAGTGACGGTGGAAAAAAGTTGTACATGAGGTCAGGTAAATATATAGGTTAGTTAATAATGAAGCCTGAGATTAACCCAGCATATTGTGAGTAAGTATAGCAAGTAGGACAGTAGCTTGCATAACAATGAAAGCCTTTTTTAGTTGTATTTACAATTGTGTTGTAGGCTGCAGATATGGTCGGACTGAAGTACTTGACAACCTCTTTGGAGACCCTGACAAACCCAGAGAACCCAGAGAGTGAGAGTGAAGGTTGGCTGCTGGAAAAGAGTGTGAAAGAGACTGTGGCTGATGTCCTGCAGAAGATAAAATCACTTGGAAAAAAGAACCAGGTGGTGGGGGCTGAGGCTGATGCCAGCGCCGGTGCCAGCTGAACAGCTCAGGACTAAGACCATCCTATATGGAGCATGAAAGATATCCTTGTTTGTGGAAGATAACCAGAAGTGAAGAAAAATAACTGATCCTTAATGAACCTTTAAATGTGGTGAGCACTAAATGAAAAAGATGTAAATGTTCATGTTGACATGTAAATATAAATGTAAAGAACACACAAAATAGTATTTTATTTTGAAAAGCGATGTGGTGGGGGATGAAGTTCTAAGAAGATTTAGTCTAAATATTTATGTAGTTTTATCTCTTGTCCCAACCAATCAGGGTTCAGGAGGGGCTAAACACCTAGTGGTGAAACCCTCACATGACATTGAGCAAATAAAATTAAAAAAAAGACATCAAGGCACTTATCATTTTTGATATCTTCTTGCATAATAGAATAGTTATTAAAAAACAAAACTGGAGGAAGAAGGGGAGGGGTTCTCATAGTGGCAGATTTTTAAAGCTGGTGAAGACAATCTAGCCTCTGACTGGTGTCCAGGTTTTTTTCTCAAACACTGCTGTTTGAGTTACTGCACAACACTAGCTAATAAAAGAACAAATGATTCCTTTACATTCCCATCAATGTGTGATCCTCTTTGGTTAAGTTTCTCATTAGGTAAGTCTACATGCATCATTTTTATTAATCTGTATGAATTTAATCTGAATGTAGATTCCGAAAGTACTGTTTATATGTACCTTAAACAATCTGATTTAAATATTTGTTTACAAAGTGACTTTTTTTTTATATACCACATTATTACAGATCTACACCACCCCCTTTTCACAATCCAATCAAAATATTATTTGGATCGAGTTCAACTTCTCAGCTTTTCAACCCAACTGAGCTATCAAGCCAACTAATAACATTATTTGGTTGCATGTAAACATCAATGAGGAAATGTAAATAATCAATAATCTAATAAGGAATAAAAGTAAATGAAGTCTCTGAGACCTCAGCTACACTTTAAGCAAGGTGAGTATTTTTGTACATTTGACAGTCAGTAGGATTTAGAGGAGCCTGTTTGGCACTGTACTGTTTGGTCAAACCATTACAGATTGTGTTCATGTTGAAATTCGTGACTACATTTGTGATTTGGATTGTCTATTTCATCTTTTCTTTGTATAGTATTACTGCTGTGTTGGAATGAACATGTAGATAAGTGCGAATTATAAGTCTGTTAAAAAAAAAAAAAAAAAGTAGTATTTGGTTTGTTTTTCTATTATTCATTGCACTTTCTGAAATGATGATTTAGGCATTTATCTATGGAAAAACTGCGTTCTTCTTTGCCAAAAGGTTCTCATGTAGATATGTAGGATGGAAAAGGTCTCATCCAAGATGTTTGATTAACATGAGGAAGCTCAGAAAAGATGTTGGGACACTGTGCGGGTGCTCAGCTTTAGCCGAACAAACAAATCTTCAATTGTTAATAACCAACCCATTAACATGCAACAATTTTTTGCCATTAAAATGTCCATAACCCTTAGACATACTTCCAAACCACTGACCATGGGTATTTAGTACAGAAAGGTAAGAGCCTCTGTCATCTTGAATTGTCTTCAGCCATAAAGCCTATAAGCTGTGGTTGAGGAGATGAGTGTAGCTAAGCTGATTTGATAGAGCGTCGCCTCAGTCAGGTGACATTAACGGACAGGTAATTCTGACACAGGAACACAAGGGCACCGTGGGATCTCCAGCAAAGCAGAAAAATCTCTCTCCACAGGAACTAGTAGCCTGCTATGAACAAGCACTGTTAAATCCTATACTGCTGATTGAGGAAATACAATACTCAGGATCATATGTTCAATAGCAAACTTACCTTCTCATTTTCCTTACAGTTTTGTATTCTCCACAAGAGCAGCTGACCAATCCTATTAACATTTCAGAATGACCGTGGATAACACAAATGACCTGTTAAGCTCAGGGAAACAACCACTGCATTAAACATGTCTTGCAAAATTCTGCTGTGAAACCTTACAGTTGGCACTACCGCTTCACTACTATTGAAGTTAATACTGTCAAACAAAATGAAGATTCATTGCCTTACAAACTGTTTGAAGCTTCACTTGCACTCTAATCTTCTTTGTGTTCTGGATGAGCAAAACGATCTGACAGAACTGGGGCACAATGGAGAAAAGCTGTGGATAGTAAAATTGGAAATATGGTGTCATGAGTCATACACTAACCAACACGATTACACTGCTCAAAACACACACACTGTAAAACCATCACACCCAACCCCACACACACACACACCTCCCATCCCTTTTTCTTATTTTATTTTTGTTTTACAATATTGTACAATGTATCCATTTATACAATAATTCACATATTAACAAATAAGTCTTTGTTGTCGTTCCAATTAAAGCAACACAGGAAACATGCTTATTGTGAGAAACCCGAGGGAACCCTGCTGAGACTTTCAGAGCGTGTGCGCACGTACACATGCTTTGATGCAAACGTCCAGTCTGAGGGGACACTGCACCACTTTTCAGCATCATGTCAATAAGCTACAGAATCATTACAACTTCTAAGACATCTTAATGCTCTTAACAATATTGACTCGTGAGTTTATATGTTTCTATTTAGCCCAGGCACTCTTCTGTCTCTTCTCAAGAATTCCTGCTGATAACATTAGGCAGCTTGTAATACGATTTTCTTCATCAGATTAGGCAGGAAGTAATTTTACATGTGTCGATGTTAACAATTTAAATCAACTTGATGTTAAGAAATGGTTAAGTGTCCATCACATGGTCTGTCCATGATTCTGTTTATCAGGATCAAGGGATCAAAAGGTGAAGCAAATATATTGGGTTTTTTATTATTATTTCTGTTTGATTTTTGAACAAAAATTTGAAAGACTTAAAATTTTAGATCACACACGCACGCACACATCAGTAGGTGTAATAAGCTTCCTCAACCACAAAAGCAAAATCCAAAACGTATTTCCCCAAAGTGGAGGTCCGCCATGATCAATTTTCACAAAGCTACACATAAATAATATTTAACAAAAATAGGTTTGAAAATTAACAACGCTGTTATATTCATTCTGTTTACACAGACATCCATATAAATCCATCACACTATAAACACGCGGGCCTTACAATCCCACAAAGCACACACGCAACAGGCACTCACAGATAGACACGTGATACTTGTGCGCTCCCAGATTTCCTAAGGTTGGCTTATCTTAGCTTCACTGAGCATTCAGTTTCTGGGGGCCTTCAGGAGAGATATTGCAGTGACAGGGAATAGGAAGAAAGGGAGTAGGCCATGTGACCTGAAGATGCCGCCATTCCATTATGGCTACTATTGAGACCCGGGGGTCGTTGAGGAACATTGTGCTTGCCTCGGAGAGAACACCAGCATTATTCAATATTAAAGCAATCTGAGAACTGCATCTGTGCAGTAAACAATACTTGAGCTTGAATAGCATAAAATAAGTTAATAGTGTCAGGGACAGACAGAATTTAAATAGCTTTTCTCTTTTCTCTCGGTTACTTTGAGTACCAACGCTACAGGAGAAAATATCATTTTGAAGTTAAATAACTTGGCAATATGTTTGTTTTTTACTTTTATTTTTAAATATGAATTTAGATCAAATAATAAAGTAAGAGGTTAAAAAAAACCTCAGAAGACAGAAAAAGCGCCATGCATTCATCCACTCTTGGGGAATAAGAAAGGAGTGCGCATGAGGTGGCATTGATGTGGCAACCTCTGCTGTAAATGTGCAGATCCCTGGTTAGTTGAGATTTGGCACTGGCCAAGAAACTCCAGGAACTCTCAGGAAGTGATATCACAGGTGCTGCCAATCAATGCCCACCAGAGTCTGATTAGCTTCCTGGGCATGACCGATCTCTTCTGTGATGCTGTGCTGGCGCCAGAGCTTCTGAATCTTTCTATAGCGCTCTCGACACAAGTGTAAAGGGTTCCCCCGTCTGCGAGGGACAGAGAACAGATAATATAAATTGTGATTTATACTCAAACTTTACAAGGCAAATTGAGTGCCATGCTCAGTTTCTTACCTGAGCCCTTGGTCAGTTTCTCCATAGTCATCGAGGTATGGGGGAGCATAAAAACAGCCCTTAGTCTTTCCTGCCAGAAAGAGAACCTGACTCTCCCTCACCCTGTAAAAGACAGCAGAGTGTCATGTACTGGAAGCTCAGGCTTGACAAGGTCTTGAAAAATCAATATACACTTAACATCCAGTACACCAAGAACAATAATTCAGTTATCTAAATCAAAAGCTTTACTTGTTCACATCAACCATCACAATGAATAAAAATGTGATGTCAGAGACTGTGATCGTGATAAAGATGTGGAGACCAGATGGGCTGGTTTGATCACTTCATAAAAATTATAAAAAATTCATTAAAATTTCATTCTCCTCTGAGCTCTCATCAACAAGGTGGGTCCATATGAAGACCCCTCTGCACAGAAAATGTTTTTTGTTTTGTGCACCAGTCTGTAGACTGTCACATGTTAAAATCCCAGCACATCAGCAGTTTAAGAAATACTCAAACTAGCCCTTCAGGTACAACATCCATGCCATGGTCAAAGTCACACAGTTTTTCTTATGACTTATGTCTATGCAAGATTTTACTTTAACATATGGTAATGGTAAGGTATGGTAAAAAAGTAACCTGTATATTACTTCAAAAAAAGCTTAAAAATCTACTATATTAACAAACTATGTTAATTCTGCAACATAAAACAAATATTTGAAGAAAAAAAATCATCAGGAAAGCTAAAAGGGTGCACAGCCTTGGAAAGATTCAAGATGCCTCTGCTCCCTACACACCTGATCCAGATCCTGAAGGGTTCTTAGGCTCAATAAGATGTCCAGGAGTGTTGGGAGGTGTACAAGGCAGTACGTTTCTAAGATAGGGTAAAGGCCCACTAGTCCAATATGTAATATGTATTTAATAATAACTTGAATATAAACTTTTTAAATGAATAAAATGATTTTGGTTGTTATTTCTCCAATATGCCATTTCTCTAATGTGTGTTTGTTGATTAAGGGCTTGAGATCAGACAGTAGGATTTTGCATTCACCAATTCTTTCTGCAAGAACTTGTTTAGCAACCGTGTCTGCTTGCTCATTTCCAATAATTATGCTATGTCCTGGAATACAGCAGAAAACAACACTGTAATTAAGTCTCTACAACTGGTTTGCTTTGATTAAGGTGTCAACCATTATTGGATGATTGAACTTTAATGATTCCAGTGCTTGCAGGCAGGATTCTGAGTCAGTAAACACTATGAAGTTCCGTCGTATGTTCAAGTAGCAGAGCATGGGCTTCTGCTGCAAAAATGGAACTTTGGTTCGGGATACAAATGCCATAGTGTTCGTGACAGATTACTGCTGCTGCAGATACGTCTATATTTTTGACTCATCAATGTACATAGGACTGAAGGGGGAAAATGCTTCTTACGTCGAAGGCATGCCGACAGTACATATGCGGGAGTGTGTGGGAGCATTCTTATTACAAATCAGTTACTAGTTAACTTTACCAAATAGGAATTGGACAGTAGTGAGAAAGATTTGATTATAAGATGGATTGTGTGGATTTGGCTTTATCTTAAATGCATATTGCAGGGCTTATTTCAAGCATCTGATTTGAACAGATAGTTCAATGCTTCTGTGTACAGGCTTTGTTCTGATGAAGTCCTGAAAGTTCCTAAGGCATGTCTCAGACCTTGACAGAGTCTAGCATTTGCAAGTATGGTTTTCTAGCAGAGCCATAAACCATACTCCCATAATCCAGCCTGGAGCAGACCAACAGTCTACCCAGCCACAACAGAGCTGTGCAGTCTGCATCCCATTTTGTTTTTGCAAGGACTTTATAAAATGTTCAGAACATTCAAGTATCTGTTGCTTAGGGACTTTAGAAACGAAAGCCATTTTATTTATCTCAAACTATATTTCCGTTTTTACTTTATTAATAAAACTTAAATATTAATAAAATAAAGAGCAGGCACTAAAATTAAATGTGTCTTAAAACGTATTGAAATCAACAATCAATCATGGCATAATCTTAGATAGCTTCAGAGTAAAGTGTTAACCAGAGTATTTCAGTCAAGCTGCTGTTACTTTTCTTATATAGTCTTATTTATTTTACATCTTCATTTCCAAAATGAAGAATTGTTGTGTGTTAGTGATTATTGCAGATTAAATCACCCTAATGCCCAGCCCTGACATAGAAGTCAGCAATGCACCAACATGACATGGCCATCAACCCAGAGGTGTATACAGTCTTCCTTCTTACCTGAGGAAAATGCCAACACCAGCTCCGCAAGCAAACGTGTGTGCAGTACAGGCTCCAACATCCTCACCCTCCAGCTCAGTCTGGCAGCAGTAGCTTTGAGAACACAGCATGGCGCCACACACCAAGCACAGCGTCGGAGCACGAGACTTATCTCCACCTGACTTAGGACAACTACAAAAACAACTGAGGTTACAAAACACAAAAACAAGGAGTAGAAATGTTGACCAGAACTCTGCTGTAAGCAGATACTGGTTATAAACTAGCACAATCCAGAACACACACTCACGTGAAGCTGGACGCTTGGTTGATCAGTGCACTGTAGTCCTCTGGCAAATCAATTAGCTTATTGGATTCACGAGGAAAGCTACACACACACACACACACACACACACACACACACACACACATACATACATATATATATATATATATGAAACCATTCAGTCTTAAAACCCAAAGCACAGCAAATTTTAGATGGCTATGGACAAGGACAAAGATCGATCACCTTATGAGGGTTTCAGGCGACTGGAGACATTGCTGCATGCTTGGATGAGAGCACCACCTACAGGAGAGACAAAAACAAAAAACCTCCACACATTAAAATCACAAGTGCACATGTAGTAATATAAATCAGAATTCACAGAAAATCTTTTTCATTTTACAACTCAATTAGGTAGTTTCTCACCCCTGAAGCAGGGGATCCAGAAGGTCCTGGTGATTATAATAGAGCTGGAGCAGGTTGGAAGGCAGACACAGATATGCACACAGCATCTCCCATTCACCCGCACCTACAACTAAATTTGGGGCAAGGAAAGAACAAGTGATCAGATTCAATATATGATCTAGTACATGCATGTTCTTCCAGTGATCATGTTCACATTATGGCAGAACTGGGCTTTAATCATAGAGAGGACGAAAAGCAGGTTAGATCAGATTACCCAAAATCCTTTCATTTATATTAGCCTCAAATATAGACTTGTAGGGTCAGATCAACTTTTGGTCAGAGAACACCACCTGGTGGAGCCCCATACAAGATCTGGTACAATTTGGACACAAAATGTGTTTGCATTGTGAGCATGTGAAAGAAAAGGTAAAAATGTAGCTACACAAGTTTGTGGGGAAAAAATAGAAAGCACGTACCATGGAGCTCAGGTGGAGTGGGAACTCCGTTGAGATGATGGAAGAACAGAGCGGCTCCCCTGAGGAAGGGCAGGATGCCTGCCTTTACACAACGCCAGAGATGCCAACCCGAGTTAACCTCGTTCAAGCTGTTAACACACACACGTTAAGATTATTTGAGTTCTGTAATGACAGGTAAATTAAAGGTTGTGGTTGAATTCACAAGCTCACAAAGGAATTATTTGTGGAAAGGGTGTGAAAGAGCACAAGGCACCTCAAAAGAATAAATGAATAAATTAACAACTAAATAAATAAATCTATCATTACTATTTTGCTGTCTCACCTGCCTACATGAGTCCTTAGCGTGTTGTAAAAAAGACAGACACTCTCTTCCTCCTCCCGCTCCACTCCTTCACTCTCTTGCTCCATGGTCAGCTCCTCTGTGGACACACAACCAATGTTAACAAGGACTGTTAAATTAACAGTCATTAATTATTTAACAGTTAATAATTTGTTAATCATATACATGTTTGGGGAAATTTCATGGACACCATTAAAGCATATTTTTTGACCCACAGACCATGTGTTTCAGGTTAAATGCTATGCACAAAAGCACAGTCTAATAACTACTGCTTCAATGATAAAACATAAGCATATCTGTATTACAATGCGCGTAAAAACATTTCTTTAATCTAAGCACATTAAAATTTTCACACTTAATTCCCATAATCACCACCATCAACCAAAAAATACAGCTGTTGGCTGCAATGAATTACTTTGACAACCCCACTGTTGACACCACTGACACCACATCTGTTGTTAAGTTCTATGTGCACTAAGTAGAATATGCGCTAACCTGGCACAGAGGTGAAGAGGATCTGGACCAGGTGAGCCACAATGACCAAGTGCAGGAGATGCAGCTGTGCAGTATCTGCACTCAGACCTGAGAAGTCTAAGCAGTGCAATGCTGAATAAGATAGCACCAGACTCACCTGTCATACAAACACACAAATACCAGCTGAGAGATTGATTCACATACTACCACTAAAGAAACTAACAAGAACCTGTTTTATAGAAGGTTACGATTCTGGCCTACAATGTTACTTCAATCTGACTCTTATATAACGGTGTCTAAAAGACCATGTCAAAAGCTTGTTAAGCTCACCAGTAAGTGGAACATGTCTACATCCAGAATGCAGGGAGAATTTTTCACCTGGGGATCAGGAACAAGTGCTGCATGGAGCGCCACACACACACAGTTACTAAAAACTCAAAATCTACAACAAAAGAAGAAAGAAACTGAGTACTAAATATACCTGCCAACAGTCGCATGAAGTGATTTTGTACAGTGGAGTGAGAGGAAACAGTCCAGCAAGCAGAGCCAAACCGAGCCAGAGAACTCAAACAGTCATCCTAAACAAGAGCAGACAGTACTTAATCAGTTCATTCTCACTTACAATATACAGACAAAAACATAAGGTACCGAATAAAGTGGAACTTAAAGATATCATAAAACCTGATGTTTTTATGATTCAGAATATTTAGTTATGTTTCCAAAATGACCACTAAACATAATTTAGCAAAGCTTGATATATAGATAGATTTTATCTTTAGATTTCAGATCAAACCCCTGGAACAAATTATTCTCACGTAGAATTATATACAACATACTGTAAGTGAATAGTAGCTAGGGCGTGTTTACACAACCCTAGACATAATAATTAGTTTTGGCATGATAAGTTGGGTTTTTATACCTGTCTACAGGGCAAACTTCCAAACAAAGGCTTCTCCTCATCCACCAGTAATCTCTCTGTAAATAATACAAGCAGACAAAACAAAAATTCATATAATGTTCATTTCCAACAAGCAAAAAAAAACTCTTAAGCAACACAAGTTGGTGAACATTATAAATGTTGCACAACAATTCTTAATCTTGCAAGAAATGTGAGCATACTAACCTATAGACTGGATGGTATAAGAACAGCTGCCCCAGCAAATGATAGGCACGCGAGGGTCCTGCTCGTTTGGGTGCACCTGAAGGCCAACTTTATAAGATGCTGTCCCAAATGTAGTCAGCATCTCCCTTATGGAGCTTGAATAAGGGTTGCTATCAAGACACATCAAAGGTCAGTGTTAGTGGTCATGTTCAGATATCAGGCCTCAAATCAAAAGGAAGCAGCGGATACGCTTACACTGGAGTATGATCCAGTCTGAAACCCTCAGGAGGAGGATAGTCTTCAACAGTCTCTGTCTCACCAGCATCTAAAAGACAAACAGAAAGTATGACTGTATGTGTATGTGAAGATACAACAACTAAGAAGTGCATGCACATATCAGATACTCACTTGTTGGCTTGGCCTTCTTATGAGCACAGTGCAGGGCTCTGATCTGCTGGCAGGTAGTATTTAGCCATTGAGCCAGGCCTGGCTGCTCACTACTGCTATAACCACATACATACAAGCATTTCACTATTTAATCAAAGAAAAAGGTGAAATTGCATGGCACAATGGGCACATTTACTGTAATAAACTGTCACTAAACATCATGAATCAGTGTTAGTTTGTTTCTACACATACAGTAGAATGTCTACATTCTACACTCTACATGAGAAGGCATTCTGTAATTCAGTTCAAGAACTTGCTTTCTTTAGTATAAATTTATAAAACAATGGAATGAGGCATGCATGGCTTCAATGTCAATCTGTACCTATGACAGACATGACCGAAAGGTAGGTCTACATTGGTTACAGACTAATTGAACTAATTTGTCAATGCAACATTTAAAATATTAAACAGTCCAGAATCAGTTTTAGGATAATCACAACCACAAGTTTGTAAGTGAGTACCTGCAGGTGGTCTTAGTGAGGGGCAGGAGAGGAATGACTGTGTTACTGAGACACTCACAGAGTGGACACAAGTACTCTCCATTCTCTACATCATAACTGGTATGCACACGCAGCCTGTGCTGTCTGCGCTGTTCCTTAGCCTGTACTGCCTCAAAGTACCTGCAAGGAAAAACATGAAGTTTATGAGACAATTGTTTGACAAAATTCCATTAGCTTTAAATGTACCATGCAAGCACATAAACTGAATTTCCATCAAACATGTTCTATCAGAAATCTGTAGAATAAATGTATAGATTTACAGAACAAAGTGGAATGAGCGCATGAATAAGCACAGGACATGTGCAGCTGATATGGCGCCGTCAATCCGGTTAACATTCTTTGCTTTGCTCCCCATGATGCATAATGACATTACAATCTTACACTGAATAATACAAACAACACTGGCTTGAGCTAGACGGGGAAAAAATGGCCAAGTGCACATAGCGGAAATTGATTTCTGTTATGTGTCAATGATCAGCTCACTGTACTGGTTTTTGCAGATTTTATTTTTTAGGCTTTAAAAAAACATTCAATTTCAACCTATTTCTGGAACTGACTGATAAAGGTGACAAAGCCCCAGTAGTCCAGACTGATTAACATTAGATAATTTATTATAACTGATGTTTATGCGACAGTTTTCCATTAAATGAAATGGGGGGGGAAAAAGCCTCTTGCTCTTCTTACTGAAAAGAAGTAAATTCCCCCCAAAATTAAAAGTTTAAAAATGTTTAGAGTTAGTTACTGTTTGTTGAATGTAGTTTCTGCCTAGGTTCCAAACTGGCAAAACATTTATTTTGTATATAGCAGAAGTTTGTTTAGAGTGAAAATCTCCTCACCTCTGCCAGCAGTGAGAGTGCATGATGTGGCCACAGCTGCCGGTATGTGTACCAAAAGACAGGTCAGGGTGCATGAAGAGCGGATCATAGCTATCTGTAACACACATGTATCCTCCAGAAATAAGCAGACTGGCTACTCAAGCTTAGCCAATTACATGACTTTCACACTGTAAACTATAACCTTACCTGGCTTGTGAGGGGGTCTTTTGCGGTTCTTGGACATGACTGTAGAGCGTTGGACAAAAGCAGCGAGCACCATAGCTCTGCCATCAGGCCTGATCTCCTGCTCTTCCTGACACAGGATACACGTCACCACCTGCCTCCTTTCTGCTCCTCTGGCATGCCAACGCCGAGGTCCCACACACACCAGAGCACTGTCGCATGAACTGGGGCTGCATCAAGCAGAGATGGACAATTACAAGGATGTTTTATTCTTAGTTTTGTGTTACAGTACTCCTGAAATTGTAGTATTACACCGTTAAATTACTGAAGCTGACTTTTTAATGACTTTTTTACTGAGCAAGAAATTGCTAAAAATGACCTAGAATAATCTATAAAGTTTAGTGATGGGAATTTACTTGGGAATGTTACGCGAAGGCTACCACTACATGCACGAACTGCAAGCCAAAGAACAGCCTTTTGCTCAGCAAATTCACTGTTGATGCATCTTAATAATAAATGAATAGGTTGCATGTATTGATGTTTGCTGCTACTATATGAATTTACTGCTGTGATTTGATAGAGAATATAAAAAAAACAAAAGAAAAAACAAGTTTCTCTAAAATACAAAAATCTTGTATTAAAGTCCATCAGTATGAGCATGCTTATGTACCTGTTCTCTGTTGATGTAGAGGCAGTGGCATCCAGATCCTCTAAACTCTGCTGGAACAGCTCTTTGTTCTCATTAATAAAGTGTCTCTGCATCTCTGACATTTGAGCCATGATCTTTTCCCTGCGCAGTCTAGCCATCTCAGCCTTTCTCTTTCTCTCTGCTTTGTCTTTGTCCCGCACAGTCTGCAAAACACACATACATGCGCACACAGACAGAGGTAGATTTAAGCACTTCAACAGACTAAAGAGTAAATGTTTAATGTATATGGATTAGAACGTTGTTCAAAGATTAACCTCCTCTTGGCAGTGTCCTGCTCTTTCACAAGGAGGTGCAGCAGCTGTGCGCTCACGCATAGTTTTAATGCTAACCACCATCTGTGCAGAAAGAGATGTGCAATTTAGCAAAATACTCTTAACAAGTGATATGCAGTTAGAACTACATATACCACATTAGCCAAAGTCCCGTAAAACCAAGCCAATGTTCAGATGATAAATGTACATTTTTCAGTTATCTGAAACATGATTTTGATTGATTTCTTATCAAAAATAAAATGCATACACCATATGGAAATTATATTTGCTTCAGTTTCTGTAACAGGAAACCCTTATGAGTCATTGAAATGTTAAAAATATTCATGTTGGAATATTGTTTTAAAGTACTATGCACAATATTGCCATTTTGAAATCCCTAAGGCCACATGCAGGTGATCAGCAGCCAAACCGCTATGCAACAGTGAAGCATTTGTATTCCTATATTGACAGCGGAGCTGCTTTGCCTACATGCTAAGCCACCTTGGGTGGTGTGCACTGCTTAGATTTCAAACACATCTTGATACGAGAACCGCTTTAACTTTATAGTAAAAATCCTTGATCATCTGCATGTGCCATGATGCTTGGCAGGGTTAGCATAGAAAATGTTACGCTGCCTCCTGGTGGACACACTTGGGGTTTACATAGAGAGAATAATAAAGATGTAAATTTACTTTAAGGATCCAGCGAATCATGTCTTTGTGCACTTCCAAGTGAGGAGCACTCTGTAAGGTCTCCAATAGAGCCAGGATACTGGGTGTATTGCCTGGGGCTTCACCAGGACCTGCCATACAAGAACCACAGATTTAACTATAATGCTTGAGACTTTCAATCGTGTGAGAAGATGCACAAAACTTACGGGAGATTTTGAGTGTGAAGTTGAAGGTAACTTCATTGTCATCACTACTGCTCTCTAGTTGTTGCTGCTCTTCCAGCAAAGCCATGCCTATCAAGTGAAGCACCTGAAGCAACACACACACACACACAACTGTAAACATTACTCTGCCATTAAACATACTGGAGATCAGTACATTAACTACACCGTATCATGCCATGTTAAGAAAATACAGAAACACATACCCTCTGCAGCATGGACTCAGACCAGTGTCCTCCACTAGGCTCCACAGCCCACTGTAGTACAGCTCCCAGCATCCCAAGCAGCACGTCACACTGCAGAATGTTTACCAGGCTGGCAAACAGTGGGCAGAATGGAGGCAGAGCTGGTGGAGGCAGAGCTGTAACACAAACAAAATCTCATACATATCCAACCTGCATACAGCTGACCAATAATATTCAGATATAGTCTTAGACTATAAATCACTAAAGAAATAACCTACCTAGGTCCTCTCCATTTTGTCTCTTAAGCTTTCGCTGAGCTTCCTCTGCCTGTAACCAATAAACCACAAAACCTGAGGCCCTGTATACATCTGGTATTATCATGCATCTTGTGGATCACATGTGGATTAAGATTTAAAATCATTCACACCTGGGCTTTTCTATGTGTCTCAAATACATCTTCACTAATGATAGGTGTTCATGTGAAAAAAGAGAATTGGCAAATATGCCAAAAGCAAACCATCACTTCAAAAACTTCCTCAGCAGTACCAAACTATCAAAACACAAATGGATAAGTGAATATATTAAGCTGCCAAAAAGAATACTGTGATTAAAATGCTAGGCCCTCAGCAGCATTGTGCTTTTTTTTTTCAATCTTACAAAAAGAGGCTTTACACTGAATAGAGGGGAATAAAAGAATGAAGAAAAACATGAGTAGCAAACAATATTAGTTAATGCATAGCTTGAGTTTGGGAACATACTTTATGCAGTGAATTTTAAAACTGGTTTCAAATGATAATGCGGTTAGTCTCTCCAGAGAATACATGACAAAATTTTAAGTGATGCATGCCCCCGAGACAGTAACAGCACCAAGATTTCTCCCGTAATGTGTAACCTGTAATCTTCCTATAAAGTTGAAGACAGAGGCATCTTGGGTCCATGCCACCACCATGCATGACATCTTAAGCACATTGTTTATAATTGTGTATATACAAGTCTAAGGGATTTTATACAAAGAATAACATTTTTTGTAGAAAAACACTTTCACTCATGCATTTTAAACCTTTGGTGACATGATTCAATTGGCTTTTGGTGATCTCTACCTAAATTATTTTCTATATCTGTAGTGTTCATACACTACATTTACATTTGCAGAGCAAGCTCAAGTACCTTGGACTGATCAGCTCTGGAATAATGGTGGAAATAGAGGTTGAACTGTTTGGCACATTCTGAGCGGAGTTCATACAGTCCTCTACCAGTCACTCCTGGCTTCCTGTAAACACAGTTAATGCAGGAATTAAATTAGTTCCAAATAAAGGTTTAGTTCCAAATAAAGGTTTACTTCAAAATATGGCATCAAGTCTAGAATGAGAATGAGAGACACTTACTTAAACATTGCAACTCTATCAATGACTCTCTCCATTCCCGTCTCTTTATTCTCCTAAAGGAAAATACAGAATATTGAAGCCTTTGCAGCACATTATATAAAAAGGCTTACCGAATAATATAAATGAACAGCAGCACATAAAATACCTAACCAGCTATAATTCCATGTGCAAGTTTACTCACATTTTCAGGCAAGGCTTTGACCAGTTCACTGTGAGCCATAGGACGAATACAAAGCTGATGAATGATCTCTCGCTTTAGTTCATCGCAGACATCTACATGCCCAATGCCTGGTGTAAACCGCTCACCTAAAATAAACGGATAGTAATAGTATACACAAACATTAGGCATAAATTCCATTCTTGCCATGTATTGCCACAAATGTAACTCTAAAATGCCATATCCAAGTCTTTAATTTGCTCCTGAATAGGCTGCACTTACCCACAACCATTATAATGAGGTGAAGCATCTCTTCTATTAAAGTGCTGTTCTGCTGGACTACATCCTAGAACAGAAAATGATCCATAAACTGTGAGAATATTAGGGAAAATGCAGAATAGGCAGTTACTTCAAGAGAAAAGAGTCAAGAATCAAACATGTATCAGACCTTGTTAGCGCTCTCCCTGTTGTATCTTTTCCTGCAATCTGCTGAACTGAAGATATGGAAGAGCTCAAAACGACTGAGCACAATCATCAGAAAGTGGTTGGGATCCATCATGGAAGCCCCTGCCTACTCAAAATACATCAGGAAATCATGAATCATGTTTTCACTAGCCAGTCCCTTCCCAAATAGTACATAATAAAATAAAACTTTTCCAACCTGGAGCATCATGAGGTCCTTATCAAACATCTCAATCCTACATTTCACATTGTGGTAGTAGTAGATCTGTTTTAAAAAAAAGGACTGATTACTGCTTAGCAAATTAAAATGCTTAAGAATACAAATAAGACCATTTTATTTTGGTAAAGCATACCTGATTGACTAATGAGAAGCCATTTCTCCTCCACATCCCAGCATGCACTTGTGCACAGAGAACCAGGCAGCGAAGCGGATGCTCAATCACCATGGGTGGACTCAGTTCACTCTGTGGGAAAGGACACACCACGTTTGTTGGCATAAATTTTCACTCAAAACACACAAATCCAACCAAGCTACACATTATGACTTACCAGAGGTAGCTGTTCAGGAAACCTGTAAGCCACTTCTGTTTTGCTAAGGAGAGCATGAAGTCCTTAAAAAATAAAAATAAATAAGTGTAGAAAATCTGCAATTTCAAGAACACTAATAGTATATACTTTTTAGAAACTTAGAACATTTCCCTACCTGCAAGCAATCTAGACACGGGTAGGTGAATGCTGACTTTCTCCTGGGAGACGCAGTAGCGGATGGTGTCCACTGAGTGGCCACACATACTAAGAGTGATGGGCTGCTCTCCATCAGTAAAACCACTGTGGCAGTGAGTCAGAACTGTTAGGCACTTCTTATAGGCTTCAATTAGCACCCGCTCCTGCAAATACAAAGCTGATTAAGGGCTCAGCATGAACACTTCTAATTTAAAGGGAAAATTGCTCAGTTAGCAGTAAAGCTAACATGTGATATTTACATGTGATCTACAAATCCAGTCATAAATCATTTCAGGCAACTCAGGTCAGAGTCAGGCTAAGACCAAAAAAAACTGGCAAAACATACATATACATACAGGACCAGAACAGCTTGAACACATTCTTTAGTTCTACAAGGGAAGGAGTCTGATGGCTACTTCACAGTCTAAACTCCAGATATTCACCTTTAATGATGTTTAAACATGGTGATTTAAGAGACCGCTAGGGTGCTAGTGTTCACCAAACCATTTTTAAATAGAAGTACATCCTGTGATTCAAGATCATCAGGATTGAGTGTGCCATTCACTTCACCTGGTCTTAAACAATTATTTCCAGTCTCTCATAAGTCTGGCTTTCGAGTTCTTTGCACTAATTAACAGAGTTGATCATTTAATACAGTGATTTTTTGTGGCACTTATTAACTATGATGTAAAGTTCCTATCTAACCCTGCCAAAAGCTTTGACCACTGTTCCTCTTTGCTGATGCCTTTTGATATACTCTGCCTTGACTTAGGAAACAGTTCTCCTTGAAACAATTAATAACCATCCAGTTTTTGGGATATGCAGTTCTTGTACCAATTATTTGGCCAAATTGAAACACTGTCAGTTGCCTTCCTAGTTTTGAAAACTCATTAAGTGTAAATTCTCAAACGTCTTTAACAGTGGATACATGCTGTTATTTAGCAATCAACACAATCATTCACCCATTCAAGGTTTCATGTAGCATTTATCATTTTGTCCACTTGTTGTATACCAAATACTTACTCATTTCATTTGAAGGCTTCTGTACATCGACTTAATGATACAACCTTATGCAAATATTTAGCCTTCAAGAATTTCATACTCTGAGCAAATTCCATACACCACAAAGACATGAAAAAGACTTGGGCTCTGCAGACAGACTTTGCTGGTCTTAGTGTAGGAATAATATGTGCATTTGCTGCTATAATGACACTTAAAAGAACTCCTGTAAAGAGTGCACATATTGTAACATACTAGTGTTGGTGTGTTAAGTGTACTCACATCACTGGCACACCACTCTTGGATCATGGAGATAATGTGTGTGAGCTTCATCTGTAACGTGAAAGCTGCCTCCCACTCTGGTTCCATCTCTATGTGTTGGCCGACCTGTCGCACTACTGGGTCCATACCCTGCAGAAATCGCAAACCCAACACACATTATTTTACTGTCATTACAACAAAAGGGTTATATTGCATCCTGAACGATCATAGCATCTATACCTACAAGTCAGCATTGCTCAGTCAAACAGTTATTACCTGCATGCACTTGAGCAGCTCCAAGAAAGCTTCAAGACCTTCCAGAAACTTCTCCCTGAGTTTGTCGGTCCACTCTGTTGGACGGCTAATCAGGACATACCTAAGGGAAAAAAGTTTGGACAGTAGGGAATTGTTGGACAAGAACAAAATATAAATTATTAGCAACCCCCCCCCCACCCCCCACCCCAATAGAGACCTGCACACATTTTCAGATATATGAAATAATTCACATATATGGAATTCACATACATCCTTCATTAACCTACAGTCTAACATGTTTTACTACATTAACACATCTAACTGATTTTCCCCCAGGCTTACTTGAGGTCTCCTATAAGACTCTGGACCCTGCGGAATTTAAAGGCCTGTTGTGTGGTGTAGCGTTCAAACTGAAATCGACCCTGCAAGTCCCGATGTCTCAAGTGATCAACAAAGGTGCGGATGATAGTGGTCATCAAATTCTCCTCTGTGATCAGCATCCGCGCCTATGACAAGGGTAATAACACAATCTAATAAGCACTTCTAAAAGTAACCTGGTTAACATTGTTAGAATTCCAATAACTTGTAAAAAGTTACAAGAGTACAAAATGAGTGCACTTCTTTCAAGCCCTTCTTATAATGAAACTAATTGCTGCTACATCTTTAATCATTCTTTCAAACTGTACACGATCCAGTTCAAGTGTGAACATTTAGACCTGAGCCAATCTAAGACTGTTTCCCAACATGTACATGTTGTCAAAGTCACTGCGTACCAGCGTACCCATGACAAGAATAATTTATCCCATAAATTTTTTTTCCAGAAATCAACAAGCTTTTTTTTTAATTGGTGGTGAGTTTAAAGCAATTTGGCAGACACCAGGAAAACAGAGCAGCAGGAACAATTTAATGAGAGCTGGATGGCGCTAATAAATATATACTTCCTTTCCTACTCATAATTAAACATTAACTGCTCAGTGAGTTTGATTGCTAGCCAGTACCATCCAGTTGTAAAACACCTGGCAAACCACTGCATTAGTAGTCAGCTTATGTAAAATTTTCAGTGCAGCTTAGTGTCAGATAAGCCCTAAGCAAGTGTGTAATAAAAAAAAAAGTTGCTGACTATTTCTCCTGCTTGATCACACCAACTACTCATAAAACTCGTGTAGTCATATTATGTGACTGCTAAAGATAATCTGTTGTCAATGGCATGTGGTGAATGCTCTTTCAGCCACTTCAGGCTGTTAAACTTGAGACTGTGCTCTCTAACCAAATCACTCCTAGAGAGACTCTCCCCTACCAAGGTTATTTTTATACATGTGAGTAACACGGTCTTAACAGAAATAAACAAAGCAAGCAGTAATGACAAGCATGTTTCAAGTCATCCTCACTGCAGCAGTCTCTTCTTGTACTCACCAGGGAAGGCACGGTGAAAATTTGCACAGACAGGTCAGTAACTGAGAACTCCCTGTCATGGTCATCCTTCACGTAGTCGCTCTGCAAGCGCTCATAGTTCTGCCAGCAGCAACAGGGCAGGCGGAGGAGGGGAGAGAGACAGAAGAGAGAAAACGAGTGTGTGGGGTTGAGGTACTCACCAAGGTGGGGACGGTGAAGAGTTGCACAGACAGAGAGGTCACTGATACTAAGCGCTCGTGATCATCCTCCATAAAATCTGTCTGAAGGCGCTGGTAATTCTATGAAAAGGGAAAGGGGATGGGGGCACATTCATCTTCCGGGTCAGAGGTCAGAGGGCACCTCACCCTTCATTTATACCCGGTGCTTACACCAGTGGTACAGACTATGATGCAGAAGGAGGGATGAGAACTTCATGCTGAACTGCCAGACGTATTATTTAAAAAACAAACTACTTGAACATCTACAGGCCATGTCTTCCAAAGAAGGCAAAAGTAGCCCTACATAATTGAAAATGGGATAATCTCAAGTGGGAACTAATTACATGGCACAGTTTTGCATTCTATGGTTCATACATCATTTTGATTCTGATAAACAATTTGTATGTTGCGCAGTTCTGTGACCTTTTGAGCAACTGAGTCGGAGGTGTTAAAGCTGCGTTTGTGGGGAACTGCTACAGCCAATCAAAAGCACAGCTTAATTGAGATATTGCTTCTCATGTAGTGAGCTTTTGGTGCATAGTAGCAGGAGAAAATGGTCTGTGACCAACATTTCCTGTACACGTTCCTAAGAAGTTCAAAGACAGAGGCAGGGATCTGCAAACTCCTACTTTTATTAATGGCCCAAATTTACTAGGGTCATTGTCAGCTATTATATTTAATCAAAAACAGCAAGTGCAAACATAAACTGACAGCAGGGAAACCATAAAAATATGTAGTGTATGACTGATCCAGATAAACAATTGGAAAATAAAGACCCAGTGGTTATTAAAGGTTATCTAAAACTCCTAGATTTAATTATTTACTGCTGACTTCATGACCATATGGGAATGCTACTGATTCACTTTTTCACTTTACTGAAAAGCCGAGCACCAACACATAAGCCAGGTTTCCAAACACATCAAAACTAAATAAAGAAAATTCAATTTGTAAAATCATGAAAATTAATTTGCCTGACCTGTTTGTTTATAGTGCAATAAAATAGCCACAGGTAACTTACCTTTGCAAACTGAATAGCAAACAGCTTCTTATACTTCAAATCCATAAGCAGACTGCTCATGAACAGCTGGTGGTACACATTCCTTGCCCCTAAAGGAAAAGGTTTTTAACTGAAAACTCTTTCAGGTAGTGATTTTACAAAAGAATGACACTAAATTTATAAAACCTTTCATACCTTTCCACATTTTGGAGTCATTTAGCATTAAAGTGTCAACAAGGGAGTTCTCTCCATCAGAGCCATTCTGCAGCCCCACCTGACACAGGATCCTCCTCAGGGCATCTAGAAGAAAGAAAACAGCTTTGTAGAGAAGTTATATGTAATATCACTAATATACAGGTTTGTAAAAAAAATACTGAAGACTCAATATAAGCTGGTAAAGGTTTTGTGCATCAGTACCAGTGCCTGTATGATTGCATTGAAATACATCTTAAAAATTAAGCTTCAAACGTAGCATTAGAGAGAAACCTGAGTATCTGATGATATGGCCAAGCCAGGAGAGCGCTTTGAGAGCAAAACACTGGTGTGCTACCACTGAGGAGTGCATGACCTGAACCCGCAGGGGCTTCGACTGGCGACTTGTGTTTCGCTGCAGAAACACATGGAGTTTAGACACTTTTTACACAAAGGAATTACAGTACAGCAACATGAACAACCATGCAATCATCTACCATGCAATCTGCATTTTACAATAGTGAAGCAAATCATTTAGATACACTTTAACATGCAACTTACCACAATAACAGACTTGGCCTGTTCACAGAACTGAAAATCCCCATAACGTACAGACTTCCGCCCCTGAAAACCCAGTAAGAATTACAAAAATTTAGAGAAGACCGAGAGACTGGGGAGAAACAAAACATTATTTTATATGGGCATTTACAAATTGTTGATGAAGAGTAGGGCTGAAACGATTCCTCGAGTAACTTGAAATACAAAAAAATCGAGGCAAATTAGTTGCCTCGAAGCTTCGTTTAGCCCATTTACTGTAACTACACACAGAGCGCTGCGTTTCCCCACGGACCATTATTACTGACGCACAACCCGCTAAACTCTGGGAGAAAACGGCAGAAAGTTTTCAAAGTTTGGGATCATTTCAAACTAAAACGGACAGAAAACTCTGTACAGTGTGATTACTGTAAGATTGAACTGGTTTAACACAACAGTACAAGTTCGATACTTCAATATCTCATTCAAAAACACACAGTCCCCGGCTTTAAGTCCACGGAGTCGACACAAGCTTCACGTTTACCTTAAATCAATGATTGCTAGTTGAAATTAAGGCCCGTAAAAATTTATGTGGATTGTGGGTACATGTAGTGACTATTTAAGACCGCAAATCAGTATGGTGGCTAGTTATGATGTCCCTAAATTTATTTAAGTTTTGTGAAAGCCTAAGCATCATTCATTTTGATAGCCTGAGTGTTTTTTTCAAGTAATTAAGTTTTTTTATTTATATATTTGTATTTTGAATGTCAATTAAATACAATAAATGGGTTTAGATTTTATTTTCATTTTTCTAAATAGGAAACAACTTAGTTGTTCGTTTTAAGAGACCAATCTTATTGTCTCTTGCATATTTAGTATTCCTCTTTAATAAAGAAAAAGTACATCTTATCCGATTACTCAATTGATCAATGGGATGATCGGTAGAATATTCGACGAGTAAAATAATCGATAGCTGAAGCCCTAATGAAGAGGACCGCACAAAAACACTATTATAACTGAAATCTTGGTTTAGTTAAAATGGCAAAATTTAGTAGCAGTGTGGACCAGTGACTATAGATGCTGTACCACATGTTCTTATGCATACCTGGAGAAATGAGTCTATGAAAGTAAATGAGGAGATTTTAAATTTAAGTGAATTTGAAATAAAGCTGAATGCTAGGATGTAGTCATAATGAACAAATGTTTGCAAAACAAATGTTTATGACTAGAATATTAATTAATTCCCAACTTGAACAAATAAAGACCAACTGTATAAAATCAATGAGTAAATCATGGTCACTCATGCCATGTTTTTCTAAACTTTCCTACAAGGCAGTATATTTACAGCACATTTGTCAAGACTGATTTTCACCCACAAATGAGTTGCTCTTGGCAGAAGCCATTAACCAGCAGTTAAAACATTACATAATTTCCAGATTGGGAAAACAGAGGGCTTTTTGTGTACCAATATAATTACAAATTATTATTATTATCAGCATTTAGCTACTGCACCGATAAGCTCATGATTCGTATCTTATCAAGAATCATGCGGCCCTAGTGACAACACTGTAATATGATCAGGAATAGGGGGAGCTTACATCTCTGTCCACTGTAGTAGCAAAGCTGACCGCCTCTTTCTGTGTGCAGTTCACAGCTTTCTGTAGTGTGTATATGACCTGTTCGTAAGTGTGCACCTCATCGTTAAACAGCATGCAGTAATAGGTGTCTCCACGCTCCCTATAGGGGAAAACAAAAGTAAATCAAACCAGTAGCTTTTATATAAGCTGAATATTCTTCCTATGAAAATGTTACTGAATTTATAAAAAAAAAATTATAAATTTTTAAATATAAATATTTATAAATTTATAAAAAAGATGCAAATATTGATAGAAATATTACTGACAGAATACTGATAGGTGTGTGGTGTGTATATATATATATGTGTGGTGTGTGTATAATATATATATTATATATATATATATATATATATATATATATATATATATATATATATATATATATATATATATATACATACACACACATACATACATATACACATATACATACGGTGGTTCAAGACCCAGAGGAAGTTCATTTTCCTTGTCCCATGTGAGCATGTCCACAGCATATTTCAGGATGATAGAAAAGATGTTATATGTACGAGCAATCATGTCTGCAGAGAGACTGGCAAGTGGATCCTGGAACAACAACATTGAGAAAAGCATCAAAATACTAGCTGGTGGCAACTGAACAAATATCAAATGTAGCACATTCACAGCTTAAAAGGAGGCAAAAGTATAAGATTTGCTCATCACTTTAATATGTCATAAGAGAAAAAAATAAGTTCTGTATAGCACTGGGCAAAATCTTTTTTTAATTTTAGTTGTTTATTTTTTTTAATAATTTATAAAATTCAAAGTGAGCGAACAGAAAAAAAAAAAAAAAAAGTAAATCAAATCAATATTTCGTGTGACTAACCTCTGGTTTCAAACCAGCATCTTGCACACTTTGTACACTTGCACAAAGTCAGGGATTTTGTAGGATGAGAGTCAGGTGTATGATTAACCATTATACAAAGCAGGTGCAGGCTTAAACCTGTGTGAGCAACAGCCAAACTCTGCTACTAAAGTGAGGTTGTGGAAGACAATTTCATGTCACAGGCCATACACCATGGCAAGACTGCACACAGCAACAAGACACAAGGTAGTTATAATGCATAAGCAAGGTCTCTCCCAGGCAAAGATTTCAAAGCAGACTGGTGTTTCAAGCACAAAGAAATGGGCGATGTTGACGACTAACATTAAGTTCTTAAAAACCTAATGAAAAGTAAGTAAATGTAAGCAGATGAAAGGCACATCATGCTTACTTCCCTTCGACATCGGAAGATGTAGAGCAGTGGCATCACGGTCCAGCAGAAACCAGTGGGACTTAAAAAAAATAAAAATAAAACCTCTGACATAGAAACAAGGCTAAGCGACTCAACTATGCATGAAAACAGGAACTGGGGTGCAGAAAAATAGCAGCAGGTGCTCTGGACTAATGAGTAAAAATCAAAAATATTTGGCTATAGCAGGAGACAAGTTGTTTGCCAAAGGGCTGGAGAGTGGTACTATAATGAGTGTCTGCAGGCCACAGTGACGCATGGTTTAAGTTCCTTGCAAGTTTAGGGCTGCATTTCTGCAAAAGGAGATTTGGTCAGGATTTATGGTGTCCTCAATGTTGAGAAATACCAGCAGATACTCAACCAATACCATCAGGAAGGTGTTTGATTGGCCCCAAATTTATTCTGCAGCAGGACAATGACCCCAAACATATAGCCAATGTCATTAAGAACTATCTTCAGCATAGAGAAGAACAAGCAGTCCTGGAAGTGATGATCCGGTCTGCACAGAGCCCTGATCTCAACATCATTGAGTCTGTCTGGGATTACATGAAGAGACAGAAGGATTTGAGCCATCCAACATCAGAAGATATGGGGTTAGTTCTCCAGGATGTTTGGAACAACCTACCTGCCAAGTTCTTTCAAAAACTGTGTGCAAGTCTACCAAGAAAAACTGATGCTGTTTTGCAGGCAAAGGGTGGTCACACCAAATACTGATTTCTCTTCTGTT
This sequence comes from Hemibagrus guttatus, assembly GCA_033459395.1. Classification (NCBI taxonomy): domain Eukaryota; kingdom Metazoa; phylum Chordata; class Actinopteri; order Siluriformes; family Bagridae; genus Hemibagrus; species Hemibagrus guttatus. The sequence continues at coordinate 10,630,857 of JAUCMX010000002.1, read as the reverse complement.
CATTTACTATCCATTTTGTGAACTGCTAAAAATAGACCAACACCTCTATTTTTGAAAGCATTCTTACTTTACAGCATTTTTTCATACCTTCCTAAAACATTTGCAAAGTATTTGTGTCATTAGGTTATTTGTGCAACTTGGAACCAACTACTAAGCTACAAGCTTCTTTAACATCATCTTAAGCCATGGTTTAACATACAAGATCAATATAACTATGCTCTTATAAGTACTGCAGAGGTAAGCTAAAAGAAAAACTGGTGCCTGACCTCCTGGGAGGAGTCACCGATGTTGGGCTCATGTTTCTGACAGTAAGAACCCTTCTTCCATGCTTCTGTGTCACCACAGTCACAGAACCCCCCTCCCCCAGAGGTTGTCATCTAGAGAGAGAGAGAGAGAGAGAGAGAGAGAGAGAGAGAGAGAGAGAGAGAGAGAGAGAGAGACATATGTCAAGGACAGGTCTTGCTGAATCAGGACACTCAAGGAATCACACACACTTGGTTGCCATTTATGACAGGGTCACATCAACCAAATTAAGGAACTGCCATTTTCATGCTGGCTCTGCCTGCAACAGACATTGGTGCAGATTGGTGTGGTTGTTATTCTGTTTATTTCAGAGACACCGTCACACTTATCTTTTGGAAAATTATTTAACTGACCAGTGTGTACAGCATATGCACAGAAATGTGTCACAAATAGTATTACATAAAATGTGCAGTTATGTTATGTGTAGCAGCATTATGTGTGCAGTGTGTCAGAGGACAGAAGATGATTTTCTTTACAGACACCTAAAGGAACTGTATGGTGGACATATCCATGTTGAGGAATGTGATGAACTGAGGGAAGACGCTTAACTGAAAGTCCTTTGCAAAATAATTTTTGCCCATCCCCCTAAACCACCATGTGCCATCAATGTAGCCAGCACACACTGCTCTGAATGAGGAGTCTGATCTTTCCAGCTGAGCTCTCAGGATCAGCTGGGAACTTGTACACTGTGCAAGGGTGTAACTAAGGTGTCTTTGTTGGAGATCAGAAAAACAGAAAACAGTGTTAGGTGTGAGTGTTTAGGTGTGTATGTGCTCACTCTGTAACGATGCTCCTTATGCACACTGCCTAAAAAGCACTGCATGCACAGCACACACGTTGGGTCAGCAGCACATTCCCTAAAGAGGACAATAAAATACAAGTAAATATAAAATACAACAAAAACACATCAAAAAGAGTACACATATTTTTAAACAATATCAAATTATTGCATTAAACGCATCAAGTATGCACTTTTTAAATGTCCAATAGTGTTCAATTTTTTTTTTTAAATTACCAAATATTAGACCTGAATTATTTACATTGAGTAAAATATATGCAAATTAGCACAAAACCAGGTTTAATTATCTAAGATCTAAATAGAAAGCAATCATGGATTTAGGTCCCTCAAAGCCTTAAATAAATAGCATATTTATATGCTATTTATATAAAAAACACAATCTTGGTCTGAGTCACAAACTGCCTGGCCTGAACTGGTCTCCTACCTGCAGGAGTATGTGGGTTCCCCCACTTTAAAGACGTGGCCACAGAGGTGGGAAGGCTGGTTGTTCTGTTTGAGCTTGGCTAGCCCAGTTGAAGGTTCTTCTCCACACAGGTACCATTCCATTGGTGCCTGCAACAGCAACTGGGCCAGCAGCTCCTCACTCTGAGGGTTCAGGTTTGGTCCAAGACAGTAGATCTTGGGCACATAGCAAGCCAAGTGCTGGTAGACGTCTTTGGGCAGGTCTGTTGCCTGCAGCCATTTCTGTACGAGGCACATCAGAGGTAAAAAAAGTTGAATTTGGGCGAACCCTGTTTTGTTACTCCATTTATCGTTTGGACACAAATGATTAACCCTAGACTAAAATTAACTAGACTACACTAACTGGCCTGGTTGCCAAGAAGCACATAAATTAACCTACTGTCTGTTTATGAATTCGGTAAAAATACATTAAATTCAACACCATGTTGCTTTCACATTATCTTGTGGCTTCAGTAATTCAGACTTGCGGTCTCAAGTCCCAAGCTCAAGTTGAGCGCGGTCAAGAGAATCCAGAATACTGATACTAGTTCAGTATGACGTTATAGCTTACTTTACCATTACATTAGCATATTACCATATTAGGCCTGTACGCAGGTATGGTTGACCAAGTAACAGTAAGAGCCCTGAGTGATGCTTAAAAAAACAAAAATTTATTTGTTGCTGCATTGGAAGTCTCCAGGACCACAAGTGTGACAGGTGGGACAGTGGCACTGTGCGATACTCAGATTTCATACCCTGACACAACAGCCCTTAAAGCTCAAGCAACCAAGATTAACTACAAGTTTGCACAGGAGCAGCTGATCTCAGAACAGTATGGCGAACATGATCATTAAAAATGAGAGCAAGATACCATGAATTGCAGGCACACAGAAGCATGAAAGCATTTCAGTTCCGTAAGCAGTGAGTACCGAGACAGGTGCACTTCCTTCATTATCTCCGAGTTCAGGGTGTGTTAGTGAGCTGAGGTGTTGAACCAGGTGTGTTAGAGAACTATTCTGAGAAAACCATGGTAAAGTCATCACTAGACCTTTGTAAACCCAGTTGTAAAAAAATTAGGTAAACCTCTTGTGAAAATATGATCATTTAAGGTTCATGCAAGAATCTCTGACCAGGTGATTTTACAGGAAATAGGCATCAAGTGATTTCCTGAGTGCAGGTGTTTAAAACTGCTGTTTAATACACATGTACATTATAAAGACTATTTCTGTCAGTCTTTAGGCTTGTCAACGTGTAGAAGGCAAGAGTCACTAAATCCATGATCGAAGATGCACCATGACAGACAATAATGACATGATAAAATGTCAAATTAGAATACATTAGACAAAAACTCAAACCACTGCAATATCATTACACTGTATTCTACAAAAAGGAGATCATTAGTAATGACATTTTCTTTTTCTATCATGTTATTTTAATCCTTTTCAGTGTCTCTTAAATGTATTTCATGGCACCATTATTAATATGGAAAGATTGTCGGTAGATAGTGCCTTAAATTATTAGGCTAAATAATAAATTGATGACATCCACCTGAAATACACAAGCACATCACACCTGCTTATTTAACAGTACCGATGAGTAAACAACCATGCTCTTATTTTGTACATTTCCTCATTCCTTCTAAAATGTGATCCCCCCCCCGATGTGATCCATGTATGGTTACAAAAAATGAATTTATTAAAAAAATTTAAAAAGAAAATAAAAGATAAGGTCCTCAGAATGCAAAAGAGAAAAACATTTTAAGAAAATATTTTTAAAGAGAAACAAATCAGTAAGGTGGTCAGCATTGATGTCAAGCTCTCTGAGAATGCAAGTCATGAACTGACCAATGCCAATTTGCCTTAATGCTGTTAGTCAGAGACGCATCATGTAAACAGGTAGAAATGCTCTCATGAGGATCTATTTATGCTCACTTTGTAACTAAGAGACATTTCATAAAGCATGTAAATAAAATTTTAATGGTTTCAAATACCAAATTGGGCACACAAAAGGGTTTTGTTCCAACAGTGATGTGACGGTGCATTTCCTTCTTTCCCCAGCAGGTTCCTTTGAGCTATTTAACCCAGTTTTTAGAGAACTATTCTAAAAACCTTTAAAGATTAATAAACCCAAAAAAATTAGGTTAATGATTGTGCATAAAGACATTTTTTGCAAGAATTTCCAGGGGGTTTTCAAAATGGTCAATTTTCGGGAGGTTTTTAGAACTGCTGTTAATACCATGTAAAAATTATAAAGACATTTATGAGCTTAGGCTTGGTGTGGAGGAAGAGTGACTAAATCCTGATAAAGTCCCTGACAGACAATCCAACAGAACACCAATTGGAAAATTGAATTTGACAAAAAGACTAAAAACCCACTCCCAATATCTGGACACTGCCTTCACAAAGGAAACTTTGAATGAATTTTCCTATCATTTATTTATAACCTTTTTCAGTCTTTTACGGGAAGGCCCCTTTCCAAAGGGTTTCGGAGTGTGTTTTATTGGGAAATTAATTGGACCCATTACACTAGAATCACATTTTTGAGAGTCCAGGAAAACCCTGTTTTTTTGGGTACATTTATTCCTGGCTCACAGTCTCTGCTCTAATTCATCCTAAAGGTGTTCTATCAGGTTGAGATCAGGACTCTGAAGTTCCTCCACACCAAACTCACCCATGTCTTTATGGACCTTGCTTTGTGCACTGGTGTGCAGTCATGTTGGAACAGGAAGGGGTCATCCCCAAACTGTTCCCACAAAGCTATTAGCATGAAATTGTCCAAAATGTCTTGGTATGCTGAAGCATTAAGATTTCCTTTCACTGGAACTAAGGGGCCGAGCCCAAAACCTGAATTCAATGATTTGCAGGGGTGTCCCAAAACTTTTGGCAATATAGTGTATTTCTCCAATTTAAAAAAAAAAAAAAAAAAAAAAAAAAAAAAAAAAGTGCATAAATCAAACAAAACTCTAAAGCCTTAATGGATTCGGTTTCTTCCTAAAAACTCCAGTGTACCTTCCAGAAATTCGAGCTCCGTGGGAAAAGTGATGCAATTATAATTCCTATCTCTCTGACTGGACTGGAGGCAGGGTTTATATACACTGAGTGTGCTTAACTTCGATTAAACAGGTTAGCCGTGTAGAATCAGTTGCCATGGTGATACACGGTGGTACAGATAAGCCGGAGTTTTAGCCAAAGTTAACTCACTAACCCTGCAATCTTGCATCAAGGTACACTCCAGAGTTCTGTCACAAGGGATGAGCAAAAATTGTGCAGCATGTGACCAAGCTTTAAGCAGTTCAAAGACTCCAAATACTAACATAACACATGGCCTGCATGAAATGGGCTGAGCTGCAATGTGTTCAGCGTACAGTTATGTAAACATTTGGCCTCAAATCTGATCTCTTTAAGATTGTATAACGCTAATTATACTTACTTTTAATACATTACTATGAAAAAGGTATTAGGCTGAAAGTGCAGAAGGGATTACATGCACAAAAGGAATGTGGTGCTTTTCTGACCTACTAACCTGGCTTACTAGTTATCATTGTATTAAAGGCTACACAGTTTTTGTTGGTGTGCTTTTATTTCAGTGTGATGTCATGTCTAGGATTAAAGAACAAATGCTTAAAGACGATACATGACAATTTTTTTTCTTTTAACTTTTTGTGCACCAAGTTGTCAGGTCTTTTTTGTTGTTGTTATTGTTTAACACAGCAGCCTAGAGAACTGCATACTAATAACATTTCCAAATATTTTTCTGTGTGAATGGCTTTGGGGGGGGGGGGACTAATGTTAAGATTAACATAATACTAAGGACCTTATTTATTTATTTCAAATAAACGCAAATATTTCTGCAGTTACCAAATTAGCAACTTCTTTATCTAGCGTATTTTAATGTCAATAACAGGACTTGTTTTGTTTAACCTCCCAGAAGCAAAGTTGGCTTGTATTCGCATTTCTAACCAAACCACTGATTTGGTCAAAAACGAACAACACCACTTAGCTTATCAATAAAATAAAAGGTTAATAAAAGTAAAGACAACATTTTTGAATCATTGCCCCATCACACCATTACAGAGCTGTAACTAGCTTGGCTAAGTAAAGAACAAAGCCAGTGTGTTGTTTATCAGTGTCCTCAGCTTTTTTGAAGACATCCTTACAGTTAGCCAGCTAGCTAGCTAATTCTACATAAAAAAAAAAACAGTTTATAAAACACACACGCCAAATAAGCTTGTTTCTAAAAGCAAAAACAACCTATGGAAAAAGGACTAAACATAAATAGTAAATAAACGCTGTTATAATAGCTAATTAGCAAGTTAGTATTGCTGACTAACTGCTAGTAGAAAAACAAGTTATCAAGCAGGCTAGCTCATCATAGCGTTAGCACTGATATTAGCATTAGCTAGGACGCAGCGAAAGCTACCCAAGCAGCGAGAAAAACAACCTGAGTAGAAAAATCTGAAATATCACCACGAAACAAAGAAGTATTGCGCTCTCACATATACCAGTCGGAAGCTTAACGATTTCTGACTTATTCTATCAAACTGTCGCTTACCGCAGCGGTGTCCTTGGCAGAGAAATGGAGAAATTCGCTGCACAGAGCGGTCGGTGCTTCCCGATCAGTCTCAGCCGCCGCCATCTTTCACTTCACTGGCGAGCGAAAAGCGACGGAACCGGAAATCAGCCGCTCACACAACTTCTGAGAAGCCGATTGACTTTATTTTTTGCTGACTAATGAAATAAAAAAGTTCTAAATCACATGTGGAGGAGTTTCTAAAAACGTCCTATAACTCGATTTAAAGCATGAAGTCACTCACAGCAAAACTATAACATGATCACTGGTTACATTTGGCAAAAAGGACCAGATAGCAGTTGCCAGAGAGTTTCTAGAGAAGGCGGGGGAAATCCGGACTTCACAAATCTGCATATTACTCGCAGTGTAAACATACAGTAATAAATGCTGTAATATTGCTGCCAAAACACGTTATCCTGCTCAGGGGTGCAGTAGATCCGGAGCCTATACCAGGAATATTGGGTGCAGGACGGAAATAAACCATAAACACACATCAGTCAATCATAGGGTACATACAAATAGAGGAGTTGGACAAAATAATGAGAACACCCATTATTATAGGGGTTAATGTTATTTGTGTGGGCTACTGTGAAAAAATAAATATTGTGATTATCATTTCTTTATTTTGCAGTCTAGGGTGCATGCCAGTATAAAAGAAATTGTGCTCAGCAGTGGTTAGTTTAAGACATTGTTGAAATGGGTGACTTGTCAGAGGGGACAGATCGTGGGAGCCTGTATAGCATGAGCACCTTAACAGTTCAACTCTTTGGTGTTTCAAGATCAACAGTCTCCATGATTATGACTATGTATATAAAGCATGGCAGGACTTCATCAGCGAAGAAGAATAGTGGACAAAATGATAGGGACCGTTGAACACTAGGAAGGATTGTGTTCAAACAACAATGAACAACTGCATTGAAAATGATAGCAGAATTTAATATCCACCTTAAATACCCTGTTTCCACTAAAACAGTCTGCAGAGAACTTCACAAAGCCAACATCTGTAGAAGAAGTGTAATTGCTAAACCATTAATCACAGACAGTAATGCAAAAATGCAAAAAAAAAAAAAAAAAAAAAAAAAAGACGGTGTCATGATCATAAAACCTGCACAGCTGAAGACCAAACAAATGATATGGGTTGATTAATCATCATTTATATTGTTCCCAGCAGCAGTTCGAGTTTATGAATGGAAAACCCCCAAGGAAACATGGGGGTTATTTAGACGGCCATATCTTGGTATTCTGCCTTCCCCATTATTAGCCTACATGGTCATGTTACTGCCAGCAATTATTTGGAAATTCTAAGTGATCAGGTGCATCCTATGGTCCCAATGCTGTTTCCAAACAATGATGCCATTTTTCAAGATGATTTACCTTCACTGGGACTAAGGGACATAAACATGTTCCAGTATGATAATGCCCCTGTGCACAAAACAAGGTCCTGGAAGGCATGCATGTGATCAATACATGTGTTAGCACAGCAGCAAAGCATTACCTGTTCTCCTAAGTATGTGGAAAAACTATGAGAGTTATTCAGAAAAAGAAAAGAATAACAGTATTAATGGATTAATTTATTGTTCAGAAGTTTAGTGAGGAGTGTATAAAATAAACAAACCATGTCTTTTAAAAAAGTGATATATCTAAGAATAATGTGTTCAGAAAATCGATGAAATGATTAGAACCTATAATATTCTTAATAATACTGAATATTAGAAAACATATCAGTAGAAAAAACATGTAGTTCAAACTCTAGTTGTAAACAGCAATTTATTTAAAGTACTTTTAATAAAACACACAGACACACATATTTACATGTAAAGGTCTGTAAAGCAAACAAGCACTGTCATTATCATCAATATGCATTTCCTCTTTTTAGAAGACTTTTGCACTTTTTCCATAATGGTCATAATAGTTTTCAAGGGTCTCCTTCAACTCACATACCCAGAAAAAAAACAAGATTATACTGATAAACTACTACTACTACTACTACTACTACTACTACTACTATTACTACTATTACTACTACTACTACTAATCATAATCATCATCATCATCATCATCATCATCATCATCATCATCACTCAACTACTTGACTACCTAAAGAAACAACATTTCTGATAATCTGAACAATTTGCACAGCAAACACTACAATAACAGCTACCAAATAAATAAACAAATAACAGTCAACTGATATTTCGCTAGTTTATTAATATGATGATTTAGCAAGGATTTTGCCATGACTTGTCTGAGTACATTAAAGCTAACATTTTGGGATTAATAGCCAAGCTGCTGTTTTTCTTCTTCTTTCTGGCTGCTCTCTGTTCGGGGTGCCACAGCAAGTCACCTGATCTGCATATTTGATTTGGCACAGGTTTTACGTTGGATGACCTTCCTGATGCAACCCTCCCATTTTTTTATCCAAGCTTGGGACCGGCACTGAGAGTTAATGCTTCAGTGGCTGGGTTGGGCTTAATAGCCAAGTAATTTTATGATACAAAAATAAATAATAACAATAGTTATTTATCAGTAATTGCTATCGGTGTGTGTTTCTCTCTGTTTTCTTTGAATGCAATAATACAGATTCTGTTTTTCTTTCATTTTTGTATTATTGGGGGAAAATGTCCTGCCACAAACCACTTAATGACATATAGTTTTTAGAAATTAAATAACACAGCAATTCCCACTCTCAGGTCCAGGAAAGAATTAGATTTCCATCAGTGAAACACACACAGCTTACATATTAAGTACTGTGATAGACCTGTTTTAAACTGGACCATTTACATCAATGCCACGGGTGATCAAAAAAAGGGAGAAATTTCAGGTTTGTCAAAATATATAGGGTTCAGGTTTGACACACGTTCATTCATGCATACCATAGTTTGGTCACATACCAGGTAATAGCTACTACATTAATGGCATATTAGTGTAAAAATGCATAATCAGGTAAAACAATGAATCTCTGTAACACACAGGTTTGTAGGGTGCTGCAAAACAAAAAAAGTGGAATTTGGCCTCATTGCATAAAAGGTGTCAGCTTGTTAGATGGGAGCATATGGCAGATGTCTCTGCACCCTTTGTGCCATAAAAGGCGTTTCGAAGGTTGCACCATTTCCAACATTTTAGTTTCATGCTGTGCTCTAGTCTGAGTGCCAGTTCCTCACCAAAAACAAATTTTCAGCTTACATTGAGTTTTTGGCCTACACTTACCACCCTCAATTCGTTCATCACTGTCTTTTCCCACATTCCGCTTCATCTTTTGCACTTTTTCCTGATCTGTTTTATTCATTTTTGCAAGATTCCTGATATGTCACTGTATATTGCACAAGTCTAAACCGCCTTGGAGGGGCCAGAAAACTGCCTGTCATGTCTATTGTACAGACAATCCTCCTGTAGATCAATGGAAATCCTATATTAACTTGTATAAAAGACTAACAACATAGTAAGTTTGATGATATGATTTATCAGCATCAGCTAAAACACATGCACAGGTTGTTCTACTTTACTGTGCTGACCTGAGTATGAGTTGTGTTCACATTTACGGGAATCCCAGCACAGCTCCAGTGCAATTAAACTCACACCACCTTCTACAGGTAGTCTCGGTCCCGCTACACATGACAGCTTTCACCTTACAAATTATTTATTCAAATCTGCTCTGCTCAGACTAAACTACTAGTGGGTAAGCTCCCTAAGTGATCTCAAGTTAAATCGAGTGAAACCTGTACTGTATAATATACTGTAGCCAGCACACCAAATACTTAACAATTACCCACAAGTTTTTGAGAGTTTGTTATAGTTAACACATGCTTGTTGGCTTTGCTTCTTGCCCAACTTGGAAAAACCAAAACATGGTTCGCTCCACCCTACCGAAGCACTGCTGAAGATGAACTTGGCACATCGGCAGCTGTGAATATAAGCACAATCACATAAGTGATTCTAATATACTGTATTCATCACTTTGTTTCATGCACATTATTGTGTTATTAAGAAGCCAAACAGCACAGCTGTCAGCTTTCCATTCCCTTTTTCCTGTGCCAGCATGAGACAGCACTTACATGTTGTAGGATTAGATTGAATCAGCTGTAGCAGTAATCCCTGGAGCCTCTTTACATCTTCCCTTAGGTCTCGCAGATCCTGAATCTGCTGCTGTTGGTCTATCTCTAGTCTCAGTAGACTGCTGAGATGTTCTTGTTGAGATGAAAAACTATTCCATTTATGAGACACAAATTGTTTGCTTTTATTCATCTTTTAGTCATGTTAGCAGGTTATGCGTTATATGATACATAATATAAAATGAGAACACATAGCATTTAATCGTAACATCAAGTGCCAGATAAGCTCACCTGGGAGATTTGTTATCATCGTTTGTTTGAGCTGGGTTCAGTATTTTGGCCTCTTTCTGTATGGTCACGTATTCATCCAAAGTATCCTGCAGAATTGACAGAATTAGGCTCATATATTCTATTCTTCTTCCACAAGTTACATTTTGATGAAAGGAACCAAAAAGTTTTCTTAGGAATTTTAATACAATCTCTGTAGCACATCTGACCTGCTCATCAACAGAAAGGCACCACAATGGAATCACCATAGACCAGATCATATTTGGCTAGTGGATATGGGTGTGTCAGGGTCAGTGGTTTTAGCCACTGTGTATTTTTATTATCTTTATATTAGACACCAGAGATGCTCACAAGACACTTGTCGCAAGTCCAAGTCAAGTCCTGCATTTTGATTAACACCTCAATTGTGGTCTGTAGGTATTTTCTTGCCCACAAATAAACTGATCCAATATGATTTGCTGACTGAAACTGAGTCCCTATCCCTGATGTGTCTTCTTCTTCTTCTTTCGGCTTCTCCCTTCAGGGGTCGCCACAGCGAATCATCTCTCTCCACCTATCCCTATCTTCTGCATCCTCAACCCTTGCACCCACTAGCTTCATATCCTCATTAATTACATCCATATACCTCCTCTTTGGCCTTCCTCTTTGCCTCCTGCCTGGCAGCTTCATGTCCAACATTCTCCTACCAATATACTCACTCTCCCTCCTCTGAACATGTCCAAACCATCTTAATCTGGCCTCCCTAACTTTGTCCCCCAAACGTCCAACATAAGCTGTCCCTCTGATGTACTCGTTCCTAATCCTGTCCAACCTTGTCACGCCCAAAGAGAACCTCAACATCTTCAGCTCTGCTACCTCTAGCTCTGACTCCTGTCTCTTCCTCAGTGACACTGTCTCTAAACCATACAGCATGGCCGGTCTCACCACTGTCCTGTACACCTTCCCCTTGATTCTCGCTGATATTTTCTGATCACACAGAACTCCCGACACCTTTCTCCACCCATTCCAACCTGCCTGCACTCGCTTCTTTACCTCTTTCCCACACTCTCCATTACTCTGGACTGTTGACCCCAAGTACTTAAACTCCTGTACCTTCTTCACCTCTTCACCCTGTAACCTTACTGTTCCACTTCCCTCCCTTTCATTCACACACATGTACTCAGTCTTACTACGACTGACTTTCATCCCTCTTCTCTCCAGCGCAAACCTCCACCTCTCCAGGTTTTCCTCCACCTGCTCCCTGCTCTCACTACAGATCACAATGTCATCTGCAAACATCATTGTCCAAGGAGACTCCTGTCTGACCTCCTCTGACAACTGGTCCATCACTATAGCAAACAGGAAGGGGCTCAGAGCCGATCCCTGATGCAGTCCCCACCTCCACATTGAACTCCTCTGTCTGACCTACAGCACACCTCACCACTGTCCTGCTCCTCTCATACATGTCCTGCACCACTCTGACATACTTCTCTGCTACTCCTGACTTCCTCATACAGTACCACAGCTCTTCTCTTGGCACCCTGTCATACGCTTTCTCCAAGTCTACAAACAGACAGTGCAACTCCCTCTGACCATCCCTATACTTCTCCATCAAAATTCTCAGAGCAAAAATTGCATCTGTTGTGCTCTTTCTGGGCATGAAGCCATACTGCTGCTCACAAATTTCCACAACCTTCCTTAACCTAGCTTCCACTACTCTTTCCCATACCTTCATTGTATGGCTCATCAACTTTATCCCCCTATAGTTACTGCAACTCTGCACGTCACCCTTATTCTTAAAGATCGGCACTAACACACTTCTTCTCCATTCCTCAGGCATCCTCTCACTCTCTAAAACCCTGTTGAACAAACTAGCTAAAAATTCCACTGCTGCCTCTCCCAAACACTTCCAGACCTCCACCGGGATGTCATCAGGACCAACTGCCTTCCCACTTTTCATCCTCTTCAAAGCCTTCCTGACTTCATCCTTTCTAATCTTATCTACTTTCTGTTCCACAGAGTTCACTCCTTCTACTCTTTTTTCCCTCTCATTTTCCTCATTCATCAGCTCCTCAAAGTATTCCTTCCATCTCCTCTGTACACTCTCCTCACTTGTGAGCACCCTTCCATCTCTATCTCTATCCTTAATAACTCTAACTTGCTGCACATCCTTCCCATCTCGATCCCTCTGCCTAGCTAACCTGTACAAGTCCTTCTCTCCTTCCCTAGTGTCTAACCTAGTGTACAACTCGTCATATGCCTTCTGCTTGACCTTAGACACCTCCCTCTTCACTCTGCGCTGTAACTCCTTGTATTCCTGTCTATTCTCTTCAGTCCTGTCCATGTCCCACTTCTTCTTGGCTAACCTCTTCCTCTGGATACTATCCTGAACTTCCTCATTCCACCACCAAGTCTCCTTATCTTCTTTCCTCCTTCCAGATGACACACCCAGCACCTTTCTCCCTGTCTCCCTGATCACTTCTGCTGTAGTTTCCCAGTCATCTGGCAGCACTACCTGACCACCCAGAGCCTGCCTCAACTTCTGTCTAAATTCCTCACAACATTCCTCCTTTTTCAGCTTCCACCACTTGGTTTTCTTCTCTATCTCTGACCTCTTCTTCTTACAGACCATCAGAGTCATCTTACACACCACCATCCTATGCTGTCTGGCTACACTCTCTCCCACTACCACTTTACAGTCACTAATCTCTTTCAGATTGCCTCTTCTACATAGGATGTAGTCTACCTGTGTGCTCCTACCTCCACTCTTGTAAGTCACTCTATGCTCCTCCCTCTTCTGAAAATAAGTGTTAACCACACCCATGTCCATCCTCTTAGCAAAGTCCACTACCATCTGTCCTTCAAGGTTCCTTTCCTTAACTCCAAACTTGCCCATCACCTCCTCATCACCTGTGTTCCCCTCACCAACATGTCCATTAAAATCCGCTCCTATCACCACTCTCTCACCCGTGGGAATACTCTCCATCACCTCATCTAATTCACTCCAGAATCTCTCTTTCTCCTTTAACTCACAACCTACCTGTGGGGCATAACCACTAACAACATTCAACATCACCCCTTCAATCTCTAACTTCAGACTCATCACCCTGTCTGACACTCTCTTCACCTCCAGGACATTCCTCACAAACTCCTCCTTCAGGATCACACCTACCCCATTTCTCTTACTATCCACACCATAATAAAACAGCTTGAATGCTGCTCCTATACTACGAGCCTTGCTACCCTTCCACCTGGTCTCCTGTACACACAGTATATCCACCTTCCTTCTCTCCATCACATCAGCCAGCTCTCTACCTTTCCCTGTCATAGTACCAACATTCAGAGTTCCTATTCTCAGTCCTACACTCTTACCTTTCCTCTTCTCTCTCTGTCTGTGCACTCTCCTCCCTCCTCTACTTCTTCGACCAACAGTAGCCCAATTTCCACCGGCGCCCTGTAGGTCAACGGCGCCGATGGCGGTCGTTGTTAACCCGGGCCTCGACCGATCCGGTATGAAATTCGTACTGACGATTCGCATGGTTAAATTTGGCAATGTTTTACGCCGGATGCCCTTCCTGACGCAACCCTCTCTATTTATCCGGGCTTGGGACCGGCACAGAAGTCACTGGACTGTGACCCCCATGGCTAGATTCCTGATGTGTCTATACTTCACTATATTTATTAGATTTAATGGGCAAAACATCTCTATTCAGGTTTCGGCTGAAAGAGATAAAAAATAAATAAATAAATAAATAAATAAATAAATAAATAAATTTAAAAAAAAAAAAAAAGAGGTTGAAGATTTTGGCCCAAATAGATTAAATAGGCTCACAACAAAGTTTCAAATATAACACTTTACAAATGATGTTAATAAAAACGGATCATTAGAAGGTAATTAAACAATTTAATTTATTATTTTATATAAATTAAATAATGTATTCAACAATGAGCAGCATCAACAGAGAAATATTAGATAGATAGGCCATAGATATTATACAACCAATCTGTAAACAAATTATATTGAAACACTTAAGTTTTCAATATAATATAATATAGATTTCAATATAATTTTCAACTCTTTACTGCACATTACTGTAAAAATACTTAAAATGGCTTCACAATAGCAAGCACCAAGTGGATTGTTTTGCTTGTAATTTGTGTCTTGAGCCTGTGTTGCAATTGCTACTGTTGCTGTATGCGGGTGTAAACTAGCCATTTTTTGGTAGTAACCAAATATATGTACATGCTACTTTAAAAATCATACACTACATGTAGTTTATAATGTTGTGAAATTCTGGAAAATGTGAACCTGTTGCTTTTATTTCATTTATGAATGCCAAATAATGGTGACCAGGCTGGTATGAAATAAATGATAAGAGAAAGAGGTTTTGACACGGGGACAGCATGTGCTATAGGGCTGGTTTGAGGAATTCACTGGAGTCAGTCATTGTATTTGTTGTTTTCCTGTGCCATGGCTAATTTCTATAGAATTGTCACTGGAATCACAGCTCTATGTTGTGTACATATAAAAAGTATGAACATTCAATGAGCGTAAGTGTAGACTGTACCTTAATCTCTGCTGTTAGTTTGCTCATCTCTTCATGGTGACCTGGATTTGTTATGATGTCATCGTCATAAAACTCCCCGAGTGGGGCACAGCAGCTGTGGATATACTGTTTGTCATAGAAATGGTGCAGGTGAGGCATGGATTCTTCTACTTGCAGGATGATGGAAGCCTGTTGCATCACTGCGTTCGCCAGGGCATTGTCATATACTCTAGAGAAACAATGCACAAAAGCTTTACTGAATGCTCAAATCACACCATTAGCTGGTCATAATTGGACTATTACTCTTACCTTTGAAATGTGTCTGAGAGAAGAGCAATCATTAGGTTGACACACAGAACAGCAGACAGGGCCAGAAAAGTACCACAGAGCAAGTGAGCCATAACAGGGTCCACCGCCACCATGGCATCAAACTCATACTCGTCCACCAGGGTTATACGGTACAGACTGTAGAGCATCTGTGGCACTGTTTGCATGCTAGGTACAGCTGTTAAGCCTTTGTGCATGAGTGAGAAAATAGCAAAGAGAATATTACTTCACAGGAAATGTAAGCATGTGCAAAATTAGTCAAGGTAGTTGAACCTCACCTCCAAATAAAATCCAGAAAGCACAGGCATATGGGACATAGATCTCTGCATATAAGAAGAGGAAGCGCAGCACATCACCAACTATCTTCCCCAGCATGACAATGAAGGGACCCATAACCCTAAGGATTAAAAGGAGGAAAACTATGAAACTGTGCCGTATTTGTGACCACACTGGGCTAATAGCCAAAAACTGACCACCAGAGAATGTTCTGTAAATAAATGACTCCAAATTGGTGACTTTGACCATATGGGTAACAAGACACTGATGGCCAGGTTTCCATAGTTACTCTGCTATTGAGTGGCCTCTGAATCACCATGGTTACTTAAGCAGGAAGCAC